>CM041635.1:20282500-20299464 GCA_023333625.1 Bothriochloa decipiens
GGCTGTTCGTGGTCGACGATCTGGTGCTGTGACGAATTCAGAAGACAGATGGGTTACACAAGCTGTCATCCAGATGGGAAGGGCCTTTTAAGATCAAGGCTGTGACATGCCCCACATCTTACCGGCTGTGCATGATGAAGAACGTCGACGAGCCAAATTCTTGGCACATTGATCAGCTCATACGCTTCTATCCGTAAAATAAGATATGTACCTTACTTATGTGCTTTATTTCAAAATTAATAAAGTTCTTTGTCATCTTTTCCCTATTCTAGCTTCACATACATACCCTATCTGTCATACATGCACCCTGCATAATTCACAATTGAACTTTGTTTCTTGCCTGCCGAGAACGGCTTGACAAGGCGCTGTCTCAATCCTGACTATGTGCTACAGCTCCGTGCTACATGGCACTAGGAGATTCAGCAGTAGCTCTCTAAACGGTACTAGGTCCCTAGTGATCCTAGCTTCCACAGTATTCACTAGTGCACCCCTAGTCACCCATGGAGTTAGCTCGCTTCGAGGGAAGGGGCAAAACTCAATTGTTGACCTTTTTTCTACGACTACATACCAAATAGTAAAAACGACATTAATGTTATCACCCGCTTAACATGCCTACTTAAAACGATACTGTGGCATCACCAAAAGGTTCAAAGTTTTGGGCACCCAGTGCTTTGCATGACTTACAAATAGTGTTTAACAAATAAACATATTGTTTATGGCATACTGACCACCACCACCTGCTACGGGATCTTTGATAAGACTAAGCTCTCCAAATACGACGTCGGTGGTTGGGCCAGATGTGGTCCTAAGGTCCTCGGCTGCTTAGTCAGAAACGTCCTCCGGGATGCCAGCTTTGATTGTTGACATCTCCACCTCTGGGTAGTTGGAGCGCATGATGGCAAGTATACTAGCAGCCACCAACCTCCCGGCTCCTGCCATGAATTCTTGAAGCGTCGGCCATAGTCTCCTGCACTGGTTGGTGATGGCTCTAGCCTCACCCATAGGGTATGTAGGATGTGCTTCAGCGGGGAAGATGGCCCTAAGCATTGGCCGAATGTGGTTGGTCATTGTTCGGATCCTTCCTAGGAGAATAGCATTGTCGTCCTACAGCACCTTGAACTATGCCATGTGCCGCTTCCTCACATCTGCACACATACCAAGCATGGTGGTCAGCATACCCTGGTCCATCCAGTATGCACAGACAAGTATAAACTGGCCAAGTGGCTACCACTTACTAGTAAGTTGAGCAATCTGCTTCTTATCTTCCTTGGCCTACTCCTCGGCTGCCTTCATCCAGCAAGTGGGATATCTCCTCGGCCATCACATTATTGTTTTTGCCTACCTCTGGCAAAACAAGTGTATCAACACTAGCACATAATTAAATTTTGGGCGTAACTTGCGACACTAGAAGACCTCACCTTCATTGTCAGCCTCTAGCATGGTAATCTTCTGATGTAGTGCAGTGTTCTTGGCCTCCAGTGCTTGCTCCTACCCCTGATAAACTTTCGTCTGCGCCTCCAGCTGCATTTTGGCCACCTTGAGGGTGTCATACTCCCTTGCGATCGGTGCAAACTGATTAATGGTCCTGCCGCGCTGGAAGGCGGTCTCCTGCACATACTGCATATGTCCAATCTTGGTTAGTAGCACAAGTCAGAATTCAGACGCTACAACATCCTTAGTAAATTACCTTGATCCGATCAAGTAGCACCTCCACAGCATCCTGAATACCAGCGTTCAGATCATCATCTGGAATCTCCTCATATGCCACGAACTCGGCTCCCCTCCTGCGGATTGTGTGGATACGTTGGGCCAGGATGTCGGTGCGCGGCTCCCTGGGTGGTCCCCTGGGTATCTCCTCTATCACCTCAGGAGGAGCTGGCATAGTTGACGGTCCCGCCTGGTCCCGCGCGCCCTGAGGACTGAAGATCTGACGATGATGACCTGCCGTAGCTGCTGGTTGTGGCCTGATCAACCTCCTCAGCACTAACCACCTCTCGGGCTGGTCTACTAGAGCAGTTGTCGGCCTGGTTGGTGTGGCAGTGCCACATGATGCCTCTAGATGGCTCGCGGTTTGCCCTGTGCCATCGGCTGAAGTCTGCTTGGTACACAGGGTGGGTGTGGTCTCTCTGGCCAGGCGACGCTGCGAGGTCTCTGTCGACGTACGACTGCATTTGGATAAGAATGGATCATGGATCATCAAGACAATGACATTAACTATGCAGGAACACAACACTTAAAGTCAATCCTGATACTTACGTTGGAGCTCACCAAAATCCTCCTCAAAATTGAGGGCCTGCTCCGCCGCCAGCCGTGCTCGTGGTACCACCTGAAGCCTCGCTGCCACCTCTGGGGACTTGGACTGACGCTCCGCTGGTTGCGCCTATCCCGGTATGCGACATCGGCGGAGTTGGCCCCCTGGCCGATTCTCTGTGCCCCAGTGATGAGGGCGTCCTAGCCTGGGGTGTCAGCTCCCTGAGCGGCGTGTGCTGCGGCGATGGCGGTGGTGGTCTCAACCTCCCGGGCTACTCCGGCTGAGGTGGTGGTGTGGTCCTTTCCTACTGTGGGGGAGGAGGTGGTGGCGGCGTGTGCCGCACGGACCTTTGGTTCGGCGTTGCAGGTGGCCTCGAACCTCTCCCCGTCTGAGGCATTGTGGCTTGATGCTTCCTCTGGCGCTCGTTGCATGTGATGAGGTCGTTGGGGTCCGGTGACTCAGGGGTGGTCGTCTCCTGCCTTTTCCTGCTGCCTCCTCTCCGCCGTCCAGGTTTAGCTTACCTCCGGTCAACAGGGTGGAGGCTTTCTTCCTCTTGGGCTCGACGGCAGACATTGACCGCTTCTCAGCCGCCCGACGCTGCGACCGCGTGGTCAAGCCATCGTCCTCTTTAGAACTGGAGACATCCATTGTCTCTTGCCCTGCTCTGGCCTCATCGATCCGCTGTTGGCTGGCTAACTCCTCTCCCTCAGGCCACTGCTCCACGGGCATGGCCGAGAAAAACACTGTTCGGTCCTGCCTAAAAATTTTCTGTCAGACATGGACACTTATTACACATAATAGTTGAAGCAACTATATATTCAATTGACAAGCAATAGTACAAGTCATACCTCTGGTGGTGGTCGGGACAAGCGGTACGACAGCTGGGACTTCTCGGGTAGCTATTGACCAGATGGTACCTCTCAAATAGAGAAGACATCCACCTGTCCAGCACCTCTGAAGTCTGTGCCTCCTTGGTCTCTCACGACGGATCAGCCTCCCTGATGTAATCACACATGGGTCAGACCCGGTCCTTGCACGGTTGGATTCACCGGATATACCAGGTTGCCGCCACCAGCACGCCATTAACAGCATCAAGATTAATCAATTTTAGCAACTCCACCATGTGCGGCTTATCATCGTGGCGTGGTCTTTCCGACCACCGTGGATTGAATACCGAGATTTGGTTCACGTCGCACGGCACCCGCCTGGGTTCGACATTCTGGCTCATGTAGAACCACCGGGCGAGCGAGTTCTTTGCGCTGATGCATGTGAGATGTCCAACCATGCCGGTTTCATCCCATCACGCAGGAGGGGGTAGCACCCTCCGGTAATCTGGGACCCCTCGTGTCCGCTCCCTTCTTCCTCAAGAGGTAGAAGTGGCGGAACAGATTGAAGTGGGGGGTGATGCCAAAATAGCACTCGCAGAAGCAGATGAAGATCGAAATAGACAAGATGGAATTGGGGTCGAGATTACAAATGCTAATCCCCAGAAAATAAAAAGATCTGGCAAGAAGCCGCTAACAGGTTGCCCGAATCCCCAGGTCACATAGTCCTCACAGACTACTATTTCCCCATCTCGGGTCGGGGGTAAGCCTCACCTAGCGGCGGCACGCGGTACACCCCCATTTCTAGAAACCCCTATACCCTCACGATGGGGCCTTGGATCCCACGGACCAGATGGCCCACACCACAAGACGAAGCCCGTGGTCCATCACCGCCCTGGTCGGTGGGCCGCACGGACCCTAAAGGCTGCTTGGCATGCAAGGAAGCCTAATCGGTTAGGATCTGTTCGTGATCTCCAAGGATACAGAGCAATGTAACCGACCCATAGGAAATCCTAGATCTTTAACCTTGCCCCCCGGATATATAAGGCGGGCAAGGGCCCCCTAGAACACATCTGACTCTACGTCATCCCTCATTGTACTCCGATACGCATCAATACAACAGCAGAGATGCAGGACGTAGGGTATTACGCTTCAGAGCGGCCTGAACCTAGATAAACCCTAGTTGTCTTGGTTGTTTGTCTTGCGTCTCACATCTGGTTTGTAGGTCTTAGCGCACCATCACCGCAAATCTACTACCTCGGGGAGCCCCGTGGTAGACTGCCGAGGATGTTTCATCGACAGTGGAACGCCAGGTAGGGTGTGCGCGATCTAATCTTAAGGCGAGCCAGATGGTTTCCTTCCCCGCTTCCATGGTGCTCGAGGCGGGCCTCACCTTCACCGTCGGGGCGTTCACCTGGACCTCCGACGTGTCGACGTCCGTCGCGACCATGGGATCAGCGCAGCTGGTCCTAGCACCGCCTACAGCGCAGCCGTCCCAGCGCTGACTGCACCAATCGCCGCACCGACCAGCACGGTCGCGGAGTTGGTGGCTACGCCGGCAGCAGACTGGAGGCTTCCTCGCTACCAGAGGAGGCACATCGACAACTTTGATCTGATTGAGCTGATCGATCGGCAGGGCGCAGGCCTGGTCGAAATCTTAGATTACGTGGAGTCCGCTCATTCGCAACTTCATGAGGATCAAGATTTCACCCAGCCCTCCATGCCGGCACGGGCGTACGAATCGCGCGGACCACTCAGGCCGTGCAGATCCAAATTTGCATGCGGCACGAGCACCGCCCCCTGCTCGCCAGTTGGGCGGCCCCGACTACAACCAACCACATCGACAAGGCCGTACGAGCCAAGCTGGCCGACCGCGTCGCCAGGACCCTAACCCTGCCGCGGGCCGAGCACCACCTCCCCTTCACCGAGGTGGTGCACCTCCCAACCAGCAGCAACGACAGGGGCCTGTCAACCAAGGCTGCCGTCAACGTCGACCAGATCCAACTTTGGGCGTCGTGCATGCTCCGCACCCGGTCAGGCTGGACAAGTTCATTGACGTGAACCAGCATAGGCGTGGCCCTGTGAACCGCGCCGATCAGTCGCCGCGTCCAGTTCAGGATCAGGCTGCATCTCGAGCACAGTAGAGGCAACAGCGCCGTGCGCAGCAACCACCACCTACTACCCCGGCACAGGCAGATCCAAATGCTCCTACTCCAGGCAGTCGAGCTGTCTTCCCGCACGGGTTCAACAACGCAGCCGCGTCTTGATGACCACTTCTTGGACCTAGATCCATCTAGGGTTTTGGTTCCCAAGGACCCAAGGCCAGTGGTCAACATGGTGACCCTAAAGGAGCTCAACCTGAGCTTGTCAAACACCATTCCGGAGAGCAGCACCATCTCTGATCTACTGGCACGGCTAGACCGATCACCCTCCGGCTTCTCCGATTACACCGAGTACCTCCTCTCCGACGAGAGTCCAGAGGTCCGGATGGAGGAGCGTGTCGAGGACGCGATCCCGACGACGCCGGAGCACCGACCACAGACCACCCCGATGGATCTGACCTTGGACTCCCCAAGTTTCCCCCTGGGTTTGGCGGCATGGTGTTCATGGTCAGTGACGACGAGACTCCAATCCCGAACGAAACTGAGCAGCAGAAGCAGACTAGGGACGCTCGTAACCTTGACCGTGCCCAGCGCCGGATCCAGGAGCAGCAGCCACCACCGTGGCCCAGTCGTCTCTACCGTGTCTCTAGTATGACTTCGACATGGTCGAGGATACTCCCATCCACGGGACCCCCATAGCAAACATAGCTGTGGCCAGGCACATGCTGAGGACTCTTCCTCTGGGACACCTGGAGCCGACGCCATCATCGACCACCTGATAGTTGACGACGATCAGGTGAACCGATTGCGAGAGGCCGGATCTATGACCACGTCATATCGATCTCATCGGTCTCGTCAGCGGCGCAACCGCAGCCACCGCAATCAATTGTCCGAAGGCGGCGCCGACAAGTCTTCCAATCATGGTGGGCGTGATCCTCCGCCTGAACTGCCTCGACATGACAACGTTGATGATGACCCGCGCGATGAACCATGCGACGATCAGCAAGGCAACCGCCAATGTGGTAACCGCCAGCGTGGCAACTAGCGACTTGTCGATGACCGCCAAGATCGTGAGCAGGAAGTTGAGCAACATCAAGGTTCTGACCTCCGCGACCACCTTGACAAACGCTACCATTCTCGTCGACACTTGGGCGGCCACCGCCGTTCTCAGATCGCCTCTAGGCGGTTATCTGGCCCAAGAATTTTCGCATCGGTGACATCAAGATGTACGACGGGAAGGAGATCCCCAGCACTGGATCATGCTATACGAGGTTGTCGTCTGTGCAGCCAGGGGTAACGAATATGTTATGACCAACTACCTCCCAGTGGTCCTCAGCAACATCTCTACCTCCTGGCTGCTACGCCAACGCGCCGGATCCATCCATAGCTGGGACCAATTCCGACAGATGCTCGTTGACAACTTCAAGCCTACTTGCGTCCAGGCGAGCGCCAAGTACACCCTAGCGCAATTACAACATCATCCGGGAGAAACACTACGACAATACATCAGACACTTCTCTGACACGTGGAACCGTGTGACTAATGTCACTCCAACAGAGGGATCGATCTTTTCATCGCCGGCCTTCGCCATCCACGTGGTCGAGACCTCCAAAAAAGTTGGTTCTTAAGCAACCAAAGACGATGGAAGATCTTGTCACCATTGCCCACACGTTCGCCCACCTCGACGATGGAATGAACGAAGGCGACGTTGGCCCCTCCAACCGCCACTATCGCCGTGACAATGACCGGGACTGCTACAGCGATCAGGAACGCCGACCTGAGTGCCTTCCTGATCACCGCAGAAACCGTCGTGTTAATCACGATCCTGACCAGCATGACGACAACCGCTCCTTCAAGCGCCGTGGTTGGGAAGGCTACAACGGTGGTCGGCAAAATCGCACGCGACAACGACTCCATCAACGCGGTGAAGGGCCAGAAGCGGGAGCACGACGAGGAGCTCGACAAGGTCCTTAGCCAGGATTGCCCCCGCCAACCTGGCAAGGGCCATACGCTGGGCGAGTGTAGGGTCTTGGCGGATGCACTCAAAATCACCGCCAACAAGAAACCACGTCCGGCCCCTAAAGGCAAGGCCAAGAACGCCGTCGAAGAGGAAGACGTCGAGGAGGAAGAGCACCAAGATCCCAACCCACGGCATTCCTACAGGGACCCCGTGAAGAACATCACTGCCATCGTCTTCGGTGGCATGGTCAGGCTAGAGAATGCACGGGACAAGAAGCTGCTGACGCGCGCCATCGCATCTATCCAGAAATCCAATGGCCTCATCACAAATGTCAGGGTGCCACCATGGTCCGAGCATCCCATCTCGTTCAGCTGAAATGACATGTGGTCCAAACAACCCGATGTTGGTCAGTTCCCACTAGTCCTTGACCTAGTGATCGACGGCGTCCGTTCGACAAAGTGCTTGTCAGTGGAGGCAGCGTCCTGAACATCTTGTTCTACCTTGCTTTCAAGGAACTAGGGCTGAACTCGGAGAATCTTAAGCCCTATAACTCTCCGTTTTGGGGCATCATGCCGGGCAAGCCCTCATACCCCTTGGGACAGATCACTCTGCCCGTCCAGTTTGGAACGAAACAACACTTTCGCATCGACCACATCAACTTCATCGTGGCCGACTTTGAGGGAATCTATCACGCCATCGTCGGCCGACCAGGGATTGCCAAGTTCATGGAGGTTCCTCACTACGGGTACCTTGTGCTAAAGCTTCCAACCGAGCAGGGTATCCTATCCCTGCGCGGCAACGTCTTCATGGCTCGGGAGTGCGAGTCCAATGCATACGCGCCATAGAGTTCGAGGAGCTGAAGTCCCTTCTAGAGCACTCCAGTCTGGAGATCAAGGAGACACCCCCGGCGCCCCTCGAGATCCTGATCAAGGCTGCACGTCATTCTGCCAGCACAGGCAAGTAGCACAAGGAGGTGGAGCTCGTCCCCGGTGATCCCTCGAAGACCACGAAGATTGGGGTCATGCTTCCCCCCAAATAGGAAGATGCGCTAGTCCAGTTCCTCTGAGAGCACATTAGCGTGTTCGTGTGGAAACCCGCGGATATGCCAGGTGTTCCGAGGAGCAAGGCCAAGCAGTACCTTGATGTCTTGAAGACCGCAAAGCCGATCAATCAGAAGCTGTGACGGTCTGCTCATGACCGCAAGGAAGTCATTAGGGTAGAAGTAGCCAAGCTTCTAGCAATTGGCTTTATCAAAGAGGTGTATCACCTGGAGTGGCTAGCCAATCTGGTTCTTGTACGCAAAAAGAATAATAAATTGAGAATGTGCGTTGATTACACCAATCTCAACAAACACTGCCCTAAACAGGCTTTCAATCTCGCTCAAATCGACGAGGTCGTAGACTCTACTGCAGGACGCGAGTTGTTTTCATTCCTAGGTTTCTACTTAGGCTATCACCAAATAGCCCTCAAAGAAGAAGACCAGGAGAAGACCGCCTTCATTACCCCCTTCGGCGCTTTCTGCTATACAACCATGTCGTTTGGCCTCAAGAATGCCAGGGCTACATACCAGCGAGCCATCTAGGCATGCCTCGATGACAAAACACCGACGACCTTGTCGAGGTGTGTATAGATAACGTGGTAGTAAAGACTAGGCAGTCCGACACTCTGGTCGAAAACCACCATCGAACCTTCGCGGAACTAGACGAGTTCCAGTGGAAGTTGAACCCCAACAAGTGTGTCTTTGGCGTCCCCTCCGGGATCCTGCTTGGCCGCGTGGTTAGTCAGGATGGCATATGCCCCAATCCCGAGAAGGTCAAAATCGTTGTGGACCTCCAGCGGCCACGATGCGTCATGGATATACAGAAGCTCACTGGGTGCATGGCGGCCCTGAGCCGTTACGTCTCTCGGATGGGTGAAAAAGGTCTTCCCTTTTTCAAACTTCTCAAGGCAAAAGAGAAGTTCGTGTGGACAGACGATGCAAACCAGGCTTTCAAGCTACTCAAGGAGTACCTCGAAAATCCCCTAGTACTCACGGTTCCACGAGAAGGCGAGGAGCTTCTCCTCTACATAGCCGCCACAACTAATGTGGTCAGTACCATGATGGTGGTCGAGCGCGAGGAACTCAGGCATGTTTACGGCGTATAACGTCCAATTTACTACATCAGTGAGGTCCTTAACGAGACCAAGCAATGTTACAACCACATCCAGAAGCTGCTCTACGCACTCCTGATCACCAAGAGGAAGCTCCTCCACTACTTTCAAGCTTATAAAATTACGGTGGTCACGGAAGCTGCGCTTGGTGAAATTCTACGCAATAGTGACGCCAGTGGCCGTATTGTTAAATACGCATTAGAGCTTTGTGAGTTCACGCTGACATTTTGCAACCGGAAGACTGTCAAATCACAGGCCCTGGTCGACTTCATCATAGAGTGGTCGGACATCACCTTGCCTCTGGCTGACACCATTGCCGAACACTGGCAGATGTACTTCAATGGTTCCCTAAACATCGACGGTGCCGGAGCAGGTGTCTATTTCATCGCTCCATCCAAGGACACGCTTCGCTATGTTTTGCGCATCCACTTCAAGGCGTCTAATAATGTGGCCGAGTACGAAGCGGCTTTGCACGGCCTCCGTATCGTAGTCGAGCTAGGCATTAAACGACTTCTGGTGTACGGCGATTCTGCTCTAGTCATCCATCAAGTCAACAAGGATTGACATACAATCCATGAGAAAATGGATGTCGATGTTGCCAAGATACGCAAGCTTGAGAATAAGTTCTATGGGCTAGAGTTCATCCATGTACCACGCGCCGAGAACAAAGGTGCCGACGAGCCGTCCAAGATAGGTTCATCTCGCGCTGAGGTGCCCCCAGGAGTATTTGTCGAAGATTTGATCAAACCTTCGATTCCTGACCAGGCATAAGAAGGACCAGTGCCTAGTACCACTACTGACCAGATCGTAGCAGTGCTCGGTGAATCCTCCAAAGAGGTTGAGTCAAGCTCCCTTGGCCAGCAGGGAACCGACGACGGTGATGAGCAGCCACCGGCTGATGAACCAGCCGAGCAGGCAGAGCCTCCCCAGCCAGACTGGGGAGAGCCCCTTGTCAGATACCTGGATGACCACCTTGTCTCGGAAGATAAGATCGAAGCCCAGTAGCTGATCCATCGAGCCCGCACCTATCTCATGGTTAACGGCGAGTTGATGCGCAAAAGCCTGAGATCCGAGATTTACTATAAGTGCATCACCCGAGAAGAGGGTGTCAAACTTCTAGATGATATCCATGCTGGTACTTGTGGCAACCATGCAGCATCTCGGACGTTGGTCGGCAAGGCTTACCGAGCAGGGTTCTACTGGCCTACAACAGTCATCGATGCGGAAGACTACGTGCACTAGTGCAAAAATTGCCAAATGTTTGCCAAGCAGATCCATGTCCCTGCACATGAACTCCAGACCATTCCGGTCACTTGGCCATTCTCATGCTGGGGACTAGACATGATTGGACCCTTCAAAAAGGCTCCTGGCGGCCATACATGTGTCTATGTGCTCATCGACAAATTTTCCAAATGGATCGAGTACAAGGCCATTAAAAAATCTACGGCTGAGAAGGTGGTGCAATTCCTCGATGATCTCATCCACCGATTTGGTGTGCCGAACAATATCATTACTGATTTAGGCTCCCAGTCACCAGCGATATGTTTTTTGACTTCTGCGACGATCTCAGTATCAAAGTCAAATACATATCCATCGCTCATCCTCAAACCAATGGACAGTTGGAACTGGCCAACGGCATGATAATTGACGCCTTACGCAAACAAGTTTTCCAGTATGATAAAGAACTCAAGCCTGGTCGGTGGTTAGGGGAATTGCCTGCTATGGTCTGGGGACTCCGTACCCAGCCTAGTCACAACACTGGAGTTTCTCCATACTTCATGGTGTTTGGGTCCAAGGCTGTCCTAACGGCTGAGGTTGCTTTACAATCACCTCGGGTTGCTTATCATGATGAGAACGCCTCCTGGATGTCATAGCCAAAGAGGAGCAAGCACTCGAATCTTGCGCCCGCACAGCTAAATACCTAGCTTCAGTGCGTCGTTACTATAACCGCAACGTCAAGGGAGGCTTTTCGTGGTCGGCGACACAGTGCTGCGATGAATGCAGAATACAAATGGTCTGCACAAGTTGTCAACAAGATGGGAAGGGCTGTTCAAGATTAAAACTTTTACACGCCCGACATCTTATCGGTTGTGCTTGATGAAGAATGTTGACGAGCCAAACGCCTGGCACATTGATCAGCTCATACGCTTCTATCCATAGAAGAAGATATGTACCCTATTTTTCATATTATTTATGAGTTAATAAAGTTCTTTGTCATTCTTGTTTCCTATTACAGCTTTGCATCTGTGCACTATCTGTCATACATGCGCCCTGCGTAAGTCACAATTAGACTTTGTTTCTTGCTCGCCGAGAACGATTTGACAAGGCACTGTCTCAATCCTCTTACGATGTGTTACAGCTCCGCGCTACATGGCACTAGGAGATTTTGCAGTCGTTCTCTAACGGCACTAGGTACCTAGTGATCCTAGCAGTCCTATGCTGTTCACTAGTGCATCCCTATGTCACCTAACAGAGTTAACTCACTTCAAGGGTGGGGACAAAATTTAATTGTCAACACTTTTTCTACAACTACACTTCGCATAATAAAAACAACAATACCTTTATCACCCACTTAAACGTGCCTACCATAAACTATCTGCATCAAAAGGCTAAAAGTTACGAGCATCCAGTGCTTGACACAACTTACAAACATTGTTTCAACATGTATAAACAATGTTTTAGCCTACTGACCACCACCACCTTCCGCAGGATCGTTGATGAGCGTCATATCTCCGTCAACTCCACCTCGGGTAGTTGGTGCGGACGACGGTGAGCACTGTAGCGGCCACATACCGACCAATGCCCGCGATAGTTTCCAGCAAAGGCAGGCCACAGCCTATGGCACTGGTCGGCCATAGCAACCGCCTCTCCCACAGGGTCTGTGGGGTGTGCCTCTCTAGGGGAGATGGCCCGTAGCACCAGCTTGATGTGGTCGGTCATTGTCCTTATTTTCCCTAGAGAGCAGCGCTGGCATCCTCCAGCACCTGGAACTAGGCCATGTGGTGGTCTCTCAAGTCTACAGCAACACATATTAAGGTGGTTAGCATACCCTGGTCTGCCCAGTATGCAGCAGACAAAAGAAACAATTCTGAGTTGTTTCACTTACCGGCCAAGTAAGCAATCTGCTCCTTGTCCGCTTTCGCTTGCTCCTCAGCGGCCTCTTTCTAGTCCCGCAGGTTGGCAATTTCCTGGGCCATCGCTTCATTCTGGCGGCTCAGTGTTGCACAGCATTTATGTTAGTATTCAACAAGTAACAAGTGAAGCATGATGTGCTTAGAATCCTTACTCCCATTGTCGGCCTCTAGCGTTTCCATTTTACAGCGCAGGGTGGCGAGCTCGGCCTCATGGTCCATCTCCCATTCCTGGTAGATCATGGCCTGTGCTTCCATCTGCTCCTTGGCCACTCGAAGGGCCTGGCATTTTTCCCAGGTCGCCGCAAACTAGTCAATGGTCCTGCCACGCCGGAAGGAGGTCTCCTGCAGCGATCGAGCATACCCAACACCGAGAAGATTAACGCATTTCAAACAGCAGACAATACAACTTCTAAGCAGTCGCCATGCATTTTACCTAGATCCGGTCGACCAACACTTCTGTGGCGTCCCGAATATCGGTTTCTAGGTCGTTGTCCGGGATCTCCTCGTACATCATGAAGTCATCCGTTCCCCTCTTGCACGTCGTGTGGACGCGCTGGGCTGGGATGTCCGTGCGAGGGACCATGGGCGGCACTCTGCGCACCACCTCAACCTGCTCTGGCGACGCCGGGGCACTTGGCCCTGCTTGATCTGCACGGCGAGGTGGACGACCCGCTGTGGCTCCCACGGCCTCCAAGGCACCAGCCGTCTCTCAGGCTGGCCCGCAGGTGCAGCGGCTAGTCAGGACGGTGTCGCCGTGTGCTTTCGGTTTCTGGCCGCCCTACGGATTGGGTTGCATCGCCACCTGCTGCTTGCTCGATGGTCGGTGGTGGTGTGGTCTGGCTAGTCGACGGTCGCGGTGACACTGCTAGAGTACGGCTGCATTCAGGTCATACGGATCGCAGTTATTTTTCCATAACTGAAACAACAACAATGGATGATAATAAACAGGAGTGTGACATGATACTTACGCTGGCGCACGTCGGAACCATCCCCTGTATGGTGGGACTGCTCCCCCGCCAGGAGCGCCTGAGGTTCCACCTTACACCCCGCTGCCGCGCCCGGGGACTTGGCCTGATGTCCTGGTGGCTCCGCCTGTACCGGTGTGTTGCGCCGGTGGAGTTGGCTCCCTTGCCGCCTCCCGGTGCCCTGGTGATGAGGCTGCTAAGGCTGGTGGAATCGCCGCCCTGTGTGGTGTGTGCTGCGGTGCTGGTGGTGGTGGTGTTGCTCCTCCGGCTTGCTCCGGCCAGGTTGCTGATGCAGTTTCCCTCGGATAAGGGGGAGGAGAGGACGGCGGTGCATGCGGCGGTGAATTCCTGGTTGCTGACGTGGGTGACCTCCGGCTGAGGCGTTGCGGCTTGACGTTTCCTCCACCGCTCATTGAGTCTTACGAGGTCGTCAGAGTCCAACGACTCAGGGGTGATCGGGGCACCTCTCTTCTTGCTTCCCCCATCCCCACCGTCCAGATTCAACTTGCCTCCGGATAGCAGGGTGGAGGGCTTCTTCTTCCTGGGGTCGTCGGCCGACATTGGCCGCTTCCCCGCTGTCGGACGCCTTTCTCGGGCGGCCGGGCTCTCATCTTCATTGGGGCTGGAGACATCTACCGTCCCCTACCCTGCCCTGGCCATGCTCCGGTAGTGGACTTCGTCGGTCCGCTGCTGGCTGGCCAGTGCGGCTCCTTGAGGCCATGCCTCCACTGGCACAGCCAAGAAAACATAGATCGATCTTGCCCAAGAATCCTCTGTTAGACATAAAACATTTATCATACAGAGCAGATATTCAGACATACTACACAATGTAGAACGCTTGAAAGATTTTACCTCTGGTGGTGGTTGGTCGAGACGGTATGGAAGCTGCGCGTTCTCCGGGTAGCTTTTGTATTAATCAACTTCTCAAACAGAGAAGCCATTTGCCTGTTCAGCATCTCCTGAGATGGTTGGACCTTAGACAACCGGGATGGATCCGTCACCCCGATATACTCATACATCCGGGTCACTCGCTCCTTGCACGGTGGGGTGCCACGTACATACCAGGTTGCCACCACCAGAACACCATTGACACGCCTGGTGTCAATTAACTGCAGCAATTCCCTCACCTGCACCATCTCATTCAACGAAGGTCTATCCGACCAGCGTGGGTTGAATGTAGGAACTTGGTTCACATCGCAGGGCACCGGTCTGCCCTCAATGTTCTGGCTCATGTAAAACCAGCGAGCGAACCAGTTCTTCTGGGGGGACACTTGATGGATGTCTAGCCAATGCGCCTTCATCCCATCCCGCAGGCGCAGATAACAACCCCTTACAACCTGGGACCCCCTGGTCTTCGATCCTTTCTTCCTCAACAGGTAGAAATGGTGAAACAGATTGAAGTGGGGGGATGCCCAGGAAGCACTCGTAGAACGTAATGAAGATGGGGAGGGAGAGGATGGAGTTGGGGTTGAGGTTGCAAATCGAGATCCCCTAGAAAATGCAGAGATCCCGCAAGAAACCTTTCACTGGTTGTCCCAATCCCCATGTCATGTTGTCCTCGAACACCACGATTTCCCCATCTCGGGGTCCATGAGAGTCCTCACCTCGTGGCTCGCGCCAGACCTCCATCTCCCACGCCGGCAGTAGTCCCTCATCGGTGAGCGCCTGCAGTGACTCCCGCGTCGAGGTCGATTGCAGCCTGTGCGGACCGAATCCGCCAGATCCGGATGCCTTCGCCGTCTTCTTCGCTGCTTTCCTGGCCATCCCCTCCGGGGGGTCGATTGACGGGCGGCGAAGGATGGTGGTGTGTATGCGCTGGATCCACGTGTCTAATTTGTGCGACGGCAGCGAAGCAGAGGTGATGAGCGGAGCAAGCGGTGGCGGCTGTGCAGGCACTGTTGCAGCGGAGCGCTCGAGAGGTTGGACAAAGTGGGGAGTAGAAATGAATGAACGAGGAACCATTTCCCCCGGCGGCGGTCGGATATTTATACCCTCAGGGTGATGTCGCTTTCACTTCTAGGGTTGGACCCTGTTGACTCAGTGTGGACACTGCTTTTTCCAACCTAAATGGGTCGTTTCGGTCCCCGCAAGAAGATATGGGCTGCGGGTTTATTTATTTGTGCTCGTGCGCTTTCCATGTGCCTGTCCCATGATTGGTGCATGCCCAACAATTACGGGATTCCTCCCTAGATTGTTGTTTGAATCATACCCATTTTCCAATTTTGTTCCAGATTTTTCTACTTAAATCTAGGGACTGATTTTTTAGATTGGATATTTTATTTTACTTACCTATGTATACGGACCAGTGGTTCTCAGCGTCCCTTGACCTGATCGAGCCTGTGCTCCGTCCAGGACTTACCTGGGGACTGCGCGTCAACTTGTCACCCAGAAGTGTCTATGGACCAGTGGTTCTCTGTGTCCCTTGACCCGATCAAGCCTGTGCTCCATCCAGGACTTACCTGGGGACTGCGCGTTGACTTATCATCCAGCGGTGTCTATGGACCAATGGTTCTCAGCATCCCTTGACCCGATCAAGCCTGTGCTTCGGCCAGGACTTACCTGGGGACTACGCGTCAACTTGTCAACTAGAGGCGTCTACGGACCAGTGGTTCTCGGTGTCCGTCGACCTGATCGAGCCTGAGCTCCGTCCAGGACTTACCTGGGGACTGTGCGTTGACTTGTCACCCAGTGGTGTTTATGGACCAGTGGTTCTCGATGTCCCCTGAACCGATTGAGTTTGTGTTCCCTCCAAGACTTACCTGGGGACTGCATGTCGATTTGTCATTTGGCACTGATACGGACCAGTTAGTGTTATGTTGAGTTTTTTCTTAAAAGCTTAATACAACATCTTCTATCTCCTATCGAGCTTGGGGACTATGTGGGCCCATGTCACCTCGCGGTGACTTGGGCCTATCTTCTGTCCATGGTTCGGTACCCCTACCTCTACGGATGGTTCATGTTGACATTCCAGTGACACTTCATGTCACGTGTTAATGTGGGCCCACGTCCCAAGGACATGAAAAACTTTTTTCTTTTTCTTGGAGCACCACGCATCTTTCGACAGATCACCTTCCATGACAGAAGCAGTGGTCGGGAGCAGGTGTACGGACCGTTCGGAGTACTACGTGGTCAGCATCTTCGCTGGTTAGAACTATGTGGTCAGCATCTTCGCTGGTCAGAAATACGTGGTCAGCATCTTCGCTGGTCGGCACTACATGGTCAGCATCCTCGCTGGACGGCACTACGTGGTCTGCATCTTCACTGGCTTGGCACAGGACAAGATGGCAACCTCCTCAAAATACATGGTGCTCAGGGACTAGCTATGGGGGTATAAACCCCTATACCCTCATCGTGGGGCCTTGGATCCCACGGACCAGACGGCCTAGACCAAAGGACGAAGCCTGTAACAGAACCGACCAATTTATTAGAGCACAAGCACATAATTCACCATTAAGATGGCAAACTACATGATTGAGACCTAATAAACCCAGTAGTCATACCAAAATCTCGAAGGATTTCAAACTTTCTGACATAGCCAAGATCGTAATAAGTTTAGCCGTCACCATTCACAACATAC
>CM041635.1:20299474-20371499 GCA_023333625.1 Bothriochloa decipiens
GAACCGCCCGGCTGCCTTATTCAGGGCGACCCTGACCTCGGACTTACTCTCTGCGTATCCCGTGGTCTCCCATCTTCTCAAATACGATGCGTACAGCAGGTCGACTCCCGGTCCAAATCAAACTCAGGCTTCGCGGTCGGAACGACTTATCCTTCTAGCTAAATGTGAGGCATAAATTCAATATGACTTGAGGACGTACAACGGACGGGGCCCTAGTTCGACACAGACAGGATAACCTCACCAAACCTCCAGTTCAGTCCCAACACCAATCCCGCCCGGTCTCGATTTATTATCTCCACATGGTTCTCCAAGATAACTATGTATTCAACCATTCTGAGTAACCACCTATAACTCGCGGATGACAGGAAATCACCCGACTTCTACTGATCTAGTTAAAGCAGGGCTAAGCAGATAATCGCTCCAAAAAGTTTCATGCACAAAACACTTATATATTATTTATTATGAATTATTTACTATCTACTTAAAATAGGAACCATAAATAGACAGAATAATATTTACACATGACATAGTCTCACAACATTTTTCACAGATAGATCATCATAAGAAGACTAACAAACTTGGTTTCACATTTTTCTGAGCAACAGAGAATTACTTATGCATTTTCTAAGATAAAGGCATTTAATAGGGATAAATAAATCTATATAGAAAAGTATCACAAATTTTACATTTCATATTTTTCATGCATAGATCTTCTCATAAGAATAATACTGCAAGTTGAACCAACTCATTTGGACTAAAAATGAGGAAGTTATGATTTTTCAAAGGTTTTACAAAAATCTAGAAACAGATTCTTTAAAAAGAAAAAGAAAACCGTTTTGCACCGGAAACCCTGGACTTTCTAGTAATCAGCCGAGCCCTATTTTAAAACTTTCTGAGTCTGGCCACTTTGCACTTAAGTCTGGGAAAGATTAACATATTCTGCCCGCGGTCCACGCCGAGAGGAAAGGTCGCCGGCGGTCGGCAATCTCGCCGGCGGTGAGGTCTTCGGACAAACTACGGTCACCATTCGACTCAACTCTACATCGCAAACCCAATGGCGTACCAAATGACGGCTATTAGCATGATTTTGACCGACAGCCACGCGCGACGGCGGACGGCGGCGAGGGTCGACGGCGCGCTGGCCATCTCGGGCCACGGCGGGGCGCAAGAACTAGCCTACCAGCTCCAGCGAGTCCAGGCGACTCGAACTAACCTGACAACGCGAAGAATGGCTGGCCAGAACGACGACAGTGCTGCACGCCGGCGAGCGGCGGCGTGCATGTCGGCAGTTCGACGGCTGCTAGCCAACTCCGACCAAATCAAGGCCCAAGAACCATCCTGCAACCTAATTGAAGTCGGGGCGACTCGATTGCACTATTACATGAAGGCAAAGGTCCACCGGAGTGAGCTCCGTGCGAGCGGCCGACGAGCGGCGGCGCGACCAGCGACGGTGGTCGACCAAAATCCGACGAACCCTAACCCTAATCGATCCCATTAGCTACTTCAATCGGTTCTACCCATGCAGGCGGTCACGATGAGCGAGCTAAAGGAGGGAGAAAGGGGTTGCTGGTCATGGCGGACCGCGCGGTGGTCGAGGCGGCTATGGCCGGTGAAGGGGAAACGGTCGATTCGACTTCTACCTGGGTTCTCGGGGACAGTGAGCGTGCGCAAGACGCGTCTCACGTCAAGGCGGAGCTGTTGGCGAGCTCTGGGAAGAAAATGGCAGGGCTGTGAGGTGCGGTGGCGATGCGAGCTTTGGGGCGGCGGCAATGGCGGCTCCGAGCGCGCTCGGGTTCTGGCGAAGGGAAATGGGGCGAGAGGGAGCGTCTGGAGATGGGGAAGAGAGTGAGGGAGAGAGTGACGCGGTTTGGTCGCCTTGAAGCCGACGCTCGAGCTCGGACAGGCGGGCCGCGACGTCGGGCATCGACGCGCGCGTGGCACGCATGCGAGCGGAGTGAAGGGGCGCGTGGGCGGCAGTGGGATCGGGCGAGCACGGGCGTGTGTTGCGCGTGCGAGCGGGGGCCAAACAGCGGGTAGCGGCGTCGCCCGGCGTACAGACGCCGCGTGGCCGGCATCGGCCGCGACACCGTCGCGAGGAAGAAGAAGAGAGGGAAGAAGAAGAGACTGGCAGGTGGGTCCCACTGCGTCAAGATTCGTGCAGAACTTCATTTACTCTATATTTTCCAAAATACTCCGAATTTGAAGAAACTTGTAAAAGATGAAATGTTGCTCTCAATGAGTAGAACATTTCACTTTTAAACATCAAAGCCTAATTCTACCTAGAATTTGAAATTCAAAAATGGGGATTTAAAATGCATTTAAAATTAAAAGAAAAACATTTTTATAAACTATTTTTGACATTTTTGACCCACTTCCAAGCCTTTTCATGAAATAACCCAAAAATAAGTTTTGCTCCAAATAATTTTCTCTACAAACTTCATTTAACACTCAACCCCAAACAAGCAACCTATCACATAGCTCTAGTTCAAATCAAAGCAAGCACATTTTTCATACTATCATTTCATGTAAACAAATGATGATGCAAATGAGATGGTTATGCTCATGATATGCAAGATAATGCATGCTTAACACCATGGTGTTACAAAGCTCGTGGTCCATCACCGCCTTATCGGTGGGCCGCACCGACCTTGAAGGCTGCTTGGCATGCAAGGAAGCCTAGTCGGTTAGGATCTGTTCATGATCTCCAAGTATATGGAGCAATGTAACCGACCATAGGAAACCCTAGATCTGTAACCTTGCCCCCGGCTATATAAGGTGGGCAAGGACCCCCTAGAACGCATCTAACTCTACGTCATCCCTCATTGTACTCTGGTACTCATCAATACATCAGCAGAGATGCAGGACATAGGGTATTACGCTTCAGAGTGGCCTGAGATAAACCCTGGTTGTCCTGGTTGTTTGTCTTGCATCTCACATCCAGTTCGTAGGTCTTAGTGTGCCCTCATCGTAAATCTACTATCTCGGGGAGCCCCGTGGTAGACTGCCGAAGAGGTTTCATCGAGAGAAGTAGTCCCTCCTCCGTAAGCGCTTGCAGCGAGTCCGGCATGGACGTTGACGGCAGCCACTGAGCCCCAGATCCACCAGATCTAGCAGCCTTGGACGCCTTCTTTGCCGCTTTCTTTCCGGTCATCTCCTCCGTGGGATCATTAACGGGAGGGCGGCGCATGGCGGTGGTGTCGGGAGGCGCTAGACCGACGTGACTATGCACGACAGTGGATGGGCGCGGTGATGGAAGGAGCAGTGGCGGCGGAGAACTCGAGCGACTAGGTGAGTGGGGAGTTGGAAATGAATGAAGTGCGGAACCGATTGCCCCGGCGGTGGTAATGTATTTATAGGAATCGAATGACATCGTTTTGACTTCTAGGGTTTGACCCACTAACCCCATGTGGACGCGGCTTTTTAACCCTAAGTGGGCCGCCCCGGTCCATGAATGCAGCACTAGGCCACGGGATTTTTTAACCATTCCCACGTGGTTCCCGCGTGCCCTCTCTGGTGATTGACACGTGTACCCCTAAATTTTCGGGAAGATTATTCTTTCTTTCCAAATTTGTTCAAGATTTGTTCCATAACACATTGGGGACTAATTATTTGGTCGCATAAATTATTTCTTGCACCTGGGGACTGCGTAGTCGACTTTCCACCCAGAGATGTCTACGGACCAGTGGTTCTCGGTGTCCCTCGACCTGATCGAGCCACTGTTCTGTCCAGGACTTACCTGGGGACTGCGCTATCGACTTGCCACCCAGAGGTGTCTACGGACCAGTGGTTCTCGGTGTCCCTCAAGCCGATCGAGCTGGTGCTCCATCCAGGACTTACCTGGGGACTGCACACTCGACTTGCCACCTAGAGGTGTCTACGAACTAGTGGTCCTAGGTGTCCCTCGAACCGGTTGATTCCTTGAAATGTTTCCTAAGCAGAAGGCCGTAGGTCCTTACCTGGATTCCACATCGACTTGTCATTTAGCACTAACAAAGGGCCAGTTAGTGTTATGTTTAGTTTTTTCTCGTCAAGCTCAATACAACATCTTCCTTCTTCTATCGAGCTTGGGGACTACGTGGGCTCACGTCACCTTGTGGTGACTTGGGCCTATCTTCTGTTCTTGGTTCAGTGACTCTACCTCTTTGGATGGCTCATGTTAGCATTCCAGTGATACTTCGTGTCACGTGTTAACGTGGGCCCACGTCCTAGGGATGTGAAAGGCTTTTTTTCTTAGAGAACCACACATCTTTCGACATACCATCTTCTTTGACAGAAGTAGTGGTCAGGATCAGGCTTACAAACTGCTCAGGAAGAAGTTTGATTGGTCAGCACTACGAGATCTGCATCTTCACTGCTCGGCATAGGACAAGATGATGACTCTCTCAAAGATACATGGTGCTTGGGGACTAGCTGTGGGGATATAAACCCCTATACCCTCATGGCAAGGCCTTGTGACGCACGGACCAGACGGTCCAAACCACAAGACGAAGCCCGTGGTCCATCACCGCCCTGGTCGGAGGACCGTGCGGGATCCGAAGGCTACTTGGCACGCAAGGAAGCCTAGTTGGTTAGGATTCATTCATACTTTCCAAGTCACAGAGCAATATAACTGACCACAAGGGAAACCTAGACTTGTAACCCTGCTCCTCGACTATATAAGGTGGGCAGGGACCCCCTTCAAATGCATCTTGTACTCTCCTGTACTTAGCAATACAATACATAGAGACGTAGGACATAGGGTATTACGCACCTCACGGCCCGAACCTGGATAAACCCTAGTTGTTTGTCTTGTGTCTCACCTCTGGTTCATAGGTCCTAGCACACCCTCACCGATCATCTACTACCTCGGGGAGCCCCGTCGTAGACTGCCGAGGAGATATCATCGACAAGATTTCTCGAGGGCAGCAGTGGAACCCCCGTCAGGAGCCAGCCTTTGAACCCTCAAGGCTAGAGGCAGGCTTGTAGGCCATGGTTCCTTCTCCAGGAAGGATCCATTTGTGTACAATTATTTTTTGCCCGTTGGAGCGTGTCTTTTTAGGCGTACGTTGCGGGAAACCAGAACGGCGCCGAGGGAACCGTTGCGTAGCACGTCCCGTGAGTGGGCGATTAACACATATACATCAGCGCGGGAACTGAGGAGCAGTTAGGTGAAAGTAATAAATGTGGAGATCTTTATCGTTCGTCACCGAATCCGTTGGTTGCTTTTTCGTGGGTACAAATGCTGAACACCACAGGTTCTTTCTCTTCACCTTGCCTTATTGTTGTTTCCATCTCCTTCCCTGCACCGCCGCCGAGAAAGGGAGAGCGAGAGAGAGAAAGACTTAGCCGGAGAAGGAAGAGCCTTCCCACCTAGTTGTCGCCTACGTAGATCATCCCCTGCATCCATTGCAGGTCGCGTGGTCGCTCTTTTGGCTGACCCTTAGATCTGATCATCGATGATGGAGAGGAAGCTGCAGAAACTCATGTGCAATGGCCTTCTCCATCCCAACACCATTCGTGATCGGCCGGAGTGGAAAGTGCCGCCAGTCGAGCACCGGGAGCCGACGCCGCTGGAGGGCTATGTCGTGAGCTTTGTCGCCTTTCACGAGAAGGGGTTCGGAATGCCACCGAGCTGGTTCATGCGCGTGATCCCCCACCATTACGGAGTGGAGCCCATCAGCTCGCCCCCAATTTCATCGCCCAGGCGGCCATTTTTGCGGTCGTCTGGGAGGGATACCTGGGGATTGAGCCCCACTAGGAGCTGTGGCTCCACCTCAGGCAAAACATTTCACCAAGAATACAGAGGAAACGGGGGTGTGGAAGGTAGTTCATGCCGGGAGCTGCGTCATCCAACTGTGACCGGGTGGGAGCGAGATGTACATCCTGATGGCATTTCTTAGCGCAATCACCAAAAGATAGGCAGGAAGCCTACCCTAGCGACCATGCCAGAAATGCCTTGTGGGTATTCTGCAACGTTTATAGAACAAGTCTGCAAACGCACGAAAATACTGTTGTAGCATTCACCCAGAAGTATTCAGGGTATTGTTATTTATATTTTCCCATAGGAAGGCATGGTATAAAAGTGATCTTATGATAGATCAGTGCTCAATACAGGGGTAAGTCATGATAGGTTTGAGATAGTGCGACACACATTCGGCCCAACCTCAAGGACAAAGAGAAAACAAAGAATGAAGGAATATTCCTAAGCGGAGCAGGCATGTTCTAATATAACCGTGCAGAGAACAAGTTAATGGTCATGCCACATATATGAATAGAATTAGAATTAAGCATGAGGTAGACAGGGAGATCCCCGCAGCTAACCTGTCAGCCGATAGAGATATTTATGAACTCCTACACGACATATGAATGTGGGGGATTAGAAGGGATGGACAGGACTAGGTCACTCTGTTCCGTCTACCCCTCAACCGGGGCATGCCGTCATATCCAAAGGCTCCCGTGCACCCGGGCACCGCACCCGCATACTAAGGAAAAACCCATGTCCCCCATGGACTCCCACCCTACGGATGGCCGAGCTAGGACATGGGCAAACCCGAAGGCTACAACGAACCGTCATCTCTACTCCGTCATATATATGTGTTGTATGAATGGTTAAGCATAAAGTTGAACATGTCATGATCATAGCACACAAACTTTTACTAGTGCATATATGATATGACAACAACTATACTCTAGTTCATATGCTTTGCTATATAAAAGATAGAACTTGAATATGGAAGAACTCTTAAAATTATTCATACCAAGAGTTTCTCTTTTTCTTCCAGGGAGACAAGCTCTCCAAGTAGCTTTGCATTGCTCCAAAATACTACTAAGACTAAACTAGTACAACAAAAGGTAGAGAGCTGGCTCCAAATGAGGTGTGTGTGTGAGAGGGTGCTTGCTCCCATCTATTTATAGCTCAACTAGGACGGTTCAGCACTGGTAAATTAGAAAACATGCCAAAGCCACCTTAGGAAACCGCCATTGCACCTTCCAAACAAAGCTGGGCCTAAGATCACACAGGATTGGGGCCCGAGTTGGAGTTGGACCGGGTTTTGGGCTTCCACTTGTTGTGTTCATGTGTGGGCCTGGACCATCGATATATTGGTGGTTGGCCCAAATTTGCAAGGTAGGTGGGCTTTTCCCTGTACTTGGTGGGTAGCATGGAAAGTATCTTTTCTTTATAAAGTTCCTTGTACTTTGTGCATTTCCTGCAGAGTGACAATTCTCCAAGTACAAGTAGAATTGGGTTAATAGTAAAGGCATATGTGTATGAAAATACATAATTCACCCCTTTTTAGTCTTTAGTTGATGGTATAATATAGTCGTTAAGGACCGCTAACAAGATCCCCCAAGGTTACCCTTTGCTCGTCCCAAGCAAAGCTTGGCTTTAGATGTTGATCAGGAGTTGCTACAATGCCAATCATATTTCAAATGTACTAAGTTCATAACAAAGTTTTCTACTTCAATTTGAATAAATCAGCATGCTATCCACCCTGTTATTATCTTGAAACCAATGGGGCTTTTTAGCTATCTCAAGTCTTGGGCGATTGCAAGATAGAACAGATTCACAAGCATTGCTTGTCATTCATCCCAAGATCAACCATCTTTCTAGAGGTTCTGAAAGTTTTTGTAATTAAATTAAAGTTCCTCATATGATTCACTCAATCGCTCAATGTGTATGATTACCTCACCAAAGGCATTGTAATGTTGCCTTTCATAATCCTACCACTAAGGCTTATGAGTGGAGTTCTGGGTAGATATGAAAGTGGGCATACTTGCATCACATATATTGCTAAGTCAAAAACTGAACGATAAGGAGATACAAGTCACTTTGATTGAGACGTGCAAGTGTGTGGAATATGGAAAGATGATTCCTATTTCTAAGTATTTTTGGTACTCCATGCATCATGACTCTCTTTATTGGATGGATGATATCTTTGGAGGGATATAGCCCGCTTGTTTATTGCCAGGACACTATTTTTTTATCATGCCCCTTGGCATAGATGCTTTTTTTCTTTGCCCCCTTTTTTTCTTATGCCCCTTGGCATGGATGCTTTTTTTCTTTGCCCCTGCCCCTTTTTTTCTTATGCCCCTTGGCATGGTTTTTTTCTCTCTTTTTTAACATAGCCCATATCCTTTATTTGCACATGAAGATATTTTTGGATGGAGAGATGTCATGATGGAAATGCTGAGGAGTAATTTTCTGTATAATGAATGCATGGCTCTCAGGGTAAGAGTTTTTTTTGATACTCTCTCAGGGTAAGAGTTGGCATATTTATTTGGTGGAAAGGGTGCGAAACTCTCAAGGTAAGAGTTGGCAAGTTTTTGGTGGACGAAGGGGTGCATGATGTGAGAGTTGGCATTTTATTTGGTGGGTGCATGTGTATCTCTTTTTTTGAGAACAGTGCATGTGTATCTCAATCATGGGTGCATGACCATAATCTCAGTAAGATCACAACAATTTGACCTAACTCAATGTTCTACAAGCAGCATATGACTAAAAGGTTTGCAGAATTGAAACATGTCATATGCCCTTGGTAGGTATTTCATAATCTTTGAGGAACTTTTGTTTTTGAAAATTTTCAAAAATAAAACTCCGGATGTCAAGTCTTACTCAGAACAAAGACATAGCGCAACCTATGTCACTATATCATACCCGGCAATAACTTAGACAAGATCAAGTATGTGCAACCCACTGGCTTAAGTTTTTTAGGATGAGACATTTTAGCTGATAAACCCCAATCTTAGAGAAAGCTCGATTATAAAATGGGTACAAGTGAAACATAAGACGGAGCAACTATTCATCATCTCGACAAGGGTTGAAATAAATATTTTCACAACACATATATCTGGAGTGGAATAAATATTTTTGTTCTTTTATCATTTTTATGAATGATTACTGGAAACTAAATATGCTAATGAGAAAATAAAGTGTAGAAAATAAACGTGCAATGCAGATACCTGAGTGAGGGTCCTCCCCCAAGCTAGCCTGCAGCTCATTATCCAGCGTAGAAACCCTAGGCAGGTTTTATTTTATTTGTCTTACCTTATGTCTGTCATCATCTTTTGGACTCCCTTTGTGATGTTGGAGATGTATCCTGCAAGGGTTAGTCCATAGAAATTACCAAGTCTGTGCTAGAAATTTGTTTCAATGGTCAACCCTTAGAGGTTTGACCAAGGTAAGTTAAGAACCCAAGCATAATGCGTGTATTTTTAACTTATGAAAATATGATGGAGCTACAACCTCATATCCAAAATAGCATGCTTAGGCATAAACAAAGGTGGCAGGTTAGAATTAGATGACAAACTGAGATGTTTTATTATTATTATTATTATTTTTATCATATCTCATCATTATAAGATAGTCAATTTATTTAAAGAAGCTGAGATATGAGTGACCTTTGCGGGTGTCCTCCCCCAAGCTAACTTCTGACTTACCTTTAGTGATTTAGCTTGGAATACTGCTAGCTGGTGCATGCTACGACCTGATTCACGGTTCGTGGCATCCCTTGAGTATGCTAGGGAGTTTTCCCTCCCCCAAGCTTGTCTTGTGGTGACAGCAGGGTCATAGAATAACAAGCTTGGGTTCAAAAGGTTCATTTTATTTTATTATTATCAAAATTATCATTATTTTTGATTCACCAAACATGTCTCATCTCCATTGTCATCTCAAGATGTACCATTATAAAATTTATATATTCCTGCAGGGGTTAGTCCATATGATCGACCAAAATCTATAATAGCAACATTGGTACAGAAATCAAACTCGACTCCATGTCTAATTTGATTAAGGCGGGCATAGCTAACCTAGGCACCATGCTTAATTTAGCAAGCCTATGGTAGTATGATCATCAACTGTATGACCAAAACTACCAAACTAAACATGCTAGCACGAAAAGAGGAAGCATGAAAGGATTAACAAGATTCATCCAATGGAGGTGAAGGCATCGACCGGTGAACAAGGGAACCAAATGATTATTCATTTATTTTATATATTTTATCACTAAAACATTGTACTACCAATTTTTACTCAAACAAGGCTGGGATAAAAGCAGAGCAAGACATGCCTTGGTTTGTTTCCAACATAAGTTACTTCTATCGTTTATGATGACATTAACAAAGAAGCATGAATGATGAAGCTTTGGAGACAAGTATGAGTAAAGGAGTTGGGGAACATTACCTTTGCATACCTGAGTGCAACTTTCGGCAGCGTGGACGGATGAAGTGTTGAAGTTGTTGCTATGGTTTTACATGGTGACTTTCCCAGGTGAACCTCTAGACAACTCCATTCTCATGACTTAGTGTGTATGGGCCATGGCCTGATGGTTATAACAAAGGCTTGGAGGCGAGCCTTTCTTGTTTCTGAATGACAATGCTGGGCAGAGTGAGGCTGCCCACAGGTGTCCTTCTTGGATATGTGGGGCCAGTCTGCTCCTTCTCTCTCCTCTAATTATATAAATTCTCTCTATATATATATATATACTCTTGAGTGTGTTCCATCACCAAAGATCATTAACGTGTGACGTTGATGTCGCTCTCATGTTCTCAAGCTTCGTATGTCCTTTCTTCTTTAACTTGAAAAAGTTAGTGACAAGAATACCCAAAGGGGCATACTTACTTGACAACATGTCCTTACATTTATTAAAAAGGAAATTTTTTATTTTGTTTTGTTTATCATTTATTTATTTCTTTTTTGCAAGGTAACAGAAGGATATGAGAGTGATAGATACATGTTACCTTGTTGCGGTCCTCTCCCAAGCTAGCTCAAAGCCAAAGAATCAAGATTGTACCCTGTGCTTTTGGTTTCTCCTACATGGTTATGATTTGGCAGACCACAAGGGATCTTACTTTCCCTTGTGATTACCACATTACAAAACATATGCAGGTAGCAGTAGTATGAACTAGTTGGTTTTCAGAAAAAAATTATTAAAACTTTATTATTCAAGGGAGGACATTTCATCTTCATCACATTTTTTAATATTTATTTTTATTTTGAAAGAATATGAAAGGAAAATAAATTATTTGAAAGATAAATTTTTAAATAGTAGATTTTGAAAATATATTTTTTGAAATATTATTTTATTAATTTTCTTTAGGTAATTAAAATGTTTTTAAAAACATTTTTTTAGAAAACTATTTTTTAGAAACCATTTTATAGAATATTTTTATTGATAAATAAAATAACCCCAAAACCTCATTTTTAGTCAAAGTCTACACAGACATGTTGTTTAATCAAGGTAGAAAATTTAACCTAAGCTCCATGGTTAAATGAAAATGCCCATGAAGATATGACGATCAATCATACTTCAAACCAAAACATACTGCATATAAAACTTCAAAAACAAACTAGCATTCATTAAAACATTTATTTTCTTTCAGCAGAAATTATTTATATTTTCTAAAAGGATAGCTCAAGACTTGCAAAAATATATTTTTAAATAAATATTTCTAAAAGAGATAAATATATATTTTTTAATAAGATTTTAGAAAAACAATTGTATTAAAAGTTAGTTTTTGATAAAGCAATATTACTTTTTTTATTTCAAAAAAGTTTTTTTATAAAGGATAAGTGCTGATTTACCTTCAGCAAGGGTTCAATATTTATAGTCCATTGACAAGACTTCCAGGAGCTCAACGTTTATAGTTTGTTGACAAGACTTCCAAGCACTATCTTGTTTTCATCCATAACAACAGGATGGAAACAAACATAAATGTCCCTGCATGAGCCATCGCTATCATAATCGATATCCTATAAGAATCTTTTAACCAATGCCTTCCCCAGCAACGGCGCTAGAAATGCTTGTTGGCATTTCTTAGTGCAATCACCAAAAGATAGGCAGGAAGCCTACCTTGGCAACCACGCCAGAAATGCCTTGTAGGTATTCTGGAATGTTTAAAGAACAAGTTCTCAAGCACACGGAAATACCGTTGTAGCATTTCACCCGAAAGTATTTAGGGTATCATTATTTGGATTTTCCCGTAGACAGGCATGGTATAAAAGTGACCTTATGATAGACCAGTGCTCAATACAGGGGTAAGTCATGATAGGTTTGAGATAGTGTGACACACATACAGGCCAACCACAAGGAAAAAGAGAAAATAAAGAACGAAAGAATATTCCTAAGCGGAGCAGGCATGTTCTAATATAGTCGTACAAAGAACAAGTTAATAGTCATGCAACATATATGACTAGAATCAAATTAAGATGAGATAGATAGGGAGATCCCCGCAGCTGATCTGTCAGCCGATAGAGACATTTACGAACTACTACACGACATACGAACGTGGGGGATTACAAGGGACGGACAAGACTAGGTCACTCCCTGCTGTCTACCCCAGAGATGGGGCATGCTATCATATCCAAAAGCTTCCGTGCACCCAGGCACTGCACCCACATACTAAGGAACAACCCATGTCCCACATGGACTCCCACCCTACGGATGGCTGAGCTAGGACCTAGGCAAACCCAAAGGCTACAACGAACCATCATCTCTACTCTGTCATATATATGTGTTGTATGAATGGTTAAGCATAAAGTTGAACATATCATGATCATAGCACACAAACTATATACTAGTGCATATATGATATGACAACAATTATACTCTAGTTCATATGCTTTGCTATAAAAAAGATAGAACTTGAATATGGAAGAACTCTTAGGCTGTTTTTGGATATTGATATTGGAGGGCTTGGCATTGAATTGGTTCCAATACCAAGTAGTCATGACATTGCATTGGGCTACAATTCAATTTCATGGCTTGGATGGCTATGCTACCATTGGAGGGAATTGAGGCAGGGGAGGGTGGAGATAGTCGCTGGCATAGGGAGGGAGCGGCCGGCCTCCTCCATCTCATCCATGGCAGGCAGATCTCGGGGAGTAGCCCCTCCAGCTATCTATGAGGAGAGCTTGCCAGGCCATGGATCTCAGGAAAAGGAGTTCATGCCACCAGCCACAGGGAAGAGGAGCACGAGCCATCGGTTATAGGGAAGAAGATCTCGCGCTGCCGGCCTCACAGAAGAGGAGCGTGCACCAGCAGTGATAGGGAAGAGGAGCGCGAGCTGGCCGGCGACGGGGAAGAAGAGCTTGCGCCGCCATCCCTGGAGAAGAGGAGCGCACGCCGACTGTGACGGGGAAGAGCAGTGCAAGCCATCAACGATGGAGAAGAAGGAGAGGGAGGCGTTAGGCAGAGGAAGCCATGCGAGCAAGCAGAGAGAGGGACATGCAAAGCGGCAGCTATGCAGAGGCAGAGGCAGCCATGCATGCGAACGGAAGAAGGGCCAATTCCACCTAATACAGAGGGTCAGGCCTCGGTATCGTGGGCGACTAGATTTAGTACTAGCAAATGCCTCCTTGGTATTGAAGTTTGTTTCCAATTCCAAAGCCAAGGTCATCCAAACACCTGCATTTGGGCCAATTCCAATACCAGAGGCCCAATGTCTACATCCAAACACAACCTTAAAAGTATTCATACCAAGAGTTGCTCTTTTCTTCGAGGGAGACAAGCTCTCCAAGTAGCTTTGCATTGCTCCAAAATACTACTAAGACTAAACTAGTACAAGAAAAGGTAGAGAGGTGGCTCCAAATGAGGTGTGTGTGAGAGGGTGCCTCCTCCCATCTATTTATTGCTCAACTACGATGATTCGATGCTGGTAAATTAGGAAACAGCCCAGAACCGCCTGATTGGGGCACGCACCCCTCCCTGGTGCACGCCCGACTTTTGGCTCGGCTAGGCCTCATCCTTTGCAGGTGCATGGGCCTTATCGTTAGCTTTCCAATGCCTGGTGGATCGCCCAAAACGGAGTCCAGATGAATGAGTTATGGCCAATTTACCCAGACCTACTCCTGCAGCCTGAGTTGGAGTTGGACTCGGTTTTGGGCTTCCACTTGTTGTGTTCATGCGTGGGCTTGGGTCATGGATATATTGGTGGTTGGCCCAAATTTGGAAGGTAGGTGGGCTTCTCCCTTTATTTCTCTTTTACACTTCGTCGAAAAGCGTCTTTTCTTTATAAAATTCCCTGCACTTGGTGCATTTCCTGCAGAGTGACAATTATCCAAGTACAAGTGGAATTGGGTTAATAGTATAGATATATGTGTATGAAAGTACATAATTCACCCCTTTTTAGTCTTTAGTTGGCGGTATAAAATAGTCTTTAAGGACCGCCAACACATCCCTGCCCAGCTGATCTCCTCGAACAGCGGGTGGCACGATGGGTGGTTCTACTTGTGGAACGACGAAGATGCGCTGCCTCGCTTCTCCGGCTGGGTGATCATGTCTCAGCCGGAGGTGTGGGTGCATGGCATTAGCTGGGATGACCAACCGAGGTGGCAGCCACTCCTCGACACGCTGAGGACCCTACGTCTTAGCATGGTGACCGCGGGCATCATCGCCTTCACGTTTCATAGCCAGAGGGTTCTGCCCTTGGCGCACCCTTGGCTGCGCTTGGACCAGATGACGGCGGACGCCCCTCTCGATGGGAGCCGGATGTCGAGCGATCTGTCAACCGATGGGGACATTTACGAACTCCTACACAACATATGAATGTGGGGGATTACGAAGGACGGACAGGACTAGGTTACTCCCTGCCACCTACCCCTCAACCGTGGCATGTTGTCATATCTAAAGGCTCTCTCACATCTGGACACCACATCCGTATACTAAGGAACTACATATATCCCCTAGGACTCCCACCCTATGGATGGACAAGCTAGGATATATGCAAACCGAAGAAACAACGAACCATTACTCTATTCCTATCATCTTCTCTATGTTTGTAAATCATATGAACAATGAAGAACATGTATGAGCATGATGAACAAGTCTCATATGGACTATAGTCTAGTTCATATTCATCGAATATATCAGGCTCAAGACTATACTCTAGTTCATATGCAAGAATGTATACAAGAGTAAAAGACTTGAATAAGGAAAAACTCTTCATAGTATATTACCAAGAGGGTAGCACTTCTTCCTAGGAGACAAGCCCTCCAAGTAGCTCAACCTTGCTCCAAGTATTCTAATGTCTAGCCTAAAGAATAAGTGTAGAGAGTGAGGTAGAGAGCTCCAAATGAGGTATTGTAGGGGGTGCTCCTCCTCTCCTTAAGTAGCAGGTGGAAGGCGGTTCGGGGGGCATTCTGGGAAAAATGAATGTAACGACACAAGCGAGCTGGGCCCGAACTGATGCATGGGTGCATCGGCCGACCCAGGTGCGTCGGTTGACCCCCTGCTTGGTCGGTTTATGACCAGTCTCGGCCTGTAGCCTATGTCATATGCCTGGACTGCTGTGTCATCATGGGTTTGGTCTCAACATGTGTTGACGGTAGTTATACCATGTTTTTACCCCATCAAAACCATCAACAAGACATTCTTTCTGGAAGAAAACCACCAAACACATAGTGACTTAGGTACAAATAACTTGGTTCCACATGTACTTGTCATTATTTAGTTGTAAGCACTCAGAATAGGTACTTTTCAGCGTCCGGAAGCTCTATATGAAGGTTGGGCAACCAACCAAGTATGGCCAAATGACAAACCAACTTCACATTCATCAATATCATAGCTTCTAGAGACAATGTGCAAAAGATGGGCACAATGATGGGGTCGATCGACGCAACCTTGGGCAAGCCACCACCACCATTGTTCTTAGAATTGCACCTAGAAGCCACCTGCGGAAGATGGACTTTTGGTTCCACCAAAGTGGGGTCGGGCGACCCCCTTGTTGGACCTTCCCAGCCATTGCCAGACCACCAGGATCCTCCCAACACAATCCTAAGCAAGTGCCACCCTTGGATCACAAGTGTGTTTACTCTCAACGGTAAAGATGAAGTCACATGGATCCATGGGCCCACAATGAAGGAACCGACGTGACAAGAAGATAACCAACACCTGGAATGGACTCTATGACATGTGGGGACACTCACCCATGGTCCCACCTCACATAGAGGGGGTCAGCCGACCCCCACTTGGTGGGCCCCGAAGCTCAGCTTCACTCCACCGTCATGAGCAACCTTCTAGAAGACCCTAGCTGGGCCCACCTACCAAAGGGGGGTCGCGACCCCCCTGGTGCCCAACCAGGTCAGTTATCATCCCACCAACCTTGTGCATGCCTCCATGCGCTGGGATACATCCTTGCCCTCCATCCAAGGCGGTTTGGAGGTCGGTTTGATCCAAAGGTGAAGGATGGGAGGCATGACATGGCAGTGGAGGCGCTACTCCACCTTCCCCTATAAATACCCCCCATAGGCCTTCACTTTAGAGCATGAAACTTAGGAGAAAGCCACTATCTAGTACCTTTAGCTATGCTAGCAAAGGGAGAGTGAGGAGTGTCCAAGGAGGAGTCCTGGCATGTTAGGAGTCTGTCCAAGGTGCACCTTAGCGGATGCTAGCATTATGTAAGTTTTACACTAAGTCTTTCTAGTATTTAATATTCTGGTATTGTACTTTAAGTATACGATCTTTTACTGGCATACTGCTTTACTTGTTGAAGTGCACGACGCTTTAGCTAAGCTTAGAGTAGTGAGATTAGTATAGACGTGGTGTCTAGACTATATCTTACCAGTGTGAGCTTCTTGTCGGACTGCAAGATGCCTAGCGAAGGGGTGACAGACCTTGCTAGGTCTAGAGTTCCTCGAACATGTTGTTAGGCAAGTTGTCCAATAATAGCGAGGCTGAGCAGGGTAGTCACCTCGGTGAGGGAGGAGGTGCATTGAAGGACCGGATTGGCGACCAAAGGGGGGTGAATGGGAGCCTCAAAATTTCTTTCGAAACTTTTGGGTCCTTGACTCAACAAACACCCCAAGAAGCAAACACACAAGCTGGTGGTGACTACGACCCTACTGAGAGGTTGGATGTTCCCTAGGAATACAGCGAGTCACCATAAGAACCAAGAAACAACTCCAAGAACGATCGGAGAACGAACAAGCAAGAACTAGAAAAACTCAGCCTTACTGGCCAACAGCAGATGGATTCTTGATCCTCACCTACGTTTAGAGGTCGATCTCGGTGGACTTGAGCTTGCTGGACAGCTCAAGCACGGTGAGAGTCTCCTAGTTATCCGATTCAATGATTTCCTGCACCTTGACCTCCCAAACCCTCCAATCTAGAGCATATAGAAGCTTGAGTGCTCTCTAATGATCGTCATAGGGCATAGCTGCATTGTTAGCCCGCATGTTATTCACAATGGTGGTAAAGCGAAAAAACATCGAATCAAAAGACTCCCCATCAACTTGGGTGAAGTTCTCGTACTCTCGCTTGGGTGAAGTTCTCATAGAGTCTGGTTTTGACATGGGCTATACCCTCATGGAGCTTTGAAGCCTCCTCCAGATCTCTCAAGTAGTAAGACAATCGAAAACACGATCAAACTCAGAAATCAAAAAAGCAGCATAAAGCTCACCACGGGCAATGTTGTTCGCATTGTGTTGGTCAATCTGCTCTCAAGAGCACCTGGTAGTCAGCATTCTCAATGATCTCCCAAACACGCCAATCAATCCCCCTGTAGATGCGCTTGCATCCGGATCTTCCAGTACGAGTAGTTCTCCCCATTGAATTGGGGCGGCTTACCCGAACAGTGTTACAAAGCCATGTTGCCTTCTGCGGATCATGGACCGATTAACGTGGAAGTGATCCTTAACCAGCTCTGATACCAATTGAAGGACCGATTGGCGACCAGAGGGGGTGAATGGGAGTCTCAAAATTTCTTTCAAAACTTTTGGGTCCTCGACTCAACAAACACCCCAAGAAGCAAACACACAAGCCGATGGTGACTATGACCCTATTGAGAGTGTGGATGTTCCCTAAGAACACAAAGAGTCACCACAAGAACCAAGAAACAACTGCAAGAACGATCGCAGAATGAACGAGCAAGAACCGAAAAACTCAGCCTTACTGGTCAACTACGGACTGTCCGGATCCCCAGGCGCGGACTGTCCACAGGTACAGACAGTGCCCTGGTTTAGGCTTCGGACTGTCCGCGTGTACGGAACGGACTGTCCGCGGTTGAGAAAATTCACACCGTTGAAGCTGCGCAGATGACTAAAACTCGACTAAAAATAACCCAGACTGTACGCGGTTTGAACGCCGGACTGTCCGCGGTTCAAAAACTAAAAAACCAACTTCTGGAACAGACTCTGGACTGCAAATGTAGTACACCATCGGACTGTCTGTGTTTTGAGGGCCGGACTGTCCGCGGGTCAACAATCCCAGAATAAATAGGAAGTCGAGAGCTCGGTTCCAATCTGGAGGATTCTCGGACTGTTCGCGGTATGACCGACGGACTGTCCGTGCTCACTCAACAGAACAGCCACGAAAGCCACAGGATCGAACTTCCGGCCGTCCGACTGTCCGCAGTGGCAACCCCGGACTGTCCGCAGTGGCAGACAAAAGCCACGTCATCAAGAACTTAAAACGGCTCGGCTGAAACTCGATGCTCGGACTGTCCGCGGGTCACAGGCCGGACTGTCTGCGCCTACCTAGAAAATCGCCCGAAAATCACCTCTTCCAAGAATCAACTTGATCTCTTTCAAATCAACACCAACTGCAACAAGATCTGGAGGGATTGTTCCTTATGCATCTAGGAGGCTATCCTCAAAGGACCATGGCCCGATTTGAAGAGAATCAAGAAAATCGAAAAGGGGGTGAAAAACCGACCAAGAACTCATCATGAACACAAAACCGTCCTGATCTACTTACTCGTGAGGAATTAGCTCAAACCCTTCGGAATTGATCCTCTCACGTTATAGCATGAATCAACGCAAGAAAAATGGAGTTAAACGGCCAAGAAACGAAGAATCTGAGCTCGAAATAGAGAAGGGAAGAGGGAGTTCAGGATGAACAAATAAGAACATAAAATCCATCACAGAAATTCCATGAATCCAAAAGCCCAAGGGCACGAGCACACTGCGGGGGTGCTCTTCCCACGAACAAACACTATAGAGTTGCAGTGGACCTCACTCACATAGAAAAACTACAGACTAGGAAACCCTAGGATGAGGAACTGAAATGAGAGAGGTAAGGCTGAGTGGAGGAAGCCCCCTCTTATTTATAGGCCTATTACACAATTCCACTTCTGCCCCTAGATATTTCTAGAGCGAACCACCTAGCTAAGGGCACTATGGTCCAACTCGAGATTTCCTGATCTGACGGCCACCGCGCCTTCTCACTGGAAGCCTTGCTTTGATGCAATCTCCCCGATGCCGCCACGTGCCGTCCGTCCGCATCGGGACCTCCGCCTGGGTTTTGAGGTCCAAACCCGCAAAACCCGTCGCCGGTGCTCTTCAGGCAATACCACCAAACCGTTGCCGATGGTTTTGAGGCCAAACCACCAAACCTCCCACGAGTAGCGTAGTCCATATGCATCCCCCGCCGATGGTTTTGAGGACAAACCACCAAACCTCCTCATGAGTAGCGTACCGCGTACGCGTTCCCCGCCATGTACTCTTGCGCTTGTCGATGTCCCAAGTGTCAGCCACCACAGCCGGCCACCCGGCCGCCTGGTTCGTCAGTCCAAGCCTAGCGTCCGCCCTTCAACGCATCAGTCTGTCAGCTTGGCACGCCCTACTTGACCTTCTTCCGACCGTTGCCACCGCCTTCGGACTCCACACCTACACATCACGAGCCAAGAGACACGTTTCGACACATAACCCTGTGTCAGGGGATCAGAAGAACCACCGAACCAACCACACACCAAAGTGTTGGCATGTTGACAATCACTCATCACAACAACAAGGGTGCTCCACAATGGTTATGTAAAAACCATGTGTTCGAATGGATAACCTCTTTAACTCGACTTGCTATTTCGACTATCGCCCCCAGTAAGGGAGGAGGTGATAAACCTCGCTATACTGAGAATAGCGTGGCTAGATATTTCTACTTGACAGACCTCTCTATCCTATTATCGTAGACCCTTCATTTCATATTGTACGACCTTGAGCCAAGTTAGTTCACTTCACGTTCCTTGTGGAAAAAGATACTTGGAATACTCCCAGTGAAGGCTACATTGACTACCGTACGCTTGCGGTATATTCATTTGCCACTTTTGGTGTCAACAAGCTTTCTGGCACCGTTACCGAGGAACGGTAGCTGTTTTAACTTAGAACCAAGTCGTCTAAGTTATCTTTCCTTTACCTTTCTTTTCTTTTTATCCTTTCCATACCATCAACCAAACACCCATATCTCATCTCGCCACTCCAAAGGGTGCTCGTTTGGAGCTACCACCATCATCCCATCCTATTCTTTCACCTAGCTATGAGCTTCGCCTTAGTTCCATAGTTATGGTTCATAAACTATCTTTTGTTGGGGAAGAAGATAAAAACCCCTATACTCACTACGTGATTTTGAGCAATTGTGCTCGTGTCTTTGTATTGAAGGCATGACACACAATACCTTGAAATGGAAGTTATTCCTGTTCTCTTTCATGGGAATAGCTAAACATTGGTATGCCCGACACATAGAGAGTGCGCACGGAGAGTGAGAAAGCCTTCAATCCAATTAGCTTTCTTCCCTATCTCTCGTGTTGCTCATCTTCGAAGAGAGATCCTAAACTTGCAACAAAAGGAGAAGGAGTCTCTAGGTGTGGCATGGGCCCCTTTCATAGATTTAACATCCTTTGGCCCTGATCTTGCTTTAACCGAGCCAACATTGTTACAACACTTTTACCTCGGTCTTAGCAACAATTCCACACAATTCCTTGATATATCTTCTGGAGGAGCATTTCTTCATCATACCGCTGGTGAAGGGAAGAAAATTCTAGATAAAATTCTTGAGAACACTCACCACAGTAATGTGTATGATGAACCTCGTAAAGAAGAGAAGGAATCCAGCCCCAAGCATGGAGAAATCTTGATAGCCGAATCACCAACAATGCGATTCAAAGATTCTACCATCGATCCTGAACCACAAATACCACAAACATCGAAGGAGGAAGAAACCCATCCTCTAAATCACTCCTTCTATTTCGAAGCCAAACTCTCAGATGATCCCGCTAGTTTTGGGAATGCCCATAAGAGACCCTCCAACAAACACTATTGGAACCCTCTCAAGAAGAGATCTCTTCAGAAACCTCCCAAAACAGCACCATTTTATGCCTCGAGTTCTCAAGTAGCACATTGGGAAAAACCTAGGATGTTGGATGAAATTCCAAAAGAAATGCCTTTTGCGCCCATAGAAGAAGAATTAAGACGCATAAAAGAAAAATCTATCCTCTCCTCTTCTATGCCCACATCTGGCATGTCCTTTGAACCCATCTCTAAACTCATCCCCGATCCTGATAATCCCATTGGTGCTCCTCCTTCTAAGTCTTACGATGATCCAGTCACTCACTCTGGAGATTCATTAAGACACCCAAGGCATTGGATTCATGAGGGCCACTAAAACATCCTCAATAGAGGGGAAGCAAAAATACACAAAATGAAGGATAAAATGATAGCCCAGGAGGTCCAATCATCAACTTATCCAATATCAGTTGATTACAAAGCTATACATCGAATAAAAGAGTACAATAGAGGGGATTACATAATTATTACATTGCCACATGGCGGAATCATCAGAGTATCTAGCATCCAGAACAGCTACAAAAGTAAAAGGGATATCGCGGAAGCAATGTCTTGATCCACCTTGAACGTAGGCACGAGACCATCTAATTCCATCCTTCAGGGGCGCCATGGTAATCAATCCTCCAAACCTGATTCCAAAGTATCAGTATGATTTGTACTGGCCACTGGCTCTCACCCTATGCTTTGCTTATGCTTTGTGGTAAGTGGATGCATATGGGGGTATATCAAGAGGCCTATATTTGGCTATAGTTTTCCTATGCATAAGTAAATCAATATTATATAATAAAAGTTCATCAAATTTTATCTCATTCCCATTCCCATCCTCATTCTCACAACTCAAACCATCTCTCATCCAGCTCTCATAACCAGCTCTCAAAACCCAACATGCTCACATGTGGGGCGACAAGGACAACTCCCTCTCATCCTTCCCTAAGCAGCCAACATGCCATAGTGTAAACTCTCGGGGGAAGGTAGAAGGACTCCTCTCACTAGTCGAGAGACGCGTAGGTTACGGAGTGGCCATACCGAGGCCACGGACTATATATAGATTCACGACAGGATATCTCCTCTATGTTCAGGATGCGTAATAGGATCTACGAGGTTGTTTAGGATGTGGCACCTGAACAGCTGTCACTCAAGTCCTTGGCGCGCTCCTAGTCCTCCTCCTCGATCAACTCCTTTGCAGGATCTGAAATTGAGGAGCGAGCCCTATAGATTATTAACACAAAGAACCAAATGAAATCCAATAACTCCAAATGCAATCATACATAATCCTATGATGTAGAGCTCATTTTTATGAAAATTTGGACACTTGGTTCATAATTTTCGGAGTTCGTATGAAGAAAATATGAATTTCTAAAGTTTAAAACTATATTCTAAAAAAGAAAAAGAGCAGCTAATCCTGGGCTGACACGTGGCGTGACGCGATTGGCTAGAGGCGGAACAACGGCTTACAGGTGGGTCTGGTAACTGACAGGTGGGCCACGGTCAACGGTCAGCATTGACCCATTGACCGGTCAAAGGACAACGCTGACCGGGCCTGTACTAGGCCTCGGCGGGCCAGGGCAGGGCCGGATATGGGCTGGCCTGGCCCGGACACGTGTCGTGGTCTGGAACAGACCACGTAGCTCACTAGGCTCCTAACGGGCTTGGTCTACAGCCTTTGGGTCCGTGAACCTGGTCCATGGTAGACCGTGGACGGCAAGTCCATGTGGCACCCACCGGTTGGTCCGGCTGGCTCGCGGTGGACCTGGTCCACGGGAGGACTTCTCCCTTATTTTCCCCCCTCACGTGACGCAGCGGGCATGGCTGGCGCTGTCGTCGGTGGCGAGCAACGCGGCGACTACGGTCGGCTTAGGCTAGGTCGGATAGGGCTAAGGCATCACGAGGCGGTCCCTATGGTGGTAGCACGGAGAGCCAACGGTGCTCCGGCCGGCCAGTGCTTGCGCCGTGGCGGCGCAGGGCAGCAGTGGCTTGGGCGTGGGCGTGCGCTTAGCGGGGCTAAGGTGAGGAAGGCTGGTGCATCAATTTGGACCGGGGCCCTCTAATCGGCCGTCGGCGACGGCAGCGGCGTCGTCTGTGTCATCGGAGCTTTGGCTTTCCCCCGAATCGGCCTCCGTCATCTCTCCCAACCTACGTCTGGAGTAGTTGGGAACTCCAAGGGCGCTCTACCGCGGCGTAAGGCGCGACAGAGCTCGCTCAGCGGTGAGAAACCGCGGCGGCGCTCCGACGGCCCGGATGCCACGGTGACCAAGGCCGACAAACTTGCCGAGCCCCACTGTGGCCAAGTCGGGATCCCAATCATGTGAAGAACACGTTCTATGGTGTGGCGAGCTTGGTGGGTGAGTTAATGAAGCCTATTGTCGCGTGTAACGACAGAAAAATGGCGATGCTCTCAACGGCGGTCATGGCGAGGGCAGGGGTGACGACATTCTCACCTCTAGTGCTGGCGTCTGGTGGTGGAGCGATGACGGACCTAGGGACGAGGAAGTAGAGCGGCTATGTCGAGGTCGAGCTGGTCCGCCGGGCTCCTCCGGCAAGCTTGGGTGGCAGAGGTGCTCCTGGGTCTGGCTCCGACTCCGGCAGCGGCGTTCTCCTTCCCGCCTCCTTCTACTCCTTCCTCTACACTCCTCATCGGTTAGCAGGCAATTCAAGGGTACGCGGGCGTGGCCAGGATGGCTACGCGGGCACAGGAAACCCTAGAGGCTGGGGTACCTCCATTTATAGCCATGGCGGCCGGCGACCAAGGCGGATGGGCGATGGAGATTGGCCGAGGCCAATCAAGCGGCGGGGACGCGTCCGAGCTACGGTTAGGGCTTCTGGAGCGACACGGTAGAGGAACAGACAGCATCGCGTGGCCCGGGGGCGGTCACGGACGGCATCGCACAGCCATGCCATTTCTGGTGCGGCGGATGGGACAGGGGAGCTCCCAAAAGTGGCAAATGAGAGTGCTGACAGGCGGGGCCCACACATCAGCGGCTGCGGGTGAGCGAGTGGCGCGGATAGGCCCTTGCTAGGCCGGCTGGCCTCATGGGCCACGGGGCATCGTGGGCAGGCGAGCGGGTGGCGCCGGTCGCGGCTTGCTGGGCCATTTTGGCCAGTTGGGCCGGCAGGCAGGGGCTACGTGGGGGAAAGGACGCGGGCCGTGGAGGGATGTAGCTGGGCTGGCCGGCTGGGCTGCTGCGGCCTTGGTCTGCTTCCCCCCTTCTTCTTTTCTTCTCTTTTTGCTTTCTCCTTTCTATTTCTTGTCAAGACACATCTATGCCATGGACTTGTTAGTGTATGCATGTTAATGACTGTAGCACAACATCATACTTGGTCCACTAGGGTCTGATGGTGATTTTGGAAGCCATGTCCATGGTTAGTAGCATACAACATATATATGTTAATAAAGTTTATTTGATTTTTTTAATCATCACATAAAATCAAATAAGAAGCAAATCAAACTCTTATAGTTAAATGCAATGCTTCAACTAACAACAGGTGCTACTTGTGCAACAATTAGTAGGTTTCCTACATGACACTCACCAACCATAAGTTATTTTAGAAAAAGTTTTGTTGGTTGTGATTTTTGGTGTTTGGATTTTTAGGGTTGTTACAGTCCTACCCCCTTATGAGAATCTCGTCCTCGAGATTGAAGGTGTAACTTTCTCTTCAAAACAGGTAGGGGTAGAGCTCCTTTTAGTTCTACCTCCTTCTCCCAAGTTGCTTCTCTTTCTGTGGGATTCCTCCACTGAACTTTGCACGTTGGTATGATGGTGCCTCTGGTTTCTTCGATGGCTCTATCCAGAACGCGGATGGGGGGTGTCCTGAATATCGAGTGCCTTGGTAGGTATTAGCTACTCCTGTAGCTCCAGACACTTGCGCAGCTGTGACACATGGAGCACTAGGCGCTCATCTACAAGTTGCTCAGGCAACTCTATCCTATAGGTGAGCTTGCCAATCCTGGTACAAATCTAGTACAGTCCACATACCTTGGTGCTAGCTTCCCCTTCACATGAAATCTCACAGTTCTTGAAGCTGGGAGATCTTGAGGTGAACATAGTCCCCGACTACAAACTCAAGGTCTCTACGTCTCTTGTCAGTATAGCTCTTCTGATGACTCTAGGCAATCTTCAGATTCTGTCGCACCTGGGCAACTCCTTCAACCTCTTTGGTGGTGGCAGGGACAAAGAATGATCTCTTTCCTACTTCTGACCACATCAGGGGTGGGTTCTCACGGTCTTCCATACATGGCCTCAAATGGTGATATCTGGAGACTGGCTTTGTAACTGTTGTTGTATGAGTACTCATCATGGACCAAACTCTTCTCCCAATTTGTCTGTATCTGAGAACACAAGCTCGAAGCATGTCTTCAAGAATCTGATTCACCTTCTCTGTCTGACCAATGATCTGAGGGTGGTGAGCGGTGTGGTAGTCCAAATGAGTTCCTATAGCATTATGCAGAGCTTTCCAAAATTTAGACATGTAATGAGGTCCATGATTAGATATTATGCTTCTAGGGGCTCCGTGCCGCTTGAAAATGTTCCTTACATATAGATCTGCTAATGGTCCAACTCTGGTGTCATCCTTCATTTCCAAAAAGTGAGCTACTTTGGTCAGGTGATCGATTATCGCCCCTATAGCAGAAAGGTCCTTCGGGGTTCGAGGATAGCCCACAATGAAGTCCATAGACATGCTATCATGTCTCCATTCTAGTGTCCCAAGTGGCTTCACCAGTTCTGCATGTCTCTTGTGCTTAGCTTTGACGCGTCTGCATTCACATCTTGCAACATCTCTTGCGATATATGGCTTCACATTCTTCCACCAGAATTCCCTCTTCAAATTAGCATATATACATCTTGGTGCTTCCTGGGTGGATACAGCACATGGAGTTATGTCCTTCTGATAGGATCTCATTGCATATAGCTGGGTCAGATGGCACACAAATTCTGTTCTTGTACCGTTAAGTGCACTGTTCATCCTTACTGAACTCTGGGCACTTGCCCTGTCTCATGTGCTTATATTTCTCCCAATTTTTGGGCAATGATGCTGGGCTTCGTGGATCTTGTCCATGAGGGTGTATTGCACACGAAGCTCATCCAACAGGCCTTGGGGTATCATGTAACATCCCTAAAAAAATGCAAACACCAAAAATCACAACCAACAAATTTTTTTTCTAAAATAACCAATGGTTGGTGAGTGTCAGGTAGAAAAACATCCAATTATTGCACAAGTAGCACCTAAAGTTAGATGAAGCATTTGCATTTTAATGACAAAGTATGATTTTGCTTCATATTGATTTTATGTGTTGATAATAAAATCAATAACCCTTTATATCACATGTGCTAACATGTATGTATGTATATATATATGCTCATATGTAACTAACCTTGGATGTGGACCCCATATGCCCCATGAGACCCTAGGGCACCAAGTATATGTGTCATGGCACTAACTCATTAGCACTAACATGCTTTCACTAACAAGGTCATGGCATGTCATAGTTGGTTAGGTGGCAAGGTAAAAGAATTAGAAAAGGTTTCGGGATAAAGGAAAAAGGAGAACGGGCAACCAGCCCGGAGCAGCCGCCAGCTCAGACCAAGCCGCCAGGCCGGCCAGCTTTCCCCATGCGCCCATGCTTTCCACATTGAAGTATCACTGGGATGCTAACATGAACCAACCGTAGAGGTAGGGGAAGCGATCCAAGAATAGAAGATAGGCCAAGTCATCGCAAGGTGACGTGGGCCCATGTAGTCCCCAAGCTCGATAGAAGATAGAAGATGTTGTATTGAGTTTTTTTAAAAAAAACTCAACGTAGCTCTAATTGGCCATGGTTAATGCACAATCCTTAGGCAAGTCTGGGACAGAGCACAGGCTCGATCGGGTCGAGAGACACCAAGAACCGCTGGTCCATAGACACCTCTGGGTTGCAAAGCGATGCGCAACCCCCAGTCAAGTCCTGGATGTAACACCCCTGGTGTTATGATAACTAAAATCTGCCATGTCATCATATGCACTGCAAAGCATTCATGTTTAGCTCAACCTTTGATGTGCATCAACTAAAACAAGTTTACTTTTCATAGGTTGATTGTGTATCTGAAATGTTTTGCCACATGAAATCATAAAACCCTACTTTCGAATGTAATCTCAAATACTTAGTTTATATTCTATGTACTTGAGGTGTAAACCGTGTTTACACTAGTGTCACGCATAGTGTATAAATCTAAGTCCAACTCTTAAAAATGATTTCCACATTTGAAGTTGAATTTGGATTTCAAAGCTTATTCCCAAGTCTTGCGATTCAAATTTAAATTCAAATTGGAAAGCTATAAAAATGATTTTCAAAAGTCAACTTAGTCAACCAAGGGTGTCATTGGGTCATTGACCTAAAAATGTCCTTTGATGATGTTTGTGATCACTAATGACCAACCGATTAATTTAGAAACCAAATCGAATTTGAGTTCGGTTTCAAAAACCTTTTATTTCAAAACCTGGTTTTATCCCCTTTTCAATAATTCAAAATCTATAATGAATTTGGGGATGCTATAAAAAGGTAGTTTGTAGATCTTGACAAGATCTACAAAGTTGGTATTCAAAGTTTTTCAAGTTTCAAAAAGAATTTCAAATAAATTTGAAAATACAGGTTCTCAGCATTTGTCCCCTTTTGATTTTAAAAGCATAATTCAAAATTTATGCATAATTTGGGAAACTTTATATATGAAACATGCTTTTTTTGCAAAGTTAAATATTTCATAGTTTTGAATATTTTCAAGTTTTATTAAAAAATCAAAAGTAATTTCAAATAACAACTAGGGTTTTATTCCCCTTTTAAATTTGAATTCATATTTCAAAACCTAAGTAGATTTTAAAAATGTTTGTTAAATGAAAAGTGTAGCTCTTGAAAAGTTATGCAAATGATATTTTTGGAGATTTTCAAGTTCCTTTATAAATTTTGGAGTAATTTGCAATTTTTGGTGAGTGGTAATTCTGTAATTTTCTTGAACAGCGCTAAGGCCTATGAACGGCCGCCATGGCCGGCTTCTTAAGCCGCGCTGCCGTCCACCGTCGCCCATACCGGCGTACCGCGGCCGCCAGCTCGCCCCGAGCGTGCAAAGCTTCGCCGCCCACATGTCGCCTGTCCATACCCCGCCTCTGCCCTATATATATGCGCAGCCGGCCGTCATCTTCTTCTTTTCCTCCTGCTCGCCATCGCCGACGACCTCCATCCGCCACCCAAATTCACCACCGTCATTTCACCGCTGCTCAATTGCTCTTGCCAGCAGCTCCGCCACATCCTTGTGCTCAGTTTGAGCTAGCTCGTGCTCGCTACCTCCGTCCAAATCGCCCAGGCCGCCGTCGTCTTCCCCGCGGCCGGTCGCCAAGCCGCCATGAAATCGCCGTGTCCACAGCCGCCAAGGTTGAATATATATTTCCATTAACCCTCCTGTCGTGCTCTCCATGTTATCCTGCACCTCAAGCGCACCTTGGTCCGTTCGTTGGTACACAGGAACCACTGTGACGCCGTTCTTGCCACCGAAGCGCCGCCGCCATTAGCGCTGCCGCCGCCATCGGCGCCGCCGTTCGCGGCTCGCCTCAGCCCGCCTCCGAGCCAACCAACGTGCGCATCGTTACCGCTGTGAGCTCCTGCACCCCTCCATGCCCTCTGTTTCACCTCTACTGTGTCGTGGTGTCCGGCCGCCGTGGCTCGCCGCCAGCATGGCCTTGCCAGCGCCGCGGCGTGCGTAGCCGTCGTGGCTGGGGTTCAGGGTTGACCTCATTTTGTTGCCTAACGCGTTCACCTGAGTACACAGAAGCTTATGATCGCCTCCCCATCGCCGGAGACGCTCAGGTGAGCCTTTGCCGTCGCGCCCGAGCTCCGCCGTGCCGCCATGGCTGCCGGCAAGCTAGCTGCTCTTGCTCCACCACTCCATTAGCTACCTCAATCGACTCGCCGTGTCGAGTTGAGCCTGTAGGGTCAAACCTCATCGCCGGAGACCTCGCCGCCGGCGAGAAATCGCCGGTCAACCAACGGCGGGTCATCGGTCAACGTGGGGACACTGTTCCCATTTCCTTTTTCTATTTCTAGAAAATAATTTAAATGCTATTTTCTTTGAAAAATCATAGTAATTTTGGTATATCTCCAAAAATTCTAAAAATTTTTGTGTATGTTCTTTATAATATTCTTTATCTAGGAAAAATATGAAATATTAAATTTGAGTAGTTCTTGCATAATTTAAAATTAGCCCTTTTTATTGAAAATGCACCTTCAATGATTTTTAATAAATAAAATAATTGGTTTTTATTTCTGAAATTTATTTTTCCATCTAATTAGGCCAAGACATTTTCAAAATAAAATTTTGAGCTCAATTAAACAACTTTAATTTTATGCCTTTATTTTAATGCTTTTAATTAATTAATTAACCCCTTTAATCATGTTTAATCATTATAGGGTTGTTTGACTTTGGGATTCTTGATGACCTTGGGTCATTAACCCTAATGATCTTTGGCACTTTAATTAATTGTTTGCGCTTATCTTAATCATGTCATCAGGGTTTAATCAACGTTATTTTATGTATATAATGAACTTCTCTAATAACGTAGTTAACCTAATGAACTTAGTAAGTAAGTTTTGTTGGCTTGCAACTTTATCGTGAAGGAAAGTTGTACTCAAGTCCTTAATCTGATCATGCATCCATCGAGCATCATGTTTACAATTCCATCATGTTGAAACATATCATTTTATCGTATAGTTTCCGTTAACAGAGAATTTAACGTTGTCGCCCCAGATCCCAAGGAAGAGCAAACTCAGGAGTTGGAAGTTAATCCAGAGCTCGAGACCGTCTTCCCCGAATATCAAGGCAAGCCCCGGATGCATTCAAACCCTACCCTTATTTTATAAAAGTTTATCGCTTCAGTTATGTTATGTTGCATTAAGTTATATGAGTTGAGTGATAACCCACCAATTGCATTACCTATCTTATTTCCATATTCCTTGATACCTGATGTTGGAAAATGCGTAGTTATGCTGAGCCACACCACCGCCTGCTTGCCCCTCGCCCCTTAGTGATAATCTAACCGCAGCCCTAGCCCGTGAACCGGCCATAGCCGCTGCGCCGCCTGCCACCGGCAAGGCCCGGCCGTGTGCTGATCTGCTTCCTCCTTATCGCACCACTTCCTCACTCGCGAGCCGCCAGCCGTTGCCGCACCAAGGTGAGCATGCCACCGCCCGCTTCATGGCCTTCGGCCAGTTCGACCCTCGTGTTCCCATCCTCCGTTCATCGATAGGCCTCATTAGCAGCACTGTTGTGTTCGCCGTAGTCTAGAATGCGTCTTTGGCAACCTCTTGGGGCCGGCACGGACCACAGTAGGGACCCGCACGCTTTGCAGGTCCCGGTCTCCCTAGATTCCGGCCGCCGGTGCGCCGCTACGACCTCCACCGTCGCGCGCACCCCGCCGTGCCCGTTTACCCTCGGTAGATAGGATATGTAGCTCCTAGCCGCTCCAATCGAGAAGACAGGGCAGAAGATGGCGCCGGATCGAAGGCTCGCCGGAGCTCCGCACCACCGATGTCGTTCGCCGCCGCCGTCGACCACTTGGCTGGGAGTCCCCGTTTCCAAATTAGCCCACCTTGTCTCGCTCGGCAGGCCCCCGCAAAACCCACACGCACACCATAGTCTCTCCCGTCGCGCTGAGTTGCTCTACCACCGGGGCTATACCACTCGGCGCCGCCGCAGACGCGTGCAGGCGAGCCGGAGCGCCGCGAGCACGCCACACCACTGCCTGCTTGCCCCTGGCCCCCTAACAATGATCTAGCCGCAGCCCTAGCCTGCGAATCGGCCGAAGCCGCTGCGCCACCTGCCGCCGGCGAGTCCCGGCCGTGCAGCCGCGACGCGCGGAGGGGAAAAAAGAAGGAGCTCTGCTCCCGGTGGACCACGTCCACCACGTGTCTGCCCTGGACCAGTAGGGAGCAAGCACCTGGGCCCAGTTTCTGTGGTCCACCATAGACCAGCTCCATGGAAAGAAGGTCGTGGACCAAGCCCAGCAGCGACCCAAAGCACCACGTCGGTCGCCTGTATGACCGCCATGTGTCCGGGCCGGGCTGGCCCAAATCTGGCCCTACCTAGGCCCGTCGAGGCCCAGTTGAGGCCCGTCGGCGTTGACCGTTGACCGGGACCCACCTGTCAGCGACCAGTCAGCCCTGGTCCCACATGTCTGGATTCGTCCAGACCAACCAGATCACGCCACGTGTCAGCCTCGTTTATCCCTTTTTTTCTTTTTTAGAAATAGTTTAAATCTTCTAAAATTCATATCTTCTTCATACGAACTCCAAAAAATATGAACCAAGTGTCCAGATTTTTATAAAAATGAGCTCTATGTCATAGGCTTATGTATGATTGAATTTGGAGTTATTGGATTTTATTTGGTTCTTTGTGTTAATCTATAGGGGTCGCTCCCGCGACTGTTATGTCTCGATTTCAGATGCTGCGAAGGAGTTGCTCAAGGGGGAGGACTAGGAGCGCGCCAAAGACTTGAAGGAGGACTTGAGTAACAGCTGTTCAGGTGCCACATCCCACCCAACCTCGTAGATCCTATTACGCATGCAACAATTTAGAATGCTAGTGCTCTACTTTATGCAACAATGCTATGATATGCTATGATAGGATTGCATGGTAGATTACTTGTATGCCTATTCCTTGTCGTAACCTTAACCCTGCTCACCCACTTATAGGATAGACACGCTATACAATGCTTGTTACTTGCTACTTTTACTCCACTTGCATTATATCTGTGATGTGATGCTGGTGGTGAACCCTAGGTAGGTTCAGCTCAGGATGCCGGACTTGATGATCGTATGTGTGTCTCTGGGTAATATAATGTGGGTGGGTGTCTAGTGAGGGTTGAGTCGACTAGACAGGGTCTACGATGAGCTTTTGGGGCGAGTCTTGCCGGGGGGTGCATCCTGGGCACCCCTGAGTTCTTAGTACCTATGGCGAGTACATGGTGACTTGAGGAGATCCCGGGGTCAAGGGCCTTTGTGAAGCGAAGCCCCGAGTAGGAGGTGCCGTTGAGGCACGGGGCGCGGGAGCCCTATTTGAGGAGATATCTTATCTGGTCCCCCCTAGGACATGTTGTCTCTTGAGGACCGGAACCACGGACCCTTCATGCATACCACTCGCCTCAGATGAACCGAGGACGGCCGATTTTAACTACTTATGACGGTGCCACTACTACTCGGCATAGTTGTGTAGGAAGGTACGGGTAGAGCTCACACCCTTCCGAGATGATCATGTAGCCCTCTCCGAACATCGGCCCCTACGAGCTCAGGTACATGACTTCACAGTTTCAGCCACTCCAGATAGTACTTGGGGTGTTCCAGGGCTGAATGGTAGGGTGGCATCGTCATATTTGGAAGGTTGTTCGGCATCAGCCTAGGTGATCTAGAGCGCCAATGATGGTTATCTTGTGGATGGTCGGCACTAGCCGGTTACAAGTGTACACGCTCTGCAGAGTTGATGAATCTATATATAGTCCGCGGCCTCGGTATGGCTATTCCATGACCCACGCTTCTCTTGAGTAGCGAGATGAGTCCCTTCTACCTCCCCGGAGTGATGTTGTTGTTGTTACCCTACGGCATGGTTGGTTAGGCATGGACGAGAGGGAGTTGTCCTTGCCGCCACGTGTGAGCGTGGTTTGCTGAGTGAGATGAGAGGTTGATGGTTGGTGGTATAGGTAGGGGATGGGAATGATTAAAACTTGATGAACTATTGTTATATAATATTGATGATACTTGCATAGGAAACCACAGCCAAATAATAGGTCTCTTTGATTAAATCATTTGCATGCACCTACCACAAAGCATAAGCAAAGCATAGGGTGGGAGCCGGTGGCCAGTACAAATCATACTGAAACTTATTTGGCAGGTGAGCCCGACTACGTCTATGGTGACGAGGGGCTCGAGGATTAGATGGTCTCGTGCCTACGCTCAAGATGGTGCAAGATGTTGCTTTCACGATATCCCTCTACTTCGGTAGCTGTTCTGGATGTAAGATAATTTGATGATTCCACCATGTGGCGATGTAATAATTTATGTAAACCCCTCTATTGTATTTTTTTATTCGATGTATGGCTTTGTAATCAACTGTTATCAAATAATTGATTATTTGACCTCATGGGCTATCATTATATCCTTCATTCTGTGTATTTTCCCTTCATGAAAAATTGAGGATGTTTCATATCACCTCAAGCTATAACTCATCAATGCCTTCTTGCAACTCTAGTGGCAAGGTAGTGGTGAACAGAACATGGCAAAGGCTATTGCAACTAAGGGCGACAGTGACTACCTTAGTCTTCCCTGGGTGATAGTGAATCTCTAGGTCGCAGTCCTTATTCAACTCAAGCCAACAACGTTGCTTCATGTTCAGATCTTCATGAGCAAGGATGTACTTTAGGATCTTGTGATCGATGTAGTTATCAACTTGCTCCCAATCCAATAGTGCCTCCAATCTTCAATGCCTGAACCACGGAGGCATGCTCCAGATCATGAGCAGGATAGCGTTCTTCATGCTCCTTAAACTGGCGGGAAGACAAGGCAAAGACTTTTCAATCTTCATCAGGACACAACCAAGCCTGTGGCAAGATGCATCACAATAGGCCACAAAGTCCTGGTGGTTATTGGGCAAGGCAAACCATTTAACCTCTGATGCTCCTCATTGGTGGTTGATGTCGGACTTTGTCCTGACATTGTGGAGTAGCCTTCATGTTGTCCTCTCCCAGCTAACATTGGAATGATGGTTCTTCATGGCACTACATCTTGTTTCCTTGTTTTCCCCTTGGTGTAGAGGGGTTGTATTAACCTAATTGACTTGCATCAATTCATGTGTTCACTTGCAGAGAACTCTTCCAATTAATATAGTATTACTTTTGCCATCCAGGGTAGCAAGGTGAGCTCAGTTGCTAGGGTATCCAAGTGTAGCGATCCCCATAACTTACTTCTCTAGGGTGATCGAGGTACTTTGAAAAGAACTAGTACTTAGGGATTCCATTTATGGTCATTTGTAAGCTTAGTTTTCATGCAGACTTGGTAGTATGTGCATAAAAAGATGCGATACCAGATTCAAAAACAAGATTGACACATTAGCTCCAACTATAAACGCATATCTCGTTCCATGTCGGGTGCATCCTTAGCAGCTTGCTTGGTGAGGCGCCAGCGGTCCGCTCTTCGAGCATTATGGTTCATAGTACTCGGAGTAGCATTCTCCCAGGGGCAGCTTGCAATATTATGACCCTTTTGGCCATATCCGAAATAGGATGCTCCGACGTGGGCTATGGTGTTCCTTGCACCCAGGTCTTCATTGTTGGGGACGCCTCCGGCCATCATGTGGTTAAGTTGCTAGCAAGTCAGGTCGCCCTTCTTGAAGGGAATCATAGCTGGTGAGGCATTGTCGATCCATGGGCAATTGGCAACTTTGTGACCCTGTTGGCCACATCCGAAACAAGTGATAGTCACACCACCTGTAGGTGTGGGTGTGGTGGACTTTCTCTCTAGATAGTTAGCAACCTTATGGCCCTTTTTCCTGCATCCGAAACAAATGATATATAGCTTGCACGGGGCTTGTCGATGATACCACCTTGGTAGTGTACCACGGAGCTCCCCGAGTTAGTAGATGATCGATGAGGGTGTGCTAGGACCAATAAGCTAGATGTGAGATGCAAGACGAACACGAGGTTTATCCTAGTTCAGGCCTCTCTGAAGCGTAATACCCTACGTTCTGCGTCTCTGAGTTGTTGTATTGCTGAGTAAAGGAGAGTACAAGATGCATTTGAGGTGGGTCCCTGCCCACCTTATATAGGCCAGGAGCAGGGTTACAAATCTAGGGTTTCCCTTGTGGTCGGTTACATTGCTTCGTGACTTGTGGAGTACGAATAAATCCTAACCGACTAGGATTCCTTGCGTGCCAAGCAGCCATCAGCTTCCGCACGGCCCTCCAACCAGGGCGGTGATGGCCCACGGGCTTTGTCTTATGGTCTGGGCCATCTGGTCCGTGCGGCCTAGGGCCTCGCCGTGAGGGTATACGGGTTATACCCCACAGCTAGTCCCCGAGCACCATGTATCTTGAGGGAGTCGCCGTCTTGTTCTATGCCTAGCAGTGAAGATGTAGACCATGTAGTACCAACCAATGAAGATGTAGACCACATAGTGCTGACCAGTGAAGCTTCCTCTTGAGTAGTTCGTAAGTCTTCTCCCGACCACGGCTTCTGTCAAGGAAGGTGGTCTGTCAAAAGATGCGTGGTTCTCCAAGACAAAGAAAAAAGCTTTTCACATCGAAGTATCACTGGGATGCTAACATGAACGAACCTTAGAGGTAGAGGAAGCAAACCAAGAACAGAAGATAGGCCAAGTCATCGCAAGGTGACATGGGCCCATGTAGTCCCCAAGCTCGATAGAAGATAGAAGATGTTGTATTGAAAAAAACTCAATGTAGCTCTAACTGGCCATGGTCAATGCACAATCCTCGAGCAAGTCTGGGACAGAGCACAGGCTCGATCGGGTCAAGAGACACCAAGAACCGCTGGTCCATAGACACCTCTGGGTTGCAAAGCGATGCGCAGTCCCCAGTCAAGTCCTGGACAGAACATAGGCTCGATAGGTCAAGAGACACCAAGAACCGCTAGTCCGTAGACACCTCTAGGTGGCAAAGCGATGCGCAGTCCCCAGGCATGGGAAATAATTTATTAACCTAGAAATCAGTCTCCAGATTTTTCTCATAAAAAATCTGGGACAAATTTCAAAAGAAGTAACATTTGGCCAAAAACATAGGAGCAAACCCCACAATCATTGGGCACAATTCAATTACTGGATAAGGGCACGTGGGAACCGCACTAGGGCGAATACAAAATCCCACGGCCTAAATCGGCGCATGTGGACCAGGATGGCCCACTTAGGGTTGAAAAGCTGCGTCCACACGGGGTCAGCGGGTCAAACCCTAGAAGTAAAAGTGACGTCATCTGATTCCTATAAATAAGCTGTCGCCGCCGTGGGGATCGGTTCCCCACTTCATTTATTTCGGAACTGCTCATTTCCCACACTCACTCGAGTTCTCCGCCGCACATGCGCACAAACCCCGCCATTGCTTCGTCTGCCGTCGCGCTCGTTCACTGCTGCGCAAAGTCGCGTCTGTCCAAAGCCTCCCTGCACCACCGCCGCGCGCCGCCCTCCCATCGACAACCCCATGGAGGAGATGGCCGGAAAGAAGGCGGCAAATAAGGCGTCCTAGGCTGCTAGATATGGTGGATCCGGGTCGCAGTGGCTGCCGACGACATCCACGCCGAAGTCACTGCAAGCACTTGCGGACGAGGGACTGCTGCCCCCTTTGGAGATGGGGGTGTACCGCACGCTGCCGCTAGGTGATGCCTATCCTCATCCCCGAGAAGGGAAATCATAGTTTTTGAGGATTATGTGACGCTGGGGCTGGGGCAGCCAGTGAAAGGGTTTCTCTGCGACCTCTGCATTATTTGGGGGACTTCAATTTGCAATCTGGACCCCAACTCTATCTTGTCAATTTCTATCGTCATCACGTATTGTGAGTTTTTCCTAGGCATCCCCCACTTCAATTTGTTTCGTCACTTCTACTTGCTGAGGAAGAAGGGAGCAGATACCGGGGGTCCACAGTCGCAATGGGTTGCTACCTACGGGATGGGATGAAGGCGCACTAGTTGGACATCCAGCACGCGTCCGCCTAGAGGAGCTGGTTCGCCCGTTGTTTCTATATGAGCCAAGACATTGAGGGCACACAGGTGCCCTGTGATGTGAACCAGGTTCCAACCTTCATCCCGCAGTGGTCGGACAGACCATCTCTGGAAGAGATGCACCAGATGAGGGAGTTGTTGCAGCTGATTGACAGTAAACATATCAATGGAGTCCTAGTGGCGGTGACTTGGTATATTTGGAGTGTCCAGCCGTGCAAGGAGCGCGTCAACTACCTGTACGAGTACACTGGGGAGACGGACCCCTCTCGGGAGACCAAGGAGAGGCAGTCGAAGGACACGCTAGACAAGCAGATGGCTTCTTTATTTGAGAATTTCAATCCAGCCAAGAGTTATCCAGACCCGCGCGCTGTGGTGTACTGCTTGGCCTGGCCACCACTAGAGGTAAATGAATAGAACTATGTGTTCATTCCAAGATTATTGTATCAACAAATGCGTATAACATGTGTGGTCTGACTGATAGACACTGCTTGGATAGGACCAAGCAGTGTTCTTCTCGGTTGTGCCCGTGGAGCCATGGCCTCAAGGAACAGCTCTAGCCGGCCAGCAACGCACTGACGAGGCCCACTACCAGAGTAGAGCCAGAGCAGGGGAGGAGACATTGGACATTTCTAGCCCTGAAGAAGATGACAGCCTGGCCACGCGGTTGTGGCGCTAGGCGGCAGGAAACGGCCCATGTCTGCCGTCGACCCCAAGAAGAAGAAGCCCTCCACCCTGCTGTCCGGAGGAAGAGGATGGCCCCGACTTCCCCCAGACGTATTGGATCCCGACAACCTCCTGACCCTTGATGAGCACAGGAGGAAGCGTCAGGCTGCAGCGCCGTAGGCGGGGAGGGAATCGAGGCCCCGTTAACACCAAATAGACAATCTGCACGACATATGCCGCCGCCTCTTCCCCCACATCAAGAGGAGACTGCATCAACAACCCGGCCAGAGCAGGCCAGGGGGTCAACACCACCACCACCATCACCGCAGCGCACGCCACCCGGGACGGCGATGCCTCAGGCTGGGACAGCCTCATCACCGAGACGTGGCGAGAGAGCCACCTCCACCGGCGTGGCCTGTTGGGATGGGCACATCCAGCGGAGCACCAGGCCTAGTCCCCGGGCATGGTAGCGAGGCAACAGGTGGGACCCTAGGCGCTCCTGGCGGGGGAGCAATCCCACAGTTCAGGGGAGGATTCTGACGAGCCCCAGCATAAGTCAGGCATCAATATTTTGTTACTATTTTCTGACATATGTAATTTGAGTCACTGACCGACCTTGATCGTGTTTTGATATGGGTCACCGAGTCACAACATCACCCTACAGACCAAACGTGCCTTCACCGAGTTCCGAGCAGGCACCAACCGGCAGCACAGGGCACTCCGCGGGCCAGGCAGAGGCCTCAAGCGACACTACAACACCGACCAGAATGGCTGTCACCCCGACGAGCCAGTCTGATAGGCAGGTGGTGGTGGTTAGGAGGCTGGTGAAGGCTACGGTGGGTCATCCTCCTCTATCCTCTGGTCCCCATCGTGCGCAAGGTCAGGCGAGTACCTCAAGTGCAGCGGCTCAACCAGAGGTGATCGAGGACATCCCGACCCAACGCGTCCACACAATACGCAAATTGGGGAAGGACGACTTTGTGTCATACGAGGAGATTCCTGACTGCGATCTGAATGCAGGCATCTAGGATGCCATGGAGGTGCTGGCTAATAGGATCAAGGTAAGTTTAGATGTGGACTTTTGTTATTCTTCATCTGTGCTTGGTTATTGCTTAGCAATGTCGATGTGTGTACAGTCCCTGCAGGAGACCGCGCACCAACGCAAAAAGACCATTGATCGGTTTGCAGCGACCTAGGAGGAGTGCAAGACTCTGCGGGCAACCAAGGCGCACCTGGAGGCACAGGCCAAGATATACCAAGCGCGGGAGATTGCTTAGGATGCTGAAATTGTCGCGCTACGCTAGAAGGTGACTGAGCTAGAGGCCGACAATGACGATAAAGTCTTTCTGTTGTCACAACTCAAAGCAAAGTTGATGTGTCGTCGGTGCTGATGTATCTATTTTGACAGAGCTGGGAAAGCATAACTAGGTGGTTGCCGGGGAGATCTCACGACTGCTGGATCTGAATAAAGCAGCCGATGAACAGGCAAAGGAGCACAGGGATCAGATTGCTCAGCTGACTGGTAAGTGGTAGCCAATTGACCAATTTACGATTGTCTGCGCATACTGGACGGACCAGGATGTGGTAACCACAATTCTCGTTGTATTATGATGTGTGGGAATGGCTCATGGCCCAGTTCCAGGTGCTGTAGGATGAGAATTCTATTCTCCTGGGGAGGATCCGGACAATGACCAACAACATCTGGCCAGTGCTTATGGCCATCTTCCTTGGTGAAGCGCATCCTACAGATCCTGTGGGCGAGGCGACTGCTGTAGCCGACCAGTGTCGGAGGCTGTGGCCCACTTTGCGGGAGTTTGTCGCGGGAGTAGGACGGTTTGTGGCTGCCAGGGTGCTTGCCATCGTTCACGCCAACTACCCGAAGGTAAAGCTGCCGATGATGGAATCTGGGATCCCGGAGCATATTTCTGATGAAACAGCTGAGAACCTCTGAGCCACATTCGGACCGACCGCCGACGTTGTAGTTGTAGAGCGCACCCTCATCAAAGATCATGCAACAGGTGGTGGTGGTTAGTAAGGCCATAAACAATATGTTTATCTATTAAACACTATTTATAAGTTGTGCGGAGCGCTGGGTGCCCAAAACTTTTAGCCATTTGATGATGCAGACATCGTTTTAGTTAGGCATGTTAAGCGGGTGATAACATTTGTGCCATTTTTAACATGTGATATGTAGTCATAGAAAATAAGGTCGATAATTAAGTTTTGCCCCTACACTCGAAGCAACTAACTCCATGGGTGACTAGGGATGCGCTAGTGAATAGCGTGGAAGCCAGGATCACTAGGTACCCAGTACCGTTTAGAGAGCTAATGCCGAATCTCCAAGTGCCATATAGCGCGGAGTTGTAACACATCATAAGAGGATCGAGACAGTGCCTTGTCAAGATGTTCTCGGCGGGCAAGAAACAAAGTTTAATTGTGACATATACAGGGTGCATGTATGACAAACAGAAAATGCAAAGCTATGATAAGGAGAAAAACAACGAAGAACTTTATTAATTACTCAAATAAAACACATGGGTAAGGTACATATCTTATTCTAGGGATAGAAGCATTGAGTTGGTCAATATGCCAAAGTTTGGCTCGACGACGTCCTTCATCGTGCACAGCCGATAAGATGTCAGGCGTGTGACAGCCTTGATCTTGAACGGTCCTTCTCATCTGGGTGACAGCTTGTGCAGACCATCTGTGTTTCGAATTCATTGCAGCACCATGTCACCGACGACGAATAGCCTACTCTTGATGTTGTGGTTATAGTAATGACGCACAGAAGCTAGGTATTAGGCTGTGCGAGCACAAGTCTCAAGTGCTTGCTCTTCTTTTGCGTTAATATCCACTCCTCGAGCTTCGTTGGAGGCATCCTCATTGTGGTATGTGACACGCGTGATTGGAAAGCAACCGCGGCTGCCAGGACAGCCTCGGATCCAAACACCATTAAGTACGGGGAGACTGCGATGTCACGACTAGGCTGGGTACTCAATTCCCAGACCATGGCGGGCAACTCCTTTAACCACCGACCAGGTTTGAGGTCTTTGTAATCACGGGAGACTCATTTGCGCAGGGCTTCGAGTATCATGCCGTTGGCTCGCTCCACTTGTTCGTTGCCCCTAGGATGAGCGATGGACACATATTTGACCTTTATACTCTAGTCATCACAGAAGTCAAAAAACTCTCTGCTCGTGAATTGGGAACCTAGATCAGTGATGATCGTGTTCGGCACACCAAAATGGTCAATGACATCATCGAGGAATTATACTGCCTTCTCGGATGTAGCTTTCTTGATCGGTTTATACTCGATCCATTTAGAGAATTTGTCGATCAGCACATACACACATGTATGGCCACCGGGCGCCTTCTTGAAAGGACCAATCATATCCAGTCCCCAGCATGAAAACGGCTAAGCAGCTGGTATAGTCTGAAGCTCATGCGCACAGACGTGGATTTGCTTGGCAAACATTTGATAGTTCTTGCACCGGCGTGCATACTCTTCTGCGTCGGTGACAGTTGTAGGCCAGTAGAACCCTGCTTGGTAAGCTTTGCCGACCAGCGTCCGGGATGCAGCGTGGTTACCGCAAGTGCTGGCATGGATATCTTTCAGAAGTTTAATGCCCTCTTCTTGGGTTATACACTTCTGAAATATCTCGGCTCTCAGGTTTTTGCGCATCAGCTCACCGTTAACCATAAGGTAGGCACGGGCTCGACGGATCAGCTATTGGGCTTCAATCTTATCTTCTGGGAGAAGGTGGTCATTCAGGTATCTGACAAAGGGCTCTCCAATCAAGTTGGGGAGGCGCTGCCTGCTCGGCTGGCTCATCAGCCGGTGGCTGCTCATCACCGTCATCAGGTCCCTACTGGGCGGGGGAGCCTGGCTCGACCTCCGAGATGTCGTCACCGAGCACCTCTACTAGTTGGTCGGTAGCAGGACCAGGCGCTGGTGCGTCGTGAGTCTGCTCGAGAATCGAAGGTTTAATGAGATCTTCCACAAATACGCCTGGGGTACTTCAGCATGAGATGACCTTAGCTTGGACAACTTGTCGGCTTCCCAAAAAACTAACTGTCTTGCACCATGTTGATGAGCGTAGGCTTAAGCTGAAATGGCCGCTCAATGTCCACAGCAGGTCCAGTATGGATGTTAGCCGTAGTTCGACCTGAGAACTCATGGAGTGAGTTATCTGCCATGGCTTCGAATGCTGGTGTCAAGTCACGAATTACTCTTTGGTGATCTTCTGACTTAGAAGGAGCTTCACGCGGATTTGATGATGATGCTTGAGCTTTCTTTAGCTTGGCTCTAGTCCTTCTGATTAATGCTTCTGAGTTACCAACAAAATTATCTTGAAGATCAAACCTATTCATACATTACCCTGCATAAAATACAAAAAATTGTCAAAAAAGACAAGGGTAAAGCTGTATGAGTAGAGAAAAAGATGGTTCCTCGATCTCATTAGTGGATGCAAGTGATGGCTCATATCCTTTTTGAATAGAAAATTAACCTTCCCCGGCAACAGCGCCCAAAATGCTTGTTGACACCTCTTACACCACTTAAGCTAGGTTGTCATCCCCAGCATGGCGCAGAGGTGTGGTATTAAATATATGCAAATGCTCCTTGAGAAATAAATATGAAATCCACAAGCGCATAGATAATACCGATGTAGCATTTTAACCAGGAGTAAACCAGGTATCGTTATTTATATTTTTACCCATGGGAAGGAATAGCTAAGGATATGAGCAATGGAGAGTATAACCATGTCTTTGTCTATCTCTCATATAGGGTAAGTGTCACATGAAATAATAGATATATAATGAATGGTAAAATAATAAATGATAAAGATAAGCACATAGCCACATAAAATAATAACACATCTCAATAGAATATTCTAAGTCTATACCACTAGCATGGTATTAGGACAAACTACAAGAATAAATCCTAAGTTATTCTAAGTATAAAGTCATAGCATATGATGATTAGTGTAATTACACTTGGCAATCATGGCAAGAAAAGATTATACATAAACATAGTGAATATTATGAAGGAAGATGAAGAACATAGCAATCACTTCCCTATAATAGTTGCGTTCTACCTGTCCTATACTCGGGAGGAGGACTACAAAGGACTCAACAGGACTGTCACTCCTGTGATCTACCTCACGATCCGGAATATAGGGTGTAATCGCAGGAAAATACGGTATAGGCACCATGCCTACACAATATTTACCACTCACCCATGGTACCAATGAGCAAGCGCTATACAATCCTATGAATAAACATAATTCTAATCCAACTATGCCAAGCATATAATCAAAGTAGACTAATAACATTATAGTTGAGAATATAAGCAAATAGAGCAAAAATCATATCCAATATAACAGAATAGAGCAAAGTCATATTCATGGAATGATGAACAATATGAAATAAACAAGAACGAATATGAAAGTAGGAGAGAATTACCAAGAACTCTCTTGACAGATTCAAAAACCAAGCGAAGCTTGACTCCTTCTAGTTTCTAATCTTATATAGCTGTGCTATGACTATCGAGATCTAATTGAGATGGTGGCTCGAGGGCTTCTCCCTTGATGAATGAAGTAGCTAATGAATGAGGGAATGAATTAGGGTTTCCCCTAGGGCTAGGGGTCTTGCTTATATAGCTTCCTCAGATGCACCACAGCCCTTGGATCAAACCGACCTTGATGCATGGTGAAGATTGATCCTCAAAGGCGGTTGGGGCAGGATCCGCAAGGTTGCGCCCTATCCACGTGGCCATCCGGCCTTCGGTCTGGTCTGGTGTCTTCTAGAGTATTCTTGTGCATGGTGTGATTCTCTCTATGTAAATCTTACATGCGGGCCTTCTTTGGTCTTTTCCTGATAACCCCCTGCAGAAATAGATATTAACCAAAACTCATGAAATTCTATTAGTATAACCCCTATAGCTAGATGATATTGATATTTAGGTCCTTTCTCATGCTACATTGACGGTTAAAAAGAGCACTTATCTACTGTCAACAGTGGTAACGTCTTCATGTCCTGTGAGTGTGAAACCAGCGTTTATGCGGCTGCCGAGTTCGAAGATCTGAAGGCACAACAGGAGTGGACCACCTTGGAGGCCAAGGTAGTGTCCCCAGCAGACCTGGAGAACCCAATCAATGCTGCTCGTTATTCCTCCAACAAGAGCAAGTAGCACAAGTCGATCAAGAAGAAGTTGTGCCAGTTCGCTTGTGACCGAAAGGAGGCTATTAGGGTAGAAGTAACCAAGCTTTTAGCATGTGGCTTTATCAAAGAGGTGTTTCATACGGAGTGGTTAGCCAACCTAGTTCTTGTATACAAAAAGAATAAAGAATGGCGAATGTGCGATGATTACACCGATCTCAACAAACACTACCCTAAAGAGGCTTTCCTCCTCCCTCGAATCGATGAGGTTGTAGATTCTACTATAGGTTGTGAGTTGCTTTCTTTCCTAGATTGCTACTCGGGCTATCACCAAATAGCCCTCAAGGAGAAAGACCATGAGAGGACTGCCTTCATCACCCCCTTCGGAGCTTTCTGCTACATGACTATGTCGTTTGGCCTCAAGGATGCCAGAGCTACCTACCAACAAGCCATCCAGACATGCCTCGCTAATGAGATCGCTGACGACCTAGTTGAAGCATATGTAGATGACGTGGTGGTAAAGACCAAAGAGTCCCATACTCTGGTCGATAACCTCAAACGAACCTTCATAGCCCTCAAAAAATTCCAATGGAAGCGGAACCCCAACAAGTGTATCTTTGGCATGCCCTCCGGGATCCTGCTTGGCAATATGATCAGTCAGGATGGCATACTCCCCAATCCCGAGAAGGTCCAAATCATTTTGGACCTGCAGCGGCCGTGGTGTGTCAAGGATATACAGAAACTCACTGGATGTATGGCGGCCCTGAGTCGCTACATCTCCCGGTTGGGTGAAAAGGGCTCCCCTTTTTCAAGCTTCTAAAGGCGAAGGAAAAATTCGAGTGGATAGACGAAGCCGACCAATCCTTCACATAACTCAAGGAATACCTTGCATCCCCTCCAGTACTTACGGTCCCATGACCAGGCGAGGAGCTCCTCCTCTATACAGCCGCTACCACCAATGTGGTTAGTACCGTAATCATGGTCGAACGCGAGGAACCTGGGCATGCCTACGGCGTGCAACGTCCGATCTACTATGTTAGCGAGGTTCTTTTTTTGACAACAGTTAGCGAGGTTCTTAATGAATCTAAACAGCGCTACACCCACATCCAGAAACTGCTCTACATGCTCCTGATCACCAAGAGGAAGCTTCTCCATTACTTCCCAGCCTACTCAATCATGGTGGTCACGGAAGCAGCGCTTGGTGACATCCTGCGCAATAGAGATGCCAGCGGCCGCATCCTCAAGTACGCGTTAGAGCTCTGTGAATTCACGCTAAAATTTCTTAGTCAAAAGACTATCAAGTCTCAGGCCCTGGTTGACTATCATAGAGTGGTCGGATATTAACTTGCCTCTAGCCGATAGAACCGCCGACCACTGGCAGATGTACTTCGATGGCTCCCTAAACATCGATGGCGCTAGGGCAGGTGTCTACTTTATTGCTCCTTCCAAGGACACTCTCCAATATGTCTTGTGTATCCACTTCAAGGCGTCCAACAACGTGGCCGAGTATGAGGCTGCCTTGCATGGGCTCCGTATAGCAGTCGAGCTGGGTATCAAGCGGCTCCTGGTATACGGCGACTCCGCTCTGGTCATACACCAAGGCACATTTGATGTGGGGCGCAAGGGTGGTTCGTACCACCAGCCCGGCCCCCGGCGGACACAACCAGGTCGTGGCCAAAAAACGGCCTTGTTTGATTCATGTACGATGGCCAGGTGACCCAAGCAGCCTAGTGTTTGATTTCAATGGCGGAAAGAGACATAGAAACCTTCCATTTCTAAAAGAGAATACTGTTTAGAGCACTCCAAATGATAAGAATCAAACAAGTACACAACATTTTTGCCTCAGTCCATGAAAGTGTTTTTTAAAACAAATCAAGCGGAATTGAAGATCTCCGGTTCAGATATACCCAATCGGAGATTTGCAATGCCGATCCATGAAGTGCTTTAATGAAGTAACAATGTAACAGTTCACATCATTGGCATAAGAGGAAATATTGGCCTCAGATAAATGATTTGCTGCTCAATTGAAAGTGTTGTCATTAGTGGTTGATGAAGACAACAAAACAAGAAACACTTGCAAATTTGAAAAAGCAAAGTCATGGTACCCATTCAATATTACAGCCTCATCCACTGTCTGCCATCAACTTGAGATGAACCCAAATGTTGCTGATCAGTGGATGAAGCTACAATATTTCATGAATAAAATGACAAAACCTGCAAAAACAACATACAACCACCTCCAAATAATATGTTGCATCATTGGCCTTCATCACAAAGTTTAACTGTGCAACAAACAATTACCAAAGAAACCAAACAGATGTCAAGATTAAAGTTTAGCAAGTAATTAGGAAGCCAACAAAGGCTTCAAATAGTGCATTACAATAACTAGTTCGGCCCAACATCACTAGGCTCAAATGGTGTCCATAGTATCTATCTCATAGTCATCCACCCTCCCAGATAAAAGTGCCCAAAAGAAAATAGGTTATCATCAGCCTATCAACCTGTACAAATGCCTACAGAAAAGTCTATCCAACTGTAGTCAAAAGATGAGAGAGTGGCGAGGGGGTGGAGGAACTATACATCTCAACAGTCAACCCCCTCTATCCTTGCTGTCCAGTGTGGACAAGAACTACACATAGTAGTTCTTTGCAAGGTAGCTCCTCAGCCAAATGTCTCTATGGGCAGTTGCCTTGTTAACAAAGCCCCTGCCAAGGGCCTTGTTCTACAACAGGTAAGTGTAGGCCAGAATGAGAGCTTCAGTGCTGAAGCCCTCCATTTCCATCACTACAAGGTAAAGGTTAGGATCCACATGGGCAGGGCCTGTCTCCCTAAGTGCATTAGCTACATCTCTAACAGAATTAGTCATGTTGGTCATCATAAGCAACTCATCATCAGTGAATATAGTTCTCTTCCTCTTTTTCCTAACTAAGGGGGTGGGCACCTCAGCAGCCTTGCTACCCTCCCCCACATCAGTGCCAGTTTTGGCATCATCATCCACCTCAATCTTAGCAGCAACACTGTCAGTCCTGTTCACCCCCAGGGGCTCATTAGAACCCAGGGCAAACCTACCAGTAGCCATGGAGCTAGCAAAGATGGTCTCCATCTCAGTGTAGAATCTGATTACAGTGTTCTGATATTCTGCATCCTTAGGGTGATCCTGCAGTAAGTTGTGTTTCAATAAACTAAACAACAAGGTAATGAATCAATGGTCTGTAGTTTGAAATGCTATAGTTTCTACCTTGCAGTGCCCTAAGTAGTGCTCAATGTCAAGCATAATGGCATTGGTAGTGTCATCAAACAGTGCCCCACTAAGATCCTTGAGCGTGGCAATCTTAGCCCACTTCTGCCTCCACTTCCTCGAGTGATTATACACTTGAGTAGTGCTCACCACCTCACCACTATAGTCTAGTAGAGCCTTAGCCACAGTGTTGACATCTTTTTCCTTGAAGAACTTGTTGATGACACCAGAAGTGGCAAACGGATATCACCCAAGCGTATAGTAGTCAATGTAGCCTTCACCGGGAGTATTCCAGGTATTGTATTTTCCATAGGGAACATGAAGTGAACTAACAAGGCTTAAGGTCGTCCAGTGATGAAACAAAGGGTCTAGGATAATAGGATAGAGAGGTCTAGCTAGCAAAGGTATCTGTCATGGTATTCTAAGTATAACGAGGTTTACCACCTTCTCCCTTACTGGGGGCGATAGACGAAATGACAAGTCGAGTTAAAGAGGTTTGCACCTCCTCCCTCACCGACGCGACTACCCTATTCAGCCCTGCTCTCACAATGTTAACTTGCCTAACACACATATAAGGAACTCTCTGCCTAGCGAGGTCTGTTGCTCTCGCGCTAGGTGTCTTACAGTATGACAAGCAGCTCATACTGGCAAGATATAACCTAGACACCACGTCTACACTAATCTCACTACTCTAAGCTAAGCAAAAGCTTTGAGCACTTCAACAAGTAAAACAGCATGCCAATAAAAGATCGTATACTTAGAAAGACTCGAATGTAAGACTTACAAGAAGCTCGCATCCACCGAGGCACACCTTGGAGAAGACTCCTGACAAGCCGAGACTCCTCCTTGGAGACTCCTCACTCTTCCTCTACTAACATAGCTAAAATACTAGAGAGTGGCTTTATCCTATGTTTTATGCTCTAAAGTGAAGGCCTATGGGGGGTATTTATTATGGAGGTGGAGTAGGGGCTACTCCAGTGCCATGTCAACAATCCACGTGACCTCCATCATGCACCGTTGGATAAATCGATCTTGAAACCACCATAGATGGAAGTCCACGATGAAGCAACTGCATGGAGGATGACAGGTGGGCCCAGCCTCGGTCTTCTAGAAGGTTTCTTATGTCGATGAGATGAGGTGGCACCTTGGGGCCCACCATTTGGGGGTCGGACGACCCCCTTATGGCAGGTGGGTCCTCTCTCCTTCTTCTAGAAGCATGGCCCATCTATCATAGAGTGTGGTCAAGCTTCGTTTGTCCTTGGGTTGGTCGGTTTGCTTCTTTGTGGGCCCATGGATCCATGTGAGCTGATTATGAGCTATTGAGAGAAAACACACTTGTGATCCAAGGGTGGCACTTGCTTGTGATTGTGTTGGGAGGATCCTGGTGGTCTTGTAGTGCCTGGAAGGTCCTATAAGGGGATCGGCCGACCCTCCTTTGGTGGAACCAAAGGTCTATCTTCTGCAGGTAGCTTCTAAGTGCAATTCTAAGCACAATGGTGGTGCTGGGCCTACCATGGTGGGATCGGCCGATCCCATCACTGTGCCCATCTTTTGCACATTGTCTCCGGAAGCTATGATATTGATGAATGTGAAGTCGGTTTGTCATTTGGCTATACCTGGTTGGCTGCCCATCCTTCATATGGAGCTTTGAGACACTGAAAAGTACCTGTTCTGAGTGCTAAACGAAATAATGACAAGTACATGTGGAACCAAGTTATTTGTACCTAAGTCACTATGTGTTTGGTGGTTTCCTTCTAGAAAGAATGTCTTGTTGACGATTATGATGGGGTAAAAACATGGTATAACTACCGTCAACAAGATCCCCCACACTTAAGTCTTTGCTCGTCCTCGAGCAAAGGTTAGAGAGGATGATAACATATGATTATGACATCTTTAAGATATTAGCAATCACAAATCTTTACTCAAGACATATCTCATACGAGTAAGTTGTGTGGTACTGTCTAGCATATATCCTTCAGATGTTGAAAAAATGGAACAACTCTCAAAGCAAAGTCATCTTCCCATTTTCATATCCTTAGTGCTTAGAGTTTTTGATAATGGTTTTAAAAGAAAGCACATAGTTCATTCTTACTCCTCAAATAGTACTCTCAAGTCATTCAGTAAGTATATGATTCCTCACCAAGGCATAGCATATGATTGCCTTCTTTTGTTTCATCCTATATCTATCAGGCTTATGTGGGGCTCAGGTAGGGATAAACAAGATAACATACATGCATTGTATCTATTGTAAAGTCAAAACAAGGATCCAAGGAGGAGAATGTCATAATCTTAGATCAAGATGTGCAAGTGTGTGGAAAAAGATGGGATTGATTCCTAATTCTAAATATTTTTGGCACTCTATGCATCATGACTCTCTTTTATTGGATGGAATGAAACTTTTGGAGGGATATGGGCTATAAGATCATATATCCCCTTTTTTGAACAGGTAGAACTTTTTTCCGTTTGCACCTCTCATGTCCCTTGGCATGTTTTTTTAGCATAGCTCATATCCTTTATTAGCATATGAAGAACTTTTGAATGGAGAGATGTCATGATGGCGGATGCAGGGAGTAAATTTTGCATAGGGAATGCGCGGCTGTTAGGATAAGAGTTGGCATTTTTATTTGGTAGAAAGGGTGCACAACTCTCAGGATAAGAGTGGCATATGTTTGGTGGATGGGTGGGTGCATATTTTTGCATACTTCCAGTGTAGAAGCAGCATGTGTATATGTGGCGTGTATGTGATCTTGATCTTGGGACTATGACATAATTCTCAACTAGGGTCAACAAGGTTTGACCAAACTCAACACAAGTACAAGTAGCATATATAGAAGGGGTTTTGAACACGTTATGAACATATATGGCTTTGGAAGGAATTTTTTTACTATTGAGGAGTAAGTGACACTATGGTTTTATGACATTTTCAAAAATAAATCTCTAAGCACTTTAAATAGAAAAAGGTATGAATCATGAGCTAAGAACAATATCACATTCATCAACAACCAAGTCAATATGATATTCCCATCAAGATATGTGACCCACAAGTAGCGTATGCAAGAGTTAGACTTTGTGACGCTTTCTTTGTGACACTCACTTTTTGACGCTTACATTGTGAAGTTTTTACCCTTTTAAATGTCATAAATCATGTCATCATTTTTTTCTTAGATGCAAGTCCTCTTGTTTTTATTTTTATTTTATTTCATCTAAGGAAAGCAAATAAAAATATAAAAGTAAAAATGAAAGAACAGAGGGGGTGTAGGAGTGGCAAACCAGTCAGGAGGCGTGTAGACAATGAGTGGATGCTGACCGATGGGTCCAGGACTCCAAGGTAGGGTCTGCCGACCCCACTTGGGCTCGACCGTTGCTACCATTTGAATCTCCTCTGTTGAAAACGTACTTCTGCAAACTTGTGTTCACGTTGGCTGCCAAAGAGGGGGTCGACCGACCCCATACTTGGGTCAGATTTCGTTGTGCTAACGTGTCATGCCATGTGCTACGCCATGGTATGTTAAGAAAAGTTCAGGGATGTTGGGGGGTCGCCCGACCCCCCCACACACACTTGGGTTCTTGAGCATTCTGAAATGCAAAGACATGGGAAACATCAAGTGCAGGTGTCCTACTGGTGGTAAAACACCAGCAGAACGAAATTGTTCATTTTATTTAAAGGGTCATAGGCACATGTTACAATGATAACGATCGAATGAACTTAGCTATGTGCCTAGCAAGGTTTGAGTTATCTAAGGAAAAAGGTCAAGGGAAGAGATCCTAGTGCCCCATTGTTGTCTCAAAGTGTGCAAACCGCACTAAGGACCTTCTTCATGACCCTCTTCTCTAACAGTCATCCTCAAAACACCTTAATGGCTCACTGATTATGGAGGACTAACCTTCCATTTGATGGTCTTTGGGTGAGTCGGTGGAGTTCTACAACTGCTTCTTCTCCTCTGAGGTGAACAAGGGAACAAAATGACTTCCCTTGTCCCAGCCTATCGCCAACTACCCTTGTGGTTCAAAAGGTGGGCATTGAGGGCATGGTAGGGCTCTTCCTCGAACACAATGGCCTCCATGGTGACCTCTGGTTTCTCAACAGGTCTCCCTCACGATTGAAAGGGCCCTCACTGAAGGAACTAATGACATTTGAGCTAGTGGGGGCCACGGTGAAACTACTCGAGGTAACTTGGGCGACAGAAAGGAGGCTAGAAGGTGCTAAGTTTAAGGTGAGGAGAAATGTGATGAAGAAGAAGAGGAGAGGTCAAAGGGAGCTATTGCTAAAGATTACAACCCTTGTTTCCATGAGAGTTGCAACTGGGGATAACTTCTAAGTGTTGGCACAACACTCTGGATCAAACGGGTCAGGCTGGATCCCCCAGCTAGGGGTCGGCCGACCCCCTCTTGGTGGAACCAAGAGTTCAAACTTCTCCCTAAGCTCTCCTTATCGTAGGACCAGTCTTGAGATTTTTGTAACTTGTCAAGTAGGGGTCGCCCGACCCTCAGTTGAAGGGCTCGAAGCGAGCAGGTCCGAGTTCTACACTTTCTTGGTGATGAGAAGTGGTTTGGCCAAGCTTGGACCTAAATGAGTACTATGCCTAGGTCGCTCAACCCCTGTTTAGGAGGTTCGGAGCGAACGGGTTCTGGATTTGTACTTCCCCATGTGTCAGAGATGGTTTAGCCAAACATGGGCTTGGTTAGCCACCAAGAGGAGGTCGCCTAACCCCCTATGGAGGCTTCCCAGGACCAGATTTGTCTTAGAGACTAGCATAGGTGTGTACATTATAATCTAATGGCCAAACCATACAGAAATAAAAAGAAGTTAAGACATGTAGTTTTTAGTCTTGTTTAATCGTTAGCAAGGATGAGTTCTAACATGTCAACTTTTTCTATCAAGATTCATGCTCATGGAAAACTTCAAGAAGGTGGCCACTTACCTTAAAGATGATGAGTTGTAGCATTGGTCCTCCTCAGTTGCATCAAAGTTCTCCTTGGCCAAACAACTTGACCTTTGACCATGAGGATCTCAATTTGTCTCCATGAATTATCTTATAACTTACCCATGGAGATGTCGATGTTCTTGTTGTAGGGGTTAGTCCAAAAGTACAACCAAGTTCCATGCAAGTATTTTTGGTTTAATAGTCAAGCTTAACACCATGTCAAGTTCAATTAAGGTAGTCTATTTAATCTAAGCACCATGCTTAATTTAAAAATACTATAGAGGTATGATCGTTCGAAGGATCAGTACACCCAAACCAAAGCATTCTAACATAGAAAAGGAAGCATGATATGATAAACAAGATTCATTCAACTAGAGACGAGAATCATTTTGTTTTACTTTGAAGAGAGAGGCAAAAGTAAGAGAAATGCACAAAATAAGAGGAAGGGAAAGTGTCAAACCAGTCAAGGAGTATGGCTCAACAGAGTGGAGGCTGACTGGTGGGCTGAGGGGCCTATGGTGGGGTTGGCTGACCCCACCATGGAGGCTCCAGCCACTTCGATTCTTTCCTTGTGCATTCTTGCCTCTAATGATGTGTTCCTACACTGATGCTTTTTGCTCGGGATGTCCTTCAACACCCAAATGTGTTCGAGGGGTCAAATGACCCTCACACTTGGTGTAAGTTGTGCCCTGAGTCATGGAAACCAAGACAACATCTAGTGCAGGGGGTTCTACTGGTGGCAACACACCAGCAAAACCACAACTCTTACTAACCTACTCAAGTTAGGCACACAAGTTGCGTGATGTTAATTTGAAGCCAACTTGTGGGGGCCTAACTGCAAGAACTCATACCACTACGAGGCTTGGAAAACTTATGGTAAACAAGAGCATCTACAACCTCTACTGCAAAGATTTTGGATGTACGAGGAGTGAAGAGGTTGTAGATCTCTTGTTTGTTAGTGGTAGGAAGAAAGATTGAGTTGGGAGATTTCTCAAATGAGCAAGGACTTGATGAGAGGATCAAAGGATAACTTCCAAACTTATTGATGGAATTCTCCATCTCAAGGAGTGGGTGAGCGCTTTCCTTTTCATGACATTCCAAATCCTCCTCAAGACTTGGATATGTCACAGTTACTTGTGAAACCATCTTAAGCTCACCCCTTGGATCAAGAACAGGACTAGATTCTACCCTTGTGCTAAGAGGTTGGAAAGTCCAAATGGGTAGAATTCTTTGCCTATTCTATGACCAAGCTTCTCATTTCCCAAGGCATTCCCCAAGATCTGCTCAATTGGCCTTCTGATAAAAGTGAGATGAAAGGATAGGCTAGGAAGGTAATAGATGTGGGAGTCTAAGGAGGTCTTTAGATCATCAATCACTACAGGTATGCCTTAAAGAACTCCTAAACAATCAAGGACTTGACCATTCGGGAGCCTAAGATGTTTTTGAGATTAGAGTAGGTGATTCTTTGATGAACTTTGAACATGGAAATGAGGAATGAGGAAGAGCACCATTAGGATCATCAGGATCAAGGATGAGTTTAGTGTGGGTTCAAAGGATGTGGCAGATGTGGGCATAGAAGGAGAGAGAGGATATAATTTACTTTAAGGAACTTCGGTTCTCCTTCTATGGGCATAGTTGGCATTCCTTTTGGAAGTTCATCCAAGATCCTAGGTTTTCCCAATGTGCTACTTAAGAGCTCGAGGCATAAAATGGTGCTGATTTGGGAAGTTTCTAAAGAGATCTCTTCTGGATGGCATTCCCAAAACTAGCAAGAAAAAATTTAGCCTTGAAATCGAAGGAGTGATTTAGAGGATGGATTTCTTCCTCCTTCGATGTTTGTGGTATTTGTGGTTCAGGATTGATGGCATAATCTCAGGATGGAATAGATGGTGATTCGGCTATCGAGATTTCTTCTTGCTTGGGATGGAGAGACTCCTTCTCTTTCTGTTGGAGGTTCAGGATCTCTCTTCGAAGATGAGCAACACGAGAAATAGGGAAGAAAGCTAAGAAGAATTTGGATTGATGGCTTTCCCATTCTCCATGCGCACTCTCTATGTGTCGAGCATACCAATGTTTAGCTATTCCCGTCAAAGAAAACGAGAATAGCTTCCATTTCGAGGTATTTCGTGTCATGCCTTCAATAAGAAGACATGAGCACAATTGCTCAAGAATCACATGAGTATAGGGGTTTTCATCTTCTTCCCCCAGCAAAAGATTGCTTCTGAACCATAGCTATGAAACTAGGCTGAAGCTCATAGCTAGGTGAAAGAATAGGATGGAATGATGGTGGTGGCTCCAAAACTAGGCCCTTTGGAGCGGTGAGATAAGAGATGGGTGTTTGGTTCATGGTATGGAAAGGATAAAAAGAAAAGAAAGGTAAAAGAAGGATAACTCGGACGACTTTGTTCTCAGTTAGAACAGCTACCGTTCCCCGGCAACGGCGCTAGAAAGCTTGTGAAAGAGTGAAAGAGGTTTTGCACCTCCTCCCTCACCGAGGCGACTACCCTATTCAGTTTCGCTCTCACAATGTTAACTTGCCTAACACACGTATAAGGAAATCTCCACCTAGCGAGGTCTGCCACTCTCACGCTAGGTGTCTTATAGTGTGACAAGCAGCTCATACTGGCAAGATATAGCCTAGACACCACGTCTACACTAATCCAACTACTCTAACCTTAGCGAAAACTTTGAGCACTTCAACAAGTAAAGCAGCATGCAGTAAAAGACCGTATACTTAAAGTACCAAACCAGATAAATTACTAGAAAGACTCGAATGTAAGACTTACAAGAAGCTCGCATCCGTCGAGGCGCACCTTAGAGAAGACTCCCGACATGCCGGGACTCCTCCTTGGAGACTCCTCACTCTCCCTCTACTAACATAGCTAAAATACTAGAGTGGCTTTCTCCTATGTTTCATGCTCTAAAGTGAAGGCTTATGGGGGGTATTTATAGTGGAGGTGGGGGGCTACTCCAGTGCCACGTTAGCAATCCGCGTGACCTTCATCATGCACCGTTGGATAAACCAACTTTGAAACCACCATAGATGGACTTCCACGATGAAGCAACTGCATGGAGGCATGCAAGAAGGCGGTAGGGGGCCAACCAACCTGGTTGGGCACCAAGTGGGGGTCGGCCGACCCCCCAATGATAGGTGGGCCCAGCCTCGGTCTTCTAGAAGGCTGCTTATGTCGGTGAGATGAGGTGGCACCTTGGGGCCCACCATTTTGGGGTGGATGACCCCCTATGGCAGGTGGGCCTCTCTCCTTCTTCTAGAAGCATGGCTCATAGAGTGTGGTCAAGCTTGGTTTGGCCTTGGGTTGGTCAGTTTGCTTCTTTGTGGGCCCATGGATCCATGTGAGCTGATTATGAGCCGTTGAGAGAAAACACACTTGTGATCCAAGGGTGGCACTTGCTTGGGACTATGTTGGGAGGATCCTGGTGGTCTTGTAGTGCCTGGAAGGTCCTATAAGGGGATCGGCCGACCCTCCTTTGGTGGAACCAAAGGTCCATCTTCTGTAGGTAGCTTCTAAGTGCAATTCTAAGCACAATGGTGGTGCTGGGCCTACCATGGTGGGATCGGCCGATCCCATCACTGTGCCCATCTTTTGCACATTGTCTCCGGAAGCTATGATATTGATGAATGTGAAGTTGGTTTGTCATTTGGCTATACCTGGTTGGCTGCCCATCCTTCATATGGAGCTTCGAGACACTAAAAAGTACCTGTTCTGAGTGCTGAATGAAATAATGACAAGTACATGTGGAACCAAGTTATTTGTACCTAAGTCACTATGTGTTTGGTGGTTTTCTTCTAGAAAGAATGTCTTGTTGACGACTATGATGGGGTAAAACCATGGTATAACTACCATCAACACTTGTCAACCCTGCCACCATCACCTATTATTTGTGCCATCCTCCTAAGCAAAAACCCTGAGGAGTTGTCTGTCCACCCCATGGTGGCCTAGCAACAGCCCCTTGGGCATCAGCAACATCAGCAGGAACATCCACCAACACAGGTGGAGGTGCGACAACACCTGCAGCAATAGCTGCTGCAGCACCCCCTCAGCAACCTCAACAACACTCAGAAAACCAACCATCCAAATGTCATGATGAGGTAGAATATAAACAACAGGCATCAATAAAGATCAAATGTAACGAAATGTTACAACAATTGGTCTCAGATAGTGTCCAACATAGAAACATCATAATGCATCGAAATAAATAGGTCTCAGACATGTCCAGCAGTCAAGAATAATAATAGAGCAACAAATTACATGAGTTCCATATCCAGGGTCTACAAAAAGAAATGATACAAGAATGAAATGCCAAATTTAGATCCTAGTAGTTCCCCTCCCAGCCCACATGGCATTGGCAATGGCATCCCTTTGTTTAGCCATGTCTATAGAGTCCTGGGGCAGCAAGTGTTCAAGGTCAAGAGGTTCAGGTGGGTTCCCAACAAAGCCATCTTCAGCTGGCACAATCTCATCCTCACTAAACGCAAGAATGGAGTTATGGAGAATGTAACATGCAATGACAAGCTTCACTTATGTCTTGTAGCTATGGAAGGGTTTGTTGTCTAGGATACGAAATCTTCCCTTCAGTGCCCCAAAACCCCTCTCCAGTGTGACCCTAAGAGGTGAATGTCTCAAGTTGAAAAGCTCCCTTGCATTGGTGGGATAGTTGCGATTCCCATATTCAGATAGCTGATATCTAACCCCCCTGTAGGGAGGTAGGAACCCATTGCAGCAACCATAGCCAGCATCTACAAGAATATAAACTACAGTGAAGGTTTGTCACAAGACTTTGCCCAAGAGTGTAAACACTATTGAATTCATTTACGTTCAGGCACTACAAGGCCATCATCCCTCTATAGGACATCTACCAGAATGAGTGCATCATGGGCAGACCCCTCCCAACCAGCAAGCACATAGGTGAATTTCAGATCAAACCCCATAGTAGCCAACACATTTTGTGTTGGGCTCTTGTGCCTACCCTTGAAAGCCTGCTGCATGTATCTGGGCACCCTTGCCAAGATATGGGTGCCATCACCAGCACCAACACAGTCCTATAAATTAGTTATGATAGTGTGTAAGTTAATGACAATGATTTACTTGTTGCTATATTACATAATAGCATGCTGTAATTGTACTTTCAGATAGGGATACCATCTTGGGCTACCCAAAATTTTGGGGTGGGTGGTAGAGCTTGGTGGCCTGATCATTTCACTCCTAAGCTCACCAACAGCATAAAGTACTTGGTGGAACACACTGCTGACAGTCTCAAGTGACCTCCTAAAGCTTTGGTGAATGACCCTGAACCTCTGGTTATGTCCCACAATTTGAAGAAACATGGCAACTTACTCCTCAACAGAGCAACCACTAGTTTCTTTGACAAGGCCTCTATTTCTAAAAGGATTGCAAAGAGCAAAACAAGGTGCTCTTTTCATCTGAAGCATGGCCAGGAACTCACCATTGGTGCTGTTGAAGATCATTTGGAGGGTTGACAGTCTATGGTGCTGGGCTAGGGATCTAGGACCATAAGGGGAGGGCTCAAGGTGGAACCTAATCCTTCGAAGTCTACTGACAACAAAGGAAAACATGACCACAACCAGAGCAATTGCTTGCCTAACCATCTATTGATGATGTTCAGAAGGAGCCATCTACATGCATGCAAACATCATTTCAGTATGTGTAGACCCTGGCTGGCCTCAACATGCAATTGAAGTTCTAATTAATTCAATCAATGAGCACGGCTGCAAAAAAGTATGCGTCTAGTGCAGTGGACAGATTCATCATCGACCAAATAATAATAAGTAAACATGCATCATACAGCGGACACAATCATCATCGACCATATCAGATCCATAAGAAAATGTATACATTAGGCAAGTCATTATTCAAAGCAGCAATGAATACATCAGAAAACAACTTGAATCATCCAACAGGAACAAATTGAAAAAGAACTAGCAAAACATGAAACCCTAGAACAGAGCAGCAGTGGATTAGGGGGGTTTCACCTCGGGGAAGTCGACAAAGAGTGCAAGAAGCAGTGAAGAAGAAGCAGATCCGCAACCAGAGGATGCAGATCTACTTGAACCAAGCTGACTGCACCAATAGTTGAAGAAGAAGACGAAGGAGGAAGATGACCCCGTCCACGGAGCCCGACGAGTGATGGAGCAGCGGCACCGCACCACGGTGGATCTGGTCCACCGGAACAGAGACGGCGAATGGCGAGGAAAAAGACCGCCGCGCAGCACCACCACACACTACCTGCCGATCACTCAACGCAAATGGAGATGTGAGGGAGAAGAGGAGGGCGGGAGTGGGTGGGGGAGAGGATTTATAGACAGCAGATTTTGGCATGGAAGAGCGCGGGAGGAAGTTTCATGGTTCCCGCGCGCAACCGCCGCTGCCTGCGCGAGCCACCGCCACCATGCCCAAATCGCCCGCCTATGGCCGTGAACGCGTCGAGCCGAAATGCCACGAACCCTAGGAGCGTTTCCAGAGAGACAGGAGAGAGTGCATTTTGCATACCGGGAGCCAAGCTCACAAATGGGCCAAGTGAATCAAACAGGCCGGGCTGCATCCTAGGGGCTCCGGCCACCCCATGGCTCTATATCAATCGCGGCCCAAGTCAACAAAGATTGGGACACTATCAACAAGAAGATGGCTGCCTATGTCTCTGAGATACGCAAGCTTGAAAACAAATTCTATGGGCAGGAATTCATCCGTGGGCCCCGCACAGAAAATAAAGGCACTGACAAGCTTTCCAAACTAGGTTTGTCACGCACGGATGTTCCCTGGGAGTATTCGTTGAAGACCTGATCAAGGCATCTATTCCCGAGCACCTGCAAGACATTCCAGCACTGAGCACTGCTCCCGAGCAGCTTGTGGCTCTGCTCAGTGATGACCAGCCGGTGGTTGTGTCAGGCTCCCCTAGCCAGCAGGAATCTGATGATAGTGATGAGTAGCCACCGGCCGATGAGCCCGCCAAGCAGGCAGCGCCTCCCAAACCTGATTGGAAAGAGCCTTTCATCAGATACCTGGATGATCATCTTTTTCCAAAAGACAAAATTGAAGCTGAGCAGCTGATCCGTCGTAGCCGTTCATACCTCTTAGTTAACGGCGAGTTGATGCGCAAAAACCCAAGAGCCGAGATCTTACAAAAGTGCATTACTTAGGAGGTTGGCTTCCAACTCTTGAAGAAACTCCGGTACTTGTGGTAACTATGCTGCGTCTCGGACGATGGTCGGCAAAGCCTAACGATCAGGATTCTACTGGCCTACGCTGTTACTAACACAGAAGATCTGGTATGCCGGTGCAAGAATTGTCAGATGTTCGCCAAGCAGATTCATGTCATTGCGCATGAATTGCAAACCATCCTAGTTGCTTGGCCCTTCTCATGCTGGGGACTGGACATGATCGGTCTTTTAAAAAAGGCGCCCGGTGGCCATCGATTTGTTTATGTCCTGATCAACAAATTCTCCAAATGGATAGAGTACAAGCCACTCAAAAAGGCTACAGCAGAGAAGGCAGCAGAATTCCTCAATGACGTCATCCACCGCTTCGGCGTGCCTAGTTGCATCATCACTGATCTCGGCTCCCAGTTCACAGGAAGCGCTTTCTTCGACTCCTGTGACAACCTTTCAATCAAGGTCAAGTACATGTCCATCGCCCATCCTAGGGCCAATGGGCAAGTAGAGCGTGCTAATGGTATGATCCTCGAAGCCTCACGCAAACGGGTTTATCGTGATGACGAAGAACTCAAACCTGGTCAGTGGTTGAAGGAATTGCCTGCAGTGGTCTGGGGGCTACATACGCAGCCCAGTCGCAACACTAGAGTCTCTCCTTCATGATGTTTGGATCTGAGGCCGTCCTACCAGCTGAGGTTGCGTTCCAATCACCAAGGGTCATGCACCATGACGAAGACGCCTCTGACAAAGCTAGAGCAACAGATGTCAATGCCATCGAAGAGCGAGCACTCGCTTCCTGTGCTTGAACCACCAAGTACCTAGATTCTGTGCATCGTTACTATAACCGTAACGTCAAGGACAGGCTGTTCATGGTCGGTGATCTGGTGCTGCGATGAATTCAAAAGACAGATGGGTTACACAAGCTGTCATCTAGATGGGAAGGGCCGTTTTAGATCAATGCTATGGCACACCCCACATCTTACTGGCTGTGCACGATGAAGAACGTCGACGAGCCAAATTCTTGGCACATTGATCAGCTCATACGCTTCTATCTGTAGAATAAGATATGTACCTTACTTATGTGCTTTATTTCAAAATTAATAAAGTTCTTTGTCATCTTTCCCTGTTCTAGCTTTGCATACATACCCTATCTATCATACATGCACCCTACATATGTCACAATTGAACTTTGTTTCTTGCCCGCCGAGAACGGCTTGACAATGCGTTGTCTCGGTCCTCTGACTATGTGCCATAGCTCCGTGCTACATGGCACTAGGAGATTCAGCAGTAGCTCTCTAAACGGTACTAGGTCCCTAGTGATCCTGGCTTCCACACTATTCACTAGCACACCCCTAGTCACCCATGGAGTTAGCTCGCTTTGAGGGCAGGGGCAAAACTCAATTGTCGACCTTTTTTCTATGACTACATACCAAATATTAAAAACGGAAATAATGTTATCGCCCGCTTAACATGCCTGCCTAAAATGATATTGTGTCTGCATCACCATAAGGCTCAAAGTTTTGGGCACCCAGTGCTTTGCACAACTTACAAACAATGTTTAACAAATAAACATATTGTTTATGGCCTACTGACCACCCTGCTGCAGGATCTTCGATAAGAGTAAGCTCTCCAACTACGATGTCGGCAGTTGGGCCAGATGTGGTTCGGAGGTCCTCGACTGCTTTGTCAGAGACATCCTCTGGGATGCCAGCTTCGATCGTTCACATCTCCACATCCGAGAAGTTGGAGCGCACGATGCCAAGCACAGTAGCAGCCACGAACCTCCCGGCTCCTGCCATGAACTCTTGAAGCACAGCCATAGTCTCCTACACTAGTTGCTGACGACTCTAGCCTCGCCCACAGGGTCTGTAGGATGCGCTTCACCGGGGAAGGTGGCCCTAAGCATCGGCCGAATGTGGTCAGTCATTGTCCAGATCCTTCCCAGGAGAATAGCATTGTGATCCTGCAACACCTTGAACTGTGCCATGTGCCACTTCCTCACATCTGCACACATACCAAACATGGTGGTCAGCATACCCTGGTCCGTCCAGTATGCATAGACAAGTATAAATTGGCCCAAGTGGCTACCACTTACAAGTAAGTTGAGCAATCTGCTCCTTATCTTCCTTGGCCTACTCCTCAGCTACCTTGTTGAGGTCCAGCAAGTGGGATATCTCCTCAGCCATCACATTATTGGTTTTGCCCAGCTCTAGCAAAACAAGTGCATCAGCACTAGCACATAATTAAATTTTTGGCGTAAATTGCGACACCAGAAGACCTCACCTTCATTGTCAGCGTCTAGCGTGGCAATCTTCTGACGCAGTGCAGTGTTCTCGGCCTCCAGTGCTTTCTCCCGCTCCTGATAAACTTTCACCCACGCCTCCAGCTACATTTTGGCCACCTTGAGGGTGTCATACTCTCTCGCGATCGGTGCAAACCGATCGATGGTCCTCCCATACTTGAAGGCGGTCTCCTGCGCATACTGCATATGTCCAATCTTGGTTAGCAACACAAGTTAGAATTCAGACGCTACAACATCCTTAGTAATTTACCTTGATCCGATCAAGCCTCCACAGCATCCTAAATACCGGCATTCAGATCATCGTTTGGAATCTCCTCGTGCGCGTCGAACTCGCCTCCCCTCCTATGGATTGTGTGGATACGTTGGGCCAGGATGTCTGTGCGCGGCTCCCTAGGCGGTCCCCTAGGTATCTCCTCTATCACCTCAGAAGGAGCCGGCGCAGTTGACGGTCCCGCCTGGTCCCGCACGCCCTGGGGATTGAAGGTCTGACGATGACGACCTGTCATAGCTGCTGGTTGTGGCCTGATCAGCCTCCTCAACACTAACCGCCTCTCGAGCTGGTTTGCTGGAGCAGTTGCCGGCCTGGTTGGTATGGCAGTGTCGGCGAAGCCCCTAGACGGCTCGATGATTGCCCTGTGCCATCGGCCGAAATCTGCTCGGTACTCGGGGTGGGTGTGGTCTGTCCAGTTGGGCGACGCTGCAAGGCCTCCGTCGACATACGACTGCATTTGGATAAGAATGATCATGGATCATCAACACAACGACATTAACTATGCAGGAACACAACACTTAAAGTCAATCTCGATACTTACGTTGGAGCTCGCCGGAATCCTCCTCAAAATTGAGGGCCTACTCTGCTGCCAGCCATGCTCGTGGTCCCACCTAAAGCCTCGCTGCCGGCTCCGGGGACAAGGACTGACGCTCTGCTGGTTGCGCCTATCTCGGTATGCGGCATTGGCGGAGTTGGCCCCCTGGCTGATTCCCGGTGCCCCGGTGATGAGGGCGTTCCAGCCTAGGGTGTCGGTTGCCTAAGCGACGTGCGCTGCGGCAATGGCGATGGTGGTGTCGACCTCCCATATTGCTCCAGCTGAGGTGGTGGCGTGGTTCTTTCCTACTATGGAGGAGGAGGCGGTGTCGGCGCATGCCGCGCGGACCTCCGGCTCGGCGTTGCAGGTGGCCTCGAACCTCTTCCCGTCGGAGGCTTTGTGGCTTGACGCTTCCTTCGGCGCTCGTTGAGTGTGATGAGGTCATCGGGGTCTGGCGACTCCGGGGTGGTCGGCTCCTGCCTTTTCCTGCTGCCCCCTCTCCGCCGTCCAGGTTCAGTTTACCTCCGGTTAGCAGGGTGGAGGCTCTCTTCCTCTTGGGCTCGACGGTGGACATTGATCGCTTCTCAGCCGCCGGACGTTGTGACTGTGTGGTCGGGCCATCATCCTCCTTAGAACTAGAGACATCCACTGTCCCCTGCCCTGCTCTGGTATCAAGCCTCATCGGTCCGCCGTTGGCTGGCCAACTCCTCTCCCTCAAGCCACTGCTCCACAGGCATGGCCGAGAAAAACACTGCTCGGTCCTGCCCAAAAATTTTCTGTCAGACATGGACACTTGTTACACATAATAGTTGAAACAACTATACATTCAATTGATAAGCAACAGTACAATTCATACCTCTGGTGGTGGTCGGGACAAGTGGTACGGCAACTGGGACTTCTCGGGGTAGCTGTTGATCGGATGGTACCTCTCAAATAGAGAAGACATCTGCCTGTCTAGCGCCTTTGAAGTCTGTGCCTCTTTGGTCTCTCGCGACGGATCAGGCTCCTCGATGTAGTCATACATGGGTCGGATCCAGTCCTTGCATGGTTGGATTCGTCGGATATACTAGGTTGCCGCCACCAGCACGCCATTAACAGCATCAAGCTCAATCAACTTTAGCAACACCACATGTGGCATATCATCGTGGCGTGGTCTGTCCGATCACCTTGTATTGAATACCGAGATTTGGTTCACGTCGCACGACACCCGCCTGCCTTCGACATTCTGGCTCATGTAGAACCACCGGGCAAACCAGTTCTTTTTCACTAACGCGTGTGAGATGTCCAACCATGCCGGTTTCATCCCATCACATAGGAGGAGGTAGCACCCTCCAGCAATCTGTGACCCCCCGTGTCCGCTCTCTTCTTCCTCAAGACGTAGAAGTGGCAGAACAGATTGAAGTGGGGGCGATGCCAAAATAGCACTCACAGAAGCAGATGAAGATAGAAATAGACAAGTTGGAATTGGGGTCAAGATTGCAAATCCTAATCCCCCAAAAAATAAAAAGATCCTGCAAGACGCCGTTAACAGGTTGCCCCAATCCCTGGGTCACATAGTCCTCACAGACTACTATTTCCCCATCTTAGGGTCGGGGGTAAGCGTCACCTAGCGGCGATGCGTGGTACACTGCCATTTCTAGAGGAGGAAGCAGTCCCTCCTCCGCAAGTGCTTGCAGCGACTCCGACTGGACCTCGACGGTAGCCACTGCGCCCTAGATCCGTCAGATCTAGCAGCCTTGGACGTCTTCTTCGCTGCTTTCTTTCCAGTCATCTCCTCGTGGGATCGTTGATGGGAGGGCAGCACGTGGCGGTGGTGTGGGGAGGCGCAAGACACCGGACAGGCACAACGACGGAAGGAGCAGTGGTGGCGGTTGTGCGTGTATGCGGTGGAGAACTCGAGCGAGTGGGTGAGTGGGGAGTTGGAAATGAATGAAATGCGGAACGAATCCCCCTGGTGGTGGTCATGTATTTATAGGAATCGGATGACGTCGTTTTGACTTCTAGGGTTTGACCCGCTGACCTCGTGTGGACACAGCTTTTCAACCCTAAGTGGGTCATCCCGGTCAATGAAAACAGCACTGGGCCGTGGGATTTTTAATCATTCCCACGTGGTTCCCGCGTGCCCTCTCCGATAATTGACACGTGCCCAATAATTGTAGGATTTACCCCTAATTTTTTGTACGATTATTCTTTCTTTCTATGCATTCATATATATGCATTGTTGCATCTCATTTAGGTATGTGAGATGTACAACAAGGATGTGGCATTGGAACCGAACCCGAAGATGGTTTTTGGTGGACTGTCCTGAAGATGGAAGGATGGAGCAACTGTCAGGACCAATGATGTCACCAAGACGGTGCAAACTAACTAAATTGACATGAGTTAGATTCCAGGCAAGCCCCAAAGCATTATCTCCCTGTGGTTGCAAAATCTCACTTGAGTCCTTCTATGATGTTTGATGCATTAAGTTTATGAGTTGCTTGAAACCGTTGATGCACAACTTATATTCCTTGCCCACTTTGATATACCTTATACCCTGTTAGGTGCAGGACGATATAAATGCTTAGCCCTGCTTAATTAGACCATTAGAAGTGGGTGATTTCCTGTCACCTACACCTTAGGTTAATAAATTAAATTGGCAAGATGATGATGATCATGGAAAGACAACCGAAGGTGTTGGATAAATGGATTAGGGACCCATTGTACGTCCTCAAGTCATGTTGAACGCATGCCCCATGTTTAGCTGGAAGGTAAGTCGTTCTGACCGTGAAGCCGTAGTTTCTGTTTGGGCCGGTGACTGAAATGTAACCAAACACTGAATGGAGGTGGGGTGGTCAGAGGCCCGGGTTGACCGTGGACAAGCATGCTCTGAGTTACTTCGATGTACCGTGTGCAGGCATGTCTTGAGCGACCTGGCACCGGATAACCTCTGGGTGTAGAGTGGTCCATAGCGGTCCCGCGACTTCACCCGAACAGTAACATTGGTGACCTAAGGCTACCTTTGCGCAGGTGTGCCTGGGTTTGCATGGGGATACCTCGCCAGCTGGTTAGTACTCGATTTGAATCACCATCGCTCCTGGATAGTGAGCACATGACTTGAGCAGCGGCTTCATAGTAATTCTATTATGGAACACAGGAATGGCTATATGGATGATGTTGAAAGGAATGCCAAACTTGAGATGGATACATATATTATTGATTGTTTAATAACTTAATGGTTGTTGCTAGTACAGGTGTTAGTCTAGCTTAAATAGGCTATACTTATATTCTGCTGCTAAGAGACTAAATGGGTAAGTCTAGCTGAGTACATTCTCGTACTCAAGGTTTTATTCCCACTTGTTGTAGATCATAAGATTGTTTTTGCTGTGGCGACAAGGTGGACTTGTATCCCACTATGGCAGGATTAGACCATGGGCAAGGTCATCGCTTATATCTCATCTCAGATGCTTTTGTGGGATATGACTATGAGCTGGCATTGTATTTAAACAAATATGATGTGTGGGTGTTTTAAAGTACTTTGCCTTCCACTACTCTTTATAAAAAGGGTGTTGTAATATTCCTATATAAACTCCGATGTATTTTAGCTATTTGTGAACTTATGTAACATGTTGACTGTGGTTACTGAATCATATCATGTACGATCTTGGTTGTAAGTTGGTTTGAAACCTTTCATGATTTCACGGACTACCGGGTTTATATGGGCTTAGATGCAACTTAAGCTGTCTTGGCAGGTTAATTTGGTCTTAAGCTTATATAAATTGGGCGGTTCTGTTACAACTGGCATCAGAGTAAGGTTCAGTATACTACTGTTCACATGTGTATTTTAAAACAAAGGGATTTTATTTTATCAAAACTAATTGCCAACTTATAGTTATGTAGGAGTTTGAAAACTATGAGTTTAAATTTAGAAGTGTGCTAGTTGTCATATCCTTTAAGCCCAGTTAGGAACTTCAGGTGACTTAGATAATTACTGACTTGGGATTCATATTTTTGTTTTGTCGTTGCCCATACAATGGCAGATTCGTATGGATGCCATTCGCTTGAATGGTAATGTATGATTCATATAGCCTCCAAGCCCCAGATGAGTGTGAGTTGTGAGAGCATAACCGGGGATACACTACCAATCTAGGGGAGTGCTTATATGACACTGAAATAATTACATGTCACACACATGTTTTTATGGAAGTGTCCCATGTGTGGGCTTCCGTCTTCTGACGATTTCGTCTTCTGACGATGATTTGGGTAGCGTGCACCTACATGTATGTATATTTGGGAATATACATAAATGGAGGGGGTGCAAGTAATTGGTGTTTTTACTTTGTTTGAAAGGTGCGTGGATTTTTCATCGAATTGCATGGGCATGTATGGGTTGGGTTGAAATGAATTTTCTGCAGGTACGCTAACCATGTGAATCATGTAGAACGAATTAGTTTTGTATATATGAGAGATCGTATGTATGCCATCGACTAGATCGCTATAATTAGTATTTTCCTAGTTGAGTAAGACGTACGAAAACATGCATGCATCATGTCATATGATCATCTCATGTTTGTTGCATTACTTCTTCCCTTATAATTGAATATTTCTCTTTCAATAAAATTCACCAACTTAACTTTCGTCTCATGAGAGTCGTGATTCGCTTGTACATATGGCACACATGAAGTGCACCAATCACAAGGAAACTAAAGGAAGAGTCTGCGTCATCCACTTGGAGCATCAAAGTCGGTCCAAAATCGACGTCCAACCGGCGAAACTGACCTTACCTGCCATGCAATCGACTTGGGAGAGTGACCAAGCATCATTTTATGCGAAGGCGATGGAAATTGATGGTATGTCGAGGTGCGCTTGCCACGGTGCCGGGGCGCCCGCCCCCACACCTAGGGCGCCCGCCCTCGGGAATTACTGACATTCCTCACGCCTACCCCCTGCACCTCCTGGAGCTATAAAAGGAGGTATTTGGCTCCCGAAACATCATCCCCATTCATTCCCATGTTGTACACTTAACTTTAGTCACTTTACATTCACTCTCCACCTGAGAGTAGTAGATCTATAGCTCTCAAATTGAGTAGAAGATAGGAAGAGAGTGAAGAGAAGCTTGGAGAGGAGCCGGGCCTATCGATGACCTCTCCACTTGTAGCTCGGCGAGTGCAACTCTTCTTCGAATAAAGTTTGCCTTCTTCTTCTTCTATAGTGTGGTAACTTTGCTTTATTGCATTATTTAAGTATTACTTTACTTCATTGTTCTTTACTTGTTCACTGCCCGGTTAAGGTGCTCTGACCTGTGATATATGATTAGAGTAGTAAGTCTATAGATTAAGCATGATGCTTAAGCTACCCGTGAATACAACTAGGCCTCTAGAAGTGTGGTAAGGACAGGTGGTGACAGTCCTGTCTTCTCTAGAGTCCATCATGTTGGGTCTAGTCCATAGAGCTCATGGTACTTAGTGCCTCATCCATCTCTTGAGGTGAGATCGGGGCGGGTGCGCTCCATAATAAATAAATTTATTAAGGTCTTCCTTAGTTTCCCCTTTTTCAAAGTATCCACACATATTCTCGCTACTCTTTCATCACCTATCCTTGATACACTTCTTCATTAGTTCATTTCTCGTTCTTCATAGAAATTCTATACCTTGAAATACTCTTAGATGAAAACTACATTAACATCCGTGCGCTTATGGATTTATCTGGTTCCTATGACCAGTGTCAACATAGCTGGTATATTCACGTTACTATGGTACACGTAGTCGCGCGCGAGTAGATCAGGTACGTCTGTTTATGGCCTACTCTGATCGTGAAACACGGTGGACGCGTCGGTTTCCACGTACCTATGCTCTTCGTGGCCTAGATGCCTTGCTCGCTCTGGGGTTTATCGCCGGGGTTTTAATCTGCGCCCGTGCTCTCGTGACTCGTGGACACGAGATGCACTTCATATTGAGGCTGGTTGATTGATGCAGTGTAGGGGTCGGATAGGCACGTAGACAAGTCATGTCGGAGATCGGCTGGCACGACTGCCAAGCAACGCTCCCGGTGCTGTCACGCTCAGCGGCTACATCGGTGATCAGGTACGTCTGCCGGTTGGAAAGTACTTTGCCTATATAGATATATATGCGTATAGTATCTATGAAATTTTTGATCTGTACGTTATAGATCGGGCTCCAAATTTGTCGGTACTTTTGATCATATATAGTATATATCTATCTGATTTTATCTAAACCTGATTTTATCTGACTTGTAGTTTCTTCATACAGGTTGCTGCAGTTTCTTGATCCAGCTGAGGGCAAGTTATGGCAAAGTACTTGATCCTCTCGGCTATTATGTCCTTGGCTAATGGCTATATAGTTTACGATGAGGACATCAACACTGATCATACATCTAAGTCAGCCACGCCAATACTTGTTGATCCTATTACTCGTGCGCGTGCTCGCAAACTTAATCATCAAGTGAGTTCCTTCTTGAGTTCTTGTCCATCTTGTTTAAATCTTGGAGACACGTGTACTTTTGTTTTAATTAGCAATCAAGGAAAAGACCAAGAGGGAAAAGGACTTGCGTAGGCTGAATTCGGACTGCAGCACACCTCCAATTCGTTATGGTCGCCACGGTTATATACGGAGTCGGTTTGGGATGAATCAGGACTTGTTGGAAAGCTTGTCAAGTCTATTTTCATATAGATTTGGTCTCCTACTCATATCTGTCCAGAGACGGCGTCAATAGGCCAACAACTACTGAGAGGTCTTTCTGTCAAGGGTGCTGCACCACCTTAAATTAGCCCAATGGGCTTGTATTGTTTAGAGTCCAATAGGGACGTGTCCTAGGTTTGGAGAACGACCCAAATTCTCTTATGGCCGTCATCCCCATGTTTTATTCCCCATAGCCGCCACCAGGAACCCTTGGGTTTTGTTTAGGTCAAGTTTAGCCGTCGCTACTTGCTTGAAGGCGCGCGTGCTGATCCAGCCGCCCGTCTCCTTGTTTTCGGAACCCCACTCATAATAAGATTCAGTTTAAAACTTTCAATTACATCTTGCAATTTCAGTGCTTGTTTCCTCGTTCTTGCTAGTTCTTCGGTTGCTTGCAGGACAGGAGCCCTAATGGCTGGTTGTCGCATCTCCACAAGATCTTGACGGCCTTTGGAAGTGGTGTATCGGTCGCTAAGGCGCGGTCTTGGAAGGCTGTAGTCGGGCCGTGAACATCATCTCCATCCACCAATCGAGTTATCTCACGCCTCTCATCGAAAGGTCGACCACAAACCCTAACGGGATCATATCAATTGGTAATCAGAGCAAGGTTTATCGGTGAGAGACTTCCAATCCTTTGCTGTTGTTTTTGTCCTATAGTCCAGAAAAGCCAAAAAAATATAGTAGATTCGTTTCCTGCAATCCAAGAACCTTTGAGCCGTGGCTAGCACTATTTGGTTAGGGCTTGTTGAGTGTTCGGTTGCATCGGATTGGTTGAGTTGCTGGTTCTAGTTTTATTCCCTTAGAGTTTCGGGTTCTTGTCACAGTTTTATCACAGCACGCATTGCCATATCCGAATCTGAGTTGAAATTCTAATCCTATAAGGAATTGGTTATCCCTCTCTGTTGTCCGAGTCTGAGTAGAATTAGAAGTTCAGTCGGACGAGGAGTCAGTTAATATTGTGCTACAAATATCATACAAGTCACGCAGCAAAGTATTTTATATCAATACGCGTGGCTTACTCTAGAGAGAGAGAGAAAGTGTGTGTGGTGAATTGCTCTTTCACAGTCTTCTTGCTCATATAATCAGTCTTGAATGTCCCCTGAAAAAAAAAGAGAGAGATTTAAAAAAAGAAGAAGAAAAAAAACAGAGAAAGAATCAAAGGAAAAGGGGCTGGCCTTTTTGTTTTTTAGTTCAGCGGATGTGTTGTGCTTTCCTTTGTGTCCAGGCTCGCGTCTCTAGCACAGTCTAGGCTAGAACCAGCACCATACCACCGGTTGAACGATCATTCAACTTGGTTTTTTTAACTAACGTGGTGCTAGTTTGTTCCTTGTGTCAGCCCACCTATAGCTCCACATATTCTACAGCTTGACAGGTCTTGTGCTGCGGCACCGATACACTTCATCCATTGCTGCAGACTTGTTGGTAGACGACCCCTCGTGTCGAGCAAGGTAAGAATTGGTAAGAACGTGTCTAACAAGTGGAGAGCGAGCGACTTTCTGTAGCTACATCCTAGTAGTTGTAGGACTTTTATTTCTTCACTTGGTTTCTTGTTGTCTTTGTCTTTGAACCATGTCAGGGTCTGACGAAGAAAACCGAATGGCACATTCACCTCGCACAAAGGGCATCATACAACATTTTGAAAGACAGGTGAAGCTGCACACGGAGGAACTAGATAATGACTTGCAGGTGACAAATGAGAAGCTTGGGCAGTTAGAGGGTACGCAGGTTACCACAAACAACAAGCTTACAAGTTTGGAGATGTCCGTTGCTAGTATGGACAAAAGCATTGCTGCTCTTTTAAGGCGTTTTGATGACCTCCACAATGATGACAAAGACAAGCATAAGGAAGAGAAGGAGGAGGAAGAACGAGAGGATGGTAGTTATTATGAAGAATACACAGCTGATACTGAACATGATGACCGAGACACTCGTGATCGACGTCGCCTACGTCACAACCGTAGAGGTATGGGTGGCCGCCGACGACACGAGGTACACAATAATGATGATGCTTTCAGTAAGATTAAATTTAAAGTACCTCCTTTTGATGGAAAATATGACCCTGATGCATATATTACTTGGGAGATTGCCGTTGAACAAAAGTTTGCATGCCATGACTTTCCTGAGAGTACACGTGTTAGGGCTGCTACTAGCGAGTTTACGGATTTTGCTTCTGTCTGGTGGATAGAATATGGCAAGAAAAATCCTAATAACATACCTAAAACTTGGGGTGTGCTAAAACGAGCCATGAGAGCTAGATTTGTTCCATCTTATTATGCCCGTGATAAGCTAAAAAAGTTGCAGCAATTAAGCCAAGGTGCTAAAAGTGTAGAAGAATACTATCAAGAATTGCAAATGGGAATGCTGCGTTGTAACTTACAGGAGGAAGAGGAATCTGCTATGGCTAGATTTTTGGGCGGGCTAAATCGTGAAATCTAGGACATCCTTGAATATAAAGATTATACTAACATGACCCGTTTGTTTCATCTTGCTTGTAAAGCTGAAAGGGAAGTGCAGGGATGACGTGCTAGCGCAAGGAATAATATTTCTGCAGGGAAAACTAACTCATGGCAGCAACGCATGTCTACAACTCCGTCCACACATACTCCTACACCATCATCCAGTGAGAAGACTCATGCTGCCCCCACCAATTCAATTACGAAGACAACGCAAAAGCCTGCTGCGAGTACATCATCCGTGGCATCAACAGGTAGAACAAGCAACATCCAATGTCACAGGTGCAAGGGATATGGGCATGTGATGCGTGACTGTCCAAACAAGTGTGTTATGATTGTTAAAGAAGATGGTGAGTGTTCGTCTGCTAGTGATTATGATGAAGATACACTTGCGTTGCTTGCGGCTGACCGTGCAGGTAGTGAGGAACACATAGAAGAACATATTACTGCAGGTGACGCGGACCACTATGAGAGCTTGATTGTACAGCGAGTGCTTAGTGCACAAATGGAGAAGGCCGAGCAAAATCAGCGACACACTTTATTTCAAACTAATTGTGTCATCAAGGAGCATTCGTGTAGCATGATCATTGATGGAGGTAGCTGCAACAACTTGGCAAGCAGCGATATGGTGCAGAAGCTTGCCCTCACCACCAAACCCCACCCGCATCCCTACTACATTCAGTAGCTGAACAACAGTGGTAAGGCAAAGGTAACTAGACTATTGCGAATTAATTTTTCCGTCGGCTCATACAAAGATATTGTTGAATGTGATGTTGTGCCTATGCAAGCTTGCAATATTCTGTTAGGCAGATCTTGGCAATTTGATAGAGATTCTATGCATCATGGCAGATCAAATCAA
>CM041635.1:20376499-20486294 GCA_023333625.1 Bothriochloa decipiens
ATTAGCCTCCCCCTCTTGAGAAGGAGTCGTCCTCGACTCAGGCCCACTAACAAAAGGAAGCAAATCTTTGACATTGAACGTTGTACTCACATTGGAATATTCAGGTGGTAGCTCAATTTTATAAGCATTATCATTGATCTTTTGGAGAACCTTGAATGGACCATCACCCCTAGGAGATAACTTACTCTTGCGCTGTTGGGGAAAGCGATCCTTGCGTAGATGCAACCATACAAGATCTCCTGTCTGAAATGTAACCTTCTTCTTACCTTTGTTCGCCTGCTTTGCATATTGAGCTGACTTCTTCTCGATATTTTTCCTTGTCTCATCATGTAGCTTCTTGATAAAGTCTGATCTCTTTGATGCATCCATGTTCACTTGTTCCTGTAATGGTAAAGGCAAAAGATCCATGGGAGTATGCGGTTTAAACCCATAAACAATTTCAAATGGACAAAAGTTTGTTGTGGAATGGACTGCCCTGTTATAAGCAAATTCAACATGTGGAAGGCGGTCTTCCCACTGCTTCAAATTCTTTTACAACACAGCACACAACATGGTGGACAAGGTGCGGTTGACAACTTCAGTTTGCCCATCGGTTTGCGGATGACAGGTGGTGGAAAATAACAACTTTGTGCCAAGCTTAGCCCATAATGTCTTCCAAAAATAGCTTAGAAATTTTGTATCCCGGTCTAAAACAATAGTCTTTGGCACTCCATGTAAACGAACGATCTCCCTGAAAAATAAATCAGCAACGTGTGAAGCACCGTCGCTCTTATGACATGGAATAAAATGTGCCATTTTAGAAAAGCGATCAATAACAACAAAGATAGAATCCCTCCCCCTCTGAGACCGAGGTAACCCCAAAATAAAATCCATGGATATATCTTCCCAAGGGACATTTGGAACTGGTAATGGAGTATAAAGACCATGGGGATTAAGGCGGGACTTAGCTCTCAAGCAGATGATGCAGCGTTCAACATGTCGCTGGACATCACGTCGCATATGTGGCCAAAAGAAATGATCTGAGAGCATGTCCAATGTCTTTTTGATGCCAAAATGACCAGCTAAGCCACCAGCATGTGCTTCCTGCAAAAGAACTTGACGAATCGAACAGGCTGGAATGCATAGTTTGCTAGTCCGAAATAAAAAACCATCATGCACATAATACTTGTCCCAGCCTTTTCCAGCAATGCAATGAGAGAAAGGTTCTTTAAAATCTGAATCAGCCACATAGAGCGTTTTAATGGATTCCAAACCAAGCACTTTTGTATCTAATTGTGTAACCAAACCACATCTCCGCGATAAAGCATCAGCAACAATGTTATCTTTTCCACGCTTATGTTTTACAACATAGGGAAATGTTTCAATGAATTCAATCCATTTAGCATGTCTACGGTTCAGTTTGCCTTGACTTTTTAGATATTTCAAAGCTTCATGATCAGAATGGATGACAAATTCTTTAGGTAACAAATAATGTTGCCAAACTTCCAAAACTCGAACTAAGGCATAAAGCTCTTTATCATAGACGGAATAATTCAGATGTGGACCATTCAACTTTTCAGAAAAGTATGCAACAGGTTTACCTTCTTGAAGTAGTACACCTCCTATGCCAATACCACTTGCATCACATTCGATCTCAAATGTCTTACCAAAATCAGGAAGCTGTAGCAGTGGTGCTTCACATAGCTTTGTTTTCAGCTCATTGAAGGCTTGGTCTTGTTCATCCCCCCATTTGAATGGAACATCCTTCTTTGTTAAATTATTAAGGGGTGCAGCGATGGTGCTGAAATTTTTAACAAATCGCCTGTAGAAACCGGCAAGATCATGGAAACTTCGAACTTGACTCACATTTGTAGGTGTAGGCCAATCTTTGATTGCTTTAATCTTCTCTTCATCAACCTGAATTCCATCTGCAGAAACAACAAAGCCAAGAAAAACAACACGATCTGTGCAAAATGTGCACTTAGCAAGGTTTCCATACAATCTTTCATCTCTCAAAACAGCAAGAACTCGGCGGATATGATCAAGGTGTTCGTCAAATGATTTGCTATAGATTAGGATATCATCAAAATAAACAACAACAAATTTGCCAATGAAAGCTCTTAATACATGATTCATCAAACGCATAAAAGTTGAAGGAGCATTTGTCAAACCAAAGGGCATCACAAGCCATTCATAGAGACCAAATTTAGTTTTAAATGCTGTTTTCCATTCATCACCAATTTTCATGCGAATTTGATGATAACCACTACGTAAATCAATCTTGGTGAAAATAGTTGAACCACTCAATTCATCTAACATATCATCAAGCCTTGGAATGGGATGGCGATATCTAACAGTTATAGCATTGATAGCACGACAATCAACACACATACGCCAAGAACCATCTTTCTTTGGAACTAACAAAATAGGAATAGCACATGGTGATAAGGATTCACGAACATACCCTTTGTCCAAAATCTCTTTTACCTGTTGCTGAATTTCCTTTGTTTCTTCAGGATTTGTGCGGTATGCTGGACGGTTGGGAAGAGAAGCACCGGGAACCAAGTCAATTTGATGCTCGATGCCGCGAAGTGGGGGAAGTCCAGCTGGTACCTCGTCGGGAAAAATATCCTCAAAGTCCTGTAACAAATCAAGAACAGCACTAGGCAGCGTGGAAGGTAAGTTGTTAGTTGAAAGTAAAACCTCCTTGTACAACAGTACAAAGAATGGGGCTGAGGTGTTTCTCACATCTCTCAAATCACTCCTGCTCACAAATAAGCACTCATTTTGGTGTGGCTGTTTGGAAGTGGAATGAGGCTTTATGTGGCTGGATGGTTTAGAACTCTCTCCCTTACTAATGTTGTGGGTCTCACTCAGTTTTCTTTTTCCATATTCCTCTCTTTTCAGGCGAGCCACATCTGAAGCATGTATCTCCTCTGGAGACAATGGAACAAGAACCACCTTCTTGTCATTGGCAATGAAAGTGTATTTGTTAGACCGTCCAAAATGCACCGAATCCACATCAAATTGCCAGGGTCGACCAAGCAGCAAATGGCATGCTTGCATGGGGACAATATCACAATCGACCTCTCCATGATAATCACCAATGGAAAATGTTAAACGAACCATGGCTGAAACCTTAACTGTCCCGGAATTATTCAACCATTGCATATGGTATGGATGTGGATGGCGACGTGGCTGCAAACCAAGCTTCTCAACAAGCAAAGCACTAACAATATTATTGCAGCTCCCACCATCTATGATGAAACGGCACACTTGGCCTTTCACTTTGCATCGTGACTGAAACAAATTATGGCGTTGTCCTTGTTCAGCAGCAACAAACTGAGTGGAAAGAACTCTCCTAACCACCAAAGAAGGAGATGGTGTATTCATTGTAGAAGGTTCCAAATCAGGAAAATCAGCAAGCAACTCATCAAAATCAGCACTAGTAATCTCGTCAGAAGATGGAGAAACAACATCTTGTAACATGTCATTGTGAGCAAAAGTTGGAATAGGTTGAATGGCTAAACAATTCAGACCTAGCTCAAATGTACCATCCTCAGCTGAATACTCACAAGTATCAAGTTGTTGGTCTGCAAATACATTAGTAAACGCTGCATCCTCTTCACTTTGAGAATCATAAGAACCATCAGCAAGTGCAATAATGGTACGTCGATTGGGACATTCAGCTTGTTTATGCCCATGACCACCACAATTAAAACATTCAATATTACTTGTCTTCCTTGGGGCTGCATGAGCAGAGGAGCGGGACTGATTAGAACTTACAGCTTTGCCTCTTGAATCAAAATGTTTGGCAGAAGTTGAAATAGATCTATTTGCTCCACGAGATGAGGATTTGGGCGTTGCAGCTCCTTGCTACTGGAATTGAGGCATGACATCCCCTTGCTGTTGGGAATGACGCCATGAAGCATTGTATTTGTAAGACGTAGAAATTTGCCTTTCAGCCCTCTTGGCAAAATGAACCAACTCAGTGAGACATGTGTAGTTTGTCATATCCACTTTATCAGCAATGGGTTTATTGAGGCCAACCAGAAACCGAGCCATTGTGGATTCCTCATCTTCAGTTATCCCTGTACGAAGTAAACAGATTTCCAATTCTTGAAAATATTCATCAACAGTATGAGTACCTTGCACAAGACGTTTCAGCTTCAAATGTAGATCACGAGAGTAATATGCAAGAACAAAACGACGTCGCATTTCCCTCTTCATGTCTTCCCAAGTTATACGAATATGCCCAACTCTCTGATATTCAGTATGGACCTGATTCCACCAAGTGATGGCATAGCCTTTAAACTCAATGGCTGCAAGCTTTGCCTTCCTTTCAGCAGAGTATTCATACAAATTAAATATTTGTTCCACCTTGGTCTCCCATTCAAAATAAGCATCAGCATTCTCTTGTCCGTTGAAAGGGGGACTAGACACTTTCACGTCTCTTAAGCCATCATCATGACGACGACGATGATGGCGGTCACGATAACCATGATGGCCACCACGTCGATGATCATCCATGTCGGACAACATATCAGCATCACCATCATAATCTCCTCGACCGCCAATAGGGATGCGCCGAGCACGACCAAAATTAGGAAAACCAAGACCACGCCCGTCACGTCCACGGCCAGCGTGACGACGCTGTGGATCAGCATCCTCCTCAGTGTCATCATTCTCATTTGGTGGCGGTTCTCCACGTGGCATGTTCAGTTGGAGAGTGTGGAGCTGCTGCACCAAATCATTCATTTGTGTACGCAACTCCTGAAATTCCGCCACCGAAACAGCGGCACCATCTCCACGTCCTGACATATTAGTAGAGGGGGAAAAAATAGGATAATATATATGTGTGGAAGATATGTGGAATCACTCCCTCACCACTTACAAAACAAGTTCTTTCTCTCCCTGAAAAGAGCAGAACCGTGGCTACAAAATGTAGTGGAAGAGTGATTGTACCAGAGATGACAGTGCAACAGCTCGCGATGCTTTGGGTGGGGCTGGGTGGGATATAGTGTCACTGCAATCTGGAATGTTAGTGATGCAAAATCGAACAATAATCTAAAAGAGAAAAACGAGTCTAAATTGCTGATCACAAAAAAAACAGGTGGAAAAGAAAAACAGGAGCAAGGTAGAAGAAGTGGACTGAAGGAAACAAGAAAGGAGCAAGGTAGAAGAAGTGGATTGAAGGAAACAATTGGCACCAACCGGACTGCTGCTCAATCCCCTTATTTCTTGCAATCACTCAAGCGACTCTTTTGTTTCTGAACATAATTCTTTTCTAAAACTGAAACTGTTTTTTTTATTCTTCTTTTTTTTTATTTTTTTTTCAGAACCTCTGGACAAACATCATCCAACGTTCTATAAGGGTGGCGCAGAATGAAATACAAAGTATCAGTGCCGATGTGTAGGCTGATTTGGAAGCAATCAAGGGTGGCATGGGTAGGGATTTTTTTTTGATGTGTGTGCACGTTTTAGAGAGAAGAAGAAAAGATCGTAGGTAAAAGTCTGAATAGAAATGAAGAAAGGAGAAAACAAACAAAATTCAGATTAGGAGAATTCAGACCAAGAGAAATCAGCAACTAGACAAGTCTCAATGGATCACCGCTCGAGGCTGCAAACTAAACTCAAATGCAAAATTGAGATGATAGGTATATAATTTTGCTGGTGGTGCGGCTATTTGTGGACTGTAGGAAAAGGAACAAACTATCCTACCAAAATAAGATGATCCTACCGAGTAAACAGAGGCTTTGGTACCAGATGATATGCTCACGCCTAGGTAGCACGTGCAGCAAGTTGTGTGGCCCGATCTTCTCGTAGGATCCGCGAACTTGATAACTTGTCGCTGCGTGGGCTGTTCGTCGGTACGTGGAAGGGTGATTGTCTTGGTAGTTCGTCGCGTGGACAGCCTCGCGGTGCACTGCCTCTTCACCAGGCCACGCAGCGACAAGTTATCAAGTTCGCGGATCCTACGAGAAGATCAGGCCACACAACTTGCTGCACGCGCTACCTAGGCGTGAGCATATCATGAACTTGAACGATATGAAATTCTACTCTAATGCCACAACATACGTACGTGTGAAGGAAACAAAACTATACAAATACCTTCTAGGCACGTGCGTTAACTTGTATATATAACAATAGAAAAAACTGTGTTACCATGTTTTCTACGATGGAGCACATTTTGAGTACGCGCATCGTATCACACTACTACCAATAAAACACAGAGGGCACATCTTCAAGTACACAACCTATCATACGAATACAAAAATACAGAGAACACATCTTTTTGTATGCATCCTACCATACGACTATAAATAATACACATTTTTGTGTAAGTTTTGGTGTTTGTTGGACCAAATCCATACGACACGTTGTTTGGCTGCGCTCGGTTACCACAGTCCATGTGTTTTGAAGTGTGGCAATTAGTTGATTTCCCAATTCAATGTACCTCAATACATCAATGTACCTCGATACATCTGAATTGATCTGGATACATGTACACCCAAACAAGGAATTGGTGTGGAAAAGAAGCCCTTAACGCATATCATGGGCCCCCGGAAATCAGAATAATCGGTAACCTGTCTTTTGGCGACGTGATTGTCTAGTAAGGACTGCATCAGCATATATAACAAATACTACATCTGTGCTTCTCGGGGCCAATCTCATAAACATGGCGACTTTTATTCCTCACTCTGACAGTCGCTTTAATTCAGTTGGCAACTCAAGATGTGCCGAAGTCCAAAGCTCCCTATATGGCAGCAAAAAGGATCCCTAGAGGTAACCATTTTAGAGTGTCCCTTCAACCTTTTTCTTGATTTCGAGGGCAGCTTGGACGACGTTCCCTCTTGTAATAATCCCAACCTTACAGGAAGAAGTTGTCTCAGGGCAACAGAACCAAAGGAAAAAGAAGCACAAAGGAATCGCAATAGTGCCCTCACCAATTTGCCTGAGCTATCAACTACCGGAAGCCTGCGATATTTGGTCACAAGGAGTAACCTGAAGAATAAAGTACAACCACTTTTAGAGGATAATATTGAAGATGTCAGAAAGCAAAGGAGTAGACCGTGTTCCAAAGACACCTTGCAGCATCTTCAAGGCTAGTTGTTTCACGCACCACAAGAGGCGCTGAGGTCATAACATCACCAATAACCTTCCCATTGGTTTTGCTCAAAAGCCTTTGTATCTCACGAAATGTCTATAGGGGTAGGCAAGAAGTGAAAACAAGAAAAGGACAAGTTGATATTGCATATTAAAATACAGTAAAGTGAGAAGTTTTGGGGAAATGTCAACTTCGCATCAGCTACCAAATAGTGATAGAAATAATCATGTGTGTCCAGGTTAACATAGTGTCTTAGGTTCAATGCTGTCAAGATAATAATGGGCAGATCATGAGCCATTCGCTGCATTAGTTAAGAAGGATATCATGGGCCCCGTATCAGCTATACACCGAGAGAGAGAACGATGAGGGCTAGTGTGGTCACATCCATCAAAACTAGTGTCCACATCAGAGAAAAACTAAGTGTTTGATTGTGATAAACACTCAAGAAGGGGTGGGGTGCTATTATGTAGCAAAAAGGGGGTGGAAAGTGACAAACATCAGATGTAGCCTATAGTTTTGATGAGTTATACCGACATCAAATGTTATACCTCCTAGACAAGGCATTCAACCTATTTTGGTATCCAAACACATCATTCAAGCCGACATTGACTTTTGTGGTATGTCGGTAGGAAAAAGTCTAAATACCTCCCTGAACTATTGGCTCTGGAACACATAATCCCCTCACCTACAAAACCAGTTTTCTAACACCCTAAACTATACCATACCATCTATTTTACCCCCCGAGTGGTTTGGGCTAGCGGTTTTGCTGACGTGGTCATCCTGCCCCACCTGTCAGGCAGCCTTTGCGTTGAAATACACCACCCTCCGGCATCCCGCGATGAGACGCAGGTGTCCGCGGCCTCCGGGCGCTCAGCAGTCCCTGTCGTATGCGGCATCCAGCTCGTGCAGGGGCTCAACTTCTCCTTGGCGGCCATTGTACATCCGGTATGAGTAGGATCTTGGCAAAGGCCTTGGGCCACCGTCCCTGCCCCCTGGACTGGCCTTGATGGGCTCATCCTGGCCGCCGCGTCCATTTGCTCCATCCTCCTCGTCAACGGCGCAATCTGCACAGCACAACAAGGTCGATGGCATCCTTCATGGTCTCTCTTAGTTCGGTCGTCCTTCCATGGCCCGCCTTCGAATCCTCTACAGCACACCATCCACAGCAAGGTCGATGGCATCTTTCATGGTCTCTCTCGGCTCGGTTGTGCTTCTGTGGCGCAATCTCCAGCACGCGCTGCCGCATCCTACGCACCTCTTCCTACGACACGGCCTCCAGTAGATGATTCGGTCACCTTCGAACGCCACAGCCGAACTCATCGCCACACCGTGTTGCCACGTTCGACGTCGCCACTCTCCATGGCCGCAAGCAGCGAGTGTATGAGGCTTGGAAAGGGAGCAATGTAAGGATTTGAGCCCACCGACTCCTTCGTGCTTCCAAGCAAGCCAACTGAATCTAATTCGAACAAACGATTGCTGAAAAAACAGGGGAAGGAGATAGGTATACAGTGGCTGGTGGACACGCGTCTCCATGCTCGACGGCGCGTCGGGCGCGGTGATGTCGCTCGCCCACGCTTTGATCTGCTCCATGCACATCAAGTCCGCGCCCACGCTTCGTTCTGGAGTTCGCGCCCGGCGGCTCGCTCACAGATGTGGCGGCTCGGAGTGGGGCTGCCACGGCGACGAGGGCGTGTTCGTAGCGTAGAAGGCGGCCTTGGCGGACCCGCAGCTCAACGTCTGCAGCTGCAGCCTGCCGCCCCTACCGTGTTGGCTACTGACGTTGTTGTAGCGAGATGAAGTCGTAGGAGGGCGACGCAGAGCGGCTCCAGCTTCGGCCAGGACAATGAGGTGTCCTCTGAATCGAAGCCCGACGACTCGACGGCCTGGCTGCTCGTGCTAGACACGGGCGTGGAGCAGCAGGACAGGTCGAGGTCGAAGAACAGGCCCTCGTCCTCCTCCGGCCGTATAACCCGTACTCGTACATGCCATAGCCGCAGCCGCCGCTGCCGCCGCGAGGTGTCACCAGTGTGGTCGCTGTCGCAGTGATCATTGACCTCCCCAAACCTCGACAGCAAACCCCTCGCCTCCTTCGCGCCGCCTCCGTGTCAGGGTTCACGGTGGTGTTGTCGCGGGGTTCAAGGTGGTGTTGTCGCGGAGGCTGTGGACACTTGCATCATCGCCGCGGAGGCCGGAGGGTGGCATATTTCATCGGAAGGGCTGCCTGACAGGTGGGGCAGAAAGGCCACGTAGGCAAAACCGCTAGGCAAAACCACCTAGGGCGTAAAACAAACAGTGTGGCATAGTTTAGAGTGTTAAACAACTGGTTTTGTTGTTAGGGGATTATGTGTTCCACGGCCAATAGTTCAGGGGTATTTAGACTTTTTCCTACCGACATACCACAAAAGTCAATGTCGGCTTGAACGATGTGTTTGGATAACAAAATAGGTTGAATGCCATGTCTAGGAGGTATAACATTTGATAAAGTTCAGTGATAGTCTGAGCAAAAGTTTGCTGATACAAATTTCTGCTTTTCAAAAGCTTAGTCTTTCGAGTTTCAGAAAAATATAACAAATGCTGAGAGTATTTCCTGTTCAATGTCCAACAGTAAATGAAAACATTGTTTCCATGTGCACTAGAGTGGATGTACCGGGCGGCGAGGGCTGATAGGGACAGCGACAGTAGCAATAGGTTTTGGGAGAGGAGCACAACAGCGACAGCAGCGGCAGTATTTTCTTACGGGTTCTTGTGGGTCTGTAGTGGGTTTTCACTTTTGCTGCGGGCTTTGGCAGGCTCAGAATAATTAGTCCGCAAACAATCAGCAGCTGAACTGCAAAAGCCACAAAAAATTATTTTGCGGGGTGAGTGGACGGGTAATGTTAAGAACCCGCCCCGCATGCATTCCTAGCAACATGAAAATATATAAATTTTGAAATTGTGGCTGTCAAAACATAAGCCAGCAGTGTGTATACTAGATACTCCTACATTCCTTGATTTAGAAAAAAACCTCCTACATTCCAACACAAAAAGTATAACATACATAATGTTGGACAAATCATTGGATTTGGGCTAAGTTTTTCATTCTATTAGCCTTGCTACCAACTATGGCAGGTTGGGGTACATATAGGATAGCTTCCTTGATCCTGTCCCTGCGCCATCTCCTTGTTGCCGAGCCACTTTAGGGCCTCAAAGTTGAGGTGCCCAAAGCACCCGTGCCTCACAAGGTATCATCATTGTCACGAGCTGCAAGATAAAGGGGTTGTGCCACCTGCACGTGGAGGACGTAGAGGCGATTACTCCCCGTGTTCACCTTGGCGACAAGTCGGTGACGGCGATCCCAAATGCGCAGCACCCCGTTCTTGATCTCCACTCGCAAACCGATCTCATCAAGCTATTTGACCTTGTGATAACAAAAGTGGTAGGGTTTTTCTTTATCTTTCCAGATTGACAAATTTGGTATTTGTTCAATTAGTAAATCTTCAGTTATGAATTTTAGAGTTTGATGTTCAGTTTTGGACATCATAAATATTCAGTTATGTTCCACAGTTAATTAGACCATTTTAGAGACCTCTAATGTGAACCCTGACAATATGAGAGTTGTAGATAATTGAGTTTTATATAATCTGGTAAATTTGGCTAATTTTTAGATATATGTCGTGAAGTCTAAAAAAAGAGATCCGTAGCGCAAACGGTAGATGCTTGAATATCAGGCTCGGGGCGCTTTAGTGTATGTTTGTTGTTGTCCTTGCTTGTATGTTGGTGCATATACTAAATATTGTTTGTGATCAGGTAGTAGCATTTCGGAACGTCGCTAGTGCTTTTGTTCTCCTTCAGTAAAGAGGCAAATGAATGTAGCGGTGGTTTGCTACCGTTTTGGCTTGTTATTTTCATCACCTACGGTTTTATTATCCATGAGAACATCATCCCACTAATAACCAAAACTTATTATCTTGGTATATTTAATCTTATTTAACTGTGGTCTTACTTAAATATTTACGGTGATGTTACTATTCTATATTGCTATTTGTGGCTAGCCCACATCTCTGAAGATGAAGTTGGAGTATCATTGGTGATGTATATTAATTTTATTGCAGCATGCCAAGTGCATTGCATCATTCATTGATATTAGAAGTTATGTCTTGACCTACGGTCACGACTGTACTGGTATGCATTATGGGATACAGCTCCACACCTTGTTCGGTGTGCATGCAGGAGACATATGCATTACATTCATATGTATTCACGAGAAGTATATTATTGAAGGGATTTTATCCATGTTATTATGAAGCTCTCTATCATTTGGCTATGTTCCAAATTGGAAGATCATTTTATTTTGATATCATGTCAAATAGATTAAACTGATGTTTACTTTAATTTATGGTTTAAATAGCTTGTAACAATAAGTTCGCTTGCTGAGATCATCTCATCCTTGCATTACTCAATCCAGGTACTTGATGCTTGCTTGAAAGGAAAGGAGATTAGCTGCACGTCACACACTTTCTCTTTAAGATTCTTCATGTTTTAATACAAAATAATTTGGTTATTTTTATGAGATTTATAAGTAAATATTTAAAGAGTGGTTGTTAATTTTTTCTCATTGGAGTACCGCATATTCGTGCTAGAACGTTCGTTAATGCCGGTTTGAATCCTTTGGTTATATATGTCTTGCTTCCACATTGTTTTTATATACAAAGAAAATGCTGCCAAAATCTTTGTTGGTTAGGTGCAGCTCTTGTCAGTGATGTTTAGTGGCATCCCGGGGTGTCTGTGAATCCCGGGGTGTTACATTAAGTCTTCCAGCTAAACGGTTGGCCAACAGCTTTGTGATCAACTTGGCAAAACTATAAACGAGACTAATTGGTCGAAAATCCTTAACCATTGTCGCATCATTTCTTTTGGACAGGAGGGTCAACAGGGCTGAATTAATGAGATGAAAATTCCTGAAATTCCCTCGCTGTACAGCTAGGTCATGCTGGCTTAAATCTAACTCATCCAGATTGATGGTTAAGTCTCACTGACCACTTGTACCCAACAACTGATTATAGAACTCAAAGATTGCAGCAGCCTTGTCTTCATGATTCGTCAGCACCTGTTCCTCTGATACAATTTTTGAGATGAAATTTTTCGTCTTCTGATGGCGAGCATGAGCGTGGAAGGGAGCTGTGTTAGCGTCACCATCCTTTAACCAACTAATCCTTGACCTGACCCGAGCAATTGTTCTCTGGAGAGAACTTAAAGCAAGAGAATGTTTTTTCAACGAGTGCAACAGCCAAAGCTCCCCTTCTGAAAGTTCTCGGGTGTCCTGAGCAATCTGAAGTTGGTGGATAATTTCTCTGGCCAGACCAAGCTGGGTACAAATATGACCGATGCTTTTTTGGCTCCAACTTTGTAATGCTCTAGTTAGGGACTTACACTTTAGTGACAAGTCTCCAGGGGACAGGTTCTTGCTTCCACCGAGCCCCAGGCCTGAGCAACTCATGGAAACCAGCCAAGCGACACCAAAATGATGCAAAGTGGAACCTGCCCTTGCCAGGCAACACATCATTTAAACCCAGGATGAGAGGACAGTGATCTGAGTCCTGAGAAGCTGCACTTTGCAGCAAGAAGTTTGGGAATAAAGTTTCCCACTCTATATAAGAGAAAACCCTGTCTAACATACTAAGAGTAGGTGAATCTCCGCCACTACTCCATGTGAATTTACGACCAGTGAGAGGCAACTCCTTGACAGCCAAGTCATCCAGAGCACGATGAAAACGACCCATCATAGCACGATTCTAAGTTTGCATTGTTCTTATCTTCCTCTTTATAAATAAGATCAAAATCCCCAGCCACCACCCAAGGGTCCTGACAGTGAGTACGAACTGAACGGAGTTCTTGCAGGAAATTAATCTTCTCATCATTCTCTTGTGGCCCATACACGCATGTTAACCACCAAGGTTCACCATCAGCCAGGACGAATTGAACCATCAGCCAGGACGAATTGAATTGAAGCGCAATGAGCATCCACTCGAGTGCTTCCAGCAGGCCAATATCTTGCCTACATGCAACCAGGATCCCTCCACTAGCACCTACAGATGGCACCACCGTGAAATGACAGAAATCTGGACCCAACGTAGAAAGCACAACCCACTGAGAGATAGCCTCCATCTTTGTTTCTTGTAGACAAACAACATCTGCTCTAACTGACTGAACCACCGTGCGAACAGTCTTGACGAGTGGTAGAGTTTAGGCCCCGCACATTCCAAATGAGAATCTTCGCAGGATCCATAAGTCAACGATAAGAAAGGCGACCAGGGAACACAACTCAGCAGGTGGTCATCATCACACCAGGGCACCTATAGTATCCGGCATAGCAGCGAACTCAGCTTCCAGACGGCCTTCCTCCTGCTTCAGCGAGGGACAGAGGTGGGGGGAGCCCGGGCACGTCTCTTCGGCACCGTGGGTGTCTGGCTGTCTTCTTGGTGAGTTTGTCGATGAACTTCTTTTGTGTGTTCACACGAGATTCGGCGCAGGGACCACGCCGGCGAGAATAGACACGGATACAGGATCCTTTGCTGCAGTACCCGCCAAGAAAGGGGCTGTAAGAGCCCCTCATTGGCAACCTTTGAAACAATGTGTCCTAAGACGTCCATGACAAGGATGAATAGCATAGCAGATAAGGGATCACCTTGATGCAGTCTACGTCGGTGAACCATAGAGTCGCCAGGAATTCCATTCAACAAAACCTGTGTGGAGGAAGAAGCCAACTGCGCAGATCTTAGGTCTTTCTTGTCTCAGTCTAGTTTCTCGTCCTCAAACACTCTATGATGTTGTATTTTCGTTCATTTTGAATGGGAATGGGGAGCCCACAATTTTTTTTAAAAAAAATAACCATGCAACATAATCAAATCAATTAGCATTTTTCAGTCCTTTGAAAGGTACATTCCAAGTGCTATCCACCTCAGGAAATATGTCTCCTTTAGTCGGTCCAGCTCCTAAAGGATAAGAAAGAGCCAATATAAGGTATGTAAGTAATGTGTAGCTAACTGCAAAAATAACAGTGAAATTGATCTCAAATTATTAGGTTATTTAGTAGTTATTCTACTATATGAAAATCTGTTAGAAGCAGCTAAAAATGACCAAGACATGACATTGAATCTTTCTAGGCCATGGGACAGAAAAAAGAAGGGGTTAAGAGACCCTCCTAGCCCAACCCTAGACACTCTAAGATCCTTTTTTAAATCTGCTCTGCTCCCATTTCGAGTCAAGAGATAGATAAATAGTCACATCCCATTACACTGATGGGGGGCGCTCGTAGTGACTTAAGGGGTCGAAGACCGAGAAGTGGCTTATTTATACCAAGCATTCCTCTTGTACAGGTTCAAACATCGAAGTCACCTATTTTGGAGCATAATGAAAACCTGATTCATGTCCGTGCAACTCAATGCACTCAGGTTTGATAACCATAACTTGTTATGATAACCATTAACCCTTTTTTAATGTCTTGCAGTGTCTGTTATATTAACATGATGTGCCATGATGTGCCTTGGCTTAATGCACTAGTTTTTCATAATTTTTAAAATCCCATGTATAAGTTACCATGTTATAAAAGTTAATAATTGCTATGTGCAGAAAATTTGCTTCAGTATAACAGATACAGATAATCTTGCAATGTGACTTAACTCATAGCATCTATCATCACTGGCAGTCTGGCACTATAGTCTATAAGTGGCACAATGTGTGGATAAACAAACATGAGCAACATGGCGGCAATGTGGTGGCAGCTATTTCTCCAAGACCACAATAATGAATTGAACAAAGGGAATGATCATAGTAATCATAACTACACAGGGCTACTGGTTCTAAACTTCGACCCAAGCAAGGGAAGAGCCCCGCATATACCAATAGAAAAAGGGAAAACTGGTTGCCTTGCCCAATACTATACAAAACATAGTGAAGGTCTCCCTGAAAACGAAAAGCGTTGAGAGCTTATGTGGCAGTGATCCAAGTTTGCATATGCAACAATGAAATAGGGTAGAAAGGTTGGAGACTTGACATTGGAACCTGCTAGTTGGGAGCCAAGATGGAACCTGCTAGCCGGGAGCCAAGTTACTTGTCAATTGGACCAACTTGTGTGAAGTATATGATATTTGAAATGAATGTTTTTTGTTAAATGGAGTCCTTGGTAATCATATTTCTCATCGACGAGGGTTGCCACAAGGTGACCCCCTCTCCCCGATGTTATTTATCTTGGTTATGGATGTATTGGGGCACATGTTTTCGAATGCCGAAAATGAAGGACTGCAGCTGCTGAAGAGTGTGTTGTGTATTGTGTTGTATGGGTTCTTACCCTTTTTTATTATCTTCTTAATATAATGAAGCGCAGTTCTCCTGGGTTTTCAAGGAAAAAAAGGACTGCTGTTGCCATTGTATAGGCGCAATTTATAGCATAGAATATCCACTTATGCGGATGATGTGGTTATGTTCCTTCGTCCAGAGGCTGGTGACATTGCTGTAACTCTAGGTATCCTCAATTTGTTTGGTGAAGCAACTGGGCTCAAGACAAACTTACAGAAAAGCAACATGCTGCCCATCAGATGTGGTGACACAGACACAGAGCTAGCAGCAGTGCAAAACCTGCTGCCCTGTGCGCTCACAAAATTCCCATGCAAATATTTGGGGTTGCCTCTATCTCTAAAGAAGCTCACAAAGGAACAAATCCAACCTATTATTGATCACATTGCAGATCTGCTTCCAGGGTGGAAAGCGGATTTGGTGACCAAGGCCGGAAGAATGGTTCAAATTCAGTTTGTGCTCACTCATTTATCTAGTTATGTCATTTGATTTAACACCTTGGGCTATTAGAGCAGTGGATAAAATTCGACGTGGGTTTCTCTCGTGAGGCCGCAAAGATGTGAAAGGAGGGCACTGTCTCGTTGCTTGGGTTAAGGTCTGCCTTCCAAAAGAACTAGGGGGTTTGGGAATTTCGGATCTCAAAACCCTTAGCTGGGCACTACGTATGAGACGGGTCTGGTTACAAAAAACAGAGCCACATTGTCCATGGCCTAGTCTTCCAATTCAAGTGCCTGAACAGCTTAGAGCCTTCTTCTCAGTGGCTGTTTATTTTGAAATCGGAGATGATCAAAAACCCTTTTCTGGACAAATCGATGGCTTCATGGCCAATGTATCGCAGATCTTGCGCCTCATCTTTTTGCCGTCATTCCTAAAAGGAACTATCCAGGACGCCCTCACCTCACAAACCAGACTTGGATTTCTGACATAAAAGGGGTTAGAACCATTGGGGTAATTGTTGATTACCTCCACCTGTGCGATGTCCTAGCTGATTTCCCTTTGCAGCCAGAAGTTGAGAATAGACATATTTGGCGGTTTCCTTCAGATGGTCAGTATTCGGCAAAGACTACATACAAGGGATTTTTTGTGGGATCTATATCTTTTGAGCCATGGGAAAGGATCTGGAAGACTTGGTGTTATGTGGCTATTAGGGTTGAAGGGGTGAATTGAGAGAGCGGTGGTAACTGACGTGCTATAGTACTGCAGTGCTGTAGTACCCACGGGTACTGTTCACAGGGATGGCTGTTGGGCAGCGGCTAGGGCTGCGTGGGCGAGAGAGATCCGGCCATGGGGTGTTCGCCCACAGCTGGGCAAGAGGGAAGGGTTAGAGTACGGCAGGGGCCTATTGGGCCAATGCTGGTGGTCTAGCCTGTTAGGGTTAAGAGTCGCTTGCTTAGGGGTCAAGTAAACTTCTCTACATAATTAGAGGAGATGTATCAATCTAATCAAGCAAGAATTAAGAAGGAAAACCCTCATTCCCTCTTGCTCGGCCGTGGGCGAATGCCCCACGGCTGGATCTCTCCCGCCCACGCAGCCCTAGCTGCCACCCAACAGCCATCCCCGTGAACAGTACCCGCGGGGTTAGTTAGCTGTAAGTGCAATCAAGCTCTAATGTGGGTTTTGGCGTTGATGAACACCAAATTAGGGAACTAATGAGATTTATCGAGATGACAAGCAGGGAATTGAAAGATGAGGATGATGTACAAGTTGCTGGGATCCTAATTATGAAGGCTGGCTGTACCTGACTCAAGGAGGTTTATAATTCATTTTATTTTGATATTGAGTTTAGGAAAAGCCGTACTATTAAGAGGGATTCTAGAACAGTTGGTCAAATGTGCAACCAAATGCTCAAAATATCATTTCTAACATCCTCACTCATAGCCAAAACAGCCTGCCAAATTTCATATCCACCACTCTATTTTGACCAGGGCGCCAGTGCCGCCCTGTGAAGGTCGGCAGTGCCGCCCTTCACAATGACCATTGGGCTCGGGCCTATTTAACCAGCAGGCCTGGCCCACAACAATCATCTTCTTTCCCCATCCATTCTGCTCGACTCAGAACTCAGGAACACTCTCACTCCTCCATTGTTGCTCCTCCATCCCCCAAACATGTCCTTGATTTCCACCATCAAATCTTGAGGGAAAAGGCAGCAAACTTCGATTGGAGAGTGGATCCACTGATTCCCACCGTCAAAAGAGCATTTGGTCCATGTTTGGCCCATGGTTCTAGGGTTTGTTACTCTTGGAGCTTGCTCCTGGCCGGCTCCGGGTCGCCCTAGAGCTTGCCAACTTGTGTGGCAGCCTATCGAGGTTTGTAACCATCATTTGCAGATAAGAAATCATCCCTCACTTCAAGAGTTCACTCTCTTGACTTGAGAACGAGGAAAGAGCTAGCCTTTGTGGTGAGCTCAATCCTTTTGTGGATACCTCAACAACGTGGACTTAGGCAAGCCTTTGTGGCGAGCTGAACCACGGGATGAATCTTTGTGTCATGTGTGCTTCAAGTTTACATTCTTGTTGTTCATATTGTTGAGGAGCTGTTGGTTAGGGTTTGCTAGCTCGATCTATTCTTGTGCTTAGTTTCTGTGAGATCCAGTCTTCGATCCCAAGCTTTGACATAATTTGGAGTTGATTTTTGACAGGCCTATCCCCCCTTTAGGCCACTGATCCACGTGCAGAGATCCTACAGGTGATATCGGAGCCTCGTTGCTTCGTATACGCTTCACCGTGTGAAGTATGGTGGAACCAAGTGCTTCGAGGGGAGCCGGTGATGTGTGGGTTGTTGATATGAGCAGCGAGCTGTCCATGTCGATAGCAAGTGATTCTACTCTCAGAGAAGAAGGAAAGACAACTGATCCCGAGAAGAGAAGAAGAAGAAAAGAGAAACAAGAAGCTAGAGAGAAAAGAAAAGAGTAGCAGCTGTTAGAAGAAAAGAGAGGTAGAAAAGAAGCTAGAAGAATCACAAGAGAGCAAAGAGCTGAAAGAAGAACAGCAAGAGCAAAAGCTATAGATGAGGAAAAGAAGAAGAGGAAGGTTGAGTATGATGTGTCATCTAGTGAGCTCTCTAGCAGCTCGGATGATGGTGATGATGATGTATCATACCATGCCTCCAAGGGCAACAAGAAAGAGAAAAGCAAGGGCAAGAAGAAGGATAGCAAGGACAAGGGCAGCAACAGCAACAAGAAATATGCAACCATATCCTTTAACTATTCTTATTTGTCTAACCATGATCGTAAATCTTTCATCAATGTGCCCGCGGGGAAGTTGCCTCATTTCGATGGGACCAAGTATGCCAAGTGGAAGCATTTAATGAGAGCTTATCTTGGTGGTATTCATCCAGGTCTTTAGGAGATTGTGGAGAATGGATTTCAGCCACCGAAAGATTCCATGAATCCAACAAATGAAGAGCTCATGGCTGTCCAACTCAATAACCAAGCCACAAGCATACTCCTTAGTGCTCTTGATGGAAATGAGTACAACCGTGTGATGAATGTCAATGTGGCAAATTAGATTTGGGATACTTTGATTCTTGCAAATGAAAGTGTTGACAAAGTAAGAAAGGCTAAGATTGATTTGTTGATGGCAAAGCTAAATAGATTTGTGATAAATGAAGGAGAAGGTGCACAAGAGATATTTGATAGGTTGATGATCCTTGTTGGGGAGATTAGAGGCTATGGATGTTGGAGGCCTATTCTCCAAGAAATGAGACCGTGGTCACCTTGATTAGAGATGAAAAGAAGTTTGAGTACTTCACTCCAAATGATGTGTTTGGAAGATTGTTGACATTTGACATGCAAAAGGAAGAAGCAAATGAAAGAAAAAGACTTGGTGAGCTGCAAGACAAGCTTGATAGTTTGAAAATCAAGGAGTAGCTTTCAAGGCCAACAAGTCCAGCAAGCATGGCTGCTCAAGCAAGTAAAAGCGCAGCAAGCAAACATCAGCAAGTCAGCCCAAAGAAGTCAAGCACATTCCTCAAGACAATGATACAAGTTCATCCCCAAGTGAAGATGAAGATGATGGGGCTGATTACAAGCAAATCGATGATATGGCTCTATTCATGAAGGACTATCACAAGGGGCTGAAGAAAATGGGTACAAGATTGTGCAAAGAAAGTTTCCAAACAATAAGAAGAGAACTTGCTTTGAATGTGGTAGCCATGAGCACTTTGTTGCAAAATGTCCATACAAGAAGAAAGATGACAAATACAAGAATGAAGGCAAGTACGAGTCAAAGAAGAGATACAAGCAAATGGGAGAAGCACACATTGGGCATGAATGGGACTCAACTAAAGAGTCAAGTGATGAGGATGAGAAGCTTGCAATCGTGGCTATCCAAAAGTCATCCTCTACACTAAGACTCTTCAACAACTTGTCCGGTGATGATGATCACTCTCCTCATCTTTGCCTCATGGGAAAGCATGAGAAGGTAAAACAAAAAGGCAAATCATCTCCTCCTAGTGACATTTCTAGTAGTGAGCTAAGTGAAAGCTCAAGTGAAGATGAATCTAAAAGTGTTAAAGAATGTGCTAAACTATCAAAGAATTTGGATCTTAAGACCAAACTCATTATCACTAAAATTTTGGAGGAATTAGATAGTGTCAAAGCCGATCTAGCCGATATGGATGAAACTCTTGAGGAAACTAAAAAGATGTATAAAGGCTGCAAGGAAGCTCTTGCATTAGAGAAAAGAGAGGTGAATTCTTTGACCCAGGCTTTGGCCGAGGAACAAAGGGAACTAGCTCTCACAAGGAAGGCCAATATTGCCCTCAATGACAATTATTGTGTCTTAGTTGAAAAGCACAACAAAATTGAGGAACAATATAGTCTTCTTTGGCAAAGCACCTCACATTTCTCTAAGGCAAAAGACACTTCTAATCCCGCCACTGGTCAAGGTTGTGAAAAATGCTATAATGTTGATATGAATGTTTATTCCACTAACCTTGCAAACATGGAGGCTATGAAAAAGGAGATTGCTAGGCTCAATGCTATGCTATGTGCTAAGTCCAAAGAAAGCAAGAAAGCTACTGGTAGCAAAGTTGAACAACCAAAGAGGCCACAATACAAGGATGGAAGAAATCCTCATAACAAGGATGGACTTGGGCACACTCATGGAGGTAAAACCAATGGGAGAAAGGTAATAAATGGATATGAGTGTGTCCAGTTCATGAGCAATGGAAAAGTTGGTGCAGAGGTCTACACAGTAGGTGGCACAAAGCCTACCCTGAGCAGCACAACCAGCCCAAGGCGCTAGTGCCGCTATGAAGGGCACCAGTGCCGCCCCCCAAGAAAAGGGAAGGCCACCACCTCTTTTTGTGCTCATGTAGTGCCCGAGAAGAAGGTCTCAAATCCAACGTAGGTTGTCCAGAAAACAAAAAAAATTAGCTAGGGCCACACAAAATAGGGTTGTGTATCAACCAAAGGCAAAGACACCCCAACACGTTCTGAATTCTAACTTTGTTTTGCAGCACGATAGCAAAGGGGAAGTGTATGCCAAGTTTGTTGGCAATGGTCGAAATGTTTATCTTAACACTTCCATTTGGGTTCCTAAAGTTATTGTGACTAACATGCAGGGCCCCGAGAATGGTGAGGGGCCTAAATCTAGAAACTAAACTTGTGTTGCAGGCATACTCCTCTGGTGGGTCAAGTTGGGTGCTTGACAGTGGCTGTACAAATCATATGACTGGAGAGAAGAGTATGTTCTCATCTTACTCCCCAACTACAAATTCTAGTGACAACATCATTTTTGGTGATAACTCTAAACGGGGAGTAATTGGTCTTGGTAAAGTTGCTATAACTCATGAGCATTCGATTTCAAATGTTTTACATGTTGATTTAGTGAAGATCTGTTGTCTGTTTCTCAATTATGTGAGATGTGCTACAGTTGTCTCTTCACTGATGTGGGTGTGGAAGTCTCTAGGAGAGTGGATTCCTCTATTGTCTTTACAGGCAAACTCAAGAAGAAGCTATACTTAGTTGATTTTAGCAAAAATAAACCTAAGCTTGAGACCTGTTTAGTGGCAAAATCTAGCATGGGCTGGTTGTGGCATCATCGTCTAGCTCTTGTTGGGATGAGGAACTTAGCCAAACTCCTAAAAGACAACCACATCCTTGGACTAACAAATGTTCACTTTGAGAAAGACATGATATGCAGCGCTTGATTCATATGCATCTCTTTGGACGAAATGCCTACCTTAGCTTTGGAGGTGATAAGTATGGTTTAGTAATTCTTGATGATTATTCTCGCTTCACTTGGGTATTTCTTGTCTATGATAAGTGCCATGTACAAGATAAGGTGAAACCCTTCATCAGAAGAACACAAAGAGAATTTGGTCTCCCCATCAAGAAAATAAGAAGTGACAATGGGACTAAATTCAAAAACACCCAAGTTGAAGAGTTAGGCATCAAGCATGAATTCTCAACTCCACACACCCCTCAACAAAATGGTGTAGTAGATAGGAAGAACAAGACACTCATTGACATGACAAGAACAATGCTTAATGAGTACAATATTTTAGACCTCTTTTGGGATGAAGCAACCAAGACCGTTTTCCATGCTATCAACCGCCTCTACCTACACAAGAAATACAAGAAGACTTCATATGAGCTTCTAACCGGTAACAAACTTAAGGTGTCTTACTTTAGAGTGTTTGGGTGCAAGTGTTTCATACTACTTAACAAAAGGCCCAAAACCTCTAAGTTTGCCCCTAAAGTTGATGAAGGCATTCTTCTTGGTTATGGATCAAATGAGCATGTCTATCGTGTCTTCAATAAGGCCTTAGGCAGAATTGAAGTCACGGTAGACGTGACATTTGATGAATCTAATGGCTCTCAAGTAGAGCAAGTTGACTCAATTGTTGTAGGAAAGGAGGATCCACCATGTAAGGCAATCAAGCAAATGGCTATTGGTGACGTTAGGCCACAAGAAGATCAAGCCAGTGATGATGAGGATCCTCAAGTTGTTGCTGCACCAATTTCCGCTGACATACTCCACCGAAAAGGGCAACACACGCTAGCAGACCGTCAGGCGTCAGTGACGCCCTCCCTACCTCAGCAACGGCTTCTTCAGCTCCTACATCACCACCTAAAGGGCTGACCCTAGAGCCCATCTTTGAACAAGAAGAAGCGGAAGGTCCAAAAGAAGAAGGAGGTGTTGAGCATCCAAGGCTACGCCAAACTATACAACGGGATCACCCCGTTGACAATATCCATGGGAGCATCCTCTTTGGAATGTCTCAAGGTAGAACAAGCACTTGGAGATCCGGATTGGGTCATGGCCATGCAAGAAGAGCTCAACAACTTTGAAAGAAATCAAGTATGGACCTTGGTGGAAAGACCCAAGACCAATATCATTGGCACCAAGTGGGTCTTCCGCAACAAACAAGATGAGAATGGCGTGGTGACAAGGAACAAGGCAAGATTGTGGCCCAAGGCTTCACTCAAGTAGAGGGCTTAGACTTTGAAGAAACATTTGCACCGGTGGCAAGGCTTGAAGAAATTCGGATGCTTCTAGCCTTTGATGCCCATCATGACTTCAAGCTGCATCAAATGGATGTCAAAAGTGCATTCCTCAATGGCCCTATACAAGAAGAAATGTATGTCAAGCAGCCACCGGGTTTTGAAGATCCCAAGTTCCCTAACCATGTCTACAAACTCCATAAGGCGCTCTATGGGCTAAAACAAGCACCAAGAGCATGATATGAATGCCTTAAGAAATTCTTGCTGAAGCAAGGCTTTGAAATAGGCAAAGCTGATCCTACTCTCTTCACTCATAAAGTTGGAAATGATATATTTGTGTGCCAAATATATGTTAATGACATAATATTTGGTAGTACTAATCATTTGTATGTTGAGGAGTTTAGTAGGACCATGACTAAGAGATTCGAGATGTCCATGATGGGTGAGCTGAAGTTCTTTCTTGGATTTCAAGTCAAGCAATTGAAGGAAGGGACCTTTATAGGCCAAACCAAGTACACCCATGATATGCTAAAGAAGTTTGGCATGGAGAATGCAAACACCCATGCCAACAGACATCTTGATCTTGACACAAAAGGGAAAGCCATGGACAAAAAGGTATATCGCTCCATGATTGGCTCTCTACTTTAATTATGTGCATCTAGGCCGGATATTATGTTTCGTGTGCATGTGTGCTAGATTTCAAGCTGACCCAAAAGAGGGCCATTTAACGGCTGTTAAAAGAATCTTGAGATAACTAGTTCACACACTTAACCTTGGCTTGTGGTATCCTAAGGGCTCTAAGTTCACTCTACTTGGATATTCAGATTCTGATTATGCCGGTTGCAAAGTAAAGAGAAAAAGCACTTCGGGGACATGTCAAGTCCTTGGACGGTCCCTAGTGTCTTGGATCTCTAAGAAGCAAAATTGTGTAGCCCTATCCGCCGCTTAAGCTGAATATGTTGTTGAAGGCACAACTACTTTGGATGAAGCAAACCCTTCTTGATTTCGGATGTTGATTCACCAAAATCCTACTTTTATGTGACAATGAAAGTGCCATAAAGATTGCAAACAATCCTGTAGACCATTCAAGAACAAAGCACATAGACATCCGACATCATTTCTCGAGAGACCACGAAGCCAAAGGAGATATCGAAACTCGCTATGTGAGCATCGATAAACAACTAGCTGATATCTTTACTAAGCTTGTCGATGAGTCAAGGTTTTTGTGAGCTGCGTGGTGAACTAAATATTCTTGACTTAGTAACGTGGTTTGAAATCTTGCATGCCTCTGATTGATCAAATAGTATCATAGGTGAAAGTTTGAAACTTACAGTATTATGTTTCCATATCCTAGGTAAAAGTGTCAGAAAAGTTTCAGCTATATTTTTGAAAATTTGGCGGGCTGGCAGTGGCACCCTATGGGGGCCGTCAGCGTCGGCCTCTGAAAACTGCTCGGTCTGCTCGGTTTTCTGTCAGTTTTGGCTGAGTTGTGGGCCCTATTTTCTTCTCTATAATTCTTATCTGATCCCCATCTATCTGTCAGTCGCTGGATCCTTGCTCCAGGTGTGAGCAGGATCCTTACTCTCATTGAGAGGATCACACTTGGAGAACTCAGAGTTGGGGCAATTTTCTGGGTTTATTTCTCACACAATGCGATGCCAGCCTGAGGGGTTGGGGATACATATTTATAGGGCTACTAGGCAGCCAGACATATGCCAAGATGCTAGTCTAAGTTGACACTAAGATGTTGTCCTAGATGTCCTAGATGTTGTCCTAGATGCTGTCCTAAAAGCAGATGCTAACTACTGTCCTACAGTCAAAGATGCTGTCCTTGACACACAGAGAAATATGTGCTGCGTACTGCAGCCCCACAGCCAACAAAAACCTTATCCATCACTCTCCCCCTAAGTCTTGTGTGGCTCTTTGTGAGGTATCTAAGCCATTCTGATCCTGGCGCGAAGTTCCTAGAACTTGACTCGCCCAAGGGACTTGGTCAGGAAGTCGGTGAGCTGGTCTTGGGTGTTGATGTAGTTGGCTCAGACACTCCCTTCCTCCAGGCAGCTCCTGATGAAGTGGTACCTCACCCGGATGTGCTTGCTGCGCTCATGAAGAACTGGATTCTTTGTCAAGGCCAAGGCGGACTTGCTGTCCACCCTGAGCTCCACTGCCTCTGTGTCTTTGCCAAGGAGATCGCCAAGCAGCCGAGCCAGCCATAGAGCCTGAGTAGAAGCAGTAGTGGCTGCGATGTACTCTACCTCGCAGCTGGACAGAGCCACCACATGCTGCTTGGCCGACTGCTAGCCGATCGGACACTTGCCGAGGAAGAAAAACATCCCACTGGTGCTCTTGCTCGTGTCGATGTCGCCGACGTGATCGCTGTCGCTGTACCCAATGAAATGTGCCGCGCCGGGGCACCTTAGGTAGTGCAAGCCGTAGTCGGAGGTGCCCGCAATGTAGCGGAGGATCTTCTTCACGGCCTGTTGGTGCTCCATCGTCGTTCGCTGCATGAACCAGCTAACGTAGCCGACGGCGAACGCCAAGTCCGGTCGCGTGTGGACAAGGTAGCGAAGGCTGCCCACAATGCGCCGGTACCATGCCACGTCTATCTCCTCCTCCGTACTCTCCCGGCTCAGCCTCAGCCTCTCCTCCATAGGAGTGTGGGCTGGGTTGCAGCTGATGAGACCGCCAAGCTCCACAATGCGCTTGGCGTAGGCAATCTGGCGAAGAGAGGTGCCGGAGCTGTCCTGGTGGACCTTGATCCCTAGGTAGAAGGAGAGAGGGCCCAAGTCGCTCATCTGGAAAGTCGCCCTCATCTTCTCCTTGAACGCCTCGATCTCCACCTCCTTGGTACCGGTGATCACAAGATCGTCGACGTAGACACCTACCAGCAGGGTCTTTCCTCCACTGCCCCGCTGGTAGATGGCCGCCTCTTGTGGGCTTTGCTCGAAGCCCATCCCCTTCAGCGTGGAATCCAGCTTGGCATTCCACGCCCTCGGTGCCTGCCACAAGCCGTAGAGGGCCTTGCGCAGGCGAAGCACCTTGCCCTCCTTGCCGGGAATTGCAAATCTCGGTGGCTGATGTACGTAGACCTCCTCCTTCAAGTCGCCATTAAGGAACGCCAACTTGACATCCATATGATGGACACGCCAGCCCTCCTAGGCAGCTAGTGCAAGGATGAGTCGCACGGACTCCATCCGTGCCACGGGGGCGAAGGCGTCGTCGAAGTTGACCCCCTCCTACTGCACGAAGCCTCGTGCCACCAAGCGAGCCTTGTGCTTGGCGATGGCACCGGCTTCATCCCTCTTCAGCTTGAACACCCACTTAAGGGTGATCACGCGATGACCACGAGGGAGGTCAGCGAGCTCCCAAGTGCAGTTCTGCTCGACCGTGTCCATCTCCTGCTGCATCACGGCGCGCCATGCCTCGTCTCCCTCCGCCTCAGCGAAGGAGCGAGGCTCACCGTCCTCATGTGCCAGGTGCAGCTCCGCCTTGAAGTCATGTACCACCAACCCAGGGACAGGCTGGTTGCCGAGGATGTTGTCCATGGTGCGGTAGCGTAGAGGCTCGTCGTCGTGGTAGGCGTCGACGCGGTCCTCATCGTCAGACAGCGGAGTGGCAAACTCCACCGAACGTTGACGGGCCAAAGCTGCTGGTGTGGATCTTGGAGATGCTAGTGCTGGTGTAGGAGAGTGGGGAGCCGGTGCAGGAGTGCGTGGCGTAGCCAGTGGTGGTGGTGGACTCGCTGGTGACGGAGGCGGTGGAGGGCTCGCCGAAGCTGATGGCGAGCCGGTTGCCGAGGACGAGCTCGGTGAAGATGAGCTGCTAACTCCCCTGGCTCCCTTCAGGTGGACGTAGTCGATGATGAAGTCCCTGAGGGTCAAAGCCGAGCCGTCATCCACCGCCTTGTCCCAGGTCCAGCCTCACCCTTCGTCGAACACGACGTCCCGGGAGACGCGGACGCGCTGTGTCACAGGGTCAAGGATGCGGTAGGCCTTGGCGCCCTCCGCGTAGCCGATGAACACTCCTGGAGTGCTCCGGTCGTTGAGCTTTCCGACGTGAGTGAGCTCCTTGGCGAATGCCAGACAGCCAAAGATGCGGAGGTGGCTCACCACCGGCTTGCACCCTTGCCAGGCCTCGTACGGCGTCTTGCCGTCAAGCGCCTTGGTGGGCGAGCAGTTGAGGAGATGGACGGCAGTCATCACCGCCTCCCCCCAGTAGATCGCCGGCATCCCTCTCTGCTTGAGGAGGGCGCAGGCGGTGGCTACCACCGTCTGGTTGCGATGCTCGACAACGCCGTTCTGCTGTGGGGTGTACGGCGCGGTGAAGTGGCGCTTGATCCCCTCATCGGCGCAGTACATCGCGAACTCAGCCGCCGTGAACTCGCCGCCGTTATCCGTGCGCAGCACCCGAAGCTTGCGGCTGTACTCCTTCTCCGCAACAGCTTGGTGGTGCTTAATGGCGTCTGCGGCTGCCCCCTTGGTGTCGAGGAGGATAGCCCACATGTAGCAGGACACGTCATCGACGAGGAGGATGAAGTAGCATCGTCCTCCAGGTGTAGCCTGTGTCACAGGGCCACAAAGGTCGCCCTGCACGAGCTCCAGCTTCTCCTTGGGGCGGAAGCTTGCTTAGCGGGGAAAGGACAGTCGTCGCTGCTTGGTGAGGATGTAGGTGTCGCAGAACTACTCCACGTGGTCGACACACGACATGCCCTGTACCATTTCCTTATTGCCGAGCTGCTTTAGGGCCTCAAAATTGAGGTGCCCAAAGCGCTCGTGCCACCGCCAGGCCTCATCGTCCCGCCGAGCTACAAGACAAAAGGGTTGCGCCACCTGTGCGTGAAGAACATAGAGGCAGTTGCTCCCCTTGTTCACCTTGGCGAGAAGTCGGTGATGGGGATCCCAAATGCAAAGCACGTCGTCCTGGATCTCCACGCGCGAGCCGTTGTCATCCAGCTGTCCCAAGCTGATGATGGAGTTCCTCAGCGCGGGGATGTAGTAGACGTCGGTGAGTAGCCGGTGCTCACCGTTCTTGGTGACGAAGATGACGGAGCCGGCGCCCTTGATCTCCACGGTGGAGGCATCCCCGAACTTGACAGAGCCTCGAACGTCGGAGTCGAACTCGGAGAAGAACTCCTGCCGGCCTGTCATGTGGTGGGTGGCGTCAGTGTCGAGGCACCACCCATCGATCTTGCTGCCGCTACCGGACCCGCTACAGAGGAGGGCATGTGCCTTGGGCTCGTCGAGGTGGAGAAGAGCCACTGCAGCCGGTGCTGCTGGAGGTAACTTTGTGCTCGCATGTGCCATGAACAGAGCTAGTTGCTCCTCCTCTGCCTGCACAACGTGGGCCTGGGCGTGTCGTGGCTGTCTGCAGTCCCTGGCCCAATGGCCAGCACGGCCACAGTTGTGGCAGGCGTCATCTTGTGTCGGCTTGGGCTTCTTGGTGGCGTCGCCCTAGGCAGCTCCGCGGGCGCCGCCCACGGCACGCCCTTGCGCCCCGGCCTGGGCGCCTTTGCGTGGCTTGCCGCGCTTGCCACGCTTGCGGCCGGCTGTTGCGGAAGAATGCTCCCCCTTCTTCTTGTCACCTTGGCCGGCAGCCCACTGCTCCCGGGTGAGAAGGAGCTTCCTACCGACGGTGGTAGGCCCCGAGAGGGGTTGTGGCTCATCACTGTCGATGACCTTGAGGCGACCTATCGCCTCTTCGATCGACATCGTGGAGAGGTCCAGCAGGGACTCGATTGAGCTTGCCATCTACCTGTACTTCTCAGGGATGTAGCGGAAGAGCTTCTCGACAGCTCTCTCCTCGTTGTAGGTGTTGTCGCCGAACTGCACCAACTTCTGCAACAGAGTGTTGAGACGGAGAGCAAAATCATCGACGTCCTCACCTGGCTTGAAGGCCAGGTTCTCCCACTCCTTGCGAAGTGCCTGCAATGTGGACTTGCGGGCGCGGTCGCTGCGGATGCGTGCTGCAGCAATGGCGTCCCAAGCCTCCTTGGCAGTCCGCTTACTGGTAAGTGAGAACTGCATCTCGGACGGGACTGCAGTGATGAGGGTATTCAGTGCCCGTCGATCCTGGTCATAGTCGACGTCGCCGTACTGGACTGCCTCCCACATGTGCAGCACCTGAAGTCTCACATTCATCACCGCAGCCCACTCAACATAGTTGGTCTTGGTGAGGGTATGCCACCCACCACCGGGGCCAACGTCCCTAGCAACAGCTTGGTACCCGTGGTGGCCACGGTACCGGTCCGGGGATAGACAACCACGTTGCCTGTGACGGTCGTGCTCCTCCTCGACCCGTCTGTCGCACCGGTGCTCGTACTCCACCTCCGCCTCAACCTAGGCAGCCTGCTCCCGCAGATGCTGGGCCTCTAGTGCGAGGTCCTCGCCACGCGGATTGCGGTTGCCACATCCACTAGGAGCGTCGCCGGCGCAGCCATGCCCGTTTGGGCTGCCGCCGCCGCGCCTATGCTCCTCTGGGTCGTTGCTGTTGAGCCACCTCCCGGCGGGGCTGCTGCTGCTCCCATGACGCTGTGCGGCTGCCCATCGCGCCGTCCGCTCATCCGCCGCCATCCTGGTTGCGTCGGCCTCCACGTCAACGATGCCTGCGTCGGAGGCAGCGCCGCTGGAGCTATCGGCGTGCAGGGACTTGAGCTCCGCTGCGGCCATTGCTGCTGCTTCCTCCTCCGCCCTTGCTGCTGCCAGCTCCACCGTTGCTAGCCTTAACCTTTGAGCCGCTGTCGCAGTGAGCTCTGCTGCTGCTCGCTCGCGCTCCTCTGCCGCAGCAAGCTCGGCATGCTGCCGCGCCGCGCGCTCGAGCCGAGCGAGTGCTGAGACGCACCTGCGGACATGAGGAATCTCCAGGCTGCTGCATGGGGAGGAGAGGGCCTCCGATGAACTGCTGCAACTCATCTCCGCAAGGGGAAGGGGTTGGACAGGAGCTGCTGGTTGAGAACTCATCTCCGCATATCTGGGTAGTTCTTTTTTGGTTGATTCTGTCAGTAAAATCTAAGTTCTGTCTGCGCAATATTTGAAGGACACCAGTGCTGCCCTTCCTTGGCCGGCAGTGGCGCTCAAGCTTCTGGCGGAATTTGGAGTTGATTTTTGACAGGCCTATTCACCCCTCTAGGCCTCAGATCTTCGTCTAGAAATCCTACAGTAGCACGTCAGCCACCATCGCTCTCTCGATTCACCCCCACAACCCTAGCATCCACATAACACTTGGGCACCGCTCAAATGCCGCTTCATTGTTTTGCTGGTCGCTTACAGCCGATGTTGGACAGCGGGTCGCCTTGCACGCCGTGGGCTCCCTCACCCTAAATATTGCCCGCTATGTGATCAAGCTGCGGAGACTTTTGATCATCTCTTAGTCCTTTGTGTCTTTACAAGAGAGTTCTGGTTCCGGCTTTTATTTCAGATTGGACTCCAAGCCTATTCCCCACAGCTAGAAATATCCTTCCATAATTGGTGGGAAAGAGTGAGCAATGTTGCTAGTGAGATATTAAGGAAAGGAATTAACTCTCTCATAATTTTGGGAGCATGGACCTTAGAGACACACCGCAAATAGTGTGTTTTTGATGGTGTAGCTCCAAGTGTTGCAGGTGCACTTTCTGTAGCTGAAGATGAAAGAAGGTTGTGGTCCTTGGCGGGGGCCCGAGGTCTTTCCCTCTTGGCTTCCTTCACTTTGGGTGGCTAGCGCCCTGTTGTTGTTTTTTGGTCAGGTTCAGTTATTGTCACAGGCGCTTTGTATTTCCTAGCATTAGTATATTGTGCGTGTGGGTTCTAGAGTTTTGTGTGTGTGGTTTTGCGTTGTTTGGTAGGGTTCTTGCCCCATTTTTATGTTCTTAATATAATGATGGGCAGATCTCCTGTGTTTTTGAGGAAAACATATTATTACAAGTGAAAACCAGTTGAATAATTGAATGAACCATAAACCAAGGATCTGGCCAGTGGTCAGTAACTCAGTGCTTCAATAATTGGTGATGATGCTAGTGGCAGTGGCATTTCTGAGAATAATTGCATGAACTATTCAACATCATCTTTGCTTCCATGTGCCACACAAGTTCTCCTTGATGGCATTTCTCAAAAAAAAAGTTCTCGATGGCCCCCCCAATATAGCAAGCAAATTTTCTACAAAAGTTTTATTGTGTTCCTCTCATGTCTTGATCTTCATATACATAGTAACTGCTAGTCAATCTTCCTAGCCATTATGTTTATTTTGGTTTTTTCTTTGATAAATTGTAGATCTATTGGCATTGTGACCTTCCCAAAGCTCATAATGCATCAGATGCTAACTACATGTAACAAAGTCCACGGCCTTTTGACTTCCTTGAAATATTTCACTCATTTCCACAACCCCATAATAAAAAATTTCATCTGTTACAGAATTATGGAACATTTGCAAGAGAACCCTGCTCATGTTGACTGGTGAATCTTAAGGACAGCCAGACAGCATGCTGGAAGAATTAGAGATCTTATGATGCACTTACTTTGGTCCCCGACATCGACCCCTCACGGCACCCTAGGGACTGAGTGCCGACCAAACTACAACCTGCCCGCCCCCTACCGCGCTGTCCAAAGCCCCTCCCCAGTGTCCCCGCCAGCCAGATATGAGGAAGCCCCACTTCCACAACCCGCCATGGCCCCATTCCTGCAGCCTAGCCAACCAAATGTGTCCACTGCTCTACAACCGTCGTCCCTGTGTGTCATGTGACCTTGCCTCAAATCGATGGTCGAAGTACCCACCCCTGCAGCCCGGCGTGGCACCCAGGAAGCCACCTCGCTCAGAGATCGTTGGAGTTGCTCTAACAAGAATATAGTATCACATCCTTAATTTCAACTAACACCTACGATAGCAGGTCTCACATGAATATTTAGGTAAACAATCATGCCATGGACAGTGCTGCTAAGTGTCACTCTGCAATTCTTATAACTGTTAGTGTTAGCCATCTGTTAGGCTCTAAGTATAGTTACTACTTTTCTATAATTTTGCTTTCAGCGGTAAGAGTAGGTAGAATGCTAGGATCCTTGGTGGCCAAGTAAGGTGAGGAGGAGATCAAAGCATCTACCTTTAGGTAGTAAGAATATCCTATCATCCTAGGGGTGGCTCTCAGCCTATAAGAGCTGGAGTTGGGACAAGCTATTTTGTAACCAAGACTTCTACTTTGCAATTCAAACAAACGGCCATAGAGGGCAAACTGCCCTCTGGCTGTTACCACCTGTGTGTCTTGAGTTCCAACAACTGGCATCTAGAGCCAGGGTGAGAGAGGGGCATGGCAACCTCCGCAGAGCGCGCCGCCGCCGTCGCTCAAGCAGTGGAGCAGGATCGAGCACACAGGCTTGTCATGGTAGAGGCCGCAGCCACCAATGCTCTCCAGGCCGCGCAGCAAGCAGTAGCAGCAGCGCAAGCCGCGGCCGCCACGGCTGCCGCTCTGTGTCGAGAGATGGAGCCACCACCACCGCAGGGGAGTCCGGCGCGCGATCGGCACCAGAAGAGCCCGGATCGGCCAGAGCGCCAGCGCCGTACGCTGTTGCGCTCGTCGTATCGCCATCACGGAGGACGTAGATGCCAGTCGCCAGTGGTCCAGATTGTGTACAAGGACTCCGGCAACATGGCGTGGCTGATGCTCACGAAGAGCAACTACCACGAGTGGGCGTCAATCATGAAGTTGAAGCTTCAGACACGACAGCTTTGGGACGCTATCGAGTACCAAGATCTGCCGTACCACAAGGATCGGCGTACCGTGGAGGCCCTCATCACCGCCGTCCCATAGGAGATGCAGATGATGGTGTCAGATAAGGCATCAACGAAGGAGGCGTGGGACTCCATCGCAGCGGCGCGCGTCGATGTCGATCGCATGCGCAGCACAATGCTCCAGCGCCTCCGTCGGGAGTGGGAGTTTCTCTCTTCCGCCTATGTGAGCAAGATGAAAACTTTGCTCTCCGATTGATCGCCTTGAAGCAGCAGCTTGCTCTCCACGGTGACACCAACATCGATGAGGAGCGCGCAGTCGAGAGACTCCTGCGCGCAGTCCCCGCCAAGTACGCCCGATTGCAGATCGCCATCGAGACACTTCTTGACTTCCAGGACCTCATCATCGAGGAGGTGTCTGGGCGCTTGAAGACGGTGGACGATGTGGAGGAGCCTGGTGCGGAATTGGGCGCCATCGGTGGGCTCTTGCTAACGGAGGACCAGTGGCGCACCTGGGAGAAGAAGAAGCGCAACGGCGCGTCCTCGTCAGGCAAGGAGCCGCGACGTCGCCCATGGGGCGGCAAGAAGCAGCGTGCGAAGGGGAATCATGGTGCAGAAGACAGAGGAGGCGGCCCCGACGACCGCAGGGCGCACGACGAGAACGCCTGCCCATTGCAGCTAGTGTGACCACTGGGCGTGCGACTGCGGCCAGCCCCACCGCAATCAAGGTGACAGTGGGGCTGGTGGTGGCGGAAACCGCGGCGGAGGCAACCGTGGTGGTGACCGCAGCGGTCCGTGCGGTGACCGCGATGGTAGGCGCAGAGGAGGACGAGGTGGAGCGGCTCATGTCGCAGAAGCAGAGGATGATGATGGTGCGCTGTTCGTCGCCCACGCCTTCCTCGAGCTCGACGAGAAGCCCCCGATCGCTGTCTGCTCCAAGGCCGCAGCTTACCTCGACATTGAAGAACCTCAAGCCCGCGCTTTTCTCAACACAAGCACTGGCGCCTCGACAGCGGGGCTACCCATCACATGACCGGCCGTCGAGAGCTGTTCGCTAATCTAGACACCTCAGCACGCGGCATCGGGCGCTTCGGCGATTCATCGCGGGTGATCTTTAGCTATGCTGCCTCTCGGCTGAGGTTTGATTGCACTGCTTACTCCATGTATTTGTAGCCATCTTTAGCTATGCTGCCTCTCGGCTGCTACAAGCATGGGACTGCGTGGCGTTGGAATGCACTATTTACTCCACCGAGAAGGTCCAGTGGTCTAATAATTTCACTACTCGAACAATGATGAACGTCGTGCGGTCACGTCAGTAGACTGTTCTAGCCCTGCCGTCCCTGTGATGTGCAAAAGCCTGGCCTCACCTTGTATAGCCAACTCCAGCTAGCTGACTGGCTCTGCTCCTGACAATTATTACTACTACTACCACTGCTACTCCAAAATCATAGCTACAGACTAAGCCACCAGCCCCATAGAGTTGCCATCACCATGAGCTCCACCGCAAATCCTGATGCCTAGGTTTCCACTTTGTATGGTGCTAGTGAAGTAGCGTTGTCTGTGACCCTGGAATGCAAGGTCACTAGGATCCTCAAAGCCGACGGTCGCTGGCAGTCGGTGAGGATGCCGTACCCAGGACATGATGCCAACAGGACCATCATTGCAAATCATGCCGTGGTCGTCCCTATCAACAAGGATGGTGTCCATGAGGTCCTTCGTGCGTTGTTGAGGTCAGTCCTGCCATTGCAGGATTTGGCTCTCAGGGATCGACAGTGGGATAGAATCCTTCCCGAGTCGGCGGTTCCTCTGCTCACCGCCTTGTCGCGTGTGGCGCGAAGATTGGTCTTGTGGTTGACCAAGTAACCGAGTTCATCGCGTCCTCGGCACTCTTGACGCTCTGCACGGAAGCGATGACACTGGGGCGTTGGGAATGCAGCTACTGTCTGGAGGATTTTAGATCTAGTGATGCGACCGGTCTTGCTGTGCATACGCCATGCTGCAGCCGAGCATTCCACCGCAATTGTATAATAAATTGGTTTGATCTAAAGTCCACCTGCCCGTAGTGTGGGAAAGATTTGTCAACGGGTCTTAACCCATTGTTACAGGCGATCCTCAAGCTCCTCGCCATGCCGAATGAGTCTGTCTCGCTCATCGGAGGACGACGACAAGGATGACACGACGAGGTGGATGGTGGCGACACAGACAACTTCAAGGGTTGAGGCATCGATCGGTAGTACCACAGTAGAAGATCTTGTAGTATTAGTACAATGGCGGGTGCATGTAGTTCACTTTTGTTCTATTTTTGAATGGTCTTATGTACCCTGAAAATTATTGGAAACCAATATAATTTTGGTTCAACTATTTTTGAGTGGTTTTCGTGATTTTGGGAATGTTCTTTTGATGGGGACGAATAATAGATGGCAGGAGGGAATGTAGTCGGTCACAACATTGGAAACCACGTGTTAATAGTACTAGTGGCTTTAATCTATGTTGGATCATACAGTAAGTTAGTCGTGTAAACTAGTATAAATGATACAGTAACAAGCATTATAGGATAGCGAGGACAAATCGTGGAGGAAGCTGTCTGACTCTGTCAAATAGAGAGGGGCCGGACTTTCGTATGTTCGAAATAGCGTTTCAACTCCAATGGCTCCTCGGTTCTGCGTTAGGATGCAGCGAGAAAGGCTCCTTGCTACCAGATGGGATCCACTAGGCACCAGGTTGGTGATTGATGCAGAGCTATCAATTCGCCAGCAGACTAATTGCTAAGACATTCAAAACAGACAACCCTTTGCACTTCGTCCTCGCGATCAAATATGTAGAGGTCAGATTTTCTTACTTCTGCAGTAAAACTGAACAGCTACGTCTCATCCGTGCTGCACTAGATCGAGGCGAGACTTGTTAAGATGAACTCCTCGCTGCCAACGGTTTACAACAAACAAGGTAAAAAGAACCACCAATGGCCACAAAACCAACTAAAAAATGACCAAGTGACCGATGCTACATCACCCTCAACAAAGCTTAACCCTCCTAATTATTACATCAAGGTACAATTGTCTCCATTGAACAATCAAAACACTAATCGAAACATTGGTTATGAGGTACTTGAACATCACACCTATTTCAGAAACATATAATAAGGGCATGTGTGTAATTCCATAAACATTAAATGATGACATCATCTGACCACGTGGTTAATGCTCAGTTCAAAAGGAACAACACCAACAAGATTTTGGAAGAAAATTGATCAAAAGCGCTCAGATTCCAAAACCTACACAAATTAGTCCTCCATGTCTTTCCCTCGCATCAACAGCAACCACGTGGTCAAATGCACAACGAGTAACAAACATCATAGGAAAAGGAGGTAAATGCACAACGAGTAACAAGCATCATAGGAAAAATAGGGTAAACTTTGCAGGGTACTGTTAGACGCAGTCAAATGCTCAAGGTCCGGACTTTCTTACCTTCATGAAAATTTTGACAGTTGTCTATATTCTCCAACACCTTCGCATCCTTCTTTCACATACGATTTCCAAATTGGAAAAAAATCCCCCTTCCTGCCGCCTTCTTCCCGCGCGCACGATGGGTTACCCGCGCTACATCTCGTTGCCAAACCATATATTCTCGACGCGCGCCTCGCAGTTATTAAAAATGCAACATATCCTCTGAACGCCATCCACTTCTCCATTGCCCGTTGGGCTTGCGGTGGCGGAGGAAGGTGTACTCTAGTGGTCTCTTTTCGGTGTGCTGCGGTGGCTCTGGCGTCCATTTGGAGGCAGGCAGCGGGGCTTTTTCGGTGGAGCGCGGCGGCATTGGCGTCCGTGGAGGAGCTGACAGATCCGATCCCCAGGTCTCCTTCCTCCTCTTTTACTGTTTGTTTCATCCGATCCACTAATTTTAAGCTACAGTGCATTTGTTGCTACAAATGCCAATTAATGACAGTTAGACTTGATTTAGCTAATGTTGTGATGGTCTAACTGCTAGTCTGGATTGCATATATATACCTGCTACTCTAAATGTGGATGATCTCCTACTCTATGTTCAGGTATTTCCTCTGTAGCACAAGGCTGTTGTGGATTTCACAGATGAATCTTTGTTTTATTATTTTCCTCTTCAGTTATGTCATTATTTAGGAAACTGAGGCTTAATATACACTGATGAAATGGAGGAGGCCCACAATAGGAGGATGGGCGCGTTTGCCAGCCTCCCGGATGATATCGTTGTCAATATCCTCTGCTTCCTCCCCTCCTGCTCCTTGTTCTGCTGCAAAATGGTCTATAAATCCTGGAAAAGACTCATCTCGAACCCCATGTTCAATCAGTTGCTGCCCCAAACTATGGCCGGCTTCTTCTACGACACTTATAATGGCTATCGACACTTCACCAGCGTCACGGGGGAACCATCCTCCTTGAAATTCTTGCCCTTTGACATTGAAATGGTAGCCGTTAGATTGCTGCAACGATCTCCTCCTATGCTGGTGCCACATGACTGATGGAGACAGCTATATTGCTGTAATCCAGTGACCAAGAAGTTCAAGGTACTACCGCCTAGCACCAGGGATGTTGGCCATGCTGTTGGTGAGGCTCGCTTGAGTTTTGATCCCACGGCCTCGTCGCACTTCCATGTGATAGAATATGTTGATAGTGAAGACGCTGTGTGCGTAGGTGTGGAGATCTACTCATCTGAAACCGCAGCATGGATCTACAAGGAATCTCAATGGGCGAGGAAACTGATGTGACATTTTTTAGTGCACAGAGTGTGTTTCTTAACGGCTGTCTGCACATTATGGGGTACTGTGAGCTTATGCAAAAGAAGCACACAGTGATTATAGTTCACCCAGAATGGAATTTGATTTTCTTTGCTGCTAAGGATGGAACAATCATCGCATACAACATGGACCGCAGAGAAGTTCATGACATCCATCACAGTGTCCATTGGTATGGTAGACGTCTCATTAAAAAAGAGTTCGATTGCAGACCAGTCTATCTTCTTTATGTTCCCTTGATGTTGGATTCATTTGGATCCATTTGATGTATCTGTCTCTCATGACATTTTAAATGGACCAATGTTGTTTTCTTGTCTATGGACACAATGATGGACATTGTTATTATATGTCAGCTACATTAGTGTGTCATTATGTCGTGATGTATGGCGTGATAGGTATCCGACCGCTGAGATATACAACGCGCGGTCTTTCTTGTGTTTAACATTAGGATAACATGAGGTATGTTCGACGCAGTCAGATTTGAAATGGTCAGACTTTCTTACTTGTGTAGTACAGTATGTACAACTGGTGTGGGCGGACAATCCCTTCTGCCACCCAGCACATCATTTTTCTGTTGTGATAGCCAGAGAGTTGACGCCGTCACCGGCCACCAACCACTGTCTGTCACCTAAAATACACGTAGCTGCGGGGCACTAGCGAGGAGGATGAGGTGGAGGCTTTTTTCTCCCCTCTTTCGCTACAAACTCAAATCCCGCAGAATCCATGACTTTAGTAGCTGAAACAAGGGGTGGGGTAGTTCAAAAGCCCCCAATAGTTGTCCAAATCATCAGGGAGTAATCAGTATGTAACTTCTTCTTATTAATCAAAGCCGGGTAACAGGATCTTTCACAAAAAATCGCTGGGGCTTTTGTTTTGTGACATTGTGCTATTTTGTTTACTTGCACTGTATTAGTTCTTTACTAAGGAGGGCTTCCAATCCTTGATGTGCTTGCCCCTTTCTTCCAAATTAGGCCTTAGGAACCATTCAGCCGTGAACATTTCCTATTAACAAGCACGTAGTAGTAGAGTAATATTTTTTTTCTTTTTTGAGAAAACGTAGAGTAATATGTGGCGGCCTCCGCTAAGAGCAGACTGGGGCGTCTCCCAGGCCGAATCTAATTCTTCTTATTAAAAAAAGTGAAATATGTGACGATCTCTGCTTTAGAGCAGACGGGGCGGTCTCCTCGCCCGTAGGTTTGAATTTTCGCTGAAATTTTCGCTCCGCGCCCGCCAACACATAGATGTCTCTCTTGCCCTTTCGTGGGGAAAATATGTTTACCTAAGACAAGGGCATTTGTGGTATTTTAGTGGCAACATAAAAGCGCAAGGACAGGCCTTCTCCGCCCCCATCTCCCATTCTCCCAGCCGCACCGTCTCTCTTGCCGCTCTCTCCACTTTCAAATTTTCAAGCAGGGCCACCACGCTGCTAGCCCACCCCACTCCGAGCACTACGCGCCATCGCCGCAGCAGCTTGACTCCAGATCCGGATCCCCTAGTTCGGCACCCGTCATGATCCATCGGATCCGAACCCTAGTCGGATCTTGATCCGGTACGCCATCGTTAATGCCTACCGCACCTGCTTCGCGACGATGATGAAACCTCGAGGCCGACAACGAACACTTGCCAGTCAAGGTGGAGTAACAGGTACCAAGATCCATTTCTATGATGTGTGTTGTATTGTAGTGGTTTTTTATGATTTTTTATGACCTTAGTGGTTGAACCTAGGATGATTGTTGCTGACACGTATTTGCACACCCTTGCTCTGTTGTTTACATTTGGTTTAAACTTTAGTTTATTAAATGCCTATGTAATGTAGATGTAGAGGAACCAAATCATTTTGAAGAAGCATGGATTGCATATATCGCAAGAATTCAACTAAAAATGCAAGAACTTGGACTGTCTGCGCGCCAAAAGCCTGTGTCTCCTACAAATGAAAAAAGTCAAGCGAAAATCTGGAATGTATCCCTAAACCATGTGAGTTCATTGACGGTGGCTATGAAGCAGATGAAATAGATTCAGACTTTGAAGCTGAGCCAGAGTCCCTACAAGTTAAGTTGCTTGTTCTGTTCTGTATTTTGTTCAAGGGCAATGTAATCTGCACATGCTTGCTACTTATGTTTGTTTCGTAACCTTCAGTGTCCAGTTCCAGGAAGGCATAGAGGAGCTCTGCCAGTAGGACAAAAGGCTTTGGTAATATGGGTGCTGGGCGAAGTTGTACGAAGCGAGTGATGCCAGCAGCACTTAAGTTGACTGGTGTAAAGTGCTTGATGGATCAGGAGGAGGCGACCACAGCCCTGTGGGCAACTTCTCACCTCCAAATAACAGTAGCCATGCCGAAGACGGAGAGGGTCCCTCTAAGCAAACTGCTGTCTTCCTTCAGACGCAGAATAATAGCCAAAGTTGCGAAGGTTGGTATTAACCTACATATCTCTATCAGTTGATTTGCAATAGCTATTTGACATCTAGGCTACTTGTATAACAAATAAAAATTCTGCTAGATGACAACACCCATGCCGTAAGGATCCTTCTAAGCAAGCTACTATCTCCCCCGACCCACAGAACAATAATGAAATTGTCCAAGGTTGGTATTAACTTGCATATGTCTATCAATCAATTTTGCACTATCTATTAACAATCTGAATGTACGAAAACTATGTAGAACGACCGCATCCAAGAAAGAGGAAACGGTGGGGAAAGGTATGGGACTTATGCTTGATGGAATGATTGGCGCATTTTGAGGAATGAGGATGCCCATCTCTATTGCCACGGGGAACAGACAGCCATATGATGCACTGCAAGCTGCCAAGTTTGCCTCAGTAGCCAGTATAGTAGTCGTGGATCAAGTACCAATTTTCACCCATTTCAAACATTACAAGACACCTAATGGCAAGGTCCACTTTGAAAATTTTCTGCATAAGCTATCTGTATGCATCGCTACCCCCTTGTTTACATTCAACTATGCCTTGAGCAACTAAGAAACTAGTTTAATTTGCATGCACGCTACTGCAGACAAAGCTGGCCTTTGACTAGCATCACCCACCAATGGGAGATGCTTGTTGGAATGTGTTTAGGTGTGCTGTGAGGCAGGAATGCTACAGGTTGAAGAAACTCTACTACAATAAAGTCCCTGCTGATCAGATCATGACGTGCTCTTCTGTCCAGTCCATGAATGATAAGCAGTGGAATGACCTTGTAAAATCTTGGTCTAGTGCAAAGAAAAAGGTGCGTGCAAAGTCATCAAATGCCTGTCTATTCCTGCTATGGTCTACTTGTGCTGCAGTGTAACACCAATGACGTTACAGGATGTATCTATGAAGAATAAGCAAAACCGTGCAAAAGTTAAGTACCATCAGGCTACAGGGTCTCAATCCTATGTTGTCAGGCTCCACAAATTTGTAAGTGATGGTTTCATTGTATTGTTACTGGGACTTTGTATATATATAAACTGAAACTCATGTGCAATGTGAACAGATGGAGGACAAGAGGAAGACTGCAAACAAAATCAAGGACTTGATGAACAACAGGAGGGATCTGATGCAGATGTTAATGCTGTGGAAGTCTTCAAGGAGTTCCATACCAGTAAGAAGAAAGGCCTTAGTGACGCTGCAAAAGAAGCTGTTGTAAGTACCTTCGTTTGATTTACTTGAAATTTGCAATTATACACCAATCTATATGGTACCTGAACATTGTGCTTATGTAATCTCTGTTGGCTCCCTATCATCAATATGCTGTGCAATACCTAAGCATTTGTTGTTATGGATTAATCTCTTGGGTTTTCAATTTAAGTCCTCTACCACTATCTGCTACCTTTATACCACTATCTACTACCTAAAGTTTAACACTTTAACATACGCAGGTAGATATGGAAAGTTTGCAAGCCGCCTGTGTTTCTGAAGGGGGGAACCAATGACTAGTGCTGATGTTGTTCGCAAGGTCATCTACGACTCCCACAACAAGAATGAGTCCCCGGCACCCATCAGCAACATCCCTTTTCTGAAGAATGCTGGTATCCAGACAAGCTCCACCATAACAGATACATGGCGGAGAGGATGCTTCGACAAAAGCTTTATGAGGAACAGGTTAGTTCTGCTGCCCTCGTTGAGGAACTAGCTGAACAGAAGATGAAGGCACAGAAGATTGTGATGGAGCCTGGGGATTACAAGAGACAGCAACAAGAGCAGCACAGGAAGTTCTATGAGGAATTGTTGGCCGCCATTTCTTTTGGTAATTGACTATAGGTCTACTGCTGTTGTGGCCTTGATGTCGTTAACTTTTGTGGTTTGATGTGTAGGCCTATGTGCTGGTATGTGCTGGTTTGATGTGTGGACTCGTGCTAGTTTGTTGTGGTGAAACTTTTGCCGTGGCATGCTGCACGGTGTGAAATGTAAATTAGTTTCTATGATGTATTTGAATGGGTGTTTGGACGATTCCATCTTATTTCTGTGACGAAATGGATGTCGGCTATGAGCGATCCAGGGCAACCCACGTGGGTGATTAATAACGGATCGTCGCTGTACACGTGCAATTTCCATGGCACGACATGTGTGTTTCTAAGTACCCAACACGCGGTTGAATAGCGTGAAGCCACATGGCGGATTAACAAACGAAACATGGACGCAAGCTATAATGGCATGTGGCAGAATGAGAGATGGCCACGTGCACAGATAAAAACCCGACAGATGGTCCAATGAAGCATGGACAAGTGGGCTAATAGGGACACGAAACGTGTGCCAATAGAAAATTGACATGTGAACAAATAAATAAACGACAGATGGTCCAATAAAATAGAGACAAATGGGCTAATGGTAACACGCAACCTGTGCCAATAAGAAATTGACACGTGGTTCACCTGTGTCCAGACATGTGGTCCTCTAGGAGCCTGAAACAAGGAAGACCCTGAGCACGCCATGTCAGCGAAACGGCCGCCATGGGCGCTAATCGGCAGTCTGGGCACCTAACGGCCATCTGCGCCGTCAATGTACGGATATGTAGCCCTCATGTACGTATATGAAAAACTTCTGTGACGTCCACATGTTGGTCATCGAAGGTAGGCTTCCGTGACGATTCCTTAAGGATCATCACAACTACATATGTGTGATGCGAGTTCCGCGACGGTGGCATTTTGGTCACAGAGTTCATCATGGTAGGTCATATCTCTACTAGTGTGTACCAGGTTGCCGCCACCAGCACACCATTGACAGCATCAAGATCAATCAACTTCAACAACTCCACCACCTGTTGTTGACACTCCTTAATGTCAATTTTTAACCATCAACTATTGCGTGATATGACATGATTTAACCACAAAGCATAGTTGGAGGGTTTGATTCTAATGAGTTCCACAAGTTTTGGTGCTCTCCATTGTTTTGCAGGAATATCAATTTTTCACCATATAAAAGTATCTCAAATTATGAATTGGAGTACACCATTGCAAAGGTCTCAACATGCTGATCAAAATGGATATATTACTTGCTATATTTGAATTTCGGAATGAAAAGATATTTAAAGAAGAAGAATCACATGAAATAATAACCCAAAAGTCAACGGACACGGCTGACGCGCGGACCCCATGGCGCAGCAAGCTGTCGGCGACAGGCGCTGACACGCAGGTCCCAGTGGGAACCAGCTGCCTCCCCACGCGGGTGCAAGCGACGGCACCAGCCAACCCGATGGCGATATGTGGCGGCTCAGGCCACGCACGCGCGTGAGAGCGGGAGGCTGCCGTTCGCCTTGTCTGGTTGGCCATGTGGAGGCCCACGAGCGGCCAGCCGGCCGGTTCACACGGTTTGCTTGTCCAGGAGCTGTTGGGCCGGCCAAACAAGGCGGCCCAGCTGCCCGGAAGCTTCAGAATTCCCTAGAAAATAGTAGAACAGTATGGTTTCATCGGTTCAGCTCCAGTTCAGGGACTTAGAGTCTGGTTCTTCATCAGTTTCTCCTGCAAGAAACTTGGGGATAGCTCTAGAAGGTTCTCCACAAGTTCCCATGTCCATACAAGGTTGGTTTGATCTGATGGTGCACAAAACTCGGCGTATGGATCCAACGGAGAGTTGTAAACGTGAAGCGGATCGATGACATGGCGATGCCTTGCCCCCTACTCCACCTTGGGCTATATAAGCAGGCCAGGGGTGCACCCCTCTCTATCTCCTTCTTCATTGTCTACATACACATCAAAATCTAGGGTTTCAATTAGAAGTAGAGGTCCCTCTAGTTGAGTCTCTTCTAGTTCTAGTTCTAGATCTAGTTCTAGTTGTCTAGTTCATCTAGTTGTAATCTAGAAAGGAGAGGAGAGAGCTAAGGATGAGGCGGACCTGTCGGATCTTCTTCAACATTGTACTTTTGCAGTATCTGGTTCGTCTTCAAGTAATCTTCAGGTTCTTCATTTATTATTTTTTGAGTATTATATTTAATTTTAGTTCTTGCTTTATTATATTTACTGGATCTCCGCTCGTATTGAGTGCTCTAGTTATCTCGAGTAATTAGGGTAGTAATCAATAGTGTAGGCATGTTGTCTAGACTATAGGTTACCTAAGGTTGCGCTCGACCCCACGGATAGTTGTGGTAGCCCCCAGAGGTGACAGCTCTGGTTGGCCTTTATAATCCATCACGTTCGGGTTGATGTTTCGTAGAGCTTTTTGGTAGCCTTCCTCTGACTATTGTTTCCTAGTCTAGTTCGAGAGTCAGAACGGTAATGTTGCTCCAATATAAGTAAACTAGAGTAAGCCTTTAGTTAGATAGACCTATTTAGGAAAACAATAAATCCCTCTCTACCCATAATTACTCTTTCCTTGGACATTCTTGATTGTCTAGTACACTTCACGTTCCGCGTGGAAATTGATACTCTGGAATACTCCCGGGAGAAAGCTACATTTTTATCCGTGCGCTTGCGGACTTTTCTATGTGCGTTTAAAATACCCAACAAGCTTTCTGGCGCCATTGCCGGGGAATGGCAGCTGTGCTAGATTCGAGCCAAGTTTGTTTGTTTTTTTGTTTTTGTTTTTCTTTTACCGCCTTTATTATCACCACCGTCATACCACATGGATTCCACTCCTATTTATAAATACTCTGCTCCAAAGGGTGACATGTTGGAGCCTCCACCATCTTCACAACCCATTCTTACAGATGGCTATAAGCTTCACCCTGCTTTCATAGCCATGGTTCGGGACATACCCTTCTCTGGGCTAAAAGACGAAAATCCGTACACCCATCTTAGGGAATTTGAGCACTCGCCTTGCTATGGCATGACATAAGAGACCATCAAATGGAAATTATTTCCTTTCTCACTTTTGGGAAAAGAAAAACAGTGGTATGCTCATTCCGTACAAGGAGTAGATGGAGATTGGGATAAACTTTAGAAAAACTTTGGTCTTGCCTTCTTCCCAATTTCCCAAGTTAATGCCCTTCGAATAGAAATTCTTACATTCCAACAGAAGGAGAAGCAGACTTTAGGAGCACGCTAGGCTAGATTCACAAGCCTTAAAAACACCGGCCCAAACCTCTCTTTGCCTGACCACATCCTTTAAGCCACTTCTACCATGGTCTTAGCAAAGAAGCTGCTCTTCATCTCGACCTATCTTCTGGAGGCTCATTCACACACATGTCCTTTAGCGAGGGGGAAGCCATTATACAAAAAATCTTTGAAAACACCCTGTACAATGACATTTTTGATGAGTTTCCCGAAGAGAAAGAAGTCGAGCCCAGCCCTAAATGAAAAGATAAGGAATCAATTTCTGGACAAGAAAAGGAACTTTTGATAGACAAATCGCAACCACTCCAATCTCAAGATTTAGCTATCAGTTCTAAACTGTCAACACACCAAAATCCTCTAGGGGAAGAAGAAATTCCACCTTTGGATAGCTTTGACCTTAGGGATGGTTTAGACTTCCACGTTCATGAGAGCCCTTCAAGCGAAAATAATTCAAATCCTCTCCAGAAGGGATCTCTTATAAAATGTCCTTATTCCCAATGGGAAGAGTTCAAGGATGGCATATATAGTGATGCTATAGAAGGTGAGCCCTCAAGCAATTTTGGAGTTTGTTCTATATTCTCCCCTTCTATGCCTGCATTAGATAACTTACCTGAACCCATATTTCAACCCATCCTTGATCTCGAAGATCCCCCTTATGTTCGTCCTTCCCAATCTCATGATGATCCTAGAAATCCAATAGGACAGTCAAACCATAGGAGTCATGAAGACCACGAGGATGACCAAGAGAGGTATCAACAATGGCTAGAATGTGTAGAATGGATGGACAAGGAGGAAGCCTTATTGGAATCCACCCTTGGCTTAAATTCAAATGGTGAGTTTTTTACTCCCTTTGAAGACGAGACTCATCCAATTCTAGAGGAGAAACTCTAGATGAGACCAATCCGAGTGACTTTTTGAATATTCGTGCTGAATCAATCTTGGAGATTGAAGAAGAAGACGACATCAATGAGCATGGAAATTATTCCATAATCATTCCTTTAAAACCGTGCTCATATGAGACATCTCCCACAATTGGTCTCTCCAACCTCTCCACATTTGAGATCTCCAACCCCCTCACTCTTTCTGTTTGCAAAAACTTCAAAAGGGTGGTTATCGATGCATATGTTTATCATAAATATTGTAGATCTCGTTGTGTTGAATTAATCTTGAGGTAGGTGTTCTTAAGTTGGTGTTGGAGGGGAAACCACTTCACCAAATTACATCTTAAAGGTTTCCTAAGGACAAGCTTAGTGTCCTAAAACAAGCGCTTTTCTGATCCTAACGTGAGTGTTCACCTTTCTGATACTCTACCCTGGTGTAATGAGCATAGAGATATAATTATGAAAATATTCCTTCGAGTATTCTTGTCACTAACCTTTCTAGGATTGGAGCAAAAAATCAAAGGAATAACAAGCACAAGGTATGTCTGACCAATCACCATGCAACATTGAATTAAATGCACCCAAAGTCGATTTTTGCTAAAATTCAAGCTTGGGGGAATAACTTCCTAAGAACATCCTCTGCCATGTTGCTATTCTGGTTGTCCCTACCTTTAGGATACGCTCAAATTGCTATACATCAACCATGTTCTCTTCCATCACCATCTGAGTAAATCTCTATAATGCTATCATGCTACCTTTTTTCATCATAAGTAAGTGTTGGTTTAGAAGTACTGTATACATACTTCTACTGGCTTTTAATGTAAGAGTGGTGCTTAGGTTAAACAACCTTTCTTAATCCAACTAGACATGGAGTTTAGTTTGGTTATTGAACTAAAAACTGCTTGTGTACACATTGTATATTTTTGTTGGACTAACCCCTGTAGGAAAAACTTTCAAAAGTCAAGCTAGGAAGTCCTAAGATGAACTCGCACAAAGAGAAAAGAGGTACATGAACTTCAACAACCTCGCCAGGGAGGTAAACTTGGTAGTTATCCATATTTCCCTTTTTCATCACTGCATAAATTGTCGTCTCTTAAGCATGTTTATTTTCCCACATTAGCATAATAAATTTCCATTGCTTATTTACTTTGTTGCATCTGCATTAGAAAATAAAATATAAATTTATATATTTGTTGCATCATAAATCTTAAAGCCCCATGTGGATAATTTTTGTGGAGTGTAAGAACCCATAGGAGTATTCACCGTGGTGGCATAAAAATAAATATGCATGCATTCATCCTATTGCATTTTCTCTCGCATCATAAAAAAATATAATAATAAAAATACAAAAGGGTCCTACTGAAACTCTGTTTAGAAGACAAGCTTTGGACATCTAAGGCTTAAGTGACCAAATTACTAACGCTTAATCAGCTCCACAAGTTTTGTTGTCTATTTGAGTTTCACAGAATTTGAAGGACCAAGGAGAGCTGACAAGCATGTGGATGTTATGTCCACTGTTGGGGCACTATATCAATATCAATCAATGCTCCCGTAGAGGAAGTACATTTCCACTGCCAGTCTGCTACACTACAAGATCAAATGACTACTTCAACATTCAGCTTGGGGGAAAGCACCCTCGTGTATCCAGGAAAGTATCCTTACCCTCTTAAAGTTTTCTTTTTATAATAAATTCAAAAAAATGTAAGCACATGAAGGTTCACACCTATATAACTAAAAAAGAAAAAAATAGTGAGCACATGAAGGTTCATACTTATATAATTAAAGTCAGGAGACATACTTATAATATTTATGGGTTTTTATGGTCTGCTTTATCTAGTCAAGTTTTTACTCTATATTGTGTTTTTCATAATAATGTGTGTTAGTTAGAGTGTGTCTACTTTGCTTGAATCAGTTTATAAATAAAAAGAACCTGGTATAATCTCTGGTTTGGAAGTGATGAAAAGTTGTTCTGCCGTAATTCCTTTCAAGTACCTAGTTTTCAGCCTTAAATTCTCCCGAGTTTTGGAAATGATTATTTTGGCCTAAGATTTGCTCTGAGCTTGAAACTTGTGGGTAGCAAATACTTGATCTAAGTCTAAGTGATTGATAGATATGATATGAGAAGGTATGAGCTGTTGTTTATCTTGTTCCTAGTGATACTTGAGTTCTGGAGATTTATCTTTTGAAAAAAATTAAAATGCCACATGATGAGTTCCTGTATGATGAGAGCTTAAATTCCTACCACAACCATATATGCATGCTTGTTAGAATAGGACAAACTTCCATAATTATCTATTGCTTGCGTGCATTGAGTTTGGTTGAGCTGTGTTGACCCTTAGGAGCTTTTCATGCGGTTAAAATCAAGATTGCACAGACACTATGCACCCCTTGCCACTTCTACCCTAGAAGTATGCACCACCATATTCATCCATTTAGATCCACTCAAAAATGTTCTACTCCTACACTGGGAGTGAACACCAAAAATATTGCCCATAGGTATTCCTTGTTTGCTAGCCGACTTCCACAAAGTAAATACTCCAAGTTGTTATCATTTTCTCCTCTCAAAAGTTTCATTGCAATATTTTTTGGGCTATTCAAAAAATATATATATAAATAAAAAATATAGAAAAGAAAAGAGAAAAAATATAGAAAAAAAGGGAGCCCAGCTTTTTAGTTCCTCAAAGTTCCAAGTTGAGAGAAGTTACCCTTTTGTAAAGGAGCATTGTAGAATTAGGCTTTCAACCCTTCTACCTTCCACAAATATTCTCCACCATATATCTTTTGCTTATTTTGTAACCACATATGCACATCTTGATTTGATTGTATGACGAGTTCCTCTGGATCCATGGTTGGATTAGGCAACATATGTGTTGCAAGTATGTATGAGCTGTTTCTTTCCCACCTATGAACTCCACATATACTATTAGTACGAGAGATGAGGCACAATGTTACTTTGCCTTATTCAAAAAATACCACATATTTTGAGAGAAGGCATAACACCATTGTTGCCTTGGTGAGGATCCACAAATACCACATATGAGACACTTGAGAGGGTCATACAAAGGAATCTTTGAGTTTTATTTTGAAAACTTACAAAAACTCCAGGATGAAGGTTAATCAAAGAACTCGAGACATAGTGCTTGACTTGATCATTCTATCTTTCAATTGCTCAAGACCCAAGTGGAATGCATGTGTACTTTTGAGGCGTGAAAGCATTGTAGCAACTCCTGATCCACTGTTGAGATTAGCTTTGCTCAGGGACGAGTAAAGGTTAAGCCTGGAGGAACTTGTTGACGCTCCTTAATGTCAATTTTTAACCATCAACTATTGCATGATATGACATGATTTAACCACAAAACATAGTTGTAAGGTTTGATTCTAATGAGTTCCATGAGTTTTGGTGTTCTCCATTGTTTTGCAGGAATATCAATTTTTCATCATATAAAAGTATCTCAAATGATGAATTGGAGTAAAACATTGCGAAGTTCTTGTCACGCTGATCGAAACAGATATATTACTTGCTATATTTGGACTTCGGAATGAAAAGATTTTTAAAGAAGAATCACATGAAATAATAACCCAAAAGTCAACGGACATGGCTGATGCACGGACCCCACAATGCAGCAAGCTATCGGCGACAGGCACTGACACGTGGGTCCAGGCGAGACCCAGTTGCCTCCCCACGCGGGTGCAGGCGACGGCACTAGGCAGCCCGGTGACAACATGTGGTGGCTCAGGCCACGCATGCACGCATGGGCGCGCATCGACGCGCGAGAGCGGGAGGCCGCCGTTCGCCTGGTCTGGTGGGTCACCTGGAGGCCAAGAGCGGTCAGCCGGCCAGTTCGCATGGTCTGCTTGTCTAGGGGCTGTTGGGTCAGCCAAACCAGGTGGCCCAGCTGCCCGTAAGCTTCCAGAATTCCCTAGAAAACAGAAGAATAGTTCGGTTTCATCGGTTCAGCTCTGATTCAGGGAGTTAGAGTCTGGTTCTTCACTGGTTTCTTCTGCAGGAAGCTTGGGGCTGACTCCAAAAGGTTCTCCATGAGTTCCCCTGTCCGTACAAGGTTGGTTTGATCTAATGGTGCACAAAACTCGGCATATGGATCCAACGGAGAGTTGTAAACGTGACGCGGATCGATGACATGGCGATTCCTTGCCCCCTACTCCACCTCGGGCTATATAAGCAGGCTAGGGGCGCCCCCTCTTCATCTCCTTCATTGTCTACATACACATCAAAATCTAGGGTTTCAATTAGAAGTAGAGGTCCTTCTAGTTGAGTCTCTTCTAGTTCTAGTTCTAGATCTAGGTCTAGTTGTCTAGTTTAACTAGTTGTAATCTAGAGAGGAGAGGAGAGAGCTATGGAGGAGCCGGACCTGTCAGATCTTCTTCAACATTGTACTTTTGCAGCATCTGGTTCGTCTTCAAGTAATCTCCAGGTTCTTCATTTATAATTTTCTATGTATTATATTTAATTTTAGTTCTTGCTTTATTATATTTACTGGATCTCCGCTCGTATTGAGTGCTCTAGTTATCTCGAGTAATTAGGGTTAGTAATCAATAGTGTAGGCATGGTGTCTAAGACTATAGGTTACTTGAGGTTGCGCTCAACCCCACGGATAGTTGTGGTAGCCCCCAGAGGTGACAGCTCTGGCTGGCCTTTGTAATCCACCATATTCGGGTTGATGTTTCGTAGAGCTTTTTGGCAGCCTTCCTCTGACTACTGTTTCCCAATCTAGTTCGAGAGTCCGAACGGTACTGTTGCTCCAATGTAAGTAAAGTAGAGTAAGCTTTTAATTGGATAGACCTATTTAGGAAAACCATAAAATCCCTCTCTACCCATAATTACTCTTTCCTTGGACATTCTTGATTCTCTAGTACACTTCACGTTCCCCGTGGAAATCAATACTCTGGAATACTCCCGGGTGAAAGCTACATCAGTATCTGTGTGCTTGCGGATTTTTCTGTGTGCGTTTGAAATACCCAACACCTGCGCATATCATCGTGGCATGGTCTGTCTAACCACCGCGGATTGAACACTAGGATCTGGTTCACATCACATGGCACCTGCCTGCCTTGACATTCTGGCTCATGTAGAACCCCCGGGCAAACTACTTCTTTTGCGTCGACGCGTGTGAGATGTCCAACCACACTGATTTCATCCCATCACGCAGGCAGAGATAGCAACCGCCAGCAATCTAGGACCCCCCGTGTCCGCCCCTAAGGAGAAATGGCAGAACAGGTTGAAGTGGGGGCAATGCCCAGATAGCACGCACAGAAGCAGATGAAAATGGAAATCAATAAGATCGAATTGGGATCCAGATTGCAAATGGAAATCCCCCAAAAAAAGCAAAGGTCACGAAGAAACCCATTCACCGGCTGTCCTAGCCCCTGCGTCACATAATCCTAAAAAACCATGATTTCCCCTTCTTGGGGATGAGGATAGGCCTCACCTAGCGGCGACGCAAGATACACTCCCATCTCCAGGGGAGGTAGTAGTCCTTCCTCCGCGAGCACCTGTAGCGACTCCGGTGTGGACGTCGGCGGCGGCCACTGCGCCCCGGATCCATCAGATCCAGCAGCCTTGGACACTTTCTTCGCCGCCTTCTTTTCGGCCATCTCCTCCGTGGGGTTGTCGATGGGCGGGCGACGCGTGGCGGTGGTGTGGGGAGGTGCTGAACTGGCGTGGCTATGCGCGGCCCCGGCCGAGCAGCGGCAGCAGAATGAATAGTGGTGGTGGTTGTGCGCGTGCGCGACAGAATGAACCAGACAGTCCGCAGATTGCATTACTAATCCCATTGGATAAAGGAATACTCTATATGTCTGCTGAGGCACAAGTTTAAGATAATTCCGCACACCAAACATGTTCAGAATACAAAGCCATAAATTAAAATCCAAGTGCAGTTTACTAATACATGTTCTCCCACAGATTATACATTAATGCTCCTAATTGTCAAAATCATCGTCTTCAGACATGTCATTGTCATCTACCCCATGGTCATTGTCGTCACTACAATACTAGTCACCAGTATCGTCATCCTCATATTCATCGTCGCTGGCTTCAAGCGTGTCAACTGCTTTCCTCTTACCTTTTAGAAGATCTTCTAAGTTCGCTACAATGTAAGTGACTTTTGCATCACGCCTAGGACTATGTATATCTCCATCACCCTCACCCTCACCCTCACCCTCGAGCACTTGAAGTACCTCGTTAAAACAATGATCATCTTGGAGCACCTGAGGCTCTATTTCATTCACGTCATAAGAACCCCTTTGTTGGAATTTCTACACGACACGCCAATTTTCACCAAACCTGGTGTCCTCCAAATAAAAAATCTTGTTTGCCTATGTCAGCAGAATCAAAGGGTCATCTTGGTACTAGAGTGATGAAATGTTGATGGCTTTCCAATATCCATTATCATCAATGCCACTGAGCTTGTGCTTTGACTTGCCACATAGATTGTACCAGTCACAGCGAGAAGAACGACCATCCTTTCTTTACCTGGGTGCACCAAATTAATAACCTCTGACAACACCATAAAATTCCAATTCGCTGCCATCATGAGCGGAGTGGCTCATGACACCACTGTTCTGTGTCTGCAACTGTTTCTGATAGTCAATAGTGCAATACTTAACGCCATTGATACTGCAAGCTCCATATGTCTTGACTCGGGGAGCAGGGCCACGAGACAGTGAGAACAAACCTTCACTGACCTTTGTGGGCTCATCGATATGCAGTAGCATGATCTGCACAAAAACATGAAACCACCGTCACCAATAAGTTGTGATATAATTCATTGGGCCTAACAGGAGTAAAATAAGCCAATCACATACACAAGACTCGAACCATTGGGGAAACTGTTCATGTAGCATCTTTTCAGCATTACACACCCCTTCGTCATGTAACTTTTGTCGATACTCTCTATAAAACATATTTGCATTACTATGGGGAACATTCATACGCAATATACGAATCAACAGATGAGCATATGAAAAACCATACTTACTCCACAAAGTCTTAAGCCTCTCCATAGTTATTGAGCACATACCAAGCTAGCTTGTTCCACTCCATGCCTGTGATTTCTCTTCTTGTATACCGGCCAAAGAACTTGACATCACGACTAAAAATATCGAGGTTACCATTTGATGGCCCGTCATGTGACATAATGTCATTGTCATCCTGGTCATATCGTATTTCCATATCGTTGATGATCCTCTCCCAAACTGCCAAAGTCTCATTTTCTAAGTAAGCCTGCGTAATTGAGCTTTCAGGCTTCCTTCTATTCCTACAGATATACTTCAATGTGCCCAGTCACTGTTCTATTGGGTACATCCATCCGTACTGTACGGGGCCTCTAAGAAGTGCCTCTTGAGGTAGATGATCAGCCAAGTGCACCATTACATCAAAAAAGGCCGGTTGATAAATCTTCTCAAGCTTGCATAAGATGAGAACGATATCAGTTTTTAGTTTTTCTATGACTTCTTTCTTCAAATTTCTACTGCACAATTGCCTAAACAAGTTACCAAGTTCTAAAACAGCTTGGTACAAATCCTTTTTAACAGGGCCTTGTAAGCCTACAGGTATGAACCTCGACAGAAGGACATGGCATGTATGTGTTTCCAGCTTGCCTACTACCTTGGTCCCATCTGCACTTATGGATGATGCTAGGTTGGCTGCAAAACCATATGGGAACTTGACACCTTGAAGGAATTTGGTAAATGTTGTTCTGTGTTCAGGCAACAAGACGTAAGGGGCATCCATAACACCAAGCTTTTTTCCCTTTTGCACACAGTGATATTTAGGCCTTATCATCATATCATGCAAATCTAGCCTAGCGTTGGTTGTGTCCTTTGTCCTGTTAGTTTTCAGCAATGTCCAAAGAATGTTGTCACATATGTTCTTCTCAATGTGCATGACATCAAGATTGTGCGGGTGCAGCAGGTCTTCCCAGTACGGCAGCTTCCACCAAGCAGCCACTCGATTATAAATTATTGGTGGCTCTCCACGCTTATGTTTCTTTGTCCAACCGTTGATACCTGGCCTGACATCTTCCACCCTCTTGTGCTCTGCAGGATCTCCTTGTAGGTGAACTTTTCTAGCGCGCCTCTCTTCTCAATTGTTCTGTCAAATAGCGACTTGTGTTCCCTCCATTCGTGTTCTTCTAGAAGGTAACATCGATGTCCAAAGTAGGCTAACTTGGATCTTAGCAATCTTGACAAAGGATTTTTGTCACAATAAATACAAGCAAAATAACCTTTTTTAGTTCGGTCTGACATGGTGCTCAATGCGGGAAAGTCGTGTACACACCAAAGCACGACAGCGCGCAGAGTAAAAGTTTCTTTTGCAGGAAGGAGTACATGATGAGTTTTGACACCCTTCCACAGTTCCAGCAGCTCATCTATAAGAGGCTCCAAGTATAAATCAAAATCCTTTCTTGGAGATCTTGGGCCCGGGATCAGGAGAGACATAAAGCAATTGGATGGGTTCACACACTCCCATGGTGGCAGGTTGAGGGTGTTACAAGAACATGCCACATACTATATGATGAGCTAAAGTTGCCAAACAGATTGAAACCATTTGTGGCGATGGATAGCCTCAAGTTCCTTGCATCATTTTTAAAATCTGGATGCTTGATATCAAAGTGCTTCCATGCCTCCCCTTCTGCTGGATGGCTCAATACACCGTCAACCTCCTCTCACTTAGTCTCGTGCCATTCGACGTCCTTTGCTTTTTTTGGTGTAGCAAAGATCCTCTACAACCTCTTTGTTGGAGAAAAATGCCTCAAAACCTTACGAGGAGTCCACTTGCTACCATCCTCCCATCTAGACGTGTTGCATTATGGGCACACATCAGCCTTTTCAAGAACTTTACCCAGAAACAACACACAGTTGTTCGTGCACACATCGATCTTATCATAACCAAGCCTCAGTTGTCGAATATATTTTCGTGCTTTGTTATATGAGTCTGGACGGCTGCTCTTAGGGAATGCTTTTGAAAGTAACCATAAAAGTGTATCGAACATTTGTTGCTGACTTGATTGCGGGACTTCATTTACAACAACCTGATAAGGAGGGAGAATCTTGTGTAGGCAGATCCAGGTGAGGATGCCTATTTCAAATCATTTACCACTCTTTCAATCACTAAGATTTTTCTCCTTGAGCTCTTCACATGTTAATAGATTTGTAATCAAATCCCAATCTTCCAGGAATATGCTAATGTCTTTGTCCTGCTCTTCTGGCTCTGGAATCCTATCCTAATGATGAGATCCATGCATATCTGATGACTCTATGGTGTCTCCACTTGAAGATTCTGTTTCTTCCGTATGAAGAACCCATCTGGTGTATGTGATCGACATTTTATTTCGAGTGATGTGTTTCCACAAGTCTCTCTATGGTACAATTTCATTGTTAAGGCATTTTAGACACGGGCAACGGACATCTTCACCCCCCGGGTACTTTTCCTTCACCCAATCCACGAACTGAGTGGCTCCAATATAGCACTCATCTGTGCCTTTCTTTCCTGTAGTAATCTAGGATTTGTCCATCTTCCTGCTATAGCCAAAGTATGCAAAATCAGTTAAAGTTTAGACCATGGGTGGATAGATGAAAAAGTAGCATTAACAACAAAGGACATATAGGGTTAGAGAGCACTAATGTGTGTGCATTTGTTTATATCATTCTATGGGACAGGCTGACAAAAGCTCATCCAAATTTGGAGCAGCAGCACATAGATATGTATAACTCAAACTAGAATAGCAGTTAATGTAGCTATAACCATTACAGATTCAACTAAATCAAGTCTAACTAGCACAGTTACGGTACCCTAAATGCCAAATCCCGTAGGCATTCCCCAAATGAAGAAACAAATAGTAAAAGGGGATAAAGGACACCTACGAGTCGGATGTGACGCCTCTACCTCGGCACACAACCACCGACGAGGGTGCCAGTGCCACCGTGTTTCACCAGGAGAGACCCACCGCCTGCCTCCCAATGTACGCCGGAGCCACCCGAGCACACCGGTGATCCTCTGCTGCCCCCTCCAACTCGGCCGCAAGTCCAAGGAACAGATATTTTTTCCACTTTTAGGGGAGAAATCCCTAATAGTATAAGTTAACCTATTTGGCAACACGCAGAACATATAGCTATATGAAGGATCTCAAAGAAAGGAGAACACATGTAGGTGCCTAGTGTAATGGCAAAGGCTTTCAGTTCTTCACGCCAAGGTTCCGGGTTCGAAACCTGGAAAACCTTTGAATTTTTGGGAAATTCAACTCTGGCGGGAAATTCCCCTTCACCGGCACAGCGAAGGGTCCCACGTTTCAAGCAGGTCCCACAGGTTTGTCGGAGAAGGGTTCCCCTAGTGGCGGGTCCCTATTAACTGACATGTGGTCCCAGACGTCGAAACGATTAGGATTAACAAGCGGGTCCCACATGTCGGTTGGAGAACAGTGGTCATACGTGAACAGAGAGGGTCCCACGTCATGGGCAGGTCCCATAGGTCCCTTCGGAGAAGGGTTCCCCTAGCTGCGGGTCCCATCTGACTGACGCCCTGGTCCCATGCGGCGAGTGGAGAAGGGTGCTAGACGGGTCCCACAGGTCGGTCGAGGAAGGGTGGCCCCACGTGAAAAAGATGGGTTCCCAGCTGTGGTTCCCATCTAAGTGATGCTCTGACTCCACTCACTAGGTTGAGAAGGGTTGAGAAGGGTGGTAGACGGATGCCACATGTCGGTCGAGGAAGGGTGGCCCCACGTGAAAAGAGATGGGTCCCTAGTTGCGGGTCCCATCTAACTGATGCCCTGACTCCACTCGTCATGTTGAGATGGGTGCCAGACAGGGTCCCATAGGTCGGTCGTGGAACGATGGCCCCACGTGAAAAAGATGGGTCGCCAGTTGTGGGTCCCGTCTAACTGACGCTCTGACCCCACTCGTCAGGTTGACAAGGGGTGAGAAGGGTGGTAGATGGGGTCCCAAATGTCGGTCCAGGAAGGGTGGCCCCACATGAACAAAGATGGGTCCCCAGTTGCGGGTCCCATCTAACTGATGCTTTGACCCAACTCGTTAGTTTGAGAAGGGTGCCAGATAGGGTCCCATAGGTCGGCCGAGGAACGGTGGCCCCATGTGAATAGAGAACTGTTCAAGATGGGGGTGGCCTCAAGGTTCCCCTGGTAGGTGGGTCCCACAGGCCAGCGGTGAAGTGTGGTCTAACTGACACGCTGGTCCCGCACGCTGGATGTAGAACGGCGCCAATTCGGAACGGATGAGTAATGGCGGGTCCCATAACTTCGGATGGAGAAGTGTCTGTGATATGAACCTGCTAGGGTTTGTGGTCGATCTTTCGATGAGAGGCGTGAGATAACTCGATTGGTGGATGGAGATGACGTTCACGGCCCGACTACAGCCTTCCAAGACCACGCCTTAGCGACCGATACACCACTTCCAAAGGCCGTCACGATCTTGTGGAGCGCGACAACCAGCCACTAGGGCTCCCGTCCTCAAGCAATCGAAAAACTAGCAAGAACAAGGAAACAAGCACTGAAATTGCAAGATGTAATTGAAAGTTTCAATCTGAATCTTATTATGAGTGGGGTTCCAAAAACAAGGAGACGGGCGGCTGGATCAGCACGTGCGCCTTCAAGCAAGTAGCGACGGCTAAACTTGACCTAAACAAAACCCAAGTGTTCCTGGTGGCGGCTATGGGGAATATAACATGGGGAGGACGACCACAAGAGAGTTTGGGTCGTTCTCCAAACCTAGGACACGTTCCTATTGGACTCCAAACGATACAAGCCCATTGGGCTAAATTAAGGTGACGCAGCACCCTTGACAGAAAGACCTCTCGGTAGTTGTTGGCCTATTGACGCCGCCTCTAGACAGATATGAGTATGAGACCCGATCCATATGAAAATAGACTTGACAAGCTTTTCAACAAGTCCTGATTCATCCCAAACCGACTCCGTATGTAACCGTGGCGACCGTAACGAATTGGAGGTGTGCTGCAGTCCGAATCCAGCCTACGCAAGTCCTTTTCCCTCTTGGTCTTCTCCTTGATTTCTAATTAAAACAAAAGTGCACGTGTCTCCAAGATCTAAACAAGATGGACAAGAACTCAAGAAGGAACTCACTTGATGATTAAGTTTGCGAGCACGCGCACGAGTAATAGGACCAGAAAGTATTGGCGTGGCTGACTTGGATATATGATTAGTGTTGATGTCCTCATCAGTTTGACTGAGTGATGGGTGGGTCCCATGACTAACGGCGGATGTACACTAGTGATGGCGTGCTAATGGCATATAGAGGTATGAGGAAAGGTGGCCGTCCCACAGGCAAACGACGTCGGCACCCGTTGCAAAATGGAGCAGCGCAGGGATCAGTGAAAAATTTCAATGGTCACAACTCAAGGAGATCTGTGAAGCCGTCATAATCCAGTGGTCAACAGTGCCGCGAACGCCTCAATGACGATTCCGTCTCATTTTTCGTGACGGTTCCCATGACCTTTCTAAAATACGTCACAAAAATGAACTTTTTGAGAAATCATTGCGTAGTTCCATGACCAAAGTGATAAAAACGTCATGGAAACTACTCTTCAATGACCATAATAGAATCATCATAACAAATTTTGTCATGGAAGGCCAAATCTCCACTAGTGTTCCTCGAGTTCTTTCATATTGAAAAGAACCCAAGAAAGGCTCGGGGGCTGCAGGAGTACCCTCCACCAAAGACACGCTTCAATTTTCCATCAAGACCCTCCAGCTTTTCGTTCCATAAAGCAAGAGGCTCGGGGGCTACACTGACTAAGAGCAATTTTTTCAAAATTGCACTCCATGAAACCCAAAAGTGATGACCAAAAAATGAAGACCAAGACAAGACCCTCTAGCTTTTTATGCCATAAAGCAAGAGGCACGCGGGTTACACTTAGTGCGTGCAATTCTTTTCAAATTTCACTCCTTGAAAACAAGACGACCACAGAAGAAAGAGCATCCCAAGATTTTATCTTGAAAGAACCTGGCTTTCAAGTTCGAAATCCTAGAACTCTCGAGGGCTTGTCGATGGGAGATACTAGAGGTTCCCAAGAAGACAAAATACGGATGGAGAGCCAAAGGACTTGCCGCTCGATTCGAGTAGAACATGGAGTAATACGACGTGTAAATTACCATATCCTAGACGGATTATAATAGGAAGGAGTGTGAAACTCTTAGTTTAGGACTCGTTCCTGGAATCTGACTAGGAAACTTAGAACCCGCAGCTAGCCTCACCCCATATAATGCTGCTGAGGGTACTCCATGGAAGGAAGAAGTTTGTAATGCACACAATACACAATCCTTATACTCATCAATACAACGCAACAGGATAACACCGACGAGATGTAAAGGCTATTACTCGACCTCAAGTAAAGGGCCTGAACTAGTATAAAATCATCTGTCTCGTCAAGCTTGTTGCCGTAACCGCCGAGTTTCGCAGTTTGCCTAGCCCCTCCAGACAAAAACACCCTCCCAGGTGCCCCGATGGTGGGCTATCGGTGATAAAACATCAATAATGGTATTAGGATGAACTACAAGAATAAATCCTAAGTTATTCTAACTATAAGGTCTAGCATACAATGATTAGTGCAATTACACTTGTCAATCATGGCAAGAAAAGGTTATACCCACGCATAGTGAATATTACGAAGGAAGTTGAAGAGCATAGCAATCACTTCCCTGTGATAGTTGCGTTCTACTCGAGAGGAGGACTACAAAGGACTCAATAGGACTGTCACTCCTGCGATCTACCTCACGGTCCGTAATATAGGGTGTAATCGTAGGAAAATACGGTATAGGCACCACGCCTACACAATAGTTACCACTCACCCATGATATTGGTGAGCAAGCGCTATATGATCCTATACTTGAATATAATTCTAATCCAACTATGCCAAGCATATAGTCAAAGTAAACTAAGAACATTATAATTGAGAATATAAGCAAATAGAGCAAAGTCATATCCAATATAGTAGAATAGAGCACAGTCATATTCATAGAATGATGAACAATATGAAATAAACAAGAACGAATATTAAAGTAGGAGAGAATTACCAAAAACTCTCTTGATAGATCTAGAAACCAAGCGAAAGTTCACATCTTCTAGTTCTAATCCTATATAGCTATGCTATGACTATAGAGATCTAATTGATCTAAGGCTTCTCCCTTGATGAATGAATCAACTAATGAATTTGGGAATTGAATTAGAGTTTCTCCCAGGACCAGGGGCCTTGCTTATATAGCCTCCTCAAATGCACCACGGCCCTCAGATCAAAACGACCTTGATGCACGGTGTAGATCTATCCTCAAAAGTGGATTGGGCAGGATCCACGAGGTTGGACCTGAGTGGTCCACCTCATAGGGTAGGCGCTCAGGTGGACAGGGCGGGCGCTGCCCACGTGGCCAACCGACCTCCGGTTTGGTCTGGTGTCTTCTGGTGTCTTCTAGAGTACTCCTGTGCGTTGGGTGATTCTCTCTATGTAAATCTTACATGTGGGCCTTCTTTGGTCATTTCCCGATAACCCTCTGCAGAAATAGATATTTACCAAAACTCATAGAATTCTATCAATATAACCCCTATAGCTAGATAATATTTATATTTAGGTCCTTTCTCATGCTACGTTGATAAAAATAGCACTTATCTACTATCAACAGCGCCATAAATTGTAGAACGATAAAATTTTCCGCGTCCAATGAGTACGTTTTGGTGGGCCGTGTAGGCCAATTTTAAACTTATAAGTAATAAAACCAGTCCCTTCCTTATCCTCACTCTGCTCTTGCCAACCGTGCGCCAAGATTCCCTAATTTTATATCCACAAACCCTAATCTTCCTGTCTCATCATCTTGCGCCGCGTAGTCGTGTTTTCTCCAGCCGCAATCCACTGCCGTTTTCTTTCCATGTCAATGGAGCGGAGTAGAAATGGGGAGGAGCAAAGCAGCTGCTAAGACCAAGGCTAAGGCCAAGGCTGTCAAAGTAGATGAAGAGCAATCCCTGTTGGTGATTGTAATCCAGATTTTCTGAAGATGCGTACTTGGCTGAAGGAGTGGCCGGCGCTGATGATGCAGGAGGCAGATTTGGAGCTTATTGTAGCATAGGGCATGCTTTAATCCAAGGTGTTTTCCAACTATTATCTCCCTGGAGACCATGCGCTGCCTTCTCCCTCCCTTGATAAGTCAATCCAATTCGTACATGTTTTGTGTTTGGGTCTCTGTTTTTCGCCTTCTGAGTTTCTTCTAGGGTTTCTCCAATTCTTTAGGCTCTAGCTTCATCATCTTCCCCCTAATGGGGTTCTTTACTTATCCGCATTTGTTGACCTTTGTGATGTGTTCATTGGAGTTCCCCTTGCCTTCTTCTCTTTTGCCATTTCTTTTGCTTAAAATATGCCAACAGGGCTTCTCCTCCCGCTTTTGGTTGTTGTGCTGTTCAATCCCGCTAGGGGAAGAGCGCAGAGTACTTTAACTTCTCTATTTTTGATCATTTAACTTGGGCGAACAAGTGGTTTTATGTCCCCAAGCCTTCTCCTACTTCACTTCTGACCTTTCAACCCCTCTGGCCAGATCTACTATATGGTCGGGAAAAAATTCTGATGCTGAAGTTGCTATGATCAAGCCTTTGCTTGATCGTCTTGCCTTTGTCAAGGAATTCGGCCTTACTGGCCATGGCTTGTGGCCAGCTTCCTTCGCCGCTAGCTCCAACCTCTTATGCAGAGGGAGCACTTCAGTTTTGAGTACACTGGTCTCCATGACTCCTCTCAGATTAAGCATGGGACGAAGTTGTTTGATGAAGAGCTTATGGAGTGGATGGAAACGGTTCTTAGTTTTATTCCTTGTATCCCGTCGTGGATTGAGGAATATTGCTCTAAGAATCCTCCTCCTATGGTAATATTCCCTTACTTTTGTATTTTTTTCATCTAAGTTCTTATTGGTTATCTCTTAATGTTTGGTTCTTTTTGCAGAACATGGATCAGGCCTTCAAGTTGGATCTTTTGGCTACTGCTGCTGCTCCTGCTGGGGGTGATGACGAGGGTTCTTCTACTCCTGGCTCCAACACTCGGTTTGTTCCTACTGATCTTGGTTATAGTATTCATGAGGGTCAGGTTTCTTTTGTCGAGTATAGGTCACATCCCAAAATTCATGATATGATTGCTTTGGCTAGTCGAAAGCGGGTTGCGCATGGAAATCCTCATCTTCTTCACCTCCAATCACTAGTAATATCATCATAAGTGAGCTCATTCCTGGGTACTTTTTTATCTGCTTGTTTGAAGTCTACTTATCCTAGTTCTTTTTTGTTTTGTGACAAATGGAAGAAATGTTCTCCTGAGTGAGGTGGATGAGGATCCTTAGGAACCTATCCCACTCTCTCTTGGCCAGTAAGTGTCTTTGAACTCTTTTTCCCCCTTTTTTCTAACTTGTTGCTTTCTTTCTTTAAGTGTTCTTCTATCTATTTTTGAAGGAGGTCAAGAGCTCTGGGTTCTTCTTCTCCAGTCCCTCTGGCTTCTGCTGTAAGCTTAGTTTGCCAGGATCTTGCTTCTATTAAAGTGCCCAAGATTCTTCTTTGTAGGAAGTCAGGTTCTTTCAGTTGTGCTCCTAAGTAAGTATTACTTGCTCTCTTTCTCTTTTGTTTTCCCTATTGTTCTTTTTCCTTATTTTCTAACTGTTTTGTCTTGTTTTTTGGAAGGTCCTCTGCCACGGGTTCTTCTTCCTAAAGCTCAAGATTCCTCTTCCCCTAGTATGTGTTTGTCAATGTTTTATCACCGATAGCCCACCACCGGGGTACCCGGGAAGGTGTTTTTGTTCGAAGGAGCTTAGCGAACTGTGGAACTCGACGGTTACAACAACAAGCTTGTCAAGACAGATGATTTTATACTAGTTCAGGCCCTTGACTTGCTTCGAGTAAAGACCTTTACGTCCAGTCGGCATTAGCCTGTTGCATTGAATTGATGAGTATGAGGGATTGTGTCATGCGCTCGTGTCTAGTTGTAAGGTGTTACCATCTTCATCTTTTCTAGGGGTAACCCTCAGCAGCTTTATATGGGGCGAGGCCTATTGCGGGTTCCGTGTTTCCTAGTCGGATTCTAGGAACGAGTCCTAAACTAAGAGTTTCACACTGTTTCCTATGGATATGGTAATTTACACGTCGTGTTGCTCTGTGTTCGACTTGAATTGGGTGACGAGTCCTTTGGTCCTCCGTCCGTGATGATGGTAGTTATACCATGTTTTTACCCCATCAAAATCGTCAACAAGACATTCTTTCTGGAAGGAAACTACCAAACACATAGTGACTTAGGTACACATAACTTGGTTCCACATGTACTTGTCATTATTTGGTTGCAGGCACTCAGAACAGGTACTTTTCAGTGTCCCAAAGCTACATATGAAGGTTGGGCAACCAACCAAGTATGGCCAACAAACATACTTCACAATCATCAATAGCATAGCTTCTGGAGACAAGGTGCAAGAGATGGGCACAATGGTGGGGTTGGCCAACCCCACCTTGGGCACACTAGAGCCTTGCTGGCATGCCATGATCCATGACACACTTCCAAGAGTCCATTTCCACCCTTGGATCACAATTGTGTTTCCTCTCAACGGCTCATAATTAGCTCACATGAAGCAAGCCAACCAACCCAAGGACAAACCAAGCTTGACCACACTCTATGACAGATGGCCACACTTCTAGAAGAAGGAGGGAGGTCCCACCTACAAGAGGGGGGTCGGCCGACCCCCAAATAGAGGGCCCCAAAGTGCCACCTCATCCCACCGACATCAGCATCCTTCTAGAAGAACTTGGTTGGGCCCACATGTCATGGGAGGGGATCGACCGACGCCCTCCTTGGGGCCAACTAAGTCGGTTGGCACTCCACTGACTCCCTGCATGCTCCCACGTGGTGATTCATCCCAGACGTCCATCCAAGTCGGTTCCTGTCGATGTTTTATTACTGATAGCCCACCACTGGGATACCCGAGAGGGTGTTTTTGTTCAGAGGAGCTTGACAGACTGCAAAACTCGACGGTTACGGCAACAAGCTTGACAAGACAGACGATTTTATACTGGTTTAGGCCCTTGACTTGCGTTGTATTGATGAGTGTCAGGGATTGTGTTAGTGCTATGTACTTCATGTTGTTTACAAGGGGTACCCACAGCGGCCTTATATGGGGCGAGGCTGGCTGCAAGCTCTATGATTCCTAGCCGGATTCTAGGAACGAGTCTTAAACTAGGAGTTTCGTGCTCTTACCTATTACAATCCATCTAGGATATGGTAATTCTCACATCATTGCTCTGTGTTGTACTCGAATCGGGCGGCGGGTTCTTCGATCCTCCGTCTGTATTCCGTCTTCTTAGGGAACCTCTGGTGTCCCCCATCGACAAGCCCCCGAGCGTTCCAGGATTTGCAACTCGGAAGCCGGGTTCTTTCGAGGTGAAATCTTGGGATGCTCTTTCTTCTTGCTACTTCTGTTTTGCTGAGTGTGGCCCTTGAGCCTCTTGCTTTTTGGCACAAAAAAGCTGGAGGGTCTAGTTGTAACCTCTGTCTTCTAGTCGTCGTCTTCATCTTTTCACAGAGAGCAAATATTGAGGAATTTGCACTCAGTGAGTGTAGCCCCCGAGCCTCTTGCTTTATGGAACAAAAAGCTGGAGGATTTTGATAAAAATTTGAAAAGCGCCTTCGGTATGGGATACTTCTGCAGCCCCCAAGCCTTTTCCGAGTTCTTGTCAATGTGAGAGAACTCGAGAAGGGGTTCTGGAGTTCCTTGCTGATGTAGCTCTTTATTATTGTACCGTTGGTTGTTTGAGTGTCTTCATTGCTCTTGTACTTTCTTTGAAATATACTGCTGGATATGCCTTTGTTGACACCAGAAGTGGTGAACGGTTATACCGTAAGCGTACGGTAGTCAATGTAGCCTTCACCAGGAGTATTCCAGGTATCGTAATTTTCACAGGGAACATGAAGTGGTTCAACTAGGATCAAGGTTGTCAGGTGATGATCAAAGGGTATAGGATTGGGTATAGAGAGGTCTATCTAGTAGAAATATCAGGCTGCGGTACTCTACGTATAACGAGGTTTACCACCTCTATCCTTTACTGGGGGCGATAGATGAAATGATGAGTCGAGTTAAAGAGGTTTGCACCACCTTCCTCACCGAGGCGACTACCCTATTTAGCCCGCTCTCACAATGTTAACTTGCCTAACACACGTATAGGGAACTCTCCGCCTAGCGAGGTCAGTCACACTCGCGCTAGGTGTCCTCCAGTGTGACAAGCAGCTCACACTGGTAAGATGTTGTCTAGACACCACATCTGCACTAATCTTACTACTTTAAGCGCAGCTAATGCTTCGAGCAATTCACCAAAGTAAAACAGTGTGCCAGTAAAAGACTTAATACTTAAAGTACTGAACCAGAATATTGAAAACTAGAAAAAAACTCGAATGCAAGACTTATAGGAAGACTCGCATCCACTGAGGCGCTCCTCGGAGAAGACTCCTGACAGGCCGGGACTCCTCCTTCGGACTCCTTACTCTCTTCCCACTATTCTCACTCTAAGCTACTAAAGTAGTCTTCTTCCTATGATACATGCCTCTAATGTGAAATACTAGGGGGTATTTATAGGGGAGGTAGAGTAGGGCCTACTCCAGTGCCACGTCAGCAATCCGTGTGCCTTCGATCATCAACCGTTGGATTGAACCGACCTCCTAACCGACCTTGATGGATGGTAGTGATCACACCAGCTGCATGGAGGCATGCACACATCGGTGGGGTGCAACCGACCTTGGAAGCACCCATGGAGGGGGTCGGCCTACCCTCTCTATGACAAGTGGGCCCCCTGGTAGGTGTCCCCACATGTCATTGAGGTTGGCTCTGGTGCTAGTTGAAGCTTGGTGAGGTCGGTTCCTTCGTTATGGGCCCATGAATCCTTGTACATTGATTCTTGAACGTTGACTTGAGGTGCACAAGTGATCCAAGGGTTGAAGTTGAGCTTGGAGGGCTTCACTTGGATAGTATCAGCATGGCACCACCTGGGCCCACAGGGAGGGGGTCGGCTGACCCCTCACTGTAGCCCCAGTGAGCCAGCTCTGCTCCTTTCTGCTTGGTCTATTCTTCCATGATGTTGAAATTTATGTAGCAAACTTGTAGTGTTGTTGCTTCTTTCATTTTAAGCTTCTAGACCCTAAAAAGTGCCTGATCGAGTACCTGCAACCAAATAATGACATGTACATGTGAAATCAAGTTATTTGTACCTATATCACTACTTGTTTGGTTGATTCTCCCCTGAAATGAGTGTCTGCTCGTCCTCGAGTAAAGGTTAGAGAAGTGAACAATGACATATTCAAGATCATAGTGAACATAAGTGTTATTCAAGACACAGCTCACACAAATGGGTTATGTGGTAGTGTCTAGCATATATCCTTTAGATGTTGAGAAAAGGAACAATCCTCAAGGCAAAGTCATCTCCCAAATTTCCATTCTTGGTACTTAGAGTTTTTATAAAAGTTTAAAAAGAAAGCACATAGTTCATTCTTACTCCTCATTTAGCACTCTTGAATCACTCAAAGTATATAACAATCCTCACTAGGCATAGAATGTGTTGCCCTTCTTGTTACATCCTACATCTATCAGGCTTATGTGGAGCTTGGTAGGGAAAAACAAGGTAGCATACTTTGCATTGCAAATATTGTAAAGTCAAAGCAAGGATCCCAGGAGAGTAGTGTCATAATCCGAGATCAAGATGTGCAAGTGTGTGGAAAGTGATGGACTAGGTTGCTCCTTTATTTGATAAAGTCTCTCTTTCTCTATTTTTCTATTGAGACAGGGCTAGCATTATTTTTTTGTGGACTTCCATGTGTCCATCTATGTATACATACTTATTTTGCCGATCCCTTTTTCTTTTGTCTCATCTACTAAACAATATTTAGAGAGAAATATTCTAATAATTGAAGCATGGAGCAACCTATTTTTGTGGAAATGGAAAGCATGTTTTTGCGTACTTCTAGTGTAGAAGCAGCATTAATATGTGGCGTGTATTGGTATTTCTTAGTGTAAGCAGATAAATCCGTAAGCGCACGGAGTACCGTTGTAGCTTTCACCCGGAAGTATTCAGGGTATCGTATTTTCCACAGGAAATGGAGGTGTTTCTCCTAGCTAGTTCGCCCAAGGAACAACACAAGGGTAGAGATAGAAAGGGGGTAGAGATGGATTCCCATAGCTTTAAGGTCCTAAGGATAGCGTTGCAAGAGTTCTACCTGCTTACTTTGGGCACCGGAGCGCACCTGGTCTGCCAAGCGATACCAGCCTGTTGCTCTACGCCACACCCGAACGTGGGGGATTACAAAGGACGGACGGGATTAGGTCACTCCCCGCCGCCTACCCCTCAACCGTGGGATGCGAGGCAAACGAACGTAGCCCCCAGCTTAGACACCATGTCTATGCTAGCGACTACTACTCTAGCGTTGATCAGGGTTATCCATCTTTATCAGGGCCCTCTACTAGAGCATCTGTCAAGGGGGCAGACGATGAACCCGTAAACAAGAGAAGATCAAGCTAATCTAAACAAAAGACCTTTATGAGCATGTAGGAAACATGAATACTTACTTAGCCAAGATCCCGTTAAGGAGCCAAGTAGAATACCTGTAGAGGTACAAGGTTGGGGAGGCGCGGACAAGCCCAGTGACTCCCTGCTCACCCTCACATCTCGCTCTCTAGCTCTACATAGCTACTAGGGCATAGCCCTATGGAGTGGTGCTCTAGCTCTAAGCTTGTGGGGGCTCTTCTCCCTTGAATGTGTTTATTAAATGAGAGGGCGGTCCATGGAAATGTGCCATCCCCACATGGAAAGGTGAAAACTGACCTCCATAGGGTGTTTTCACACCTTCCATGTAGAGTGCACACCAGAACCGATCTTCCCACGTCGGTTTGGACCTCCTGGCCGAAGATGGGCCTGTTTGGCCTCAGGAGTCGGGCGCGCGCCCCTCCCCTGGCATGAGAACAGGGGTCCGGAGCCAAACTGGCCCAATTTTGGTGGACGTGCTCCTCCCGGCGTCCTGAGTTGGCCCATGTGGTGCACTCACCGAGTTGGGCTGATTTGACATGAGTTTTAGTTCAACCTCCTCTCTTTTGGGCTCTGGCAACTGGGCCTTCTAAGTCTGGGCCTTGGTTGCATGGTGGACCAGCCCTGGTTTGGCCCTTGGCCCAAATATAATAAATGGTTAGGCCTTCTTTATCTTGTTTTGATATGGGCCAAAGTAGGATTAGTTATTTCTTTTATATTTCTCTACTTTCATCCCACTTTAGGTAGATTTCTATATAAGCTCTGCAAAACAAGCGAAACACCAAAACTTGTGGAAATTGTTAGCAATAAGCCCTATTCACTAAGTTTGGTGTGCCTTTTATATTCTTATTGGCGGTATAAAATGTGAGTTAAGGACCGCCAACAACTCCCCCACACTTAGCCCTTTGCTTGTCCTCGAGTAAAGTTTTAGGACTAAGACGGGTCACCTCCTTGATATGTAATCTGCATACAAGATATTCCAAGCTTCACCTGCACTTGTGAACTTCAAATTGTCTACCCATTATCTTGGGTAATTGAATAATGGAACAACATGGATTCAAATCCCCTTGCATCAGTTAGCTCAGAAACTTGGGTTTTCATAAGATTTTTGAAAAAGAAAAGATAGCCTTGCTCCTCAAATGATACTCCCAAATCACTCATATATATGTGTCTGGTTCCTCACCAAGGCATTTGGAAAGTACATTCTTTTCATAACCTATCTCTAAAGCTTTTGAGTGGAGTTTTGGGTAGGAATGAAAGTGGGCATACTTGCATCACATATTTTGTCAAGTCAATAACCAAACCACACGGAAATACAAGTCATACAGTTTGATTGAGATGTGCAAGTGTGTGGAACACAGGATGGTTCCAAACTCTAAATATTTTTGGTACTCCGTGCATCATGACCCTCTTTATTGATAGATGGATGATTCTTTGAAGAGTATGGGGTATAAAAGGAAATAGTCATATGTTTTTTTAAGCGGGGTTTTGGACTTTCCGTTGTTTATTGTTGAGAATTTTTTTCTCATGACCCTTGGCATGTATCATATTTTTTATTTTTCTTTTTCTTCTTTTTTTCATGCCCCTTGGCATATATATATGTATATGTATATGGAATGTGAAGAGTAATTATATGATGGATAACGAATGTGCGGCTCTCAGGGTAAGAGTCGGCATTTTTAATTGGTGGAAGAGTGCACAACTCTTAGGGTGAGTGCTGGAATTTTTGGTTGACAAATGGGTGCATATTGTGCGTGACTCTTAGTGTAATAGTCGGCATTTTATTGTGGGTGCGTGTGAATCTCAATCATGGGTGCATAACCATAATCTCACATAGGTCACAACAATTTGACCCAACTCAATGATCCGACAAGCAGCATATGACTAATGGTTTACAGAAATGAACATGTCATATGGCCTTGGTAGGAAATTCATTATCATTGAGGAGCATGCTATTGCATTTTGATTTTGTAAAATAAATCCCAAGTCCATCATAAAGAGAGCAAGGTTCAAATCATCCAGCTATATCATATATTCCAATTACTTAGATAACATGGGGTCCCTATGGTAGTTGTTCACAAGTTATAGGAATATTGGCGAGGAATAAGGAGTATGCAAATGCTATCAAAGGATAGCATGGAGATGTTGCACTAGATAGTTTTGTCTTTTTAATTTAACAAATTTTAAAATTCAAAATCTTGGGAGATGTGAGGGTAGAGTTGCACAAACCATCATTGAAGATGAAGGAGTTATGTGAATCAAAGATCAGGTCGGTTGAACCAACAATTCAGCCGATCTTCTCTTCAACCTGTTTGTTTGGTCCTTTTGTATGATGGATCGCTTGACGCTGTGCATTGTGTTGGGGAGATCTCGAATGTGTGTTAGGTGTGCTTCAGAGATCTCTCCCACACTTATTCTTGTACCTGCTTTATTTTGACAAAAAGAAAAACAAAATAAGAGAAACAAAAACAAACAAGGGCTCTACTGGCTATAAAACAAGGGAGCATGAATATTGTTATCATTATTTCTTTATTTCTATCTCATAAATGTATTTTTTCATTGTTAAAATATTTTATTACTTTTATTATGACTACAAACTTGTTCACCATATTTTTATTAAAGCTCAAGCAAGGCTAAGATAAATTTGGAAAGTAAAACATGCCTTGATTTATCTCCATCATAAATTACTTCTATTGTTTATGCCAACAACTCAAGGTTCATTAATCAAGTTCCAACACTATGTCGAAAATTGATTAAAGGAGGTCATTTTAACCTAAGCACCACGCTTAATTTAAAAGACCTATGGATGCACCACATGCGTCTATGTAAATGCACCCAAACCCAGAGCATGTGACAAAAGCAGATGAAGTATGAAATTATATGATCTAATGGAGACAAGTTCGAGTAAGTGAAGTGGTGAAAGTTACCTTTGCATACCTGAGTATATGCATCGGCAGCATATATGTATGAGGTGTTGACGAAGTTGTTGCTGCCGCTAGCATGATGGCTTTGCTTAGGCGAACCACAAGGCCAGACCACAGAAATGGATGTGCATGGGCCATGGGCCTTGATGGTACTAGCAAGGGTTTGGAGGTGAGCCCTTCTTGCTTGGAAAGCAATGTTGGGTGGAGTTAGGTAACCCATAGGTGTTTATCTTTAGATATGCGGGGCCAACCTGCTCCTCCTCTCTCCTCCATTTTTTCTTTTTTTATTTTTTATGTATATCCTCTTTTTTTATTTTTTTAACCTTCTCTTTTTTCTTCTTCTTTTTTTACTTTCCTTCTCCCATTTTTTATATCATTTCTTTGTCTTTATTTTCTTTTTTACTATACTTTTTTTCCAACACTTTTCTTCTTTTGGGCAAGGCTGACATCATCTTTTGTTCAGTTTTTTTTGGATGACCTCTTGGTGTGTGTGGAACTTGGGCTTCTTACCATCCTCCACCACACTTGGACTTTTGTGTAAAATTCAAGTGTAGAGTCAGGGTCTCCTTTGTTTTTGAGTATGTTCCATCACCCAAGAGCATTAAGGCTTATAACTGATGCCGTTTCAAGCGTTGTATGACCCATGCTCTTCTTCACCTAAAATGGTTAGCAGCAGCAATACCCAAGGGTGCATACAAACTTGGAAACATGTCCTTGCCTTTATTTGGGAGAAAGATTTTTTTAACAATAATAATAATAACAACAATAATAAATATATATTTTTTTAAGATAATCCAGGGTATCTCCCGACAGTGCTTAAGTTATAGTCCTAAGCTTGACCGTGGGAACTTCTTCTTGTAGCTATCAATGGTGTGTCGTTCCCAACTTCACCACCAAACATTGGCATGGATGTTCAACCTATAAGGTTGCCACCATCGTACTACTACGGGATTTGCAATGTTTATGACAAACATAAGCATTCACAACCATTCTCTCAAAAAGTTTGACAACTAGAATCAAAAGGTGGTCTGAAGCGAATCAAACTCTGGAGACCCTAAAAGTGAGCATGAGACATGAGGGACCTCAAAAGAGAGGTTAGCACGCTTGTTAGCGGGCCCCTGCTTGGCTCTAGAGTTGTTGCTTTGGGCATGTCCATGGCTTGAAAATTTTCGTTCTCAAAATATATATCATGGAGGATGAACATTGAATCTCGAATATCATCGAGAACAATGTTTTGATGGCCAGAAGGACATGCATCTTGTTCGAGCAAGGGCGACAGAGGATGTTCCGTTTCAGATGGTTGAAAAGAAAGCTCAAGTGAAACGAACGGGGATAAAAGATTCGCCAGCTCGAACAAGTAGTTTGCTTTGCCTTTGGGTTTTAGAGCAAGAACTAATGCTGGCAAAAGCAAAACTTTCAAACTTCTCATCAGGGCTCCCTTCTTCTCTCTTTTTTTTGAATGACATTTTCAAGAGGGTGCCCTATGAGAAGGTCAAAATCGAGGATGGCATAGATAAGGAAGCATAAGAAAAACTTCGGTTTTGTCAATTTCCAATGGCACAACCCTAATAATCCCACAATACTCAAAGATGAATCCGAATGGACTTCTAAAGAGTTTGTCAGTCAAGACTAGCGGCATATCGCCCTAAAAGGGTTTCCGTAGGAATTTATGATAGTAATCCTGGCTGTGAGGTTGTGTAGGGCTTCCACGGAAGTCCCCCTTAATGAACAAGGCATGGTTGCGGGAGGTGAAAGAATTTGAATTGCTTCAGAAGAATGTTTCACTTCCAAAAACCATTCTTACAATGATTTCGCTTTTAGGGGAGACTTCCTTTGAAAGAAATGTTGGATTTTTGTGCCAAGAAATGTTCAAAGTTTTGCCATAATCCTCGAATTTTGATAGTGAACTCCGAAGGATAAAACATTCCTTCCTTCGGCGTTCGTGGTTCGGGTAAGGGCTCAACAGATGAATCTAAGGCAAGGGCAAGGATTCAACTGATGAGGGCTCCTCAAAACTTGACATGCCATTATATGGAGAGATTTGGGTATTATGACGAGAGAAGCATGCTTCTCTAGGATGTAATCAAGGACTTTCCTCTATTCCGTCATGGTTTGTTTTTTTTTCAAATGACCCTCCAACGGTTATGTCAAAGCATAGGGTAGCATCTATGTCTAGACCTAAACAAAAGATACGCAAAAGCACACTATCGGGTAAAGACAAGTCTGGGCTGGCATGTAGTAACATTGAGAACCTAGCCCAGGCTGCACCTATGGATTCCTTCTCATTCTGCTCAAAATCGAGGATTGCACTTGGTAGAGTGGCGATACGAGACATGGGGAAGAACACTAGATAAAACTTTTTTAAGTTCTCCCCATTCTCCATTCGCACTTTCTACGGCATTAGTGTACTATTGCTTCGCCTCCCCCTTGAGAGAGAACGGAAACAACTTCCACATAAAAACTTCTTGTGCCATGCCAGGAATGTTTAGGCACGAACACATTTCCTCGAAATCATGCAGATGGTTTAAAAAGGATTTTCGTAATAGAAACCTGAGAAGGGTTGTGCCCGAACCAAAACTTTCAAACTGGGGTGGAGTTCATAGCTGGATGAAAAAGTTTGATTCTGAAAAAAATGGTTGGTCCAAGAACCCCTTTTGAAGCTAAAAGATTTGGATTTGAATTTGGCTTCATGGTAGATGAGGAAGAGAAAATATTTTTCTATAAAATAAAATATAAAATATTTTTTGTTTTTAAAATAGGGATACAGATACAAGGGCGAACTAGGTTCAAAGAAAATAGCAACCGTTCCCCGGCAATGGCACCAGAAAGCTTGTTCGTATTTCTTAGCGTAAGCGGATAAATCTGCAAGCACACGGAGTACCGTTGTAGCTTTCACCCGGAAGTATTTAGGGTATCGTATTTTCCACAAGGAACGGAGGTGTTTCTCCTAGCTAGTTCGCCCAAGGAACAATACAAGGGTAGAGATAGAAAGGGGGTAGAGATGGATTCCCATAGCTTTAGGGTCCTAAGGATAGCGTTGCAAGAGTTCTACCTGCTTACTTCGGGTGTCGGAGCGTGCCTGGTCTGCCAAGCGATACCGGCCTGTTGCTCTACGTCGCACCCGAACGTGGGGGATTACAAAGGACGGACGAGACTAGGTCACTTCCCGCCGCCTACCCCCCAACCGTGGGATCCAAGGCAAACGAAGGTAGCCCTAGCCTAGACACCATGTCTATGCTAGCGACTACTATCCATCTTTATCAAGGCCCTCTACTAGAGCATCCGTCACGGGGACGGACGATGAACCCGTAAACAAGAGAAGATCAAGCTAAGCTAAACAAAAGACCTTTATGAGCATGTAGGAAACACGAATACTTAGCCAAGATCCCATGAAGGAGCCAAGTAGAATACCCGCAGAGGTACAAAGTTGGGGAGGCACCGACAAGCTCGGTGACTCCCTACTCACCCTCACATCTCACTCTCTATCTCTAGATAGCTACTAGGGCATAGCCCTTTGGAGTCGTGTTCTAGCTCTAAGCTTGTGTGTCTTTTCTCCCTTGAATGTGTTGATGAAATGAGAGGGGGAATGGCCCTCGTTTTATAGGTAGAGAAGAGGGGGTCGTTGGAAATGTGCCATCCCCACATGGAAAGAAGCAAACCGACCTCCATAGGGCGGTTTCGCACCTTCCATGTAGAGTGCACACCAGAACCGACCTCCCCACGTCGGTTTGGACCTCCTGGCCGAAGATAGGCTTGTTTGGCCTCAGGTGTCGGGCGCGCGCCCCTCCACTGGTGCGCGGACAGGGGTCCGGAGCCAAACTGGCCCAATTTTGGTGGACGTGCTCCCCTCGGCATTCTGAGTTGGCCCATGTGGTGCACTCGCCGAGTTGGGCTGATTTGACATGAGTTTTAGTTCAACCTCCTCTGTTCTAGGCTATGACGACTGGGCCTTGTGAGTCTGGGCCTTGGTTGCATGGTGGACCAGCCCTGGTTTGGCCCTTGGCCCAAATATAATGACTGGTTAGGCCTTCTTTATCTTGTTTTGATATGGGCCAAAGTAGGATTAGTTATTTTTTTATATTTCTCTACTTTCAGCCCACTTTAGGTAGATTTCTGTATAAGCCCTGCAAAACAAGTGAAACACCAAAACTTGTGGAAATAGTTGGCAATAAGCCCTAGTCACTAAGTTTGGTGTGCCTTTTATATTCTTATTGGCGGTATAAAATGTGAGTTAAGGACCACCAACAGCAGTGTGACATCTCTTGAGACTCCTTTCATGCTGAAGCTGCTGCAAATCTCTAGGAAGTGTTGGAGGTGAGCATTTGCATCCTCATGTGCTTTCCCACAAAATTGGTTGGCTTACACCATGTTGAGCAAAGCTGGCTTGAGCTCGAATCCATCATCTCCCACATTGACTATTGGTCCAGTCCTAATGTTGGCAGTTGTTGGGGCGAAGAATTCACGGAGAGTCTTGTCAGCCATTGCTTTAAACAATGGTGTTAAGCTACTTGCTGCTTGGTCTTCTGGCAAAGTGGTTGGGATCTTCTTAGTTGTGCTTTAGCTCTTCTGATTATTGTCTCAGAATCGTCAACATAGTTTGCCGGTCGATCAAATATAGTCATACATCATCTTGTATAAAATATTCACAAATAGACAAAACGACAGGGTAAGCCTGCTTGAGTAAAGATCAATAGTATGTCTCAATTATCATATGTGTAAGATTATTTCTAGATATACAATTTCCTTCTCTAGACCTCCATTGCCCTCCCCGGCAACGGCGCCAGAAATGCTTGTTGGAAATTCTTAGCGTCACTTAAGTTAGGTTGTCCTCCCCAACACGGCGCCAGAACTGTTGGTTGTATTATTCTAAGCACTATACATAAAATAAAATAAAATAAAAGGTTATCCGCAAGCGCACAGATAAATACTCCCATTGTAGCCTTTCACCCATGAAGGTTCTAAGTATCGTTATTTATAATTCACCACTAGGAAGGCAAAATGGAGGTATTGAGAATAAAGTTATAACTTACACTTGTGATAAGAGTTCTAATAGATCAACTCAGAACAGGGATCAGTCGTATCATAATAATAAATAAGGATAATAATTCAACAAAGTCCAAAGGAGGTTCCACCGAGCATTTTCCTTCTTGGGCGTGATTCTAGAAAGAACTAGGAAATAAAGATACATAACTCCTAGGGTTGATTATAACTATAGGTCATTGAGCTACATCAATTAGTGCAATTACATCTAGCTATCATGGTCAAAGCAACCTCATATTCATACTCAACAGACATTGCCCTGCAACTTAAAGCCTTGCAAAGTCCTATATTCAGGGAGTGGACTACAGAGGACTCAACGAAGCTATAATAGTCACCTTCGTGATCTACCACATGGCCCGAAACATAGGGGGCACTCACAGATAGAATTAACCTAGGCACCATGCCTACATTATTTCTACCACCCACCCCTTGTACTTCTGGATGAGCGCTATACGAACAAGAGCATAAACACCAAACTATTCCAACTGAACTAGAAATATAGCCAACATAGGCAATGAACATTATAATTATGAATCTATTATTATAACAAGTCATGGTGAGGATTTAACTACGAACACAAACACAAACAAGAACAAGAACAGAACACAATGAACTAGATGAACTAGACAATTAGACGATGAACTAGATGAACATGAAGAACAAGTAGATGAACTAGAAGATAAACACGATGAACTAGAATCACAAATAGATTAATACTATTGAATACAAGAGAGAGTTAAAGACATTACCAAGCCTCCTTATGACTAGATCTGGAGCCCAAGCACTGCTTGCCTCCTCTAATTCCTATTCTTTATATTCTAGTTATGCCCTAGATAGTGGATGCTCTAGGTTATCCATTCGAGGGACAACCCTGAACTGAATAATGATTATGATGATTGATGATGCCTTCAGGGGGGTCTGCCCTTGCTTATATAGCCCGGTGGGATTAACCATGGCCCTTGGATCAAACCGACTTGAAACAATGGTCGAGATGCGTTGTAGAGGTCGGTTGGAGGCCGTCATGTGAAGGAGAGGCCACTTGCAAATGGGCCCAGGCCGGCTGGCCTGACATGTGGGGCCGGCTGGTCCCACCTAGTAGCTGCCGGGGTTCCGCTTTGATATCATGTCTTCTGGTGTCTTCTATGTCCTTCTAGCGTCTCTTTTTGATCTGTTTGCGCAATAAGTCGTGTCGTGGATGAATTCTTTTCTTTCCCAGCTTCTGGATAAACCGCCGAAAAATATTATTCATAGAGCTGTGGAATTCTATCAGTTTAGTCCCTGGTCTTGTGATGATGAGGATTTCTAGGGCCTTCTAGAGTCTTCCGAGTCGTAACCATCAAGGACTTTCTCTCCGGTCCTCCAAATATGGCAAGTGATATGTCCATTTCGATCGCCTCAATGAGCTCTTCACAATGGTGTTCTCAGATTCCTTACTTGAGATACTTTTATGATGAAATATTAAATATCCTACAAAACAAGTGAGAGCAACACAACTCGTGGAACTCATTAGAATAAATCCCTACTTCATTATTTTATCTTTCAATTAAGGCCTTATCTTAGATCAGTTGACGGTTAAAAATTAAAGTTAATTGATGTCAACAACTGGCCAGGAATCATGGCCGATCTAGCAGAAGAACTAAAGCGAAGCGTAAGAAGCAAGTGTGGACCAAGTACAGGCAAGATCGCATGGCGTACAACAAGCTAAAAGCAGAAAAGCAAGCAGCCGAACTCGAAGAACAGGAGAAAATTGACGAAGTAGCCAAACAACTCGAATCTTTGAAGAAGGCACAAAAAGAGAAAGAAGTCACGCAGAAGAAGACTCAAGAACCTGAAAAGATGCCAAACGAAGCTTAGCAAAATGAACAACCTGGTTTTGTTGACCAACAAGGCGAACAACCCCGGAGATCAATCTTCACCAGAATAGGAGCAGAAGAGAGCAGCAACGTGAAAGGCAAAGCGGTCAATCACCAATGCTTAAGAACACCTCCCTCTCAAAGATCTAAAACAACCCACCCATACCCGCCACAAAGAAGGCCAGAACGTAGCAGGATGATAAGCAGAGAAGAAGGATATAGAGAGTCAGAACGTAGGTCATGCTACAGAGAGCGTAGAAGATCACCGTCACCAGATTACAACAAGAAGGACAACTACGACAGGTTCCATGTTTTGCCAAAAGACTACAAGATATGATGCTACCCCACAAGTTCAAGCCATCAAATCACTCAAAATACAACAAAAAAGAATAGCCAAAGCAATGGCTTAGAGCTTATTCACAATCCATCGAATTGGCTGGAGGAGACGAAGACCTCAAAGCTCTATTTTTTCTAATGGCACTGGAAGCAATGCCGCTGTAATGGTTTGAGAAACTACCCGCACGGTCTATCAGATATTTGAGTGACTTGCAAAGACAGTTTTGTAGCCACTTTGCCAGAATTATCATACACCCAATGATAGCAGCAGAACTACAAGGAATCACACAGAAGCCAGGAGAATCACTTAGGGAATACTACAGAAGATTTGGCAAAGCAAGAGCAAAAGTACATGGAATCACAGGTAGAGAAGTCATCGACATATTCAACAACGAAATTGTTGCGAGATGGCAGTTCAAGGAATTCAACAGCGAAGACCCAAAGAAAAATGAAGAATTCCAATGAGCTATTGAAAAACTTATATCCTCAGAAGAAAAGACAAACAGAAATTTCCCAGCAACAGAGACAACAACGACAGAAGAGGAAGATTTGACAATAGGAACAACGACAAGAAGCCAAGGCAAGACAACACGGTGGCAGTGGCTAACAAAAGAACCAACACTTACCAGAACCTGACACCTCAAGAAAGGGACAGAATAAAGAAAAGACAATTTGCAAACTTCGAAGAAATGAATTTCCCTATGCATCCAAGATCGGGACATAAGCTTAAAGATTGCCACGATTTCAACAGCCAGTACAGAAAAGGTGGAAGGTACAATAACAACCAAGAAAGAAGGAAACAAGAACCAAAGAAGGAAGAAAAGAAGTCTGAGAGAGATTTCCAGGAACCCCAAAAACAGTTATACGTGATATTCTCCGGAGTACCAGGTGCAAGAAATAAACAACAACAGAAGCTGGCACACAGAGCCATCATGGCAGCAGAACCGGCTGTTCCAAGATATCTAAATTGGTCAGAATACCCCATCAACTTCACAAGAGAGGATCAATGGACAAGCACATCCAATGCAGGTTGTTATCCACTAGTGGTAGCACCAACAAATGCAGGAATTGTAGTTGCCAAAGTGCTAATCGATGGTGAAGCCGGCCTCGACATCATATTCACTGCAACATTGAAGAAAATGAGCATTGACTACGAAGGGATGATTACACCAACAAGTACACCGTTCTATGGCATAGTACCTGGAATAGCAGCAGTACCTTTGGGGCAGATCACGTTGCTTGTTACGTTTGGCACTAAGGACAAATACAGAATGGAGTTCATCAAGTTCGAAGTAGCAAATTTTGAGTCATGCTACCATGCTATCCTGGGACGACCAGCATTAACCAAATACATGGATGTACCTCACTACCCATATCTACTACTCAAGATGCCAACAAGCAAAGGGATATTATCACTACAAGGAGATTGGCAGAAAGCTTATGATTGCGATGTACAAGCCATCCAAATAGCAGAAAGACTACAAGGTGAACAAGGAAGAAGGGAGATAGCCATGATGGCTGCAAAATGTAGGAGACAGAAATCCCTATAAAGAAGGCAAGCAAAAGTTTCACTACTCCAATCGAAGTGAAGACAAAGAAGATCGACCTAGAAACTGGTGATCCCGAGAAGACGGTGACCATCAGTGCAGAACAAATAGGAACTCACGAACACCAAGTTTCTTAGGGACAACAAAGATATCTTTGCCTAGAAACCAGCTGACATGCCAGGAGTCCTAAGAGGCTTGGTGAACAAGGGATCAAAACCCATTAAGCAGAAGCTACGAAGATTTGCACCGGACAGAAAAGCAGCAATCAAGAAGGAACTCATGAAGCTAATGGCCGCCGGTTTTATCAGAGAAATAATCAACTCAGACTGGTTGGCAAACCCAATACTTGTGAAAAAGAAGAACTCGCCAGACTGGTGTGTGCATCGACTACACCGACCTCAACAGACACTGCACCAAAGATCCTTACGGTCCTCTAAGAATCGATCAAGTGATACACTCAATAGCAGGGGCATCTCTTCTTTTGTTTCTAGATTGCTACTCCGCATATCATCAAATATCTCTCAGAGAAGAAGACCAGAGCAAGACATCCTTCGTGACACCATTCGGGGCGTATTGCTATATATCAATGCCTTTTGGCTTGAAGAACGCAGGTGCAACCTACCAATGAGCCATTCAAACAACCTTGGGAGATCAAATAGGAAGAAATGCTGAAGCCTATGTGGATGATGTCATGGTTAAAACAAATGAACCTGACATATTGATAGAAGATCTACAAGAAACTTTTACAAACCACAAGAAGTGGAGATGGAAGCTCAACCCGAACAAGTGCGTTTTCAGAGTCCCAGGAGGACAACTACTCGGTTTTCTAGTCAACAACAGAGGAATCGAAGCAAGCATGAAACAAATCAAGGCAATCCTAGATATGGAGCCACCAAAGAAGATAAAGGACGTCCAGAAGCTGACAGGTTGTATGGCAGCTCTCAACAAATTCATATCACGCCTAGGGGAGAAAGGCATTCCATTTTTCAAATTACTAAAGATAACAAGAAAGTTTGAGTGGATAGAAGAAGCAGATGAAGCTTTTCAAAAACTCAAACATTATCTAGCATCATCACCCATTTTGGTGCCACCAAACAAAAAAGAGGACATGCTTTTATACATCTCGGCAACAAAGAACATTGTAAGCACAACAGTTGTGGTTGAAAGGGAAGAACTCGGTCATGTCTACAAAGTACAAAGACCAGTCTACTACGTCAGCGAAGTACTAACAGAGTCAAAAGTCAGATATCCTCACATACAGAAACTACCCTATGCAATCCTTATATCATCAAGGAAGCTGAGGCACTACTTTTAAGAACACAAGATCATAGTGATCACAGAATTCCCCCTATCAGATATCTTGAGAAATCAAGAGGCAACAGGGAGAATATCCAAATGGGCAGTAGAGCTTGGAGAGCTAAATCTAGAGTTCCAATCCAAGAAGGCTATCAAATCTCAAGCACTCAGCGACTTCTTAGCTGAATGGACAGAGACAACCTTAAAAGAACCCGAACCAAGAACAGATCATTGAGGATGTATTTCGATAGATCACTCAAGCTAGGAGGCACCAGAGCAGGAGTCTTATTTATATCACCAAAAGGAAAACAACTCAAGTCAACAATAAACAAGCCCACTCCTTAACAATAAATAGGTTACTAGTCTACGGCAATTCAGCAGTTGTTATCAACCAAGTCAACAAAGAATGGCACTGCAGAAAGGATGACATGGGCGCTTATTGTGTAGAAGTCAAAAAACTAGAGAAAAATTTCCAAGGACAAGAGATCCACCACGTTCTAAGGGATTCAAATGTGGCCGCTGACACCTTGGCCAAACTAGGCTCTCACAGAGCAAAAGTACCACCAGAAATCCTCATGGAAGAGTTAAGAGAACATCCATCAAACAACCCAGAGAAGAACAACAACCTAGAGCAACCAAGGATGACCCAATGGAGATCGATCAAAATCCCTTGACAAGACAAGTTATGGTAATCTATGAAGACTGGATGCAACAGTTCATAGATTACATCAAAGACAAGACACTACCAGAAGACAAGACACAAAGAACCCGGCTCATACGTAGGAGCAAGAACTACGTATTGGTTGATGCCAAGCTATATAGAAAAAGCAGCAGCATCAGGAGTTCTACTCAAATGCGTACCAAGGGAAAGAGGAATTAACATCATCAACGAAATACACGCAGGTTGCTGCGGCAATCACACGGCCTCAAGAACCTTGGTAGGCAAAGCATTCAGAATGGGATATTATTGGCCCACCGCAATGAAGGACGCAAAAGAATTCGTTAAGAAGTGCAAGAAATGCCAGATGTTCGCAAGACAACAACACGTTCTAGCACACAACCTGATATGCATACTGTCCTCTTGGCCCTTCTCTTGTTGGGTATTGGATCAAGTCGGTCCACTAAAAAGATCAGCCGGAGCATTCGAGTATATCTTTGTCGCAATCAACAAATTCACCAAGTGGATAGAATACAAACCCTTGGTCAAGTACAGCGCGGAAAAAGCTGTCGAGTTCATACAAAGCATGATGTTCCGATTCGGAGTACCCAATAGGATCATCACAGATCTATGATGACCATTCACTATGAAGGAGTTTACATCTAGGCAACAGATTGTGGAATCGACATAGATTTCGCATCAGTTGCCCACCCTCAAGCAAACGGACAAGTTGAAAGAGCAAACAAGTTAATTTTACAAGGACTGAAGCCAAGACTATATGAAGAGCTAGTAGACTACAGAGCAAAGTGGATTGAAGAAATATCAAAAGTGGTTTGGAGCCTTAGAACCCAAATCAACAGATCAACCGGATACTCACCATTCTTCCTCGTCTATGCATCAGAAGCAATACTCCCAGCTGATTTAATATGGACGTCACCAAAGATACAGCCATACGAAGAAGGAGAAGCTGAAGAAACAAGACACCTGGAACTCGATTCACTAGAAGAAGTCCAAGAGTGTGCAATTCTACAAAATGCAAGATACCAACACGGCCTAAGAAGACACTACGACAAGAGCACACAACCCCGGACCCTCAAACACGGGGACTCAGTTCTTTGACTCATCCAAAAGAAAGACGGAAGACACAAACCACTTAGTCCATGGGAGGGACCTTTCAAAGTAACAAGAGCAACTAGACTAGGCAGTACAAGCTAATGACGGACAAAGAAATCCCACTAAAGAACGCTTGGCACATCAGCCAACTCCGAAGATTCTACAACTAGCAAAAATCCTATAAAAGAACCCGTGATGACGCAATAGAAACAATTTGAGCCTCAGAACAACCCGCTCTCTTCAAGAACAACTGGCACACAATGTCTCCTCAAGATATCGCGCTATGGGGTGATCTCATAGCGTGCCTGCATGGACTAGAGTACACCATACCACTCCATGGATAGGCTACGTGCAGCTCCGGGCTGTATCAGGGCACACCGTGTCGGTCCAGGATCGGGCCTCTCTGGGTGAATCAGGGCACTCGTGTCAGTTCACGATCAGAGAGTACTGCGAGTGAGAATGCAGTTTGAACCTGGGCACATCGTGCTGGTTCGGGAGTCAAATCCTATTCGCAACAGCGGAATCAGGGCACATTGTGTCGGTCCAGGATATTGGCTCCCCACTTTGCCTGCCCTATGTGCAGAGCACCGAGTTGGATCGGGGCACACCATGTCGGTCCGCTCCTGCCTTTCTGGGGTGAATCAGAGCTCTAGATACTTGACTCCCCTTCCATTTTTTTTCCTGTGATGAGATGTAGAGCACAACACACTGGACTGAACTTAGGCACACCGTGCGGGTTCAGGCTCAAACTTAAACTACGCTGCAGCATGAGGCAGCACAACTCAAAGTAACACCGGCTCAGCATTAGCCACTACACTACCAGCGGGTAGTATGAAGCAATAGAAACAACCTTAGCTCAGTGCTAGCTACTACATTCAAGTAGGGACAAAGCCCGCACATCAAGAACTCATTGAAATAATTCAAAGTCGGGACAAAGCCCGCACAGAACTCAGCAAAGTAAATCAAAGTCAAGACGAAGCCCACACAGCAACAACTCATTGAAGCAAAACAAAGTTGGGACGAAGCCCGCACATCAAGAACTCGTTAAAACAATTCAAAGTTGGGATGAAACCCGCGCAGAACTCAGCAATGCAAATCAAAGTCGGGACGAAGCCCGCACAGCAACAACTCATCAAAGCAAAACAAAGTCAGGATGAAGCCCGCATAGCAAGAACTCGTCGAAGCAATTCAAAGTCGGGACAAAGCCCGCACAACAAGAACTCATAGAATCAAACAAAGTCGGGACAAAGCCCGCACTACAAAAGTTTCCCCCTTCACAAAGGGCTACAACTGCCCAGAAGGAAGAACTCTTGCATGCATCAAGGAAGAACTAAATTCTAAAGTCATGAATCAACAAATTCTAAAGTCAAGGAAGAACTCTTACATGCACCATGCCACCAAACATGGTGGCAAACTCATCGAAACAAGCCTTCAACGCCTCCAGACGGTGAGGACGGCTCATCTTCGGATCCACCAGACCAAAAGAAGGAGAGGGCAGCAAAGTAGGCAGCGGTGGATCAGCAACGACACCACCACCTCCACCACCTCCATCAGCACCAGCAACTCCAGGAGTCACTGGCTTAGCAAGAGGGAGCTCATGACCCATCGTAGCAGGCGCCTCCAAGGGAACCACCTGCGACATAACCAAAATAGGGCTAGACCCTAGATCAACACTGGCCATTTGGCCAACTTACAAGCCAAAATCTATAGAGACAGTACAAAAGAATAAGAGACATCAGCAAAAGAAAGAAGGTAGATTAATTTAAGAGGAACCCGCAAGCACTTACCAGCCGAAGAACTCTGAGCCTTAGGCTCATCTTCGGGGGCTCGGCCAGAACCCGCGCCACCAGAAGAACCTGGCGAGTCTATAGCACCAGGCCTACAAGAAGGCAGGAGAACGAGGAACAAAGACAAGAGCAAAAATCAACTCAAGAAACGCCCAAGATTAGTTACCTCGATGGAAGCTTGAAAGAACCTACACCCCTCCTAGGTATGATAGGAAGGGGAACAGTTGCAAAAGACTGCGCCACAGAGGATATGTAGGCAGCAAGAGAAGGAGAAAGAGAAGAAGTAGTCCCGGAACCCTCTGTTCGGCTACAAAAAAGCAAAAGAAGCATCAGCAAGCAAATCAACCGTAAAAGAAGAAAGTAGAAGTCAAAAGAGACTTATGGCTTACGGTAGGAGAAGTCTGCTCCTCCTCGTCCTCCTCAGTCTTAGATAGAAGCACATTTGTGCCCCCTACAAGCAAGAAGCAAATGAGACATGATAAGCAACAACAGAAGATGTCAGAAAAAGAACTCGGCATCAACCTCACCTATGATGATATTACCTGTGACCTGAAGAGAACTCGATGTAGTAGGCCTCAACCTCTGGGCAGTAGTCACAGGAGGACTAGACAATGCCCTTCGCCTAGAACCAAAATACATCTCAATAGTTTTGGGATGAGGTTGATAAGGAACAACCTCAAACCCACCCTCTCGAATACTATAAGGAAGTTCAAGAAGAACAGACCATTTTTGGGAAGCAGAAGCAGAACCTACCTGGACAGCACCCCCCAGTAGGATTGACCTACTCAGCGGCAGGAAGGCGGATAGCAAAGCACAAGTGAAGAAAAGAACTCGCATAGAACAAGAAGCAACCAATCAATCACTTACCGCAGGTGGCGGATTCTCAGAATGATATTCCTCAACTCAAGGAGGAATACAAGGCACTGAAGCAAGAACAACCTTCAGACGCACCGTCAGCTCCTCATCATCAGCTTTACCCCAGCCTTGACCCGGGAAAAATCATCAACCCCGGTGTAGTCAAAGCCAAGGTGCTCCCTTTGCATCAAAGGTTTCATAAAACGATGAAAGAACCCAGCAACGATACTGAGTCTGGTGAGGCCTTGTGCTTTCACATAAAGAATTCGCGCAAGAAGAAAGTTGATGGCCGAAAGCTCAGCATGCATCAGAGAGCTTTTTGGACCAAAGACTGGTGTCATTGGGGAAGACAGAGAGATCTGAAGAGAAATAAGCTAAAGGCTTGGGGACATAGAACCACATGTTTGCCCAAACCTTCTTGTCGAAGAAATCAAGGGTAAAGAGTTGCACCCATCCCCTGGCGGAGCTGGATCGTACAGCAAGCAAAAGGCACTTTTTTGAATCCTGCTTCAGGCGGAAGAAGTGCCAAAAGAGAAGAAGGTTGGGAGGAACCCCAAGATACGCCTAGCATAGATGCACGAAGGCGGACAAATAAAGAACCCCATTAGGGGAAAGATGGAAAAGTTGAAGACCAAAGAATTGAAGGAACTCCATCAGAAAGTCCAAAGGCGGAAAATAGAGTCCTGCAGCGACAAACACGACGAACAAGATCATCTAATCAGGTGAAGGAGTAGGGATCAGATGACGACCTGGAAGGACATACCCGGAGAGCGCCTGCTCTCGAAGCAGGCCGCGCTCAACTAGCAGATCAAGATCTACCTCCGTCGTCGTTGGCGCCGGGCCAAGTTCGCTGCACAAAGACACACGATCAGGAACAGTGCGATCAACAACAAAAGAAAGAATTTTTACCAATCAATTACCTCGACGGCCTTGCTCTTGCTCTGTGACCTAGTCCCAGTCATTGGAGCTCAAGGATCAACGGACAAATTCACATACTGCAGACAAAAAGGAGAGCAAACTAGGGTTTTTGAGAAGCAGCGGAGATGGCAAGGAAAGCAGAGGATTAAGGATACTTTGTGCGCACGAATGACAAGGGGTCAAGCGTACGACAGAAGGATAAGCAGCGAAGTATTTATAAGGATCAGATGATCTAAAGGGCCCATTAGACCAACGGTTGCCAAATCAGGACTGAAGGCGGCCGCAACGGATACTTACTACAACGGATAAATGCTACAGTAGTACAAAAACTGAGTATCTCAGACAGATTTTTTACCATGAAGTCACCAGAAGCAGAAAGAACCCAAAATCATCAACAACCCATCAAATCAATAGTCTTCATGAACTTTTTGTTGAGATATCAAAGCAACCGGGACACACCAGAAGGCATATCAAAAGAACTCGCGGACAGGCAAGGCACATTATACAGCGGTCGACGCATCATCAAAGAACTCGACGCAGTCAGAATCGCGGAATCTCACCCATACAAGATCAACTCAGTAAAAAAACAGCTCGCACAATCCTTGGAGACAAAGATAAGACAAATATCTTTTTTATTTCACTGATTAAGAGGATACTGAGATTACAAAAAGTATAAAAGGATACAGGACATGATAAACTAGGGGAAATACAGTTATACGACAACCAGGAGCCTGGTGGAATTTGCAAGGGCATCAAGACAACCCTGGTCAACTGCAAATATCAACAAAGAACCCAGTGGAATTCGAGGTTGTTCAACCTCTACCAAGATTTGATGTCGACAAGCAGGAGGGCAACCCTCGAAATGAAATCGCCATAGCAAATTCATCTATGAAGTCACTGAGAATGGCAGGAGCACCAAGTACACGGGAGGAGCAACCACGTCTTCACACTCCATGACTCCCAAAGAACTCGGACGGATCTCCCAACATGAGCTGATTTGCAATGCAGCGCCAAAATGACACAGCAGAGAAGGAAGAGGAGGCCAGTCCACACCATGCGAAGCGTGAACAACCTAAACAGGTCGTGAACCACCAAGTTAAAGGCAACAAGGAGAAAGGGTGAAGGGCACTGGAAAACGAGGCGCCTAAGGCAGCGCCAAGTGCATCACAAGCCCTACAACATTCGCCCTGACACCTTCGACAAAGTGATTCCACCCGAGGACTAGCTTGCTATTAGCCCCCTATCACAAGACCTCCACCATTCGCTAGAGAGATCACAAAACAAGCCCAAGGGCTTATCAATCTCACACACCAGCAATTCCATAGCTATAAAGAGAAGGAGAAGCAACTCAAGAAGACTAGAAGTGAATGAGGAAGCAACGATGATGTGAACCCGCTAGGGTTTGTGGACGATCTTTCGATGAGAGGCGTGAGATAACTTGATTGATGGATGGAGATGATGTTCACGGCCCGACTATAGCCTTCAAGACTGCGCCTTAGCGACCGATACACCACTTCCAAAGGCCGTCACGATCTTGTGGAGCGCGACAACCAGCCACTAGGGCTCCCGTCCTGCAAGCAATCAAAGAACTAGCAAGAACGAGGAAACAAGCACTGAATTGGCAAGATCAAATTGAAGGTTTTAAACTGAATCTTATTATGAGTGGGGTTCCAAAGACAAGGAGATGGGCGGCTGGATCAGCACGCGCACCTACAAGCAAGTAGCGACGGCTAAACTTGATGTAAACAAAACCCAATCTGTTTGTAGCGGCTATGGAGGTATAAGAGAGGGTAGAGGGCGACCTTGTCCTGGTAGGAGTTGTCCCACAACCCTAGGACACGCCCCTATTGGGCCCCACTTGATACATGGCCCATCGAGCAACAATCAGGTGACACGAGGAAAGAAAAACCTCTCGGCGTTATTTGCATCATTGCCTCTGACTCTGAGAAGATATCAACATGAGACTGGATCCATATGAAAGTAGACTTGATAAGCTTTCCATCAAGTATCAAAACATCCCAATTGGAGTCCGTATGAAGCCGTGGTGACCCACACAAGTCGGGGTTGTTCTGCAGTCCGAATCCAACTCCCAAATCGTGTTGGGTTTGGACTCTTGCTTTCCTTGCTCTAGAAGCGACGTGGTAGCCTGATGGAGGATGTTGTGGACACATGGACTTGATCCCCAATCACCTTTGTTAAGGTACCACGCTTCCCATATGCAATCAACCCTTGAGCTGGTGTTGCCTCGCATTCTGAATGCAGTCGCACCTTCCCTTGTTGATCCTCTTCATCATTCCTGATCAACACAAAAGTGCACTTGTCTCCATTGTCTAAATATGATGGACGAGAGTTTAAGAATGAACTTACTTGATGGTTGAGTTGACGAGCACAAGCACGAGTAAGAGGACCAGCAATAGGTACTGGTGTTGGCGTGGACGGCGTGGATGTATGGTTGGTGTTGATGTCCTCATCATCCTCCCTTTCTTGAATTTGAGTCGTCCTCGACTCAAGCTCATCTTCCTCACCCAAATAAGGCTTCAAATCTGCAATGTTAAATGTGGGACTAATCCCAAACTCTGCAGAAAGATCAAGCTTATATCATTCTTATTAATTCGTTGGAGCACTTTAAAAGGACCATCAGCTCTAGGCATCAATTTAGATTTTCTCAATTCAGGAAATCTATCCTTTTGCAAATGCAACCAAACCAAATCTCTAGGTTCAAGAATCAACTCCCTTCTACCTTTATCTCTAGCAAATTTGTACTTAGCATTCATGCGCTCTATGTTTTCTTTAGTGGTTTCATGCAATTTTAGCATCAAGTCAGCACGTTGCTTAGCATCAAAATTCAATTTTTCAGAACTTGGCAAAGGAATTAAATCAATAGGAGCACGTGGCAAGAAACCATAAACAATCTCAAAGGGAGACATCTTTGTCGTAGAATGCAACAAACGATTATAAGCAAACTCGATATGAGGCAAACAATCTTCCCACATCTTAATATTCTTCTTTAAAACAGCCCTTAACATAGTAGATAAAGTTCTATTCACAACTTTAGTTTGACCATCAGTTTGGGGATGACAAGTGGTGGAAAATAAAAGCTTAGTCCCCAATTTAGCCCATAAAGTTCTCCAGAAATGGCTAAGAAATTTAGCATCATGATCAGAAACAATTGTATTTGGCACACCATGCAAGCGAACAACTTCTCAAAAGAACAAATCAGCAATATGTGTAGCATCATCAGTTTTATGACATGGTATGAAATGTGCCATTTTAGAGAATCTATGCACAACCACAAAAACACTATCTCACCTATTCCTAGTCCGTGGCAATCCCAACACAAAATCCATAGAAATATCTTTCCAAGGAGCACTAGAAACAGGAAGAGGCATATGCAAACCATGTGGATTTAATCGTGACTTAGCCTTTTGACATGTTGTGCAGCGAGCAATGAACCTCTCCACGTCTCGTCACATCTTTGGCCAAAAGAAATGACCAGCAAGAATGTCCTCCGTCTTCTTCGCTCCAAAATGTCCCATCAAGCCACCTCCATGCGCTTCCTGCAGCAACAACAAGCAAACGGAGCTAGCTGGAATGCATAGCTTGTTAGCTCTAAACACAAACCCATCATTGACGATGAATTTATTCCATGACTTCCCACCTTTACAATGCAACAAGATATCTTTAAAATCAGCATCATGAGCATATTGGTCTTTAATTGTGTCTAACCCAAAGATCTTGTAATCAAGTTGATTCAGCAAAGTATATCTCCTTGACAAAGCATCAGCAATGATATTCTCCTTCCCCTTCTTGTGCTTAATAACATAAGGAAAGGATTCAATAAATTCTACCCACTTAGCATGTCGTCGATTCAGTTTTCCTTGACTACGAATATGTTTCAAAGATTCATGATCAGAGTGAATAACAAACTCTTTGGGCCACAAATAATGTTGCCATGTTTCTGAAGTTCGAACAAGAGCATACAATTCTTTATCATAAGTGGAATAGTTCAGAACAGGCCCGCTCAATTTCTCACTAAAATAGGCAATAGGTTTACCCTCTTGTAACAAAACACCACCCAATCCAATTCCACTGGCATCACATTCTAGCTCAAAAGTCTTATAAAATCAGGGAGTTGGAGCAAAGGTGCATGTGTTAACTTATCTTTAAGCATATGGAAGGAGTGCTCTTGTGCTTTGCCCCAAGAAAAAGGCACTCCCTTCTTCGTAAGCTCATTCAACGGTGCAGCAATGGTGCTGAAGTCCTTCACAAAACGGCGATAGAAACCAGCAAGACCTAGGAAACTCCGCACTTGTGTGACCGTCATGGGTACAGGCCATCCTTGTATAGCTTCCACCTTGGATTTATCAACCTCAATTCCCTGTGGAGTGACAACATAGACAAGAAACGATACTCGATCGGTGCAAAAAGTGCACTTCTCAAGGTTACCAAATAAACGGGCATCACGTAGAGCATTAAAAATAGCACGTAAGTGTTCAAGGTGTTCATCCATGGATTTGCTATAAATCAATATATCATCAAAGTAGACGACAACAAATTTCCCAATGAAAGCACGCAAAACCTCATTCATTAATCTCATGAAAGTACTAGGTGCATTAGTTAACCCAAAAGGCATGACTAACCACTCATATAAACCGAACTTAGTTTTGAAAGCAGTTTTCCATTCATCTCCCAATTTCATAAGAATCTGGTGGTACCCACTACGCAAATCAACTTTTAAAAACACAATAGCACCACTTAATTCATCAAGCATATCATCTAATCGTGGAATAGGGTGCCGATATCGAATAGTGATATTATTAATAGCCCTACAATCAACACACATACGCCATATTCCATCTTTCTTGGGCACTAAAATTACGAGAACTGCACAAGGACTAAGAGATTCACGCACATAACCTTTATCTAGTAGTTCTTGCACTTGTTGCTGAATTTCCTTTGTTTCTTCCGGATTTGTTCTGTATGGTGCAGATCAATTTGGTGCTCAATCTTGCGTATTGGTGGCAGCCCCGCTGGTATCTCACTTAGAAACACATCAGAATAGTCCTGCAAAATGTTAGCAACAGCAGGGGGCAAAGAACGTTGCATATCCTCAATTGAAATCAAAGCATCCTTGCATACCAAAGCATAAGCAATAGAGGTGGATGCATTGAACTCATTAATATCAGATTTTGTAGCAAGCATACAATGTCCTTTTAGTTTTACCTCATCTTTGTCGTAAACAACAGATTTGGTATTTTTACTACTCTCACTCATCGCTTTTGCAGCCTTTGCAACATCATTTTGCATAATGGTTTTAGGAGACATAGGATGCAACACAATTTTCCGATCATGGTATAGAAAAGAATATTGATTTGATCTGCCATGATGCATAGAATCTCTATCAAATTGCCAAGGTCTACCTAACAGAATATTGCAAGCTTGCATAGGCACAACATCACATTCAACAATATCTTTGTATGATCCGACGGAAAAATTAAGTCGCACAAGTCTAGTTACCTTTGCCTTACCACTGTTGTTCAGCCACTGAATGTAGTAGGGATGCGGGTGTGGTTTGGTGGTGAGGGCAAGCTTCTGCACCATATCGCTGCTTGCCAAGTTGTTGCAGCTACCTCCATCAATGATCATGCGGCATGAATGCTCCTTGATGACACATTTGGTTTGAAATAAAGTGTGTCGCTGATTTTGCTCCGTCTTCTCCATTTGTGCACTAAGCACTCGCTGTACAATCAAGCTCTCATAGTGGTCCGCGTCACCTGCAGTAATATGTTCTTCTATGTGTTCCTCACTACCCGCATGGTCAGCCGCAAGCAACGCAAGTGTATCTTCATCATAATCACTAGCAGACGAACACTTGCCATCTTCTTTGACAATCATAACACGCTTGTTTGGACAGTCACGCATCACATGCCCATATCCCTTGCACCGATGACATTGTATCTTGCTTATTCTACCTGTCGATGCCACGGATGAAGTACTCGCAGCTGGCTTTTGCATTGTCTTCGCAACCGAATTGGTGGGGGCAGCTCGACTCTTGTCACTGGATGATGGCGTAGGAGTACATGTAGATGGAGTTGTAGACGTGCGTTGCTGCCATGAGTTAGTTTTTCCTGCAAAAATATTATTCCTTGCGCTAGCACGTCGTCCCTACACTTCCCTTTCAGCTTTACAAGCAAGATGAAACAAACGGGTTATGTTAGTATAATCTTTATATTCAAGGATGTCCTGGATTTCACAATTTAGCCCGCCCAAAAATCTAGCCATAGAAGATTCCTCTTCCTCCTGTAAGTTACAACGCAGCATTCCCATTTGTAATTCCTGATAATATTCTTCTACACTTTTCGCACCTTGTCTTAATCGCTGCATCTTATTTAACATATCACGTGCATAGTAAGAAGAAACAAATCTAGCCCTCGTGATTCGTTTCAACGCTTCCCAAGTTCGAGGTACGTTATTAGGATTTTTGTTACCATATTCTATCCACCAAACTGAAGAAAAATCGGTAAACTCACTAGTAGCAGCTCTAACATGAGTATCCTCAGGAAAATTGTGACATACAAACTTTTGGTCAATGGCAATTTCCCAAGTAATGTACGCATCAGGATCATACTTACCATCAAAAGAAGGTATTTTAAATTTAATCTTGCTGAAAGCATCATTATTATTAGGTACCTCACGTCGACGGTGACCACCCATACCTCTACGATTATAGCATAGACGACGTCGATCACAAGCATCCCAATCATCATGTTCGGTATCACCAGTATAATCTTCATCATAATTATCTTCAACTTGCTCTTCATCCTTCTTGTCGTCATTATGCCGCTCTGTCTTTTGTGTGGAAGTCATCAAAACGGTGCAAAAGGGCAACAAGGCTTTTATCCATATGAGCCACAGATGCCTCCAACCCTGTAAGCTTGTTGGAGGTGGTAAGTTGGGTTGTCTCCAATTGCCCAATCTTGTCATTGGTTACTTGTAAATCGTTATCAAGTCCGTCTGTATGCAGCTGCACTTGCCTTGCACTTTCCTTTGAAGCCGAGGCCGCTCCCACCTGGATCGAAGCTCGCTGACAACCCATATCGTCGTCAGGACAAGCTCGATCCGCACCCCATCAAACCGCAAGACCCACAGCCGCCGTTGTATCCGAGCCATCATGTCCACCGCCTCGCGGAGACGACGGAGCATAGACGAGCTCCAACTCCTACACATATCTCCATGCGCTCGTCGACGACATCGTAGGAGAACGCCGCTGAGACGGGGTCGAGCTCGGGAGACCTTTATTCCTTGGCGCCACCGCCGCCGCCGCCACAGCGCCGCCGCCAGAACCACAACCCTAGATAAACTAGACCTTAAACTACACCGCCGGGCGGAAGCCACCATTCCCCCACATCCGGGGGCCAGAAGGCCGCCGGAGACGGAGGAGAACGGCAGCCCGCCGGCGGGAGCACGAAATCGCCTCCCTTGTCGCCGCTCTCTACTGTAGCAGTGGAGAGGGTTCGAGAGAGGACCAGATGTTCTTTGCCAATATAAGTTGATTTTAAAAGTTTGCAGTGCAAGTCATCTTCGTTGAAATCCAGTCCGTGTTTCTAGCTCTTTAAGTTTTAGCTTCAGCGATGGGCTACCAAATGGCGTCCAGCTGTCAGGGCCACGCAGCATTCGTTCCGTTGCTCGTTAGTTATTTACCAGCATAACGTGGGTTATTGAGTAATCGCTGGCTCTGATCAACTCTGGCCTGGTCAAAGCCTGCCTATTGACCACGCTCCTTTTTCTGCAACTGCAACCTGTGGCACCACAGCTTACACACTTCTCGTAGTTCACGAACAAGTGTGTTTTCACGCGTGCTGTCTGATTGCTCTGTCTTCGAAATTAACACCAATGAAAGCCTGATTGGTCAGCTCAGGCCAATTGCTAATTAGAATTTGAATCAACAAAGACTTACTATTTGCTAGTCATATCATTACTCTCTCTAGGTCTCTAGTAACAGACGAGGTACAGTAGTACCTAAAGAGGCTTCAGATGAAGGAGCATTTCATCATTTTGTCAGACTACTTCTGGCTTTTATTATCAAAGTCTTCGCCTTCTTTCACATAGTATATAGTCAGCAGGAGACAAGGTCCAACAACCCACTACCTCTAGCTGAACCAGAACCGATTTCTGACGATCATACGGCAGTAGAGGCTTTCAATGTAGACGTCATAGAGCGGCTTCAGAGACTTGAAGGGAAGGTCGATGAGCTTGGCAGCAAGCCCCCAGCGATTCCTATGGAGAAAGAACGATCCCTCTTGGAGTCATGGGATAGGATAAAATGTATTGAATCTGACCTGGAGTGAACAAAGAAGGTAAGTCTCAGTGTATCTCCATTTATATCTGCTGAAGGCAACAGTAATTAAAATCCATACAATAATTAGGGAATATTTGCATTTCCTAATTAAATGTAAACGATGGTAGCATCAATTTTAGATCATTAAACATGGCACAAACGGAAATTAAGGCATTTTAAATGTTGAAACGCAAGTGTTGAGACATTTCTGAACACAAGGAAACTAAAACCTTCTTGTTTTTAATAAATGATACGAATAAGTGGAGGAATATAGCATTCTCATGCATCCATGAGAACAGATGATTGAAGACTGTTAAGAGAAATCGCTATCTAGACTTACCGCCAATGTAAAATGAAAATAAGAAAAACCCCCTTCTTTTTGTCAGGTGCTGCAAGCCACGGTGATGAAGCAATTAGAAATCGCTGAGTCGCTGGAGGAAGTGATTAGATCAAATCTACGTGTAAGATCACCTACTAGGCGAACCTGGATTGCAATGTAGTTACACTGTTGGTCTCACTATATCTTGTCCATCATGCAGAGACGAAGATTCTGTGCGTGATAAGAAATCAGCACTGCTAAAGTAACAATACATGCTTTATCATGGGGTTGAAGTCAAGGGTACATTATTACCAAGAAAAAAGGTCATGGGTACATTTGGGGAGAAAAGTATGCACAAGGATTCGATGGATGATGTGAAAACGGTCCAGTCAGTTTTCACATTACTGGCACAAAAGATGGTGACCACGGATGGTGAAAGAATCGGTCCTATTTTTCTTTTTTTTTCTTATGATGACCATAAGAACTAAGAAGCCTATGCATTTTCATGTTAACAGTTAGGATGGATGACAAGGGCCACAAAAATAGAAGAGATAGAAATGTGGAAAGTAAGTGGTACAGATATGTGGCACAGTGTGTGGTGATATAAACGTGCGCATTTATTTGATCTTTGCAAAGAATTGTGCGATATGTTATACTATTTATCATGAATTATAGAGGACGTGTCAGCGGGACTCAATAATCTGCAGATGTGGAGAAGCGCGGGAACGAAGACGCGGAGCACGCGAAGCAGCGTTATCAGGATTCGTTGCGTGATTACGCTCTCCTAAAAAAACTTAAGGCCTAGATGCCGTATATCCATTTTAAGATTTGTCGGCGCTATGATTTAAGTGGTAAACGATATTTCTATTGACAAAGAGGCGTCATTGGTCACTTTAGGAATCTCTAGATTTACCGGCTTAGTTCTTCGAAGACACCCATAGGGATAGGGTTTGTAAACATGTGTTCATAGATAAGTGTGCGCACGTGTTGTTAGCGTCTACTTTGTATTTTGTAACTGTAACAAAAAAGTTATATGAACTCTTAATCCTTTTGAAAACTGAAGAAGTTGTCCTTCCTATCCAATTTTTTTTGCAGTTTAGCCTTTCATGTGAGGATGATTGTCCCTTAGGAGCGGGGACGATCCAATTACCACACACCTCATTTAAGGACTGTCTCGTACACAAAAGAGATATGACCAGACTTTTCCAAGGTACACGAAAGAGAAGTGGCTGGACTGTCGTACTTGCAAGTCCCAAGTCTTAGCTCTTGGCAGTTCATGTCTACGAACGCCAGAAAGTCCGACCACTATATAATTGAACTCGTAGAACAAAGCATAATGAGTTTATCAGTTTTAATCGTAGTATTATTATGTTCATATAAAAAGATCTAAATTTTTTGGCTCGTTCCATATTTAAAAATACTTAGGACTGACGTTGTTGGCAACAACAAGTGCTGCCATGGTGGGCAAGGTTGGCCACCTTAATCCTGTTAAAGGTAACTCATGGGTACGGGTTGGTGACTGTGTCCGCCTTGAATGTCATCTACCACCCTCAAGGCGCCTATCTAGGGGCGGGTCCCTGTCAATGATATCTCCTCGGTAGTCTACCACGGGGCTACCCGAGGTAGTAGATCATCGGTGAGGGTGCGCTAGGACCTACGAACTAGAGGTGAGATGTAAGACAAACAACCAGGTTTATCCAGGTTCGGGCCGCGAGGTGTGTAATACCCTACGTCATGCGTCTCTATGTGTTGTATTGCTGAGTATAGGAGAGTACAAGATGCGTTTGAGGGGATCCCTGCCCGCCTTATATAGTCAGGGAGCAGGGTTACAGATCTAGAGTTTCCCCTGTGGTCGGTTACATTGCTCTGTGACTTGGAAAGTATGAATGGATCCTAACCCACTAGGCTTCCTTGCGTGCCAAGCGGCCTTCAGGTCCCGTGCGGCCCACTGACCAGGGCGGTGATGGCCTACGAGCTTCGTCTTATGGTCTGGGCTGGCTGGTCCATGCGGCCCAAGGCCTCGCAGTGAGGGTATAGGGGTTTATACCCCAACAGCAAGTTCCCGAGCACCATGTATCTTGAGGGAGTCGCCGTCTTTTCCTGTGTCGAGCAGTGAAGATGCAGATCTCGTAATGCCGACCAGATACACTTCATCTCGAGCAGTTTGTAAGTCTGCTCTCGACCACAGCTTTTGTCAAGGAAGGTGGTCTGTCAAAAGATGCGTGGTGCTCTAAGAAAAAGAAAAAAGATTCTTCACATCCCTGGGACATGGGCCCACATTAACACGTGACACGAAGTATCACTAGAATGCCAACATGAACCATCCGAAAAGGTAGGGGTATCGAACCAAGAACAGAAGATAGGCCCAAGTCACTGCGAGGTGATGTGGGCCCACGTAATCCCCAAGCTCGATAGAAGATGGAAGATGTTGTATTGAGCTTTATGAGAAAACTCAACATAGCACTAACTAGTCCGTAGTCAGTGCCAAACGACAAATCGATGCAAAATCCTAGGTATGAACCCACGGCCTTCTGCTTAGGAAACAGATCATAGGATCAACCGGGTCTAGGGACACCTAGAAACGCTTGTCTGCAGACACCTGTGGGTAACAAGTCAAATGCGCAGTCCCCAGGTAAGTCCTGGACGGAGCACAGGCTTAATCGGGTAAAGGAACACTGAGAAACGCTGGTCCACAGACACCTCTGCGTGACAATTCGATTGCGCAGTCCTAGGTAAGTCTTGAACGGAGCACAGGCTAGATCGGGTCAAGGGACACCGAGAACCATTGGTCCGTAGACACCTCTGGGTGGCAAGTCAACTGCGCAGTCCCCAGGTAAGTCCTAGATGGAGCACAGGCTTGATCGGGTCAAGGGACATCGAGAACCATTGGTCCGTAGACACCTCTAGGAGGCAAGTCGACTGTACAGTTGAAAGGTCGAGATGGCGGACTAGAGGGGGGTGAATAGTCCTTTCTAAAACTTACCACACCGGCTAACCGAAACAAATGCGGAACTAAAACTATCGGTCAAGCCAAGACTTCACCCCTCTAAACTATGACTCTAGACACACCATGAAAAAGATCCTAAACAAGAAAACAAGGTGCCGATCTAGCTTGAGCTCTCCTAAACAAGTCTAACTTGCAAGGTCACACAAACCTAAGCAACTAGTACTCTAGCAACCGAGAGAGCTCCTACACAAGTCTAATGAGCAAAGCACAAAGCAAATCTAAGCTCACTAGATGCTCAAGGACAAGGTTACACAAACCAAACCCAAGAGCTTAAATTACTTAGCTACACAAACTAAGCAAAACAACTAATTAGACTACATAAGTTAATTAGCCACATAAGAGATACTTCTATGCTACACAAGCTATGAGGCAACTAGATAGCTACACAAGCCAACTAATTGCAAGAGCAACAACACATGCACAATATATATAAATGTAAATACACGCTTGTGAATAGAGATGCAAACCACCGCGAAGTGTGGAACAAGATGACACGACGATTTTTCACCAGGTTCACTTGGTTGCCACCAAGCTATGTCCTGTTGTGGCAATGCACCCACTTAGAGTTTCACACGCTAAATGGCATCGGCTAGCCAAACCCACAGCTTCGGGTGCGTTAAAACCAACACAAGATGGAGATCCTCCAAGGCATGATCTCCACTAGAGTTGCTCTTCGCGATCTCCCGTAGGGTGAGTACAATACCCCTCACAATCTCATCTCCAGAGCACCGCACAAGCTCCTTGCGTGCTTCGACGGAGTCTCTTGCCCCCAAGCTGTCTAGGAGGTGGCAACCTCCAAGAGTAACAAGTCCACCGCCTTGCAACATGAACACCCAGTGTCACTCGATGCAATCTCTCAACGCAACGCACTAGAATCACTCTCTCACTCGATCGGATGAACACTATCAAGCATGAGTGAGTTAGAGGGCTCCCAAGCACTCCCACACAAGCCACCAAGGCCAAAGTGTGCTTCCCCAACCGACCATGGGTGGCCAAAGGGCTATTTATAAGCCCACACTCGAAACTAGTCGTTAGTCACTTCGTCCAGCTCAGCAACACACGCAGGACACATCCTGCGCTAACCCCTGGACGCGTCCTGCGCGTTCAAAAATAGCGTGGGAAACACTTTGATTCAAAAACCAACCTCAGGACGCGTCATGCGCATAGCTCCAAACTCGGACGAAACACTGTAACGCGTCTGGCATGTGTATCTCAGTTCAAACGCGAAGTTGACCGTTGAAGCCCCGGACGCGTCCGCACGAGGTCTCCGGACGCGTGGTCCTGGTGTCCGACGCTCCGCCTCGCTTGCAGGGTGCTCCGAGTTGTGTTCGGGGCTGCTCTGGACACGTCCGATTCTCTATTCAACGCACAGGACGCGTCCTGCACTCCTCTATGGATACGTCCTGCGCTCAGCGTCCGCAGCTCACTAGGCAGCAGACCACTCCACACTAAAATGGGCATATCTCTTAGCTCCGAACTCCGTTTTCGATGATCTTGGACTTGTTGGAAAGCTTACTCAGAGGACTACACAATCTACATATCCTCTTGATCCATATCACAAAGGATCAAATCAGTTTTCCAATCCAAGAACCATCAACTCTCTTTTCCAACACAAGAGTTCACGGAACCATCTCCAACTCCTTCTCCTTTGCAAATGTGCCAACACCACCAAGTGTACATCACCATGTGTATGTGTGTTAGCATTTTCACAATCACTTTTAAAAGATTTTCACTTGCTCTCACAATGTCATTCGATCCTAACTTGTCGTAATGTTAGATCGCTCATTTTTTTGTGACTCAATGTTAGATCGCTCAAGTGGCACTAGATGACCGATATGCAAACAAGTTTGCCCCTCTTGATAGTAGGGCTATCAATCCTAAATCCGGTCATCAACTTCTCTACACGCCTCATGACCGGTGAAATGAAATGCCCTAGATTATACCTTTGCCTTGCGCATTTCTATTTCCACCGTCTTCCTTCAATGTGCCACAGTGACACACATGCACCGACACGATCACCGAATGATATGATCCACTTCATATCATCATGCAACGTTCTTGGTCCATCGATCTTGATCTCACTTGCTCTTCACTGTCTCATGGTCCATCGGCACCAATTCTTGCTCTAACTTCACTGTCTCATGGTCCATCGCTTTAAAGCCTTGACTTGTCCTTCACACATCCACCTGTCCATCAAGCCAAGCCTCATCTTGATCTTCTCCATCTCGGTCACATGACTCCATGTCATGTCACATATGCAGTTAAGCTCCTCCATTGCACATTCACCTAATGGACTAATTTCCTATGTGTCTCACATAATCCACATTAGTCCAACCTAAAGTTGTCACTCAATTGCCAAAACCACATAAGGACCTTTCAATCTCCCCCTTTTTTGAATTGATGACAACTCTATAAAAATATGGAAATTAACAATATTTGGACTTTATGCCACTTATCCAACATTTAAGCTCAATGTCATGATTTGGATAAGTACCACAAAGTCAACTTGGTAGTGATAGCTCCCCCTACATGTGTGCTCAACTGGTTTGAATTCAAGCTTGCACACATGTATAAATATGAAACTTTTGGGAGAGTTAGCACTACTAAGTGAGGCTAAGGTGTATAGGATAAACCTTTGAAACATGATATCAATCGGAGTTACACCATTGAATTCATCCTTAGCATCATGGTTAGCTAGATATCACATACAAAACAACTAGATACCTCATGAGATCAACATTATAAATAAGGCTCTAGTACCATGAGAAAGAACACATGTGACTAGCTAAACCATCCTATGCATGCACCACACAAGCATTGCACATTGAATTTAAAAACTTATGCAAATGCAAGCAAGCACATGAATATGCACATATCAAATGCAATCAACCTACTTGTATGCATCACTTGTCCAAGAATTTTTGATCCTCCTCCATTCTTCAATATTGCTCCCTCTTGGTCCATGTCCATGGCTTCTCCCATATTTGTCCAAATTCCCCCTTGTAATATGCCTCTTGCATATCTTTGCACATTTATCTCCCTCTTTGTCATCAATCACCATAAAGGTATGATAGCCCAATACCACATGAAGATATCACATGAATGTGTCTCATGATGCCATGTAAATGTGATACCATGTGAAGATTAGCCTCTTGTATCATGTGTATGGTGAGTCCTTTGATGCAAAGAGTTAGACTTGTATAGATGTTGATATTCTTGAATCTTCATTTTGATGGGACACTATCATAGCTTGGAATGACACCACGTGTAAGAACCATATGTAGTCACATGAATACCATGTGTGATTATGAATAGGGCACCCCCTATGTCATAGCACAAGAAATACCACACGTAGGTCACTTGTAAGCTCTTTGACCATGATTCCAATGAGTTGGGGCAACTCCCCCTATGTCAAAGCATGGGCCAACCAACTTATAGATGATGGTAGATTTCTTGATTTGATCACTTAAAGTTGAGGATCACTTGTGGAAACCACCTTTTGATGTACTAGCATTAGGTTACCACTTGTTAGAATTGTCAATTATGCTCAATTCTTGAATTAGAATCTTTCATGAGCTTCTTTCTCTTTGACTTGAGCTACCATGTTTTTCTTATAAGCTTTTCAAGTCCGGTTTGAACCAATGACAAGCTTCTTCACACCTCATAAAGTATAAGGGTTATCTTGCCAATATTGTACTTGTCACTTATATGCAATCCAAAATAGATCAAGTACTTGGGTTCACTAGCTCATGAACAAAACCTTATTCATACCACTAGATCATTCAATCAATCAAGCAATAGTGGTAGACTATGAATTATAAGCTTTTCATTTATCATGCATGATCCTAGTAAGCATGTACTATATGCACTAACCACATACTAGTAAGGAATGAAATGATCATGCACAATACAATGATACCTTTGCTATGTTGGAGTAGAGGATAGTCATTTGATTCCAATATCATTACTCCAATAGCAATGTGAAGTCCACTTATAAGCTTGAAGACCAATAGATATTAATTTGGATTCTATGCTTCACCAATATGAAATGATAACCACTAATGATCAAGTGCACTTCTCTTGTTGTGGTTGGCTTGCATCTTCTTTTCATATTTGCTTGCATGAGAGAATACCACTTATATTACCACTTGATTTATCATGTATTGCTCTCTTTTGGGTGTTGCTTGCTTTCTTGATCAACCCTTTTGATTGCTTCAACTAAGTATCTCCAATAATCCTTGGATCATCACTTCCATGTTGGCCTTCCAAGTACACCTCACTTGGTTTTTCCCAACTCATTTGGGCGGCACGCCCCCTCAGCAGGGAGAAGTGATCTCTCTCCAAGAACTATCCTTGACACTCACTTGAGTTGCCTTTGTTTGATTGATCCATCTCTTTCTTGCTCTTGATCTTGATCTTTAATAAACCAAACATATGTTCCTCAATCACTTGTAATCATGATTCCAACTTGAGGACCTTTCAATTTGAGTGACTCTTGATTTATCCAATGTTAGTCACTCTTCTGGCAGATTCTGTACCCTTCAAAGAATAATTCATATCTTCAAATGTACAGATCCAAATGACATGAAATTTGGTGAAGATTTGTGACACTAAGTCTTCTAGCAGTTGTAAAAAATTTAGCTTCATTGGACTTCTAGATTGCTACCAGATTTTACATCTTCCCACACTGCTTCATGCTGAAAACTGCTGCACTATAGCTGACAAGAACTAATCCAAAACCATAGCAATTCTCATCCAATACTCATGAGATTTGTACAACATCTTGTATCATAAGTGTAGAGCATGTATACCAAATTTTAAGCCAATCCAAATATATTTGATCCATCAAACTCAGACTTGAACACTGCTAGCTCAGAATTTGAATTTTGGACAGATTTAAGCAATTGAGCTATGCTTCTTCAAAATGAATCAAACTTGAAGCTAATATGTTTGAATACTTACACAAGACATATATCAATTCAAACCACTAACTAAGATTCATCTTATGATCATACCCAACCAAATCATTTCAAATTTGACTACCAGGCAATTAATCCATTCAATCTTCTTGTAGCAAGCAACATATGCATATATATCCAATTCAATCAACTCATATGCACCCAAAATGAATTAGATCAACTAAAGATATACTTTGATAACTCATGATCATCCAACTAGCAAGCTTCACCTCAAATGAAATGCAAGCCATCAAATGACTAATGATTTACCACAACTTGAATATTGCACTTGTATGTTGTAGCACATGGACTTCACTTGTCATGTCTTGGCATTGGGATGTGAATAGCACTAAGCTTAAATACTTGACTCAATCAAATGATGGAAAATATGAAATCAATTAAATCAAGTCTCCAATGCCATGGTACCTACACACAATCATCCACTTTTTGATGGTACCCAAACTAGTTTGGGTCCTCTCAAGTTAGGTGCAACATACTTAGGCAAAGCCTTAGTATGAGTAGCGGGATGTATTATAATAGCAACCATAGAGGTACCATCACCATCCTTCCTAAGCATATCATTTGCATCAATGAAAATAGGCTTAGGAGTTTTACCTAGGGGACATGAATCGGCCATGTGTCCCCTTTCCCGGCATGAATAACATATTCTCTTTGGTAGAGCCTTAACTTCATTGCTTTTGTGATTCTTTTCATTGCCTTGCCTTTCAAGAGTTTCTTGAGCCTTCTTCTCAAGCTTGTTGGAACACTTCGAGGCAAAGTGTCCTATGTCACCATACTTGAAGCACTTTATGTGAGCCAAATCTTTCTTCTCTTGGATCTTGCTCATCGTCATGTTGGCATCTTTGATACGAGCTGGATGCCTTGGTCTTCCACCCCTTCTTGTTTTCTTCTTCTTCTTCAAGTCATCAACTTTAGATTCATGATTGATCTTGACTTGAAAGACTTGGGGTCTTGCTTTTGGCTCAACTTGAGGCTTCTTGGATGGGCAACACTTAGCAAGGTGTCCCATTTCATGACAACGGTAACACATGAAATGAGCTAGCTTCTTTTCTTCTTGCTTCTTCTTTATTTTGCCCTTGTTGAAACCAATGCCACTCTTATCACCGTAGCTTCTTTTGTTCTTCATCATGTGCTCAAAGGTGACTTGAGAGTTGTAACACCTATGTAGCTTGTTGCTCAAATTCTTCACTTCATTCTTGAGCTCATTATTTTCCTTCAAAAATTTAGTCTCACAAGACATAGAAGAAGAACAAGCATCTAAATGTGAAGAACATGGCATATCAAGTAAATCATCACAAGAGGTGGATACATGCTTCTTGCCTACATCACAAGGGTTAGTAACAATATGAGATTGATCATTTGACCCAAGAGATGAGCTCTCACTAGTTTTGGTTTCTTCATTGGAAGACTTCTTAACGAGAAAAACATGTTCTTGTAACAAGTTATCATGAGCAACACTAAGTTCCTCATGAGCCAATTTTAGACATCATGTGAACAAGTATTAACATAAAGTAGATGCTTTTGTTGTTCACATGTTGTCTTTAGAAATGAGTTTTCTTTTTCTAACTTGCTTGTTTTAGCGAACTCTTTTTCTAAGCTCTTGCCAACTTAAAAACAAGCTCAAGACTTGGATCATCACAATCCATAACCACATTACCAATCTTTACCTTGTTGTCACCATGTGACATGGAGCAATGTGGTGATGTCGAAGAGCTTCAAGTAGTGTCATCACTCTCATAGCCATCATCAAATGAGCTTGAGGTAGAATCTTCACTTGCTTCACTTGAGGCATCAACATCCACCTTGTCAAGTGAACTTGTGGAAGGATGATCATCATCTTCAGTTGACCTTGAGGTGGAGCAATCCTCCACAACAACCTTGTTGTGGTCATGCTCAACAACCTCATGTGCCTCCTCCTTGGGCTCATCATCGTCGTCATCATCATCATCGAAGGCCGCCCCATACTTTTCATTGAGATAACTCCAAATCCCATGGGCGGTCTTCATGTTCATGATTCGCTCATCAAAGATGCTATTATCCAAAGATCTATACAAAGTGTCAATAGCTTGGATGTCTAGATCTAGGCATTTCTCTTGTGCTTGACTTAGATTATCTTCGTTCAACATATGAGAAAAGCCCACATCTACCATCCACCACAATTGGGGAGAAATAAACTTAAAATTACACTTCATCCAATTTCTCCACTGTGCAAAGTGTGTGCCATCAAAAGTGTGTGGACACCCAACATCTACCCCATAAGTCGCCATCCTCTCGGGTTGGTAAAGACCACAAATGAGAGACTCGGCTCAGATACCACGTGAAAGGTCGACATGGCGGACTAGAGGGAGGGTGAATAGTCCTTTCTAAATATTATCGCACCAGCTAACCGAAACAAATGCGGAATTAAAACTATCGGTCAAGCCAAGACTTCACCCCTCTAAACTAAGACTCGAGACACACCTTGAAAAAGATCCTAAACAAGAAAGCAAGGTGCCGATCTAGCTTGAGCTCTCCTAAACAAGTCTAGTTTGCAAGGTCACACAAACCTAAGCAACTAGTACTCTAGCAACCGAGAGAGCTCCTACATAATTCTAATGAGCAAAGCACAAAGCCAATCTAAGCTCACTAGATGCTCAAGGACAAGGTTATACAAACCAAACCCAAGAGCTCAAATTACTTAGCTACACAAACTAAGCAAAACAACTAATTAGACTACACAAGCTAATTAGCCACACAAGAGATACTTCTATGCTACACAAGCTAGGAGGCAACTAGATAGCTACACAAGCCAACTAATTGCAAGAGCAACAACACAAGCATAATATATATAAATGTAAATACATGCTTGTGAATAGAGATGCAAACCACCACGAAGTGTGGAACAAGATGACATGGCGATTTTTCACCAAGTTCACTTGGTTGCCACCAAGCTACGTCCTGTTGTGGCGGTGCACCCGCTTGGAGTTTCAAACGCTAAATGGCATCTGATTGCCAAACCCACAGCTTTGGGTGCGTTGAAACTAACACAAGATAGGGATCCTCCAAGCCACGATCTCCACTAGAGTTGCTCTTCATGATTTCCCACGGGGTGAGCACAATACCCCTCACAAGCTCTTCTCCGGAGCACCGCACAAGCTCCTTGCATGCTTCGACGGAGTCTCTTGCCACCAAGCCGTCTAGGATGTGGCAACCTCCAAGAGTAACAAGCCCACCGGCTTGCAACACGAACATCTAGTGCCACTCGATGCAATCTCCCAATACAACGCACTAGAATCGCTCTCTCACTCGATCGGATGAACACTATCAAGCATGAGTGAGTTAGAGGGCTCCCAAGCACTACCACACAAGCCACCAAGGCCAAAGTGTGTTCCCCAACCAACCAAGGCCCGCTAAAGGGCTATTTATAAGCCCACACTTGAAACTAGCTGTTCGTCACTTCGTCTAGCTCAGCAACACACTCAGGATGCGTCCTGCACTAACCCCCGGACGCATCCTGCACGTTCAAAAATAGCGCGGGAAACACTTTGATTCAAAAACCAACCTCAAGACGCGTCCTGCGCATAGCTCCGGACTCGGATGAAACACTGTAGCGCGTCCGGCATGTGTATCTCAGTTCAAATGCGAAGTCGACCGTTGGAGCCCCGGACGCGTCCGCACGAGGTCTCCGGACGCGCGGTCCTGGTGTCCGACGCTCCGCCTCGCTTGCAGGGTGCTCTGAGTTGTGTTCGGGGCTGCTCTGGACACGTCCAACTCTCTATTCAACGCACAGGACACGTCCTGCGCTCCTTATGGACGCGTCCTGCGCTCAGCGTCTGCAGCTCACTAGGTAGCAGACCACCCCGCACTAAAACAGGCATATCTCTTAGCTCCGAACTCTATTTTCGATGATCTTGGACTCGTTAGAAAGCTTACTCAGAGGACTACACAATCTACATATCCTCTTGATCCATATCAAAAAGAATAAAATCAGTTTTCCAATCCAAGAACCATCAACTCTCTTTTCCAACACAAGAGTTCACAGAACCATCTCCAACTCCTCCTTTGCAAATGTGCCAACACCACCAAGTGTACATCACCATGTGTATGTGTGTTAGCATTTTCACAATCACTTTTAAAGGATTTTCACTTGCTCTCACAATGTCACTCGATCCTAACTTGTCGTAATGTTAGATCGCTCATTTTTTTTTGTGACTCAATGTTAGATCGCTCAATTGGCACTAGATGACCGATATGCAAACAAGTCTGTCCCTCTTGATAGTACGTCTATCAATCCTAAATTTGGTCATCAACTTCTCTACATGCCTCATGACCAGTGAAATGAAATGCCCTAGATTATACCTTTGCCTTGCGCATTTCTATTTCCACCGTCTTCCTTCAATGTGCCAATGTGACACATATGCACCGACACGATCACCGAATGATATGATCCACTTCATATCATCATGCAACCTTCTTGGTCCATTGATCTTGACCTCACTTGCTCTTCACTGTCTCATGGTCCATCGGCACCAAGTCTTGCTCTAGCTTCACCGTCTCATGGTCCATCACTTTAAAGCCTTGACTTGTCCTTCACACATCCACTTGTCCATCGAGCCAAGCCTCATCTTGATCTTCTCCATCTCGGTCACATGACTCCATGTTATGTCACATATGCAGTTAAGCTCCTCTATTGCACATTCACCTAATGGACTAATTTCCTGTGTATCTCACATAATCCACATTAGTCCAACCTAAAGTTGTCACTCAATTGCCAAAACCACATAGGGACCTTTCAGCAGTCCCCAGGTAAGTGCTGGACCTTTCAGCAGTCCCCAGGTAAGTGCTTACATTAATTAGTGACAATAGTCACCCATCTCCTACAGATTAAACTGTCCACTAAAGCAAGCTCCATCCATGACATGGGATGTGTCCGGCCTAGTCATAATTACAATGGTTAGACTATCACATGCACTGGGTTTAAACAAGCAAACCTCTCCGCCCCACCGAACTGGTGCGGCCGGACGATCTCATTAGTCCATCAGGTAGGATGTCGGACGTTCTCTTGAATTCAACCAGCACGGCATCAGACTTTCCCATGGAGTCGTGGCTCGCCTACCATGTGCAGCCCACTAAAGCGAATTCCCTGTACGACATGGGTTGTGTCCTGCCCGGTCAAATATACAAGAGTCGGACCATCACATGTGCATCAAGAGAATTATTACTTTAGGAGACGTAGCTATTGAGTTTTACTACGAACGCAAGAAAGTCTGACCGCTGTCGATTTGATCTCGTAGGACGAAGCGTGAACGATCGTCTGTTTTGAATGTCGTACCAATCAATCTGCTGGCAAACAGAGAGCACTACATCATTCGCCCACTCCGATACCACTGTGTCAATAGCCTTCTTGTGTGACGATCAGGAAAAAGTTGAACTCTATACTCAGAAAGTAGATTTTCGTCTCATTCGTGTATCATTCACATGCTTTCTGTTACTCTTTATTATGTCGTCTTGTATGTACCATGTTCAACTGCATCTAGTTGAATGTGCCTGACAACATCCTCCTAGTAGTTGATAAGGCAAAATCAGAGCATGCCTATGCCAAGGAGCTGTCATGTCTCAAAACAGTGTCCGACGAGATCCTTTGTGCAGCTGTCTGAATTTCATTCATATGCACTAAATTTCGATGACTAAAGAATAGCTACACGTTTCTTTGTCAACCAGCATGGTATGCCAGATGTGAGATCAGTGGTAATACGTACAAATGTAACATGATACCAACGAGCCATGTCTTAAAAATACACAAAAAATGACGCTTCTGCGGCTGATAAGTAGGTTAATTCTATTCTGAGAAAAGAACATTATACAGTGCTTATAAGTCGGGCTCATAAAGTTCAGGCGAACAAGGCGATCACTATAATGCACCAGTCATGTTAATCACTACAAGGCAAGGCTACTAGTAATTAATGTGATCCAACTACCACCAAGACATACTAGTTCTAACTGCAGATGATTAACATGACTTCATTGTAGTAGTGAGCATCGGTATCCCATTGCTCAAAGCAAGTCATGCAACAATAACATTAGGAATCAAACTAATCCTAACTACACATGTTAACATGTCTTGATAATAGTTCGCTGTTTCATCCCATAGACAGCAAGTTCATGCGGAAAGAGTAAAAATATGGATGGACAAAATTTGCAAGGTTAACCTAGCTGGGTTGGAACAAACAAACCACTCCGCCCCACCGAACTGGTGTGGCCGGACGATCTCATTAGTCCATCAGGCAGGGCATCAGACGTTCTCTTCAGTTCAACCAGCAAGGCGTCAGACTTTCTTATGTGACCACTAAAATGTGAACAGAGGGATAGATCTATAGTAGACAGTCAGGATAGTCAGATGCCATTGCGATAGGTCAGAGGCCTTCACATGTGTCGAGGGGCAGACTGGAAAGTGAAGGTGAATGAGTTGCATTCAATGTGCGGTCCACTGAAGCAAATTCATCACCTATGCACATGTATTCTGCATTATGCCAGGCTTGCTCCACTCCAAGAAACTATGTGTGGTTGCCAAGAGGGATATTTGTCTGACACGGTCATAATTGCCATGCTCGGAGTATCTCGTGTGCACCAAGATAATGGTAAACGTTACGCTGTGAACCAATATGTTTGCACAAATGTGCGCACTACATGGGATGTGGCCGGCTTGGTCAGAATTGCAATGCTCGGACCATCTCGTGTACATCGAGATAATGAAGGAAAGGAAGGATCCGGCGAAGAGGAACCAGGAGCGCCACTTCGGCCTCAACAAGGACAATCAGCTAGTTCATGGCAGTGTCACGAAGTAGATTTTTTTCTCATTTGTGTATCATTCACATCCTTACTGTTAATCTTTATTATGTCATCTTGTATGTACCATGTTCAACTGCATCTGGTTGAACGTGTCTGACAACATCCTCCACAGAAGGCCAGAGTTGTCCACATAGCTTGGTACAAGCAGTGGCCAAGCCTGCTCAAAACTAACCCTGTTGCACTCTCTATAAAATATCAAGGAACATATACAATTTTAAATGGAAAAATACATAGAAAATTGGATGTAGCTACTAGCAACTTTTTGTTTTACCATGGTGCGCATGTCACCAGGGAGAACCAACGTGGCTTCACCGTACATGTGTTAGATGTCCGTGCTACAGATACATATTAATCTCATCCTTTTTGTATTACTTCTTGAAACCTCTATTTCAATAGGGGTTAATTGATGAGGACATCAACACCAACCATACATCCACGCCGTCCACGCCAACACCAGTACATATTGCTGGTCCTCTTACTCGTGCTCGTGCTCGTCAACTCAACCATCAAGTAAGTTCATTTTTAAACTCTCGTCCATCATATTTAGACAATGAAGACAAGTGCACTTTTGTGTTGCTCAGGAATGATGGAGAGGATCAACAAGGGAAGGTGCGACTGCATTCAGAATGTGAGGCAAAACCAGCTCAAGGGTTGATTGCATATGGGAAGCATGGTACCTTAACAAAGGTGATTGGGGATCAAGTCCATGTGTCCACAACGTCCTCCATCAGGCTACCACGTCGCTTCTAGAGCAAGGAAAGCAAGAGTCCAAACCCAAC
>CM041635.1:20486694-20573462 GCA_023333625.1 Bothriochloa decipiens
AGAATTGGTAAGAACTTGTCTAACAGGTTGAGAGGGAGCGCCTTGCTATAGCCACGTCCTAATAGATATAGGGCTTTTATTTCTTCACCTGTTTTCTTGTCTCCACTTTGTTTTGTTGAACCATGACAGGATCAGAGGACGGTGATGAGATTCCATGATCTCCTCGTACCAAGGGCATCATTCAACATTTTACAAGGCAAGTGCAGCTGCATACAGACGGACTTGATAACGATTTACAAGTAACCAATGACAAGATTGGGCAATTGGAGATAGCCCAACTTACCACCTCCAACAAGCTTACTGATAAGGCGATATTTTAGTAGCACCATGGCATGCCATTCGATATGACCACAAAGCTTCGTTCAACACTGTGTGCCGCTTTCTGGGATTTTCCTTAATCCTGCGCTTAATTATTTTAATAATCCCTTTGTTAGAGGCTTCGGCCCGACCATTGGCTTGAGCATAATAAGGCAAGGAATTTAAGACCTTAATCCCCATCTCATTGGCAAATTTATCAAACTCCCCTGACGTGAACATAGTTCCCTGATCGGTCATAATAGTTTGAGGAATACCGAAACGATACACAATATGCTCTTTTACAAAATCAACCATGTTTGCCGATGTCGCATTCTTCAGAGGAATTGCTTCGACCCACTTTGTAAAGTAATCGGTGGCGACAAGTATGAATTTATGCCCCTTGCTTGATGGTGGATATACCTGACCGATGAGATCAATAGCCCATCCTTGAAATGGCCATGGTTTAATGATAGGATTCATTGCCGATGCAGGCGCTCTTTGAACGTTGCCGAATTTCTGACACTCCTGACACCCTCTGAAATATTTGAAGCAATCTTCGAGTATCGTCGGCCAGTAATATCTATTTCGCCTGATCATCCACTTCATCTTGAAAGCCAATTGATGTGCCCCACATACTCCTTCATGGATTTCGCCCATTAAAATCTTTGATTCTTCTTCACCAAGACACTTGAGCAAAACTCCATCTATTGTCCGATAATATAATTCATCACCAAGGAGTACATACTTAGTAGCTTGAAATCTTACACGTCTCTCGACCTTCCTAGATGGATCTTTCAAGTAATCGGCAATTTCCTTCCTCCAGTCATCGGCATCAGTTGCCGATGTCAATACTTCGCGGATTGGCTGATACCCCGAAGCATGTTGCGCTAATCGATTAGCTTCTTCATTATGTAATCTGGAGATATGTTCAAGGCGAAAATCTTTGAATTCCTTTAATAACTGCCGACATCTCTCGTAATACGAGATTAAAACTTTACTTCGACATTCATATACCCCAGCTAATTGATTAAAGATCAGCATCGAATCACCGAAGATTTCAACAGCATCGGCATGGACTTCCCTGAGTAACTCCAAACCTTTCAACACAGCCTGATACTCAGCCTGATTGTTTGTCGATGTGGTAGCAATCGGCAATGAGAATTCATATTTTTTCCCCTGAGGTGATATCAGCACAATGCCGATACCTGCTCCTTCGCCACACGTAGAACCATCGAAGAAGAGTGTCCACGGAGCAATCTCCAAAGAATTCACCGCGCCGCAGTGCTGAGTAACAAAATTAGCCTTGATTTGCCCCTTGACTGCTTTAGCCGATTCATACCGCAGATCGAACTCTGATAACGCTAAAATCCACTTGCCGATTCTTCCACTTAGAATTGGCATTGACAGCATGTATTTGACCACATCGTCTTTGCAGATAACCATGCATTCGGCCGTTAACAGGTAATGCCTTAATTTAACATAGGAGAAATATAAGCATAAACATAACTTTTCAATGGCCGAATACCTGGTCTCAGCATCTACCAATCTTCTGCTCAGGTAATAGATTACACGTTCTTTTCCTTCAAACTCTTGGATTAGAGCTGACCCAATGACTTTATCATCACCTGACAGATACAACCTGAAGGGTTCCCCGTGTTGGGGTGGAACTAGCACTGGTGGATTCACCAAATACTTCTTAATTTCTTCTAAAGCCAACTGCTGTTCTTCTCCCCATATGAATTTCTGATCGGCCTTCAGTTTCAATAATGGACTAAAAGCTTTGATTTTTTCTGATAAATTAGATATGAATCTTCGAATAAAGTTGATTTTGCCAATCAGAGATTGTAGCTCAGTCTTATCAGTAGGAGCAATCACTTTGTTGATGGCATCAATGGACTTCCTGCTAATTTCAATACCCCTTTGATGCACCATGAAGCCTAAGAATTGTCCTGCCGATACGCCAAATGCACACTTGTTAGGATTCATCTTTAACCCATGTTTCCTTGTGCACTCCAATACTTTCCGCAAGTCAGCCAAATGATTCTCGAAATCTCCAGATTTAACCACCACATCATCTATATAAATTTCAACCAATGTGCCGATGTATTCATGAAAAATGTAATTCATTACTCTCTGATAAATAGCACCGGCATTCTTTAAACCAAAAGTCATGACTATCCATTCAAATAAGCCTACATGACCTGGACATCTGAAGGCAGTCTTGGAGATATCTTCTTCGACCATAAAGATCTGATTATATCTGGCGTTCCCATCCATGAAGCTAATAATCCGATGTCCAGCAGCGGCATCAATTAATAAATCGGCAATGGGCATCGGATAACCATCCATCGGTGTAGCTTTGTTAAGATTCCTAAAATCAAAACAGACACGAAGTTTTCCATTCTTCTTGTAGACAGGAACCACATTAGAAATCCATTCAGCATATCGGCATTGTCGGATGAATTTGGCTTCAATCAACCTTGTTATTTCGGCCTTAATATCAGGCAGCACCTTAGGATTGCATCGGCGTGCTAGCTGCTGATGTGGCCGAAATCCTTGTTTGATAGGTAACCGATGTTCAACAATTGATCGATCTAACCCGGGCATCTCTGTGTAATCCTAAGCAAAACAATCCTTATATTCTTTCAATAAAGCAATCAATTATTCTCTGCTCTGGAGATCTAACTTAGCACTAACAAAAGTCGGCCTTGATCTATCGCCGTTTCCGATATCCACTTCAACTAAGTCATCTGCCTATGTAAACCCATGGCCCAGTTTTCCATCATCGGCAAATCTATCCATTTATAACTCATCTTCAGAATCGACTGCTTGGATCGGTGGCAGCTCATAATCAGCAATCCTGAGGAACTCTAAATCCCATGCTTCTCCCTATATGTACTTGGTCCGCTCGTAAGTTTCTGATTCTGCTGATGCAATTATATAAGATGAATCACCAGGAACCACCTCAACTTTATCTTCAACCCACTGCACGAGACATTGGTGCATCGTAGAAGGAATGCAACAATTAGCATGAATCCAATCTCTTCCTGATAGCAGATTATAAGCACCTTTGCCGCTGATGACAAAGAAAGTAGTCGGCAATGTTTTGCTGCCGATGGGTAGCTCGGTGCACAGCGCTCCTTTGACTGGTGATATGTTCCCTTCAAAGTCCTTGAGCTTCATGTCCGTCTTAGCTAGATCTTGATCTCCTTTTCCAAGCCTCCGAAACATAGCATATGGCATGATGTTAATCGCAGCCCCTCTATCTATGAGTATCTTTGACATTGGATGCCCATCAACTCTGCCCTTGACGAATAAAGCCTTAAGATGCTGTCTTTCATCATCGGTAGGCTTCTCGAAGATGGCCATCATCGGATCCAAGGTTAGCTGAGCCACTTATTCTGAAAGGACCGATTCTTCCTCCTCATCGGCAAATGTCCGAAATTCCATCGGCAACATGAAAACCATATTGATATTTGCCGATGGACTCCCGCCTTCACGCTTTGGCTGCCACACTTGAGACTTTGCCCCACGGGGGTCTTCTTCTTTGCGCTCCCGTTGCAACTTCCTCTTCTGCATTTTCGTCAGTCCTTCAAGGCACCACTGAGGAAGCTTCGTCTTCCAGACGGGCTGATAAATTTTTGCACTTGAACCTGGGCAATCCATGTTGGGGTCTCTACAAAGAATCGTCTCATCAGGAATTCTCGCATTGGCCATCTCCTTGAGCTCCTCTTGATTCATCGGCAAATAGTCGTCATGCCTGCCTAGTCTTTCATGCACACTGGTTCTACCCCCAGCCGATCATGTACCGATGCTCTCTTTCTAATCGGCTTATCAATGTGTTCGCTCTAATTACCATAGCGCAATCTTCTTTCTGTCCGATCGGCTCGATCATAACCATTGCACTCGGGGCAGCTATCAACAGTAGGCAATTTAATGCCTTCTTCCCAGCAGTAGATGAAGAACGGGCATCTCTAATGATTTTTATGCCGATGCCACGCTTCCCGACGCAACTCCTTTTGCCGATGTCGATAGCGGTCACCTGAAATTCTGTATGGAGCAGGTCTAGGAGGTCTTCTGGAACTATTGTTTTCTTCAATTATCTCTTTCCCCCTCAAGTCATCAGCAGTTGCTTGATTTCTAGGATCCACCGATGCTCTCCTTTTAGCGCTTGCCGATGTCAATACTTTGGTCTTGCTTACGGCCTCCACTATGTTTGTAGGGAAAGGATGTTGATCAATCTTCATCGACCTCTGCGCTTTAGAGTTGTCAAACTTGATCCTCCTAGATTCAATTGCTGATTGCAACTGCTGTCTAAAAACCTTGCAGTCACTGGTACTGTGCGAAGTTGCATTATGAAACTTGCAGTACCTCATCTTCTTCAGCTCATCTGCCGATGGAATCACATGATTGGGTGACAGCTTGATTTGGCCTTCTTGAAGTAGCAGATCAAATATTTTATCGGCCTTTGTGACGTTGAACGTGAATCTTTCTGGCTCTTTCTGACCAAAAGGACAAGACAAAGGCTTTTTACCCTTCACCCACTCAGCCAAGCCGATAGTTGGTTCTTCATCTGAATCTGATTCCTCTGTCTCTTCTACAAAGGACACCTTCTTGTTCCAGTTCTTCCTATGTTCTGGAGCTTGAGCACTTTGATCAGAGATCCTCTGCACAATATGGCTTAAGCTTTCAAACTCCTGAGAATCGTATTTATCCCTGAGATGCGGCAACAAACCCTGGAAAGCCAAACCAGCTAACTGGCGATCATCAAGCACTAAGCTGTAGCACCTATTCTTCATGTCTCGTACTCTTTGCACAAAACTCTACCGATTTGTCGCTTCGCTGTCTCAATTTTGTCAAATTGGTAAGCTTCTTCTCATGGACACCAGCAAAGAAGTATTTATGGAATTGTCTTTCTAGATTGGCCCAAGTAAGAATAGAGTTCGATGGTAATGAGATGAACCACGCGAATGCCGATCCAGACAAAGAGGACGAGAATAAACGGATCCTCAGCTCATCCCTGTTCGCTGCTTCCCCACACTGGATGATGAATCGGTTGATGTGCTCCATCGTTGATGTATCATCTTGCCCAGAAAACTTAGTGAAATCTGGCACCTTGTACCGATTTGGGAAAGGAATTGAATCATAAGCTGAAGGGTACGGAGTCCGATAAGAGTAAGTATTGATCTTGGGTTGAATCCCAAATTGCTCTTTCATCACTTCTGCAATCTTATCGGTCAAAAGTGCATCCTGATCTTGCCGATGCACTGTTTGAATCTCCACTGGAGGCGTTGGCTGATATGCTTCTACATACCCCTGTGGCATTTGGCTTGGAGGAATCGGCATATTCACAGTACCAATCTGTGGAGTAAAGTTCATCGGCTGTTTTGCCGATGCTTGTTCCTGGAAAGTTTCCTGTGGACTATACTGCTGAGTCCCCATTGTCTGGTAACTTGGCTGAATAGCAGATTGCTGAACTGGTGCTTGCCCTGACCAATTGAGATTATAACTCATCGGCACCTGATTTGCCGATGGCTGACAGCTTGCGGACAATTGGTGCTCTTGTATAGGTGGATGATAGCCAGCATAATTGCCCTGAATTGCAGATAACCCAGATTGAGATATGAATGGTACTACGGGCTGTTCTACAGTGGAAGCCCTCTGTTGAACTGGTGGAGGATTAGTCAATGGATTCGCATAAGATATCTGTTGCGGAGGCGCGTAGAATCCCATTGACAATGGCTGTATAGCAGGAGGTGCAGTAGAATAATACGGCACTTAAGCCATCGGCCGAATTGGAGTAGCCGATGTCATTGGACCCTTCCCTGCTACATCATGCACTTGAGGCAGTCCAGAGTTGGCAGTAGATGGACCTGGAGGCATCCCGTATCCCCACCAATTGGCAATAATTTGACTGCGTTGGCCTGAAGGACCTGATATTGCCGATGCCAATAGATCTGTGCTCAACTGAGTACTAGGCCTCTCCTGAGACGTTAGATCTGATCCTATCGGCGTGGCTTCAATGATAGATGGTCCTGATATAACTGGAGGAGTAGGCGCTTCCATACTCTCAACGGTTGGAGTTGCCGATGGAGTACTGACAGATGCCGATCCTGGCTGATGATATGCCGGCCCGACATAACCTGGTGCTTGTCCTTCTCTTAATGTTTGCACAACAGTATTGTAAACAGTATTAGACAGTACGGTGGAGTGGTTGATCAAAGCTTGATTCAATGCAGAATTAACCATCTCCTGTAGTTTACCAGGGTTGGAGTCAAAGGTTACCTGACGAGGCAACGGCAGATCTTGCTTCTGGATGACTTCTCCGCCCCTATTCATGCTGAAAGACTTCAAGCAGAGCTGCCTGTAATCCTCCATAGCTTTTTTCATGGCTAGCTTCTGATCCTCCTTGAGATCTGACTCTGATATCTCGATAATGTTCTCTGGATTGATACCAGTAGGATTCTTCATGATGAATCTGTTGACTTGGTCCCACCAGACGTGCCAAAAGATGTGTTGATGCAAAATTATATCTGCAAACACACTGGGCTAATACCCACAATCGATATCCGAAGCGTGCCAGTCGATTTGACCTGTTAATCGACAAGAATGATAAATTTGAATAAGATCTGAACGAGACGACAGCGATACGCCCGGACATCAAAGCTCAGAAGGTATTCGATAATTGTTGAACAGATCAGACGAGACGACAGCGATACGCCCGGACGTCAAAGCCTGAATCGTTCTCGGTAGACGCGAAACCTGCAAGGTCGCCGGAGATCAAGTTGATGCAGCCCGTCGATTCTTGAAAGAACTCGTTGAAAAAGAAAAGGTACTTGGCGAAGTCGTCGAAAAGTAAAGTACTGGTAAAGGTAAATAAAAAGTAGATTTGTTTATTGATGCTTGTATATCCATTACAATGCCCTTCGGCATATATTTATACTCTGCTAATCAAAAGAGTCCTAATTTAATACGTAAAGCTCAACTATAGAAGAAATAAACTAATTCCTTATACGAACTCTATTTCTTGAAAAAGAAATAAAACTTGTATAGGAGTTGGACTTAAACTACGATACAAAAAATCGTAAGCTTCGTGTCGCCGATCCTCTGTCCGCTCCCGTCACGATGAAGTCATCTCCTTATCGGCACATCCCTGGCATCGGCAACTGCCTATCTTATCGGCAACAGTTCTTTGGCTTCATTGGCAATGTACGAGATCAACATGTCCTTCATCGGCAACCACCCATCGGCAACTTAGAAGCAATGCTGAAGAACAACCACCCTCTTGCCGATTTAGTTTAGTCTCCCGATCCTTATTGACACGTGCTGAAAAACGGTGTCAACAAGGTTGGTATTGGAGGGAAAGCTACTTTTCCAAAGCATATCTTAAAGGTTTCCCAAGGACAAGCTTAGTGTCCTTAAACAAGCACTTTTAGATCCTAACACGTGTGTTCACCTTGCTGCTACGCTGCCCTTGTAAAATAAGCATAGAGACTTAATTGTGAAAATATTCCTTCGGGTATTCTTGTCACTAACCTTTTAGGACTAGAGCAAGAAGATTAAAGGAATAATAAACACAAGGTATGTCCAACCAGAAATCATGCAACATTGAATTACATTCATCCAATCTTGATTTTTGCAAAGTTCAAGCTTGGGGAAAAACTTTCTAAGAACATCCCCCACCATGTTGCTATCCTAGTTGTCCCTACCTTTAGGACATGCTCAAATTACAATACACCAGTCATGTTCTCTTCCATCACCTGCTAAGTAAATCTCTATAATGCTTTCATGCTACCTTTGTCCATCATAAGTAAGTGTTGGTTTGGAAGTACGGTACCTGCTTTCATTGGCTTTTAATGTAAGCGTGGTGCTTAGGTGAAACAGCCTTCCTTAACCTGATTAGACATAGAGTTTGGTTAGGTTATTGAACTAAAAACTGTTATGTACACATTGCATGAAGGTCAGTTTCATCCGAGGGCTGCGGTGCATTCTAGGAGGCTTTATAAACAAGGCCCCTGGCCCTGGGAGAAACCCTGATTCATTGTCTAATTTCATTCTCAACTTCATTCATTAAGGGAGAAGCCCTGATCAAGCCCTAGAGCCACCATCTCAATTAGAACTCCATAGTCATAGCATAGCTACATAGGATTAGAACTAGAAGGAGTCAAGCTTCGCTTGATTTTTGGATCTGTTAAGAGAATTCTTGGTAATTCTCTCCTATTTTTATATTTATTCTTACTTTATTCATATTGTCATTCTATATAATATGACTTTGCTGTATTCTATTATATTGGATATGACTTTGCTCTATTTGCTTATATTCTCAATTATGATGTTCTTAGTTTACTGTCACTACAAAAAACCTGGGCTTCTATGACGACTGCCAGTTGATCGAGCACCTATTTGTCATAAACAGAGCCAGTTTATGATAACTGCTCATAGGATGACGACTGTCTATGAATAAATTGTGCCTGTGTCATAAATATCGTCACAGTGTACTCTGCATGGACCTTGTGACGATAGATGGTGACAATAGTTGATCATCATAAAATACATTATGTTGATACAAATTTGAGCTTGCCTATGATATAGGCAATATTCATCTTAGATAAATGTAATAATATATATGGAAAAATTCCATACATAAATAAAATGAATAATTCGAGAAATGTAGATATGAAATCTAGTACCTTAAAAAAATGCATATATGTTCCTATGTATAAATTGAATGCTGTGTAATCACGTGAATATGTGATGTTCTGTTGGTTTAATAAATAACCAATTGATTTGATGGCCTAATCCAGACACTAGTGCTAGGGCGCTGCATCAGTAACATCTACTCGTAATCTGCAACGTGCAGTTGGTTGGGCAGTAAATATTATCATATTCCTTAATGACAGCAAATAAAAATTGAAACGTAGTAACAAATAGCAAATCGTCAACATGCCAGGCAGGGCTGGAGCTCCTCCTGCCCGCGCGCTTAGTTTCCAAACAGAACCGAAAGTGCTGACCATACAGAGAGTGACCCATATTCATGAACTGGATCGAAAGTCGTCGCGCCGCCCTATGCAAGTACTGCACGATCTCCAGGCCCAAGCCGCTAAAAAACCCAAATAAAACCTGTAGGCCGCGCTTACGCTATGCTGCACGATCTCCAGGCCCAAGTCACAAGAAAAAAAACTGTAGCCACGCGCTTAAATTCAAGCTCCGGCAATGCGAAACAGATTGGAAGAGCGCCAAATCTCCTGGCAATTGCCTCCGCGCGCCGCCTGCCGCTCTGCGTGGGAGCGGCTCACCCTGTGTCGATGCCGCCGGGCCGTGCACGGTCTTGCAATTCCTGCGCTTGAGATCCATATTTCCCAGCGCGCACACAAACCAGCAGCCGGGTCATCCATATAAATAAAGCACATGAAATACGGTTGACGCCATTTAAATATTTGAATCGTTTAAACGAACTTGGATGAAGAAATAATCCATACAAAAAGTTAGTACATCTCAATAACCTCTATAACTTTGTTGTTGATAACGTTTTTATTTAAAATCATTTGTAAGCCAAAATTTATGTGGTACCATTTTTGTTATAAATGATTGCCAAAACAATTTCAGGTCATTTCAACGTAGACGGAGTACACATGCTTCATAAAGGTATATGAAACCTTTCATCAAACCATGTCTATAGGCATATGTTCTTAGGAATTTCGGGGTCTGTGTGTATTCCGGTATCGTATTGGTATCAAACTTTTTCTTAGGCTTGCAAATGCCCTGTCTAAAGTAACCACCAAGTTTGAGATTTTTCTTAATTGGTTTGATACTTTTTTCGATTTAATTGAATTTTCGCGTGACTTCACCGTGTAATTATACGTTGAACTAAGTCCACCTCCGAAAAGATTCAGAGTGGTGTCCAACTTTGTCAGATTGTCTCTTGTGCCCTAGGAGACAAATTTTTGTGGACGTTGATGTAAAATTCTAGTATTTTCAATATCTAATTCACCATATTTTGTCTCATACAGCACAAAGAAAATTATAATAATAAAAATAATCATCAGAAAAACCTAAGATTTTGCGTGCGACCATTTTTTGGTTATAAATGATTGCCAAAAAAATTCAAGTCATTTCAAAATAGACGGAGTACACATGTTTCATAAAAGTATATAAAACCTTTCATGAAACCATGTCTATAGACTTAGGTTCTTAGGAATTCCAAGGTTTGTGTGCATTTTGGTGTCGTATTGGTCTTAAACTTTTTCTCAGGGTTGCAAATGCCCTGTCTGAAGTAACCACCAAATTTGAGATTTTCCTGAATTGGTTTGATACTTTTTTGGTTTAATTGAATTCTCGTGCGACTTCACCAAGTAATTGTACGTTGAACTGAGTCCACCTCCGAAAAGATCCAGAGTGGTGCCAAACTTTGCCAGATTGTCTCTTGTGACATGGGAGATAAATTTTTGTGGACGTTGATGTAAAACTCTAGCCTTTTCAATATGCAATTCACCAAATTTTGTCTCATGCAACACGAATAAAATTATAGTAATAAAAATAATCATCAGAAAAATCTAAGATTTTGTGTGGGACCATTTTTTGGGTTATAAATGATTGCTCAAAAAATTTCAAGTCATTTCAACATAGACGAAGTACATATGCTTCATAAAGGTATATTAAACCTTTCATGAAACCATTCTATAGACTTAGGTTCTTAGAAATTTCGAGGTTTGTGTGCATTCCGGTGTCGTATTGGTCTTAAAGTTTTTCTCAGGATTGCAAATGCCTTATGTGATGTAACCACCAAGTTTGAGATTTTCTGAATTGGTTTGATACTTTTTCAATTTAATTGAATTTTCGCGCGACTTCACCAAGTAATTATACGTTGAACTGAGTCCACCTTCGAAAAGATTCGGAATGGTGCCAAACTTTTACCGATAGTTTCTTGTGCCCTAGGAGACAAATCTTTTTGAAGGTTGATGCAAAATTCTAGTATTTTCAATATGTAATTCATCGTATTTTGTCTCACGCAACACTAAGTATAACAAAAATAATTGTCCGAAAAACCTAAGATCTTGTACGGAAAATATTTTAGGTGTAAGTGACTGCCAAATAAATTTCAAACTATTTTTACATAGGCGAAGTCCAGAGTGCTTCACAAAGATATATGAAACTTTTTATAACCCATGTCTTTAGTCACTAAAACCATGAGAACTACCAAAACACATTAAAATCCTTTAGATTCTAGACAATACCGCTTAAAGGTAGTTTAATTCATGTTAAAATTGAATTCTTAGGGATCATGTACGTCATAAGTATTATGATTTATGTTTTAGAAATATAAATGTATTTCTGACAGCAAAAGAAAAGAAAGGAAATAAAAGGGTCGATGTAAAATGAATTTAACCTAAAACTAGAATTGGCCTGCTAAGACCCGGAGGCCCAATATCTTCTGCGTCTCCTCAACCGTTCGATCAGATCAATGGTTGAGGTGCATCCTGATCCGTATAAAAGCTACGGAAACTGACTTTTCTTATTGTCTCTCGTCTGGTATAGTTATTTATATACCTACACGTACACCATCCTATACATACACACACTCCACTCACACACACTATATACGTATAAACAGTGCTACAACTATAATCCGAACTGACGATCGCGTCCTTATAGAGATCATCGGAATAATGGGCACGTCATTGTCCACTGTGGCACCGCACGTGAAAGGGTGCGGATTTTACGTGGGAACTACTGTTCCGGTGGGAAAAATCGGAGCCAGCGCGCTCGAACTCGCGACCGGCGGCGTCCACACCCGGAGCGTCCGCCGACCTTCTTCCCATCTGAACTCCAGCAGCCTCCACAACGCAGTCAGCGTCGCCCTCCCCACCATCCCAAGCCCAACTCCCATATTCGCCTCCGCGTAGCTAGGAGCCGCTGCTCCCAGGCGGGCCGCACCGCCGCTCCATGGGGCCGCACCGCCGCGAAGGGGATCCGAGTCGCCGTGCCCAGGCTGGCCGCACCGGCGCTCCCAGGGTGCCACGCCCTCACTCTTCTGCTCCTCTCCCTTTGACACTGCCACCTTCCTCTTCCCCAGACATCGCTGCGCACCTAAGGGACCGCGCTCGAGGATCCATGTGCAACGCCTCCTACCCCATCCTGTGCCCTCCGCGACAGCGGCCCACTACAGCGGCCATGCAACAGGGTTCGAGGTGCTGTGCTGCTGGCCGCCGCCGTGGAGGCTGTGGCCAAGCACGGAGCAGGAAAGACGCTCCATGAGAGGACTTAGCGGCTGCGTCCTCCTTCCCTCCGCCCGCTCAGGTACATCTCCATCCTCTCAGGCTCCAATGCGCCACTTAAGTTTTCAGATCCAAAACATTTCTATCCTCGTCCTCAACTTCGTGCCCTTCCTTTCATCACACTTTGTATGCACATGGGTCTTTTGCAGGCGGCAACTCTCGAATGCAGATGGGCAGCAGCATTCCACCTCCCCTCGCTGGATCCAGGCGGCAGCAGCCTGTTCTGCCACTTAACTCGATTTGGTGCAGATGCAGGCCGGTCAGTTTTGTACATGTTGCAAGCATATCAGTTTTGGTCACTTACAGGCTGGCTCTCCTTTTTCTGTATTTTAATTGTTTATGTTGATAAGGAATGCATATGATTCGATAAGTGTGGGCAATTTTGTGCAATGTGACTAGCAGGTCGGCTCTTCTAAATGTGACTAGTTTTCTGTAATTTAGTGCTCCATGTTGATAATGAATGAGAATGTTTGCTGATATGCTCCTATGATTTCATAGAAAAATAATGGCAGAGAATGCCATTTAGAACATCTGCACCAGATTCCAGTGTAATGTCGGTAATCATGTGTGTTTCTTTTTCAGGAAGGCAAGGCTTGGATGGCATATCTACTGAACTGTTGTCGTGTCAAGCTTGTTTTGCTTACAGCAAGACTTACTGTCCGGTGTGCTCACTTCAGGTAAGAAATTATTTTGCTAAAAGAAATGGCTTGGATTCTGCTGCTCATGATGCAATTTATGGTGTTAAAATCCATACATGTTTAGCTGATCAATAAGACAATAACACTGGGTAATGTAAATCTGTCATACTCAGTAGACCAAGCTTCTGTGTATAATTTGATAGCACCGGTGTTAGTGTCAAGTTCAACTTTTCTTGCAATGTGTAGCTGATGGCCTAGTGCGCTGCGGCTGTATCTGTATGAGTGATATTCTTTTCATTTTCTTCTGTGGTTTTGTTCCTGTATTACAGTAGCCTCTAATTCATATGCACAAGAAGTCTATATGCCAACCATTTTCCTTGTATCATTTTGGCTTATTTCTGATCTGATTACTTGTCAGTTTGATCTAATTTTAATTAACTGAAGTATGTATCAATATGATTTGTTGTAGGGCTGAAGAGATGGAGTAGCTGCAGGCTGAAATGGCTCAATTATCTGAGGCCAAATATTAAGCAAGCATGGTTACATTGTATAAACTTGTTTGGTGGTTGGATCATTTTGTATTCATGTTTTTGTTATGCTTTTGTATGGAATCATAGCCGGAGCATGTACATTTCTATGGGCTGGAATGTTCTTTATATAATCTGTTGTATGGGCTATTTATTATAATATGCAATTGCTTACGTGGTTTACACAATCTATGATTCTTTTATTGGGCCGGTCCACAATATGGGCTTGAATTGTAATGTTGGGCTGTAAGGAAAAAAAGACTAGTTTGTAGTTGGGCCAATTGGGCGAATTGTAATTGAAATAAAATAAAAAAGCCCATGTTATATGGGCTCAATGTGATTGCCACATCATATGCCATGTGCCACCTCATCCTACATGTGGCGGTATTTTGTTCATTATGTTGTGACGATTTTGTCCCGTCACTATATCAATGACAGGAGAACTATTATGTTGTGACGATTTTGTCCCGTCACTATATCAATGACAGGAGAACTATTGTCACTGTATCAATGACGATGTCCTTTGGTGGTCACAGAAGCTGGGTCACTATGACCCACCTTGTGTGACGACAGCCAGTTCATCACTATGGGTAGACAGTGACATGAAATAGGCTTGAATTGTAGTGTTCGGCTGTAAGGAAAAAAAGACTAGTTTGTAGTTGGGCCAATTAGGCTGATTGTAATTGAAATAAGATAAAAAAGCCCATGTTATATGGGCTCAATGTGATTGCCACATCATATGCCATGTGCCACCTTATCCTACATGTGGCGGTATTTTGTTCAGTATGTTGTGACGATTTTGTCCCGTCACTATATCAATGACAGGAGAACTATTATCACTGTATCAATGATGATGTCCTCCGGTGGTCACAGAAGCTGGGTCACTGTGACCCACCTTCTGTGACGACAGCCAGTTCATCACTGTGGGTAGACAGTGGCACGAAATAAGCTCTGATCGTCATATTCAGATTGCCACAGAAGCCTAGGATTCTTGTAGTGTTTGATTATATGCTTGGCATAGTTGAATTAGAATTATATTCAAGTATAGGATCGTATAGAGCTTGCTCATTGATATTATGGGTGAGTGGTAAATATTGTGTAGGCGTGGTGCCTATATCGTATTTTCCTGCGGTTACACCCTATATTCCGGACCGTGAGGTAGATCGCGGGAGTGACAATCCTGTTGAGTCCTTTGTAGTCCTCCCGAGTATAGGACAGGTAGAGCGTAACTATTTCAGGGAAGTGATTGCTATGTTCTTCATCTTCCTTTGTAATACTCACTATGCTTTAGTATAACCTTTTCTTGCCATGATTGCCAAGTGTAATTGCACTAATCATCGTATGCTATGACTTTATAGTTAGAATAACTTAGGATTTATTCTTCTAGTTCGTCCTAATTCATGCTAGTGTTATAGACTTAGAGTATTCTATTGAGATGTATTATTATTTCATGTGGCTATGTGCTAATCATTTATTTATCATTTATCATTTATATATTATTTTTTGTGACACTAACCATGTATGAGAGATAGACAAAGACATGGTTATACTCTCCATTACCACATGCAGTGATGCTCATTGCTCATTATCCTTAGCTATTCCTTCCTATGGGTAAAAATATAAATAATGATACCTAGTTTACTCCTGGTTAAAATGCTACATCGGTATTATCTGTGCGCTTGCGGATTTCATATTTATTTCTAGAGAAGCATTTGCATTTATTAATACCACACTCCTGCACCATGCCAGGGATGACAACCTAGCTTAAGTGGTGTAAGGAGTGTCAACAAGTATTTTTGGCGCCGTTGCTGGGGAAAGAAAATATAGCTATTCAAAAAGGATATGAGCCATCACTTGCATCCACTAATGTGATCGAGGAACCACAATTTTCTCTGCTCATATAGATTTATCCTTGTCTTTTGTCTATCTTATATTTTATGCAGGGTAATGTATGAACAGGTTTGATCTTCTAGATAATTTTATTGATAATCCAGAAGCATTAGTCAGAAGGACCAGAGCAAAGCTAAGGAAAGCTCAAGCATCATCATCAAATGAACCTCAAGTTCCTTCTATACCAGAAGATCACCAAAGAGTTATTCGTGATTTGACACCAGTGTTCAAAGCCATGGCAGATAAGTCACTCCATGAGTTCTCAGCTCCAACTACGGCTAACATCCGGACTGGACCTGCTGTGGACATTGAGCGGCCATTTGAGCTTAAGCCTGTGCTCATCAACATGGTGCAAGCTAGCCAGTTTTGTGGGAAGGCACATGAAGATGCTAGTGCTCATCTCCAACACTTTTTGGAGATTTGCAGCACTTTCACCATCAAGGATGTCCCCAGAGATGCCATACTACTTTGTCTTTTCCCATTCTCACTCTTGGGAAGAGCGAAGCAGTGGTTCTACGCAAACAAGGAGAAGAATACTACGTGGCCACTTTGCTCTACCAATTTTCTAGCAAAGTTCTTTCCCATGGGCAAGACAAATGCTCTTCGTGGGAAAATATCAAGTATTCAACAACAACATGATGAGTCCATCCTAGAAGCATGGGAGCGCTTTCAAGATTACATCCTAAAATGTCCTCATCATGGAATGGAGAATTGGCTATTTATGCAAACATACTATTATGGGCTCAACAACAGCACTCGTGAGACCATGGATGCTGTTGCTGGAGGTGCATTCTTATCACTTATAATTTCTCAAGCCACATCTCTTGTGAAAAAGATGGCATCCAATCAAGGTTGGAACAAAGAAAGAACTCAAGGCCGCAAGAGAGGTGGAGGTATGCACCAGCTCAAGGAGGTAGAAATGCTGTCTGCCAAGATGGACCTATTGATGAAGAGGCTCGATGGGCCGATGAGAAGAAAGAAGTCATGACATTCATGATTCTCGCATGACTTGTGAAGAGTGTGGAGAAACTGGGCATTCAGGCAACACTTGCCCAAAGCTACATGAGGATGTGAACTACATCAACAACAACAATAATAATTACTATCGTCCTCAACAGAATCAAGGTCGGAACCAACAGCAAAGGCCTAACTACTCAGGTAACCATCAAGGTAATAATTCTTTCAATTCTTTTAATCAGCCACCTTTGAGAGAGTTAGTGCTTAATCAAGGAAAGTTAATGGATAACCTGTCTAAGAAGTTAGCATCCAATGATAAAATGCTAGAAATAATTAATAATAGGATGGATTACTTTTCTACTGCTATTAAGAATCAACATAACTTTAATAAAATGATTGAGTCACAAATATCCTAGCTTGTTATGGTTGTTCCTCCCGAATACCAAGGTAAGATCATTCCGGGGAAGCCGGAAGAATTAGAATCTGCAAATCTTGTTGACATCTTTAATGCAGGAAGCAACTAGAGCATTCCGACAGCTGATTGGACTGATGAGACTCTCCCAATCAAGAAAGGTGATCCAGGGAGACCAGTCATCCCGATCTCCATTGGGAGTATGAACTTCAACGAAGAAATCTGTAACTTTGGTGCTAGCGTCAACATCATGCCCAAGGTGATATATGAAAGAATGTTTGATTATCCTTTATCATACACAACCATGTTCTTGCAGCTTGCAGATCAGTCACTTTGTTATGCCAAAAGAATTCTATAAGATTTTTGTGTACGAGTTGGCAGGTCATATGTTCCTGTAGACTTCGTGGTAATAGAGATAGGAGGTGATGAGAAGTCGCCCATCATCTTGGGACGACCATTCTTGAACCCCACTGGAGCTATCATCTACTCCAACACTGCTAAGATCTGTTTCAACATCAAAGGGAAGAGGGAGACTTTTTCATTCAAGAATTGAGTGTTACAATTTCCTACACACCCTCAACGTGCCTATGAGCCGAAGAAGAAGAACAATAAGAAAAACAAGAACAAGAAGCCACAACAAGTGAAGGCATGAGGATGGTCACAGCAGTCCACAGAGAACATGACCATCAGCTCAAGTCCCCACATCTGATCAAGAAGGACGACCCAGGTGTCCCAACCATTGAATGCTCAATCAATCCCAACTCTTTTCAAAAGGCAGTCTGTGACACCAGATCGAGCATCAACATAATGGCTAAGGTCACCTATGAGTTTCTCTATAGCACTATGCCTCTGCATCCCACCTATGCACAATTGTAGATGACAGACCAATCATTTTGCTTCATGGATGGGTTAGCAAAAGATGTCCCCGTCCAGATTGATGACCACTTCATCCCTACAGACTTCCTAGTCATTGACATGGGAGAAGATGAGTATGATCCACCTATCATCCTTGGAAGACTGTTCCTGAACACTACTCAAGCAATCGTCTACATTGGAACAGGAGAAGTGCATTTCCACTTCCCCTCTGAGAAGGTGAGCTGCTACTTTAATGATAACTACATGGTCATTGAAAATTCCAAGAAGAATAGAAATAGAAGAAGATGTTGTACCCGCACCCATTAGAAGAATCAAATCACCAAGGATGGATGGGCTGACTATGAAGGAATAGTATCAAGATATGAAGATCGATACCCCGAGGAGGAAGTTGTACCACCAACAGAAACAATCCCTGTAGAGAACAAAGAAGATAAGACAGTGCAACCAACTCCTTCCTCCAAGTCAACCTCACCAACAAAACAGGTATGGAAAGTAAAGGTAAAATCAGTACCAGATTCAACACAAGAAGAAGTTCAACCAGTGGTGCCATCTGAGGTGCCCTAAGAATATTGAGCGGACAAGAGGTCCTATTCAGAGTACTTAAATCACCGAGCGCCGCGCCAAGAGGTAAAACTTGGTAAGTTATCAATTTCCTTTTCAACATTGCATTTAATTTTCCAGCATAATTTACTTTCCCTTTTAATGCATAGTCAGTCGCATTTTTACTGTATCAATAATTGTCTTGCATTGCATCCATTTAAATGTTAAGCCCCATGCAGATAAATTTGTGGCATAACACCCATAAGTATAGTTGCTGTGGTAGCGTAAAAATAAAATAAATATGCATTACAAAAATATAAAAATATGTGTTATCAAAAAGATCCTGCTAAAGTCAGAGGAATATTTCTTAAAAGAAGTTTGCTATGACCAAGGCTTAGAGATTTATGACTAACCCGTAATCAATTCCACAAGCTTTGTTGTTATTTGAGCTTCACAAAATTTGAAGGATCAAAGGAAGTTAACAGACAGGAGGATAATCTGTGCCCTGTCGGAGTGCTGACTCAACAGTCATCATCATCAACACTTAAAAAGAGGAAGTACACCTCTACTATCTGTCGGTTGCATCAATAAAGACTATGTCAACATTCAGCTTGGGGGAGGGCATCCCCGTGTATCCAGCTAAGTATTTTCTTACTTTTCTATTCACATATTTCTGTTCTGTTAAAATAAATAAAAAGATGTATAACCTTTAGACACCAAATAAATGTTTCCTTTTTCTATATATATGTTTTTCTGTTTACTAAATAAAATGTAGGAGAGCTTAACCTTGCTAAAAGTTAATCCCTAGAATAAACTCTTACATGGAAATGATGAATAGTTGCTCTGCTGTAATTCCTTTCAAGTACCTAGTTTTCAACCTTGCACTCTCCCGAGTTTTGGATACAATGGTTTTGATTTGAGATTTGCTCTAAACCTGAACTTATGGGTAGCAAATGCTTGATCTAAGTCTAGGTGGTTGACAAAATTGCCGCATGATGAGTTCCTGTACGACGAGAGTTTTAAATTCCTACCACAGCTATATACATGCTTACTAGATTAGGAAATACCCTTACACTCATTTTTTTGTTACTGCTTGTGAGCGTTGAGTGTGGTCAAGCTGTGTAGACCCTTAGGAGCTGGTCATGTGGTTAAAATAAAGATCCCCATATATTCCTCCTACATACATGTTGCTTCTATCCTGGAAGTACACACCCACATATTTACATCGACTCATTCATGCCACTTCTATCCTTGAAGTGCGCATTCATTCACTCCACTCAGATCTACCCCTAAAATTAGTTCTACTCCTATCCTGGGGGTAAACTACCCAAAAAGATATTCCATCATATTCCCCTACCATTTTTTCCTAGCCCATGAAGCTTCAAATATTTCTGTTACTACCTCTTATCAATTTATCTATTTCTAAAGAAGCATGGGTGTTGTTTTGCTCTAAAAAAATGAAGAAAGAGGGGAAAGAAAAATGTTTATACCCCCATTCAAAATATATATATATACATTGAGCAGCCCAAGACTTCCTTAAAAGTTTTTCAAAAGTTCAAAGAAGAGGTATAAATTTCCTTCAAAGGAGCTTTAGTAGAATTAGGTATTCACTTCTATCATCCCTTCACCCCCTACCATCATTACTATCATTACTACCACTTATACCACACATCCCATACACATGCATATCTTGATTTGATTTTATGACCAAGTTTCTTTGGATTCATGGTTTAATTGTGCAATAAATGTTTGCAAGTATGTTTTCCTTGTCTTCCCACCTTTGAACTCCACATAAGCTTATTAGAGATAGGGTGAGAGAGAGGAGGCATAATGCTACTATGCCCAAATACCAAAAATACCACATACTTTGAGAGAAGAGAGAAGGCATACACCATAAATTCCTTGGTGAGAATCCAGAAATACCACAAAGGAGAGACTTGAGAGGGTCATACAAAGGAATCTCTGAGTTTTATTTGAAATCTTGCAAAAACTCCGGAATAATAGTTGATCAAAGAGCTTGAAACATAGCGCTTGACTTGACCGTTCTATCTTTCAACTGCTCAAGACCCAAGTGACGGCTACAAGCCCCATGGTGGAAGGTAATATGAGTAAGTTTATAATCAGAATAGTTCATTCTAATCCGGAGGAGAGTTCTTGTTTGAACGCATGTGTACTTTTGAGGCGTGAAATCATTGTAGCAACTCCTGATCCATCACTGAGTCTATCTTTGCTCAGGGATGAGCAAAATGTAAGCTTGGGGGAGTTGTTGACTATAGATAAGTGCTCTTTTTAACCATCAACTTAGCATGAGAAAGGACCTAAATATAAATAGCATCTAGCTATAGGGGTTATACTGATAGAATTCCATGAGTTTTGGTGAATATCTATTTCTACAGGGGGTTATTAGAAAGCAACCAAACAAGACCCACATGTAAGATTTACATAGAGAGAATCAACCCACGCACAAGAATACTCTAGAAGACACCAGAAGACACCAAACCAGACCGGAGGCCGCCTGGCCACGTGGGCAGGGCGCCCACCCTGGCCAGCAGGGCGCCCGCCCTATGAGGTGGACCAATCAGGTCCAACCTCGTGGATCCTGCCCCAACCGCGTTTGAGGATCAATCTTCACCGTGCATGAAGGTCGGTTTAATTCGAGGGTTGCGGTGCATTCTAGGAGGCTATATAAACAAGGCCCCTGGCCCTAGGAGAAACCTTTATTCATTCTCTAATTTCATTCTCAACTTCATTCATCAAGGGAGAAGCCTTGATCAAGCCCTAGAGCCACTATCTCAATTAGAGCTCCATAGTCATAGCATAGCTATATAGGATTAGAACTAGAAGGAGTCAAGCTTCGCTTGGTTTTCGGATCTGTCAAGAGAGTTCTTGGTAATTGTCTCCTACTTTTATATTTGTTCTTGCTTTATTCATATTGTTCATCATTCTATGAATATGACTTTGCTCTATTCTATTATATTGGATATGACTTTGTTCTATTTGCTTATATTCTCAATTATGATGTTCTTAGTTTACTTTGATTATATGCTTGGCATAGTTGGATTAGAATTATATTCAAGTATAGGACCGTATAGAGATTGCTGATTGATATCATGGGTGAGTGGTAAATATTGTGTAGGCGTGGTGCCTATACTATATTTTCCTATGATTATACCCTATATTTCGGACCGTGAGGTAGATCGCGGGAGTGACAGTCCTGTTGAGTTCTTTGTAGTCCTCGTCCCGAGTATGGGACAGGTAAAGCGCAACTATTACAGGGAAGTGATTGCTATGTTCTTCATCTTTCTTTGTAATACTCACTATGCGTTAGTATAACCTTTTTTTGCCATGATTGCCAAGTGTAATTGCACTAATCATCGTATGTTATGACTTTATAGTTAGAATAACTTAGGATTTATTCTTCTAGTTCGTCCTAATTTCATGCTAGTGTTATAGACTTAGAGTATTCTATTGAGATGTGTTATTATTTCATGTGGCTATGTGCTGATCATTTATTTATCATTTATCATTTACCATTCATTCATTATATATATTATTTTATGTGACACTTACCCTGTATGAGAGATAGACAAAGACATGGTTATACTCTCCATTACCACATGCAGTGATGCTCATTGCTCATTATCCTTAGCTATTCCTTCCCATGGGTAAAAATATAAATAATGATAGCTGGTTTACTCCTGGTTAAAATACTACATCGGTATTATCTGTGCGCTTGCAGATTTTATATTTATTTCTAGAGGAGCATTTGCATTTATTAATACCAAACTCCTGCACCATGCCGGGGATGAGAACCTAGCTTAAGTGGTGTAAGGAGTGTGAACACTCGCTTTATCCAACCTGATCAACTTAACATGTTTAGTTCTTTAATATTTGTTCTTAAATTCACTTTTTTAATCTCACTACCTTAACCAAGTGAGCTAAAATTTTGCGCATTCAACCTTTGGAAGATGATAACCATAATTATTATTTATAAACAATCCTTCCATGGGTTAAGCAATCTGACCTGCTAAATGCTTAAAATGCAACACTCATGCTCATTTTCTGATCTTATCACCCATGACATCAGCTTTATCTTGTTCACTATGCCTAAGGTTAGAGAAGAATAAACAACATTTTTTTGGTTCTGTTGGTGTTTTTCCACCAACAGAGCCCATGCACTTGATCTCTGCCTTGTCTTTATGAACATGACCTACTTTGAGGAAAACATGGAAGAGTTTCTCAACTCCCAAATCCTACAGAGTGAAGGTCTGGGATCTAAAAGAACCGCACACTGAGCATGATGCCGTGAGCTTCTACAATCAACATTTCACTTCAAACTGCTGGGCAATTGTAGAATATGGGTGACACCATATCAAGAGATGCAGTTATCAAGGTCTCCACCTTGGGACCAGATGATGCCCTAAGGAATGAACATGGTGAGAAGTCCTATTCAAGGGACTTAAAACATTGAACCCCTCGCCGAGAGGTAAAATCGGTAGTTATCCATATTAGTCTTTTCTACATAATTATTTTCCTTTAGCATATTTACTTTCCTGCATTAGCTTTGTAGTATAAAAAGAAAATAAAAATATTTATTTGTTTCATCATAAATCCTAAAGCCCCATATGAATGAATTTGTGGTGTGTAAAAACCCATATAGATATTCACCGTGGTGGCATAAAAATAAATATGCATGCATTCATCCTGTTGCACCTTCTCTCACATCATATATATACACACACACACAATAGGGTCCTACTGAAACTCTGCCTAGAAGAAAAGCTTTGGACAACTAAGGCTTAAGTGGCCAAACCACTAACGCCTAATCAGTTTCACAAGTTTTGTTGTCTATTTGTGTTTCATAGAATTTGAAGGACCAAGGAGAGCTGACAAGCATGTGGATGTTCCACTATTGAGCACTATATCAATAGTCATCAATCAATGATCCTATAGAGGAAGTACATTTCCACTGCCAGTCTGCTATGCTGCAAGATCAAATGACTATGTCAACATTCAGCTTGGGGGAAGGCACCCCCTTGTATCCAGATAAGTATCCTTATCCTCTTAAGTTTTATTTTTATAGATAAATTGAAAAGAAAAAAATAGTGAGCACATGAAGGTTCACACTTATATAATTAAAGTCAGGAGACATCTTTTAATATTTATGGATTTTTATGGTCTGCTTTATCTAGTCGAGTTTTTGTCCTATATTGTGTTTTTCATAATAATGTGTGTTAGAGTGTGTCTGGTTTGCTTGAATCAGTTTATAAATAAAGAGCACCCAGGATAATCTTTGTTATGGAAATGATGAATAGTTGCATTGCCGTAATTCCTTTCAAGTGCCTAGTTTTCGACCTTGAACTCTCCCGAGTTTTGGAAATGATTGTTTTAACCTAAGATTTACTCTGAGCTTAAAACTTGTGGGTTGCGAATGCTTGATCTAAGTCTAGGTGATTGACAGATATGATATGCTAAGGTCTAAGTTACTGTTTATCTTATTCCTAGTGACACTAGAGTTTTGAAGATTTATCTTTTAAAAAACTTAAAATTGCCACATGATGAGTTCCTGTATGACAAGAGTTTAATTCCTACCACAGCCATATATACATGTTGCTAGATTAGGAATACCAGCTCATAAGCTGCTACTTTGTATTGAGTTTGGTCAACCCGTGTTAGACCCTTGTCGAGAGGATGGTCATGGCCTCAAGATCAAGATCACTTACACCCACATATATTCTGCTGCTCCTACCCTAGAGTACGCAAAAACATGCCTTTCCGCTTAGATCCACCAAAAATGTTCCACTCCTACCTAGGAGTGAACAACCAAAAATATTTCCCTACATTCCTTAAACCTTATCATTGTCCTCATCGCCATTCCATATACTGCTCCAATAGTTCTTGTTTATTATCTCTCAATATTTATCAGCGAAAGAGCTTGGGCTAATTGAAAAAAAGAAAATAAAAAAAGAGAAAAGAAAAAGGAAAAAAATATATAGAAAAAAAAATAAATATAGCCCAAGTTCTCTTCCAAAGTTTTCAAGTTCAAAAGAGAAAAGTATCACCTGAAGGAGCGAAGTAAGATAAGGTTTTCATTGTAAATTGTTTTCCATCATGTTCTCTCGCCATTGTTTTCACCCTCATAATGTTACACCCATTGTCACCATACCATCCACATATCCATTCCACATATATAGGTCCACACACTTGCACATCTTGATCTAAGGGTATGATCTCCCCTCCGAGGATCCCAATTTGATTAGGCAATATATGCAAGGTAAGTATGTTATATCCTTGAAATACCTCCAGCTCCACATAGGCTTATTAGTTATAGGGAGAGAAGAGGGAAGGTACGATGTTACTCTGCCTTAAGCCACAAATACCACAAATCTTGAGAGGAGAGAAGGCTAAACACCATTGTTGCCTTGGAGAGAAATCCATAAATACCACATATAAGAGACTAGAAAGGATGATACAAAGGAATCTCTGAGTTTTATTTTAAAAATCCACAAAAACTCCAGAACAAAAATTGATCGAAGAACTCAAGACGCAGTGCTTGACTTGATTGTTCTATCTTTCAATTGCTCAAGACCCAAATGAAGGCTAAAAGCTCCATAGTTGAAGGTAATATGGGTAAGTTTGAAGTCAGAATGGTTTGCTCTAATTTGAAGGAGAATTCTCGTTTGAACACATGTATACTTTTGAGGGTGAAAGCATAGTAGCAACTCCTAATCCATTGTTGAGATTAGCTTTGCTCAGGGACTAGCAAAGGGTAAGCTTAGGGGAACTTGTTGACGCTCCTTAATGTTAATTTTTTAACCATCAACTATTGCCTGATATGATATAAAATGATTTTAAAAGCATAGTCGTAGGGTTTGAAACTAACAGGTTCCATGAGTTTTGGTGTTCTACTTGTTTTATAAGAAATTAAATTTTTTACTGAATAAAGTAGATCAAATTAGAGCCCAGAATAAAAAGATATTAATAAAGGAAGAGCCCGCCATCATAGAGCTGCGGGATTAATTGGGCCTAAATCAGAATTTGGCCCATTAAGGCCTATGTGCATTTTAATGAGATATGGTGGAAAGGTTTAGTACCACATCGCTTGCTCAAGGTGGAAGAGGGGAGGACGCCCCCCATATATACAGCCCAGCACCCCAGGCGCCAAGATCCATCAATCCCATTATCATAATTCATCATCCATAGAAAAGCTAGGGTTTGGAGAAGAGAGGTGTCCCTCGAATGGATGCTCTCTCTACTTCAAAGTTAGAGTAGATCTAGTCTTCTAGATAGTAGGGAGATGGAGAGCGAGGAAGGAGTTCGGAGGGGGTGCCGGCCTGTTGGTGCTTCTTCATCAACTTGTACTTCGGCGGGATCGGGCTCTACGTGGGCTTGCTCTTGAGATGGCTCAGGCTTTGGCAATCAACTTCTGATTCAAGTAAGATTTATGTTTATATTATTCTTCTTGTTTACAAGTCTCTTTTGAGTGCTTTAATCTAATGCGTTAGGTTAGGGTATAATTTGTCATGTAAGCATGGTGCTTAGACTCGGGTTACTCATAGATGCCCCTATGTTCCGGGCCATGTGGTAGATCATGAAGGTGACAGCTGCATTGAGTCCTCTGTAGTCCACTCCCCGAATATAGGACTTGTAGGAGCTATAATTATGTGGTAGATTAATACTCTGTTTGTGGGTCTTCCATAGTAATTCCCGAGTTGAATAGTAGAAGACGTGGACTTCCCAAGTTAGAAGTAGAAACCCTAAATGAGTTATCCTCTCTATACTCCTAGTATCAATGCCATACAAGTTAGAAGTAGAAACCCTAATCGAGTTATCCTCTCTATACTCCTAGTATCAATCCCATACTAGATTGATCCTCCCTTACGTTTTAATCTTGTTTCCACTTTAGATTTAGCCCCTACCATGGTTTATTCACCTTTCTAGTTAAGTTAGAACTCATAGTTGACTCACACGTTTTCGTGTGGATACGATATTTAAAACCCTCCGGGTCAAAGCTACAATGGTATCTGTGTGCTTGCGAATCTTTTTCTGTTCGCATTAATAAATACAAACATGTGGTCTAACTGACACGCTGGTCCCGCAACCCTGATGGAGAACGGCGCCCATTCGGAACGCATGAGTAATAGCGGGTCCCATAATGTCAGATGGAGAATCATCCGGCAGATGGGGGTACTAGTGATGCGTGCTAACGGCGGATGGAAGTATGAATGAAGGCGGCTCTCCCGCAGGCAAACGACGTCGGCTCCCGTAGCCAAATGGAGCGACCCGGATTTCAATGACGAACTGTGTTGGTCACAACTCGAGGATATCCATGAAACTGTCACAATCCAGCGGTGAACAGTGCCGTGACTGCCTGTGTGATGATTTCGTCAGGTTTTCCGTGATGATTCCCTTGACCTTTTAAAAATACGTCACAAAAAACAAAATCGTCACACAGTTCAATGACCAAAGCGACCAAAATGTCATGGAAACCACTCTTCGGTGACTATAACAAAACCATCATAAGGAATTTCATCATGGAAGGCCAAATCTCCACTAGTGACTGCTTGGGATCATCCTTGCCTTCGTATAGCTTGATGTCGCCGATCCTAAAGTTCTTCAACCATATGACTGCCTTGAGGTCGTCCAACAAAGGCGGTGGTCCGCCCAAGGCAAGACGGGCGCGATATCATTCGTCAAGGTAGTTGTGGAGGTCGAAGCCTCGACGCTGCTTGACTTTTTGCTCACGTTGGGGTCACCGCTGATCGCGTTGCCGGTTATCGCACTGGCAGTAGTCGAGTTGGCAGTTGACGCGCAGGCAATCATAGCGGTGGTTATGCTGATGGTCATCGCATTGACGTTTGGGCGAGAGACGGTCATGCACCCCTGGTTGGAGTTGTCCGCGCCTCCTTCGGGTGGCTGGTTGCAGTGGCTCCGGTTGTGCCACGAGCGAGAGCGGCGGGACCGGTATGAAGTCTCCATGGACTCGGCTGCGCGCATTTGATTGACCTGTCCTTCTGCAGCGATTAGATAGTCGATAACCGCTTTGAGTCCCAGAGTCGCCAGAGCGACAGCTTCCAGCTGGTGCCTAGCCATGGTGATGTTTGTTGTGGGAGTCTCGTGGACAAGGCAGTCCCCAACCATGTCGAGCTTGTTTTGCAGGTCCCGGCGAAGGCGACGAGGTGGAGGGCCGTTTACCAGCTGTTGTTGTTCCCAGACGCGTCGCTATGCACGGCCGTGATTACGCCCTTCCTCTGTGCTCTGGCCTCATTGGTTTTGTTTGGAAGAGGACTCTCGTCGTGGCTGACCATGAAGACTGAGCTTCTAAACCCTAGTGGGACCAGATCCATCGGAGTGGTCGTCGCGACAGACAAGAGGTAGTCGGTGTAGTCGAAGAAAACGGAAGGAGTCCAGTCTAGTCCAGCAAGCTCGTCAGACAATGTGCTACTCAGGGGAGTGGTCACCGCCGAATCAGCGTCAATCTCCGTGATCCGCACCATGTTGACCACATGCCTCGAGTCCTCAGGAACTAGAACCCTGTGGGACCTAAATATAAAACATGGTTATCGTGACGCATGAATAGATCCATAAAGTTCCTCGCGTAAGACGAGGCCGCATTCCGTAGTCCGTACGGGAGCTAGAGTTGGGAATATGCCCTAGAGGTAATCATAAAGATGATGATATTCTGATTGTATCCATGACATGTAATAAGTGTTCATTGAATATTCATTATAGACAACTTGTATTGATTGGCAATTATGTGAATTGTTTGTGGAACTCTTTATTTAATGTTTATTCTAAAGTTGTCCCTGGTCGGGGTTCTTGTGAGAACACACTTGAATATTAGACCAGCACATGTATTAGTTGATGACTATGTTTCACAAGTCATGGACATGGAGATGTTGAACTAATAATGTGGGCACATGTGAGACATGTAGGCTGGACTGACCCAACATGAGAAAGTCTCTATTCACGTCATGTACGTTATGTCCTTAGACCTGAGATTGTTGTATGTACTCAAGATGTGAAATGACCTACTTAGGGACTGTCAAACGCTGCTTCGTAACTAGGTAGTTATAAAGGTGGTCTTCGGGTGGTTGGTAAGCATGCTATGAGACATAGACAGTCAAGATGGAATTTGCCCCTCTCTGTAAGAGAGAGATATCACTGGATCACTCAAGTGATTGGATCAACAAATGCATGGCCATGCTTAGGTTAAGTGTTAACCCACGAGTTGAACCATATATCGAGTGGCAAAGGGAATAACTTGAACGTGGTCGTAGTGGAAGGGAATAACTTATATGTGGTCGTAGTGGTTCATCTGATATGATCTTTGTGTATGCATAGGAGTTGTCACGCCTTGCTAGAGTCTGCTGTCAGCTATTGGGTGAGTAGGAGTACTCGGCCCATGTCTATGTGTGCGTGAACCCATAGGGTCGCACGCTTAAGGGTTGGAAGCCTAATTCAGGTTCGACTCGAATTAGACAAGGCTTAGGGTTTCCTGATGGGCCTCCAAGTCGGAGTCGCGTAGGAACGCCTATGTAACCAAGGGGTAGGATGAGGCAAGTCTGATCCGTTTAATCTATTCAGCCGCCGTCGCTCACCCCATGCTCACGCCTTTGCTCCTCGCAAACTTAGCAGTCTAGTTGCACAACGCTTCTCCCTCATACGTGTGGGATTCCTCAGAGGTATTACATCTGTAGCACTTGGACGGTTCACGTCGATCATTGTGGTCGGCAGCTGGTCAACGACTGGTCGGACTGGTCGGGAACGTGCTCGGACGATCGGCAAGTGAAGGGCGATCATGACGGACGACCATGCAACTGCAGAATTGAGTTTTAGGCCCTGCAACGTTAGACGTATGTTTTAGCTAACTCTGTTTTGTAGAATTGATGACTGGTATAGCCCTTATGTGTATGAGATGCATGTATGTAATTTATTCATGGCTTGCATGTCATGAGGACATTATGGGCAGGAGCCATATAGATATTGTCAACATTAATGTAATGGCATGCGTGCCAATCTGTGATGATCTGCGACTATGTAATTTTATTTCACGGCAGTGATAGCTAGTCAAGGCGGATGCATCACTGAATGATGGCTAAAATGGATCATGAAGATGGAGATCGTCATGATGAACGGATTGATGGAGATGGAGATCTCTAGAGGATAATGGGCTATACCAATTCATATCTGTTTATGCTATTCTTACAATGTTCTACTTTCACATTCAATAGTGATTAGTCTACATTCATGCGGTAGTGAAGTAGAACGATCTCCCGCAGGTAAACGGCGCCGGCTCCCATAGCCAAATGGAGTGGCGTGGGTTTTAGTGACGAAGTGTGTTGGTCACAACTCAAGGATATCCATGAAATTGTCACAATCCAGCGGTGAACAGTGCCATTTTAAAATACGTCATGGAAAACAAAATCGTCACGCAGTTCAATGACCAAAGCGACCAAAACATCACGGAAACCACTCTTCGGTGACTATAACAAAATCATCATAAGGAATTTCATCATGGAAGGCCAAATCTCCACTAGTGACTGCTTGGGATCATCCTTGCCGTCGTATAGCTTGATGTCGCCGATCCTAAAGTTCTTCGGCCATATGACTGCCTTGAGGTCGTTCGAAAAACGTGGTGGTCCACCCAAGGCTCGACGGGCATGGTATCGTTCGTCGAGGTAGTCGCCGAGGTTGGAGCCTCGACGCTGCTCGACTTTTTGCTCGCGTTGGGGTCGCTGCTAATCGTGTTGCCGTTTATCGCACTGGTGGTAGTCGAGTTGGTAGTCGACGCACAGGCGATCATCGCGGTGGTCATGCTGATGGTCATTGTGTTGACGTTTGGGCGAGAGACGGTCATGCGCCCCTGGTTGGAGGAGTTGTATGCGCCTCCTTTGGGTGGCTGGTTGCAGTGGCACCGATTGTGCCGCGAGCGAGAGCGGCGGGACTGGTATGAAGTCACCACAAACCCGGCTGCACGTATCTGGTTGACTTGTCCTTCTGCAGCGATCAGATAGTCGATAGCCGCTTTGAGTCCCGAAGTCACCGAAGCGAGAGCTTCTAGCTGGTGCTTAGCCATGGCGATGTTTGCCGTGGGGGTCTCATGGACAAGGCGGTCCCCAACCTGGTCGAGCTCATTTTGCAGGTCTCGGTGGAGGCGATAAGGTGGAGGCCATTTGCCTGTTGTTGTTGTTCCTGGACGCGTCGCTGTGCACGGCCGTGATGGCACCCTTCCCTCTGTGCTCTGGCCACATCGGTTTCATTTGGAGGAGGATTCTCATCACGACTGACCACGAAGACTGAGCATCTGAACCCTAGTGGGAACCTAGGGAAGTCAAGGACCAGATCCATCGGAGTGGTCGTTGCCTCATCTACAGGGGTGGCTGGGATTTCTTTGACCAGAGTGGTCAGGACTTCCTTCCCGGACGGTGGCCCGGCGGTGCGGCGGCGCGGCTGCAGAGCTCACCGGAGCTTCTTTAGCGAGAATCAGACTACCTATGCACACTACGCAAGCAGACAAACATGATGTGCAGGTTAAACAAAAGGAAAACGGCCCCTAGCGCACGCGAGCTTGTGCGCGGCGGCACTGGCAAGGACGTGCCGGCGGCGAGCCACCGTGGCCGGCCACGGCAGGACACCCCGGACCAAACGAATGGCACCAAACGAATGATCGGCGATTTCTCACCGACGACGAGGTCTCCGGCCACGGGTTTGGCACCTACGCTCTCTACGCAACGTGGCGAGCAAGCTAGGCTTGCTAATGCGGCGGCGGAGTGACGGCAGTACCCACACCGGCGGCGCAGCGACGCGGCTGCAGAGCTCACCGGAGCTTCTCTGGCCAGAGCAAGACTACCTATGCGTGCTACGCAAGCAGACTGACATGATGCGCAGGTTAAACAAAAGGAAAACGGCCCTGATGCGCTGGCAAGGTCGTGCCGGTGGCGAGCCACGGTGGCGGGCCACGGCAGGACACCCCAGACCAAACGAACGGCACCAAGAGTACCAGGAGCTCACCACGGGTCTGGTGCGCACGTTGGTTGGCTGGAAGTTGAGGCAGAGGTCGAAGTTCGTTGGCGGCTGAGATGGCGACGGCTCGCTCCGGCGGCACGGACGGCGTCACGGCGGCTCCTGTAGAACAGCGGGCCGACAAAGGTGCGCATGAAATGGAGGAGATCAAGACGAGCATGATGATATAGAAGATGAAAGAAAATGACCAGCAACGGCGGCGGTCGACAGTGGCGAGCTCGCGGCGTCGCGGGTGCCGGTCGCGAGGAAGATGAAGGCGTGCGGGCGACTCCGACGGCGAGAACGGGCGAGAGCAAGCTCAATCGAAGCGCAAGAGCGAGGCGGAGCTGCTGGCAGGAGCAAGCAAGCAGGGATGGATCGACAGTGGCGAATTTCGGCGGCAAAGGACGGTCGTCGGGATGGCGAGCTGGGGAGAAGAAAAAGGAAAACGGCGATGGCCGACCTGCTTTTATAGGCCAACGGCGACGCACGAGCGGGCAACACGTTGGCGATGAAGTTTTGAGTGCTAGGGGGCGAGCTGGTGACGGAAGCAGGCTGGTATGGCGCCGACGGCCACGGCGACGCCATGAATAGAGGGGAGAAGAGGACGATGATGATGTCAGCATTACTGTAGCCAGTGAAGTCACTCAGTAAAGTTTGCAAATTACTCCATATTTTACTTAAGAACTTGAAAATATCTCAAAATATCATTTGTATAACTTTTCAAGAGCTACATTTTTCATTTAACAAACATTTTCAAATTCTACCTAGATTTTGAAATATGAATTCAAAATCAAAAGGGGACAAAACCCTAGAAACAATTATTTGAAATTACTTTTGCTTTTTCAATAAAACTTGAAAATCTTCAAATCTATGAAATGCTTAACTTTTCAAATCAAACATTTTTCATATACAAAGTTTTCCCAAATAATGTGTAATTTTTTTGAATTATGGGTTTAAAAGCAAAAGGGGACAAATGTTGGAAAACTGTATTTTCAAATTTATTTGAAATTCTTTTTAGAAACTTGAAAAACTTTGAATACCATAATTGTAGCTCTTGTCAAGATCTAAAAACCATATTTTGAGAGTATACTAAAATTATTTATAGATTTTGAATTGTAGAAAAGGAAAATAAAACAGGGTTTTGAAATTAGGGTTTTTTGAAACCGAATTCAAACTCGATTTGGTTTCTAAATTAATTGGTTGTTAATTAATGATCACAAACATCATCCAAAGGGATTTTTAGGTCAATGACCCAATAGTACCCTTGGCTGACCAAGTTGACTTTTAAAAATACTTTTATAGCTTTCTAATTTGAATTCAAATTTGAGTTGCAAGACTTAGGATCAAGCTTTGAAATCCAAATTCAATTTTAAATATGAATTCATTTTTAAGGGTTAGACTTAAATTTATGCACTATGCTTGACACTAGTGTAAACATAGTTTACACCTCAAGTACATAGAATATAAACCAAGTATTTGGGGATGACATTAGAAAGTAGGGCTTTATGATTTCGTGGGGCGACGGACGAGATGCCGAGGGCGCGTGGCATCAGCCCAGCGTTCTTCGTCAATTGGATCCGCCAGGCGGCGCTCGGGCTGCGGCAGCCGGTGGTACAGGACGAGGCATCGACGGAGGAAGTTGAACTTGAGTCCACTGCGAGGGAGCTCGTCGTTGGCGGTGGCGTTAGCGGCAGCCCCTTCAAGCACCATGGCCGGTAGAGCACCCCCACCTTCATGGCAACGAAAACAAAGAGGACAAGGATCCTGGAAACTCCCATGGTATGGCTTATTTAACTAGAGAATCTTACAAGAAGGAGGAGGAGGGGATTAGGGGAAGCGAGGGAGGGAGCCGGCCCACCTGCCCTGCCGTCGGCGAGCTCGCCGGGGAGGGCAGGGGACCGGCGATGGAAGGTGCTAGGTAGAAGGGGGAGGATGAGGATCTCTACTCTTGCACGAAGGCGACTCTGGGGGCGAGTTGCTTGTCTGATCATAACCAGGAAACATGTTGCTAACTGAAACAAATTAATGAGAGTGGGGTTATGTGCTAATATCAAAGGGGCAAGATCCGCAATCAGCTCATTTAAGACCCAAATTGAGTTTAGGCACGGGAGTGACGTACTATGAAAGTAATCAGCTCATTTAAGACCCAAATTAAGTTTAGGCACGGGAGTGACATACTATGAAAGTTTATGGATTAGGATGACGCCCCATTAAAAGTTTAAGGACTAGGTTTGTGTTTTTTTCTCTATTTGTTTCTCTTTCCACTATAATAATTTGGGCTAGATTTTGGTTGGCTGTTTCAATGTCTTCAATCTGGCTTCCTGCTTCATATACCAGACCGTTGGTGGGTATGTCGTCGTCTTCGGTGATGGCATGCTCCTGAGATCAAAGTACATTAGCAGAGTCATTCTCGAGAAGGGATTAAATCTATTTTTTCCCTTCTACAAGATCATTTTTTCAGCCGCCGATGATGCCACATGCGGCAACGGATATTTTCTTCTGGTTGTTTGTGGTGATACTAGCGACGTTGGATCTTATATTCAGTTTAACCTTAAGAAGATATGGCTGATGTGCTCTCGACGCCCTTTACTCCCTACAGTGGTTAAGCACTCCATGTTTATGAAATCTTGTGTTAGTTAGGACTGTGGTTCTCGATTAAGAGGACGTGAAGAAAATAAAGTACAGAGACTAGTGGAGTGCTTCAATATAATTCTAATAGTATAATATCCGTGCTAACGTTATGGTTTTTATCTTAAGGATGCTAATGAAACAACCAAACAAGTTATTTCCAAAGTTCAACATTGACACAATTACAATCTAGATAAACACTTATGCATCAAGGTATGATAAAGTTATTTCTTCGCATTAAACAATATTTATCAAATATAAACGAAAGTGCTACAATAGCGAAGTTAAAAAAATTTCGCAATCTAATTGAGGCCCATGTCTAACACCAACAGAGTAAGCAGACCAACGTAACAGCAGCTCCAGTAGACACAAAAGAACCATTGTCTTCACGAATCTCCTTCAACATCAAATAGTACCTCCAACATCAAATTAAAATAATGGGTACCGGAGAGAACCAGCTTCTATTTCTGCCATATAACATATCCACTAAAACCTGCAAGCGCATTTACAGGTATCAAGAAGAATATTTCATATGTACCTGTGCAAAGTTAGAAGCATATCCATTTTTTTCCCAGCAATCCTGTACAGACTATTCGACTACACGTTTTTTCAGGAGCCCAAAACAGTTACAGCTTCCTGTGTTACCGCTTCCTGTGTTACAGCTTCCTGATATTTAGTTTAATTTAAAATTAAATTACGAAAATATAAAACACTTTTGCTGACATTTTCATGGTAATTTATTCTGATATACATTCAGTATACCAGAAACCTAAAACTGGAACGTACAACCTACCCCAAACATGGAATCAGATAACCACGACTTTCTATCAACTATATATATGGCATCGTGCATATCTTCATTAGAGGTAAGAGATCATGATCAAGTAAAAAGCCGATGCACACTAAAATTCAATACTCCAAAATAACCGAAGACTATGCTAGTTACAAAAAACAGACTCCTGCTTATTCCCCAATCCATGGCAACCTCAATCAGAGAATGTATGATCAGCTCAAAAAGTGTGATTCGCGTTCTGCATGCCGTGCATATTATATGCCGTGCATATTAGTAGTATCACAACGCAAGTCCTTACATATATGTTTACAATTGACTCCGAGCCTGGCATATTCTTAGGCAGTGGATGGTAGATGAATCAAATATTCAAACCAACCTGCCATTTCAGTCTGTCTTCTTGAGTTACGCTTGACAGTGTCGTCGTCGGGGGTGCTTAGTTTTTTTGGCACTCAGACAACACCTATCAATGAGAACATAATCGTCAAGTGGATACATGCAAAAGATTTTGTATGCTTCAGACGTTCAGAGTAGAGAAATCGCTCCAACAGAGCAGTCTAATATATAAATATGATCAAATAATTAAGCTGGTAGCATACATACTTCTTCCAACTGGTCAAGTATATCCAGACATTTGATGGTAAGCTCTCTTAGCCTCTACCTTAAACGAAATAATTTCAGTCTTGCAATTTCATCATGATTTAGTGTCCATGTTGGCCCGGATTGCAACGACGGGCATGCGGCCGGTACCCAGTGTGGTGATGCCGCCATCGCTCCTCCCACTCGGACTCCTGCAGCTCCAACACCTATGTCGACAAAGCGCGAGATCCAATCCGGCGAAACTTGAAGAAGACGCGGGGGAAGTAGGAAATACCTCGGATCTGGATGCGGCTGCGTATCGTCATGGGGAAATTTGGACTCATAAGGAGACGACGAACTAGACGTAGATGCCAAATGAGTGTCTGGCGTCGTGGAGGGCGTCGAAGATCTTGCACGCCGATGATGTAGTCGCCACCGATATCGTCACCTCGCTGGTGGCATAGCGCTGTGCATCCGCACACGAGCGCCGCCGTGCCCCTCTCCACGCCGCCATGATCTCATGTACACGGATGGGTGCTCCACGCCGCCGTGATCTCCGCACACGGATGGGGCCCCGGCAAGGTAGGACCGCAATCAGGCTGATCTTGCACGTCGGCGACGCGGAGATCCTGGCGGTAGTCGTGGCTCGCGATGGATTCAAATTTGAATCACGTATGACTTACGTGGGAAGAGGAAGACTTATTATGTTTTTTCCCATCGAAGTTAGGGATCGAACGTCGCCGGCACGTGGTCTCGTGAGGGTGAGGGCGCAGGGCACGTGGGTGAGGTAGGTGGGAAGCCTTGCATCAAACATCTCCTGTCAGCCTTTGGATCTGACTTAGATATGTTGTGAGCCCTTGATTTCGATGGAAGCAAATTCTTATGTGCGCTTTCTTAGGTACATATAATTTAAAGCCCTCAGCGGAGGACGCTTATTTTTGTGGATGTAGATTTATTTAAGTATTCCATTATAGTATTGATTTTATGTTGAGATCTTAGTTATAAAAATATTTTAATTTAATGAAATCCAGTCCTTTTTTACTAGGTAAATGCCCGTGCGTTACAACGGGAAAATATAATTCCATGATTAACATATGTGTAAGTGTGTTATAACATTATAAAAAGATACCACAATCTTGATGTTTGGAACAATCTTCTAGCTGTTCGGTTGCCGTTGGAGGGATCTTAATGCTGCTGCCAAGATATGAAATTAATATAATTCAGTGTCCAAGCCTGTGTACTGCTGACAACAAGATCCAATTGAATGAAGGTGAAAAAACAGACTTGACGAAATCTATGGGAATATGATGGTTCAAACTTGTTTCGAATACAAAAATGCACCTTACATGACATGATTGAGCATTATAATATTTATTAACGAAAATTTATAAAATTTTATAGCAAGTTTTGTGAATTCAAAAAATAGATGGCAAAAGAGGCGTTGGGTAGCAAACAAGTTTATAATTTGTTTGTCTGTTCATTTCGACTCATTTTCTTATCATATTCTTAGTGAGTTGAAAATGTTGAGGCTCCTGACTGCTCTTGCTGTGTTCAAAATAAATACCACACTCCTGCACTTCTATCCTACAGATCTAGCAGGCAAAAAAAATAAAAATCAGGCAATCAGTGAACATTCAGCATAGGTAACATTCTGTTATAAATATGACCAAGGTGGGGTACAATTGTATGTTTGGATAAAAGATAGCAAATCGATTAGGGATATGGTCCCTAAATTTTGCAAGTTCAATTAGTCAAACCAAATGTACTGTTAGATTATATATTTATCTTTCTGACATTTAACACAAAACAAGATAGCAAATTGGAAGGAGCTATGGTCCTTCCCTCGTGTGCTTTGCTGAATGAATTACCAGTTAAATTGGTAAAATGTTAGTATTATGATCTCATTTGCACAGAAGCTACAAAACAACATATCGTGATCTCATTTGCACCGCCTGCTAACATTCAGTGCAAAGCACACAGAACTGCAGGTGCAGTTTCAGTGAAGGACATGGGTGTTCGCAGAAGTTAGCAAGCACAATTCATGTATACACGTAATCAGATCAAATCGGTATCACACACAGAAGGAATGGATGAGAAGGGGTTGGCACACCTGGTGGCAGCAGCGAGGAGGGTGTAGGAGTTGAAGTCGGAGCAGTAGTTGCAGAGGGCGAGGGTGAGGGTGAGCTGTTTCTCGACGGGCTGAGGCCGCCCCTGGAGCTCTCGCCGAGCGGGACGGGCTATGCCTAGGGTTTCGATGAAGAGGAGCAGGCAGACCCTTCGGCGTGGCGGCGTCCGGAGGAGTCGAGGCACGGCGACGGCGTGCAGCCCCTCAGGGATGTGCAACCGGTGCTCGGTGGTGTCGCCGCAGGGGCGTGACGAGGTGCCGGTGAGGCCCGAGGGTGCGGCGGCGTGGGCTAGCGCAGGAAGGACACGCAGGTTGCGATGATTGCGCGTTGTTGGCGAGCGGAAGGCGAGCGTGCGGTGGTTCCGGATTGGGAAGGAGACGAGATTGGGAGGGAGGGGCGGTGACTGCGCGGTGATTACCTCGGTAGACGAGATTATACTCCCTCCGTCTAAAAAGACGATGGTACGAGAAGCGTGTAAATTAAATTTTTTTAATTTTGATTAGGTTTATACATAATGTGTGTAATATTTATATATTAAAATAAATTTATTAAAAAACTAGACTTAAAGATTTTTTTGATGATACTAATTATTTAGCATAAATATTTATATATTTTAATATATAATTTTTGGTAGTTTGAAAATGTTGACTTTTCGAAAAGCGAGAACGATATCTATTTTGGGACGGAGAGAGTACTCCCTTCGTTCTATAAATAAAAGAACGTTTTTGACTTCTATAGTTGTTGTTTGACCATTCGTCTTATTTGAATTTTTTATGCAAATAATGAAATGCATAATTCATTATGAAAATATATATAATTATAAAATAAATCATAATAAAATAAATAATATATTTTAAAACTTTTAAATAAGATAAATGGTGAAACAAGAATCGTCAAAATCAAAAACATTCTTTTGTTCGTGGAACGGAGGGTGTAGTTCATATTGGCCTGGCCTGGCGGCGTTGCATGCGAGTGAGCTGAAGGGAAGCCGGGCGGGGCCGGGCGGGGCAGGCGAGCCCGGAAGCCATGTCAACTGTTCCTTTGGATTCATATTAGGGGTAGAGAAACAAAACCCACCAAAATCTCTCGCACCCACTGTTCTTCCTCTGTTCTTCTCTCTCCTATCGCACCTAGGCGCACCCCTGGTCCCTTCGCCCGTTTCCTCGCTCTCGCACACGCGCTCGTGTGAAGCTACGCGAAAGCAAGGGAAAGGATTCTCCGAAGCGGCGGGCGAGGCAGCGGCAGCGATGTTGAGGGAGATGGCGGCGGGCGGTAGGGTTTCAATCCCGCCAGGGGCGCGGAGCACGGTCGCGGACATCAAAGAGATCGCCGGCGGCCACAACGACGAGGAGGTCTACGCCATGCTCCGCGAGTGCAACAAGGATCCCAACGAGACCGCTCAGAGGCTTCTCCTCGAAGGTCCGCTCTCTCCCCTGCCCACCCCTTCCCCCGCCCATCTAGATTTCGTCGTTTATCCAATTTCCTGGTCCATGCGGCTGGGGCGAGATGGGCGTGTGGCGTGCAAGGTTGAATCCCCGGGTGCTTTTCGATTTGCTCTAGGCTTGCCTCGATTCAGTTTGTGGGAGGGTGTAGAGAGCGTTGCGTCATTTTTGTTCGCACATGAACACATCACGTGTGCCCCCAGCTATGAGCGCGATGCGCAAGACACGTCGCAAGGGGAGTCTCGTCGGGAGCACGATGCGCAAGACACTCCGGCGAGAGCTCTTGGAACCCGACACCCCATGCTCACGGGAGGGACCCCGTCAGGGAGAACGGCGGCGATGGGCTGCCTTAGGTCAGCCTGACCGCCCCTAGGACCTTGTGCTCGCAGTCGTAACGAAGTAAACGGCAACGAAAAACAAGAAGCAAAAGCTCGAGAGAAACGGTAGATGCAAAATAATATAGTAGATTGATTTATACGATTGTGTGTCAATCGGCCATCACCTCTAATATATATAGGGCGGTTGGTCTTCCCTGTACACAAAATATTTTCCACGCACACGGTGAAAAGAAAATATAGACCGATTTAAAGTATACCTCCTGTTTACAACCGGCCAATCACGTGAGCACGTTCTTATACAATGAGTACACATGCCAATTAACCATCTCTAGTATTCTTCTCGGACTCCTCCTGGTTCTATTCTGGTTGCCGTATATACATATATACCTGTCCGTCGGCCAGCTTGGTCTCCAGATTAGATATGGCAAAATTAACTAGTCCAACCAGAGACGGACACATCAGCTCATGATCCAACTAACCTGACTCAGGTTGCAGACAAAGTGGCCAAACCATATATGCAGAACAAGGTACATGCCCACGCAAAATTGATGCACGCATACTTTCCTCTTGTTTACCAATGCACACGTTGCAGCAAACTTGACTCAGATCGTGTAATCTCAGGCCAATACCAAGAAATTTGTACTGCTTCACCTGAAAGATGTCTCTGGTTAATAGATACTTGTACCTTCTGTTGTTCCCACGCACATACTGCTCCATGATGCTCATCTCTCTTAAGCTCATATGCGAAAAGTAACCCCTTGAATGACATCATTGAGGCTAAATATATCTTTATGCCAAATCTTGCTATCAACACATGCTCCCCCATGTTTTTTGGCGAGGATTGCATGCCAGAAAATAATTGTTTCTTATGCCAACACTAAGGACGATGTCAACACACCCATCGGTCATATTTATTTTGTTCTAAGAGCGATAGTCAGGTATCGGCCATGTTTGTATTTTGTTCTAAGGGCAAAACTAAATATTGGCCATGTTAAAAGTCTGAGGGCAATAACCAAATATGGGCCATACATGCTTAAGCTTCTTGCCACACGCTTGGATGAAACTTCTTCAAATATTCGCCATTGAGAGCACGGGACAACAAGGTACCTTGTAATGACTCCACCAAATATGAATTCCCAGGAACCACTCTCACAATTTTGAAAGGACCTTCCCAACTTGGAGACCATTTCCCAAACTTATTATCCTTCGAGCCAATTGGTACAATCACCTTCCACACTAGATCACCAACTTGTTTTTCAATTTAACTTTCTTGTTGTATGCTCTTGCCACCTGCAACTTGTCTCTCTCAATAGCTCTCAATACTTCTAATCTCTTATCGGCGACCTCGTCAATGTTGTCCATCATCAAATTATGAAAATCCACCTCCGATAAGACATTTTGCTTAGGTAATCTCAAGGCTCCAGATTTACCTCTACAGGCAAAATGGCCTCTTGTCCATATACAAGCTCATATGGAGTTACTTTAGTTGCACCATGCCTTGAGATCCTATGCGCCCAAAGAGCTTCGGACAACACCTCATGCCATCTTCTAGGATTATCTTCAATCTTCTTTTTGATGAGCTTGATCAAAATTTTATTTGTAGACTCTGCTTGTCCATTAGCTTGGGCATAATATGGATAGGAATTCAGCAACTTTTGGCAAAATCTCAGACTTGAGATGATATGAAATAAGACCCTTGATCCGAAGTTAATGTTTGAGGAATGCCGAATCTATGGATAATATGCTCAGTTATGAATTGAATTACCTCCACTTGTGTCGTATTTTTGAGAGGTACCGCTTCAGATCACTAATAATCAGTAGCAACTAGCACAAACCGATGCCCCTTTGATGATGGAGGATGAATCTGTCCAACAAAGTCCAACCCCCAATCTCTGAATGGCCATGGCATAAACCGTTGCTTCTTCATTCACTTGTAGCCTTCTTGAGCTGCTTCTCCTTCTCTTTACAAATATGGAATTGCTGGTGTGTGAGCTTGACGAGCCCCCGAGCTTATTCTGTGATCTCTCTTTAGTGAATGGTGTAGGTCTTATGATAGGGGCTAGTCCCGGGGTGGAATCACTTTGTCGAAGGTGTCGGGCGAATGTTGTAGGGCTTGTTATGCACTTAGCGCCGCCTCCGGTGCCTCATTTTCCAATGCCCTTCACCCTTCCTCCTTGTTGCCTTTAACTTGGTGGTTCACGAGCTGTTCACGTTGTTCACGCTTCACATGGTGTGGACGGGCCTCCTCTTCCCCCTCTGCTATGTCGTTTTGGCGCTACATTGCAAATCAGCTCGTGTTGGGAGATCTGTCTGGGTTCTTTGGGTGTCGTGGAGTATGGAGACATGGCTGCTACTCCTTTGTACTTGGTGCTCCTCCCATCCTCAGTGGCTTTAGAGACGGATTTGCTACGGCGATTTCGTTTCTGAAGTTGCCCTCTTGCTTGTCGGCATTGAATATTGGTAGAGGTTCAACAACCTTGAATTCTATTGGGTTCTTTGTTGATATTTGCAGTTGAACATGACTGTCTTGATGCCCTTGTGAATTCCACCAGGCTCCTGGTTACTGTATAAATGTATTTCCCCTAGTTTCTTGGGTCTTGTATCCTCTTGTACCCTGTTGTAATCTCAGTACCTTCTTGATTAGTGGAAAGAAAAAGATATTTGTCTCGTCTCTGCCTTCAATGAAAGTTTTGGTTGTTCGTAGTCTTAGGTGATGTTGTATGAACGTGTATCTGTGTTTCTGACTATGTCGAGTTCTTTGGTGATGCATCGGGCACTGTATAACGTGTTTTACCTTTCTGCGAGTTCTTCTAATACGTTTTCTGATGTGCCCGAGTTATTCTGATATCTCAATAGTTGGCTTATGTAGACAATTTATTTGATGGGTTGTTGATGATTCCGGGTTCTTTCCACCTCTGGTGACTTCATATTAAAAAATCTCGTCCAGGATACTCTGTTTTCTGCCCGTTGGAAAGTTACTGTTTGCCATTATTACCGTTGATACTTATCCGTTGTAGTTGTTGTCGTGCTGTCCATTTTAAGGCAACCTTTGGCCTGTTGGACCCATTTGGATCCATCAATCCTTATAAATGCTTTGTTGTTTTATCCTTCTCCAGTACATTTGATCCTTTGCTATCCGTACGCGCGAGAAAACCCCAATCTCTTTGTTCTCTTTGCCGTCTCTGCCGCGCCTGAAACCCTAGTTCTTTCCCTGCTTTCTGCTTTGATTTGCGAGTCCATTGATTAGTTCACGGGCTCAAATGGCTGGTACGCGATCCCAGAGCAAGGGCAAGTCTATCAAGGTGAGTTTTGGGCGAGAAAGTCTTTTCCTTTTTGTTGGCCATGTGGTTTTCTTGATCGGTTTGTCCCGCGCAGAGATCTTGGCCAGCGCCCGTGACGACAGCTGCGGATCTTGAGGAGATGGTGGAGCATGGCTTGCTGTAAGATCAGTCACTTTTTGGGTATGCTTTGCCCGGTCAGGATCTTGTTCCTAACCCTTGTGCTGATCAGACGATCCTGTTTGTTGCTTTTGTCGCTACGGGACTTTATTTGTCGTTACCCAGGAAATGGGTACCCTAAACCCTTGGTTTACCGGACTAAACCCCGCAAAATCAGCAACACGAACCCTCCAGTGACCTCCCACGATTAACGTTCGAAGGCCACAGGCTAAAGCACATTGGGTTGACCCATGAACAGGCTACGACAGCCCAAAGCCAAAGCCTGCTCGAGGGGCTACCGAGCGGACTGGAACTGTACACTCGAGGGTACGATTCGAGCGACCCCTCGAGGACGGAACTTCGCTCGACGAACGAGCCTGCCCTCGAGGACGGAACCTCGTTCGCGCGAATGGGTAGCCCTCGAGGGCAGTGCACCCCTCGGCTACCGACTCTCCCGTATGGATCCGGGCGCATTTAATGCGTTTTACCTACCCCCGCCTAACCGTATGGCCACAGTTACGGTAACAGTTGTGGGAGTGGCGGTCAAATCTTGCTTTTACCGCCCATGCCCCGGAATCCCGCGGGTCGTACTTCGCTGTTGCGCCATGCCGAGCATTATGCCTCGTCCAGCACCCCCTCGAGACGCATAAATCAGCACGTTTCCCGCGTTTTCTGGGATTCGACCTTATCCGGTGAGGCTTGACCCCTTCGACTCGACCCCTCGACTCGAGCCAAGCCCTCGACCGCCGCCCCTCGTCTTCGTCGGACGAACCCTCGAGCGGGACTCCAATGACTCCGGGCTGCACTTCAACAACTCCCGACGTGATGGCTGCAGGGCCTCCCATACCGACGTACATCACTACAGCAGCACCGACGTGATCGGCCTCCACGCCATGCGACACCAGCCATGCGAACTCTAAATATATGTACTCCTGTGCCCCTCCTTCACCTATAAAAGGAGGCGCCAGGACGTTAGGAAAAAGAGGACAGAAGGACAGGATCCAGAGCATAGAAACGCTAAGGCTTTAGATCACAAAACAATACCGTGAGACAGTGTAAAGTAGAGAGCTAGGCGCCTGAAACGCCCAAGCTCCAGCTCACGCTCCTCACACCTGCTTGTATTTTCCCCTGTACTAGCACTTCAGTGCAAGATAACACGAACTATCCTCCCCCCGCTGGACGTAGGGCCTTCTTTACCCGAACCAGGATAAATCGCCGTGTCCTTCTTGCATCACCCACCAGATTAAGGGAGCACGCGATTACGAATATTACTTGTTGGTGTTAACCCCTCGGGGGTCAAAACACCGACATTATTTTTCACCTTCTTTTTTGATGGAGTTTCTCCAGTTCTTTGGTCTTTGGCTCTACCATCTTCCCCCAATAGGGTTCTCTATCTATCTTCCTTTGCCCAAATGTGCGAGGTGTATCTCGGGGTTCCCCTTAATCTTCTTCTCTTCTGACGCTTCTTCAGCCTTAAGTTGGATTCGAAAAAAGTGCCTTTTGGTTGTTGTACGATCCAGATTCGTCAGGGGATAGCTGCTGAGCTTTTTACCCTTGACGTTTTTTAACAAAAAGGTCTAGGCCAATAGATAGTTCTACATCCCCAAGCCTTCTCCTTACTTCTCTTCTGATCTGTCTGTCATGCCGGAAGACACTAGTCTTTGGGCTCAAAAGCTTTCTGATCCTGAACTTCTGGCAATCAATCCTCTTCTTGTTTGTCTCTGCTATGTGAAGGCGCAGGGCCTTACTGGCCTTGGCATAGTTGCTGGGTTCTTCCGTCGTCTTGTGCAACCTCTCATGCAGAGGGAGCACCTTGGCTTTGAGTACACCGGAGTTCTTGATTCGTCCCGGATTAAGGCCGAAGTGGTGCTTAATGATGATGATCTGTTGCTGCGTTTGAATGAGGTTCTTGGTAATGTCCCTTGCGTACCTCCTCAGCTTGAGGAGTATAATTCTACCAATCCTCCTCCTGTGGTGAGTGCTTGTCTTTTGATTGTTGTTTGTGCGAGTTCTTTTTCTGTCTTCAGCTGATATCTTGTTGTTTCTTTTTGGGGGTTTGGCCGGAATTTTGTTGTCCATCTTCCTGTTGCTTGGGAGGCTGATCCAGCTGAAGCTGCTGCCCAACCTGATCCTGCCTTTGCTACTCGAAAACGGTCTGTTCCTTCTGAGTCTGGGTTTCCTTATACTAATCATGAGGGTGAGTTTGAATCTGTGCCATGTAAGCCGCACCCCAAGATTGCTGAGATGATTCTTGATGTCAGACAAAGGGGGTGTCTCGTCCTCCGTTGACCATTGCCTAGAGGGGAGCCCCGCTGCTTCGAGTTCTCTTCAGGTCACAGGTAATATCATCATAGGTGTGGTTGATGCCGAGTTCTTTTTTCTGACATTTTCTGCTTTTGCTTGGCATGTCTCATTTGCTTCTTGCTTGTAGGGGGCACAAATGTGCTTCTATCTGGGACTGAGGAGGACGAGGAGGCGCAGACTCCTCTTAATCGTAGGTCGTAAGTTTCCTTTTGACTTTTCCCTTCTTTTATGGTTGTTTTGCTTGCCGATGCTTCTTTTGTTTTTTTAGCCGAACAGAGGGTTCCGGGACTTCTTCTTCTCTTTCTCCTCCTGCTGCCCACATATCATCTGTGGCACAATCTTTTGCAACTATTCCCCTTCCTATCATGCCTAGGAGGGGTGTCAGTTCTTTCAAGCTTCCACCGAGGTAAATATCTTGGGCGTTTCTTGAGTTGATTTCTGTTCTTGTCTTTGTTCCTCATTTTCATGCCTTCTTGTAGGGCTGGTGCTGTGGACTCATCAGGTTCTTGTGGTGGTGTGGGCTCTGGTCGAGCCCCTGAGGATGAGCCCAGGGCTCAGAGTTCCTCGGCTGGTAAGTTATTGTGAGTTCTTTTTGGTTCTTCCCACTTGTTTTGATGAAATTGACTTGTTTGAATCGTCTTTTGCAGATGTTGCTTTGCAAGTTGGCCAGACTATGTTGATCCAGTGTTTGGCCCCACTTTGGTTGTGTCAAAAGCAATTCCTATGGTGGCGCCTGCTGCGGCAAGCCGTGAGCTCCCTTTTGCTGAGCCGGTTACTCCTGGAGGTATCGGTAGCGAAGGAGGTGGTGGAGCTGTTGCAGATCCGCCGTTGCTTACCTTGCCGCCGCCTTCTTCTACTGGTTCGGTGGACTCAGAGATGAGCCATCCTCGCCGACTGGAGGCGTTGAAGGCTTGCTTCGAGGAGTTCTCCGCCAAGTTTGGTGGCATGGTGCATGTAGGAGTTTTTTCTTAGTTTTTGAAATGTGTTGGCTTCTGGCTTGTCATCTTTTCTGATTCTTGTCTTTTTCTTTTTCAGTCTCTCTGGCAGGATCAAGAGCTTCTCTTTGGCCCTGCTGAAGCTTCGGCGACTACTTCTAGCTTCGCCGATCTTGAGCGGGTTCGTAAAGAGCTTGCTCAGGTTAAGGCGGAACTGGAGCGTGAGTGTGAGCAGTGTCAGGTTGCTAAGGCGACTCATCGAGCCCAATTGGTTGGTGAATCATGTCATCTGGAGGAGGCGGTGAAAACCACTACTGATGAGGTTCAGGCCTTAAAGGCCCAGGTTGCAGGTACTTCTTCCTCTGCTGAATTGTTTTCTTTGTCTTCTTAACTGCTGAGTTCTTTTTTGGTTGATTGTCTTGCTTGCTTCTTTGTAGAGTTTGAACGTGAGCAGCATCGGTGGAAACAAGACTTGGAGGACATGAAGGAGAGCCTCAAGACTTTCGAGAACAAAGCTGACGCGGTAAGAGAGATGCATTCTCGTTGTGAAGATGCTAAGAAAAAGCTTGCCTTGGCCCGCCAGTTTTGGCGTGATGCTGATAGAGATGTTTTTCAGGCCTTGAAGACAGTTCAGGATCTTCAGGGCTGGCTTGAGGTGGCCAAAACCCGATTTCAATCGCTGTGGGGGGCCATGACCTATCTTTTGTCTTTTATCGGGCGAGAGGGAGATCAGGACCTTTATGGTGTTGTGGTGGCTTACGCGCCTCTGATCCCCTCGCGGTTCTTCAGCTTTACGAAGGACAGTTTCTGGAGGTGTATGAGCAACTTATTGTGCCACGTCCGGGTTCTTGCTCTTGAGGCCGAACTAGAGAGGATGGTCGACCCCAACCCGTCGTTGGTGTTCTTGTTGCAGGTTGGCGAGCAGGAGGCCGGCCTTGCTCCTCTTGTAGAATAGGTTGTAGCTAGAATAGACTTGGGTGTTGATCCTACTGCTCCTCCGCCTTAAGCGCCTTTACTTGTAAAACTTCTTGGCTGTAGATGGATGGAACTTCTGGGCTGTTGTTGCCCTTTATGAAAAAACAACTTTTGCTGTGCGAGCTTAGTCCCGACTTTACTCGATTCAATGAGCTCTTGTTGTGCGGGCTTCGTCCCGACTTTGAATTGCTTTGGCGAGTTCTTTGTTGTGCGGGCTTTGTCCCGACTTTGAATTGTTTCGATGAGTTCTTCCTATGCGGGCTTTGTCCCGACTTTGAGTTGCTTCGACTAGTTCTTGTTGTGCGGGCTTCGTCTTGACTTTTGAATTTGCTTTGATGAGATCTTGCTGTGCGGGCTTCGTCCTGGCTTTGAATTATTTCGAAGAGTTCTTGTTGTGCGGGCTTTGTCCCGACTTTGAGTTGCTTCGATTAGTTATTGCTATGCGGGCTTCCTCCTGACTTTGATAAGATATTGCTTTCGTACTATCCGCTGGTAGTGTAGTGGCTAATACTGAGCCAGAGTTGTTTCTGTTGCTTCGTAATACCCGCTGGTAGTGTAGTGGCTGACACTGAGCCGGTGTTGCTTCGAGATGTGCTACATCATGTCGCAGCGTAGTTTAAGTTTGAGCCTGAACCCGCACGGAGTGCCTGAGTTCAGTCTAGTGTGTTGTGCTCTGCATCTCATCGTAGGCAAAAAAGAGGAGGGGAGTCAAGGATCCTGGACCGACAGGGTGTGCCCTGATCCCGCTGTTGTAGCGAAAGGTATTGACTCCGGAACCAGCACTACGTGCCCGGGTTCAACTGCATTCTCACTCGCAGTAAAAAAGAAACTTTCTGATCATGAACAGGCATGAGAGCTCTGATTCACCCTAGAAAGGTCCGAGCGAATAGGATTTGACTCTCGAACCAGCACGATGTACCCGGGTTCAAACTGCATTCTCACTCGCAGTACCCTCTAATCATGAACCGACACGAGTGCCCTGATTCACCCTAGAGGGGCCCGATCCTGGACCGACACGGTGTGCCCTGATCTAGCCCGAAGCCGCGCGCCGGGCGGCTAGCCTGTCCATGGAGTGGTACGATGTACTCTAGTCCATGCAGGCATGCTATGAGATCACCCCATAGCGCGATATCTTGAGGAGGCATTGTGTGCCAGTCGTTCTTGAAGAGAGCAGGTTGTTCTTGAGCTCAAAGTGTTTATATTGCGTCGTCATGGGTTCTTTTACAGGACTTTTGCTAGTTGTAGAACCTTCAGAGTTGGCTGATGTGCCAGGTGTTCTTTAATGGGATTTCTTCGTCCGTCATTAGCTCGTATGTGCCTGGTCTAGTTGCTCTTCTTACTTTAAAAGGTCCTTCCCATGGACTTAGTAGTTTGTTTCTTCCGTCTTTCTTTTGGATGAGTCGAAGAACTGAGTCTTCGGGTTTGAGGGTCCGGGTTTGTGTGCTCTCGTCGTAGTGTCTTCTTAGACGTTGTTGGTATCTTGCGTTTTCTAGAATTGCACACTCGTACTTCTTCTAGTGAATCGAGTTCTAGGCGTCTTGTTTCTTCAGCTTCTCCTTCTTCATATTGCTCTATCTTTGGCGATGTCCATATCAAATCAGCTGGGACAACTGCTTCTGATCCGTAGACGAGAAAAAATGGTGAGTACCCAGTTGATCTGCTGATGTGGGTTCTAAGGCCCCAAACCACTTTTGGTATTTCATCAATCCACTTTGCTCCATAGTCTACTAGTTCTTCATATAGTCTTGGCTTCAGTCCTTGTAAAACTAACCCATTTGCTCTTTCAACTTGTCCGTTTGCACAATCTATATCGGAACATGATGGGCGACTGATGCAAAATCTATATCGATTCCACAATCTGTTGCCCAGGATGTGAACTCCTTTGTGGTGAACAGTGATCCTAGATCTGTGATGATCCTGTTGGGTACTCCAAATCGGAACATGATGCTTTGTATGAACTCGACATCTTTTTTTGCGTTGTACTTGACCAATGGTTTATATTCTATCCACTTGGTAAACTTGTCAATTGCGACATAAGATGTACTCGAAGCCTCCGGTTGATCTTTTTAGTGGACCGACTTGATCCAATCCCCAGCAGGAGAAGGGCCAAGAGGGCGTTATGCATATCAAGTTGTGTGCTGGAACGTGTTGTTGTCTTGCGAACATCTAGCATTTCTTGCACTTCTTGACAAAGTCTTCTGCATCTTTCATTGTGGTGGGCCAATAATATCCCATCCTGAAAGCTTTTCCTACCAAGGTTTTTGAGGCCGCATGATTGCCACAGCAACCCACATGTATTTCTTCGATGATGTTGATTCCTTTTTCCCTTGATACACATTTGAGTAGAACTTCTGATGAAGCTGCTCTTCTCTATAGTTTGTCTCCGATCAATACGTAATTCTTACTTTTACGTATCAGTTGGGTTCTTTGTGTCTTGTCTTCTGGTAGTGTCTTGTCTTTGATGTAGTCTATGAACTGTTGCATCTAGTTTTTATAGATTACCATAACTTGTCTTGTCAAGGGATCTTGGTCGATTTCCATTGGGTCATTCTTGGTTGTTCTGGGTTGTTGTTCTTCTCCGGGTTGCTTGATAGATGTTTCTCTTAACTCTTCCATGAAGATTTCTGATGGTACTTTAGCTCTGTCAGAGCCTAGCTTGGCCAATGTGTCAGCGACCACATTTGAACCTCTTAGAACGTTGTGGATCTCTAGCCCTTGAAAATTTTTCTCTAGATTCCTGACTTCTCCACAATAAGCGCATATGTTGTCCTTTGTGCAGTCCCATTCTTTGTTGACTTAGTTGATAACAACTGCTGAGTTGCCATAGACTAGCAACCTCTTTATTGCTAGAGAGTGGGCCCTTAACCCATGTATGAGGGCTTCATATTCTGCTTCATTGTTTGTGGCTTGCCATAGGATTTGTAGAACATACTTGAGTTGTTTTCCTTCTTATGATATAAATAAGATTCCTGCTCCGGCACCTCCTAGCTTAAGCGAGCCATCAAAATACATTCTCCAATGATCTGTGATTGGTTCAGGTTCTTTCAAAGTTGTCTCCGTCTATTCTGCTAAGAAGTCGCTGAGTGCTTGAGATTTGATGGCCTTTTTGGATTGGAATTCTAGATTTAGTGCTCTGAGTTCTACTGCCCATTTGGATATTCTCCCTGTTGTATCTCGATTTCTCAAGATATCTGATAGTCAGAATTCTGTGATCACTGTGATCTTGTGCTCATGAAAGTAGTGCCTCAGCTTTCTTGATGGTATAAGGATTGCATAGAGTAGCTTCTGTATGTGTGGGTATCTGACTTTTGATTCTGTCAGTACTTCGTTGACGTAATAGACTGGTCTTTGCACTTTGTAGACGTGATCAGGTTCTTCCCTTTCAACCACAACTGCTGTGCTTACGACATTCTTTGTGGCTGAGATGTATAACAGCATGTCTTCCTTCTTTGTTAGTGGCACCAATACGGGTGATGAGGCTAGATAATGCTTGAGTTTTTGAAAAGCATCATCTGTGTCTTTAGTAATTTGAAAAATGGAATGCCTTTCTCCCCTAGGCGTGATATGAATCTGTTGAGAGCTGCCATACAACCCGTCAATTTTTAGACGTCCTTTATCTTCTTCGGTGGCTCCATATCTAGGATTGCTTTGATTTGTTTCATGCTTGCTTCGATTCCTCTGTTGCTGACTAGAAAACCGAGTAGTTGTCCTGCTGGGACTCCAAAAACACACTTGTTCGGGTTGAGCTTCCATCTCCACCTCTTGAGGTTTGTAAAAGTTTCTTGTAGATCTTCTATCAATGTGTCGGGTTCATTTGTTTTAACCACGACGTCGTCTACATAGGCTTCAGCATTTCTTCCTATTTAATTTCCCAAGGTTGTTTGAATTGCTCGTTGATAGGTGGCACCTGCATTCTTCAAGCCAAAAGGCATTGACATATAGCAATACGCCCCGAATGGTGTCACGAAGGATTTCTTGCTCTGATCTTCTTCTTTGAGAGTATTTGATGATATCCGGACTAGCAATCTAGAAACGAGAGTAGAGATGCCCCTGCCGTTGAGTCTATTACTTGGTCGATTCTTGGGGGACTGTAAAGATCTTTGGTGCAGTGTCTGTTGAGGTCGGTGTAGTCGATGCACATACGCCAGTCTGGCGAGTTCTTCTTTTCCACAAGTACTAGGTTTGCCAACCAGTCTGGGTTGATTATTTCTCTGATAAAACCGGCTGCCATGAGCTTCGTGAGTTCTTTCTTGATTGCTGCCTTTCTGTCTGGTGCAAATCTTCGTAGCTTTTGCTTGATAGGTTTTGATCCCTTGTTCACATCAATGATATGCTCAACCAAGTCTCTCGGGACTCCTGGCATGTCAGCTGGTTTTCAGGCAAAGATGTCTTTGTTGTCCCTAAGAAACTTAGTGAGCGCGAGTTCCTATTTAGAGTTGAGTTCTGCATTGATGGTCACCGTCTTCTCGGGATCATCAGTTTCCAGGTCGATCTTCTTTGTCTTCACTTCAGTTGGGGTAGTGAAACTTTTACTTGCCTTCTTTATCAGGATTTCTGTCTCCTGTGGGTTCATGCACTTATCATGGCAAATCTCCTTTCTCCCTTGTTCACCTTGTAGCTTTTCTGCTATTTGGATGGCTTGTATGTCGTAATCATAAGCTTTGCGCAAATCACCTTATAGTGATAATATCCTTTTGGTTATTGGCATCTTGAGTAGTAGATATGGGTAGTGAGGTACAGCCATGTATTTGGTTAGTGTTGGTTGTCCCAAGATAGCATGGTAACATGATTCAAAATTTGCCACCTCAAACTTGATGAACTCTGACATGATTTGTCTCAAAGGTACTGTTGCTGTTCCAGGCACTATACCATAGAATGGTGTACTTGTTGGTGTAATCATTCCTTCGTAGTCGATGCTCATTTTCCTCAACGTTGTAGGGAATATGATGTCCATGCCAGCTCCTCCATCAATCAGTACTTTGGGAACTATAATTCCTGTGATTGTTGGTGCTACCACCAATGGGTAACAAGCGTTGGATGTGCTTGTCCATTGATCTTCTCTTATGAAGTTGATAGGGTATTCTGACCAATTTAGATATCTTGCAACCGCGGGTTCTGCTACCATGATGACTCTATGTGCCAGCTTCTGTTGCTGCTTACTTCTTGCATCTGGTGCTCTAGAGAATATTACGTATAACTGCTTTTGAGGTTTTTGAAAATCTCCCTCCGGCTTCTTTTCTTCCTTCTTTGGTTCTTGTTCCCTTCTTTCTTGGTTGTTATTATACCTCCCACCTTTTCTGTATTGGCTGTTGAAATCGTGACAATCTTTAAGCTTGTGTCCTGACCTTGGGTGCATAGGGCAGTTCATGTCTTCAAAGTTCATGAATTGTCTTTCTTTGATTCTATCCCTTCCTTGAGGTGTCAAATTTTGAAAAGTGTTGGTTCTTTTGTTGGCTACTGCCACCATGTTGTCTTGTCTTGGCCTCTTTTCGTTATTCCTGTAGTTGAATCTCCCTTTTCTGTCGTTATTGTCCCTGTTGCTGGGGAAATTCCTATTAGTCTTTTCTTCTAAGGATATAAGCTTTTCAACATCTCGCTTGAATTCTTCATTTGTCTTTGGGTCTTCACCGTTGAATTCTTTGAATTGTCACCTCGCTATGATTCCGTTGCTAAATATGTCTATGACTTCTCTATCTATGATTTCGTGTACTTGTGCTCTTGCTTCGCCAAATCTTCTGTAGTATTCTCTAAGTGATTCTCCCGGTTTCTGTGTTATTCCTTGTAACTCTGCTATAGTCATTGGTGTATAATAATTCCTGCAAAGTGGCTACAAAATTGCCTTTTAAAGTCGCTCCAATATCTGATGGATCCTGCGAGTAGTTTATCGAACGATTGTAGTGGCATTGCTTCTAGTGCCATTAGGAAGAATAGAGCTTTAAGGCCTTCGTCTCCTCCGGCCAACTCGATGGATTGTGAATAGACTCTGAGCCATTGCTTTGGTTCTTCTTTCCCATTGTACTTTGAGTGATTCGATGGCTTGAACTTGTGTGATAGCTTCATATCTTGTAGCCTTTTGGCGAAACATGGAAATCTGTCATAGTTGTCCTTTTTGCTGTAATCTGGTGATGGTGATCTTCTATGCTCTCTGTAGCGTGATCTGATTCTCCGCATCCTTCTTCTCTGCTTACCATCCTGCTATGTTCTGGCCTTCTTTGTGGTGGGTATGGGTGGGTTCTTTCAGATCTTTGTGGTAGAGGTGGTCTTGAGTATTGGTGATTGGCCGCTTTGCCTCTTATGTTGTTGCTTTCCCCAGGTTCTATTCTGGTGAAAATTGATCTCCGGGGTTGTCCACCTTGTTGGTCTACAATAGCGGGTTGTTCGTTTTGCTGAGCTTCATCCGTCACCTTTTCGGGTTCTTGAGTCTTTTTTGGGCGACTTCTTTCTCTTTTTGTGCCTTCTTCAAATATTCGAGTTGTTTGGCTACTTCATCGATTTTCTCGTGTTCTTCGAGTTCGACTGCTTGTTTTTCTGCTTTTAGCTTGTTGTATGCCATGCGATCTTGCCTGTACCTGGTCCATGCTTGCTTCTTACGCTTTGCTTTAGTTCTTCTGCTAGATTGGCGATGATTTTTGGCCAACCTTTATTGTTTGTGATGTTCACTTTCATCTTCTTCAGTTCTTTCATCTTCGGATATGTTGTTTTCTGATTCATCTGACTAGCGCACTTCTAGCGGTCTTGGTGACGCAGGAAATTCAATCACGTTGGCCATATAGACGGTTCTTCTTTTGAACCTCCTTAGTATTTTTGTTGGTTCTTCTTCGGAGTCGACAGTATTGAGAGACAAACTAGTGAGTTCATTTCCTTCCTGAAAGGGTAGTTCTTGAAAGCAATGATCGGGTTGCACCTTGTCAGTAGAAAGAGAATCCAGCCAGAATGTTGTGTAATCTCCCTTGTTCATGGTTGTAGTCAGTCCTTCTCGCCTTTGGGTCGGCTCAAAGTTCTTCATGATTTTCCTTGCCTTTCCTCTTTGATCTTGATAGTTGTTTATTGGCTTAACAAACTGGCTCTTTCCACTTCTCCCATGGATTGGGCATTCATGACACCCGTGCGACTTCTTCAGATATTTTTGCACGATGGATGTTGAGTTGCGCAACCCGTATGGAAGCCCGAGCTGGGAATCTTGATGAATGTCTTCGAGTTAGAAACGACATCCAAGTTCTTCTCAGAGTCGGTCTCGTAATCTTCTTCTTCCCGATCCTGAGTCGAATTCTTGAAGGTGTTGGAGTTGAAAACGGCCTTCGAATTCTTCCTCGAGTCGGCTTCATAGTCTGCTTCTTCCCGATCTGGATCCGAATTCGAAAGTGTCGCTAGTTTATCGGCGAGTCAAAATTCTTCCATGGCGTCGACCTTGATGTCGTTGAGCTCTGATTGCTTGGCCACACGACTTTGGAGCTTGCCTACACCGTTAGCCTCGCAGGTCCACGAGCTGAAAACGAAGGTCGTTCCCATTGAAAAGCTCATCTTGAAGATGAGGTCCGCCGAACTCTCAGTGTACAATCCACCGAAAGCCCCTACCTGGCGCGCCAGCTGTCAATGTTTTATCACCGATAGCCCATCACTAGGGTACCCGGGAGGGTGTTTTTATTCGGAGGAGCTTGGCAGACTGCGGAACTCGGCGGTTGCAGCAACAAGCTTGACGAGACAAACGATTTTATACTGGCTCGAGCCCTCGACTTGCGTCGAGTAAAAACCTTTACGTCCAGTTGGCGTGAGCCTGTTGCGTTGTGTTGATGAGTATGAGGGATTGTGTTGCATTGTGTAGTTCGCCTTGGCGTTCTCTCGTTTTATTTACAAGGGGTACCCGCAGCGGCCTTATATGGGACGAGGCTGGCTGCGGGTTTTATGATTCCTAGTCGGATTCTAGGAACAAGTCCTAAACTAAGAGTTTAGCGCTCTTTCCTATTACAATCCGTCTAGGATATGGTAATTCTTACGTCGTGCTACTCCGTGTTGTACTCGAATCGGGCGGCGAGTCCTTCGAACCTCCGTCCATATTCTGTCTTCGTGGGGAACCTCCGGTGTTCCCCTTCAACACTTATATCCTTTCAGATTGGTTCCACAAGATAGTCTATCTTGCCTACATGTAGAGATTGAGAAGGTCGGTATGGCTCCTCGCGGCTCTCGAGCTCCCTCCCCTTCTTCAGCGCCTACACCCACCACTGCCCTCACTAGTGCCCACCTGCCACAATCAAAGGCATGTCCTGTGCGGGGCAAACAACTTCCTCACCACAAGTATGTTTTCCCTTTCTCTCCTGCCGGTCGCCCACGACAACGGGCAGGGCCGTCCCAATAATTTCGAGGGCCCTCGGGCAAGTATGACACTAAGGGCCTTTAATACTTTAATATGATAATTAAAGTATTGTCATACTTGGGGCCCATCCCTGGTCTGACTCAAGTTCTTGCCTCTTCTTCGGGCGGCTCGGGTTTGGGCACTGGCCCATCATCCTCTTGGAAGGCGTGTCTCCATCCCACAACTGATGTTGATGAATGGCTGACCCCTTCTTCCCTAAAGATGGCAACGGGTACATACCTAACAGGTATTTCTATTCCATACCCACACCTGCTAGGAGAAATATTACTTATCGGATTACCTGTTATAGCACGGGGGTATGCACGTTCACCCGTACCTGCACCCGTGTGGGTAATCCTACCTGACGGGTAACCCAATACCCGATGGCATACCTGCTAAATTACAGCAACCAACAACGAATAAAATCAGATAATGCTTTGATTTCAAAGGTGGACAATCACAATTCAAAGTTTCCAAGAGCAACATTGACCATTACAAAAGGTTGCAAAAATTAAGTAGGTTGGAAGCATCGATGAAGTTCCCCAAGTGCAATAATGACCACTACAAAAAAATGCAAAAATAATTCAAGTTGGTAGCATTGACATTGCATCAATCGTGTTGTGGACTCGTAGTTTGTGCCAGAGAGTACTGGATGGCGGCTCACTAGCACAGGAGGAAGCACATGCGTTGGTTCATGAGGGACTGAGGATGGTGCGAGAGCAGATCTGCGGTGACACAGAGCAGAACTGTTGTGTGCATAGGCTTGCGCGAGAGCAGGGCGACGGTGGCTATACGCACGTTATATTTGGGCCTGGGCCTTACAGCGTTTTTGTTGTGCCAAACTATGATGTTAGCTAGATGTGAAATTGAGTAGGCCTATGCTATGCAGATGCGGGTATAAATTACCCACGAGTGCGCGGATACTATGTAACTGTACCTGCACCCGCTCTACCAGATGGGTATGAGTTTTATCCATTAACATATCCGCGGGTTCTGTAGTCCTCCAATACCTGCATACTATCGGGTAATAACCCATCAGGTATCAAGGTATTGGGTACCAATTGCCAATATTCCAGTTGTTCCTTCATAAACCACTAACCATGATCAAGAGGTTTGTATCAACACTCTACTTTGCATCGTTTCATATGTATGTTGTTCTTAGATCTTAGCCCATTTGTCAGTAATCTAATACCAAAAGTAAAGTTTTCAGCATACCATAGAACGACAAATTAAGGTGGCTGCAAGTTCAATACACTTGTCACACATGCAGATTTTTAGTTCAAAATAAATTTTGGCTATCTACATGTGTTTGTTTTCATCCAGATATGATGCCATCATAGTTCTCTAATCTTTTAGTGTCACTGAGTTATTAAAAAACATCCAATCTATACTATTCATTGCCACATTGGCTAGGTCTAGGTTTATATCGTTCACCATGAAAAATAAATCACCTATTTATCTATTTATCTGGTAATTACTGCAGGGGAACGACTTGCCTGTAATTGTTTCATCTGTTTCTGCCTCGGTTGCTACCCCTGCTGCTGGAGTTCTGTCAGCTTCAGTTGCTATCCCTCAACAGCCTCTTCCTGTATTTCGCCAGCCTTTTGGTGTTCATATACCCCATCTCCTGACGAATTATGTCCCATACAATCAGTACATTTCACCATTTTTTATTTCACCCCCTACTCTTCACCCTTTTATGGGTAATGCTACATTTGCTCAGCCACCTTCAACAGGGCCTATGTACCCAATTCCTGGAAGCACAGGAGTTCTACCACCTGTCAATTCCTTCATTCAAGCCTGGTGCTAACATTGGGAACCAGGCATTTATTGGCCTTCCTGGTGGCCATGGAACATATGGTTCTAGTCCATCAGTTTACACTAATAACACACCTGTGTCATCTGGAAATCTAACAGAAAATGACAATGTTACTTCATCTCAGTTCAAGGACAATAGCATCTATATTGCTAGGCTGCAGGTATGATTTTGTTTATTTGTTGAGAAGTATGCTGTCTTGGCACATCATTTAATGTATTTTTTAGATATTTTCTTGTCCAGTGTTATAGAATATCCTATATGAATTTTATTTTACAGAGATTCTATACAAAGGACAGTTAGTGTTGTTTATGGTTCAGTTTTATCTTGACGCTTTCTGCTTTCTGGAATAGCATCGATGTGCCTCATTAGGTGATGGGGGTACTATCCATCGTGGCTAGTGGCCAATGCTTCTAGACCAGATCAAAACTGAACTTAACTCAATTTTGACTTAAAAACTGTACACTTGACAAAAGTCTTATCTGAACTTGTTTCGTGTATACAGTGCATGGTGCAGATTGTTGCATAATGTTTGTTTTGCTAGAGTGGAACTACCATTTTTTGGTTGTAGTGGTAAAACAACATACTTTAAGAATAGGAAAATAATTAAATAAAGCTGCATAACATAGAACTAGAAGCCTCGTGTTATGACCGGCATCCACTACACACATCGACGGCCTAGTAGTGGCTAGGGGGCGCCAGTGGCTTAGGGGCTTAAGGCCCATATTTACCATATTTTTCGACTTCATCCTCAGCTTCGACTTCATCAGGAATCTGAGGCCCATCCTGTGGGACTGCGACGCCCTCACCTTGTCGTTCTCACGGGACGGCCGACGCATCACCTGGCAGGGGGTGCCTGGGGCGACCACACCGCAGCAGGCCGCGCCTGCACAGATGCTGGCCGCGGCCGCAACAGGCCCGCGGCAGCCGCTGCCGGACACCCTTCTTTAGCAGCACTCCGACGTCTTCACGGAGCCCACGGGGCTCCCACAGGCGCGCCCGTACGACCACCCCATCCGCTTGCTGCCCGGTACCGCTCTGGTTGCGGTGCGGCCGTACCGCTACCCCCAGCTGCAGAAGGACGAGCGAAACGGCAGTGTGCAGACATGCTCGCTCAGGGGATCATTCAACCGAGCACTTCGCCATTCTCTGCGCCCGTGCTACTTGTGCGGAAGGTAGACCAGTCTTGGTGATTCTGCATCGACTACCGCGCCCTCCACACCAAGACCTCAAAGGACAAGTTCCCGATCCCGGTGGTTGACGAGTTGCTGGACGAGCTTCACGGGGCTTGATTCTTCACCAAGCTTGACCTCCGATCCGGGTACCTTTAGGTGCGGATGCAGGTCGACGACATCACCAAGACGGTCTTCCGTACAAACCATGGCCACTTCGAGTTTCTGGTGATGCCGTTTGGGGTCTCCAATGCCCCAGCCACGTTTCAGGCCTTGATGAATGAGGTGCTCCGCCCTCATCTCCCGAGGTTCGTGTTGGTATTCTTTGATGATATATTGATTTACAGTTCGTCGTGGGCCAAACACTTCAACATGTCAACATCGTCCTCAACGCCCTAGGTGCCCGTCGTCTTCATCTGAACCGCTCCAAATGTTCTTTTTGGTGCATCGTCGGTGGCTTATCTTGGCCATGTGATCTCCGAGGGCGGTGTCACTATGGATGCCGACAAGGTCATTGCCGTGGCTACGTGGCCACTTCCGTGCTCTGCACGAGGCCTCCGAGGCTTTTAGGGTCTCGCGGGCTACTACAGGAAGTTCATCCGTGACTTTGGCATCATTATTGCCCCACTCACGCGTCTCTTGCGGCGAGACACGTTTGTGTAGGATGACGATGCGTTCGAGGTGCTCAAGTGCACCTTGACCATGGGACCAGTACTCCAGATGCCGGACTTCGACGCGACCTTTGTGGTTGATTGCGACGCTTTGGGTGAGGGGTTCGGCGCTGTCCTCCATCAAGGCGCTGGACCTCTTGCCTACTTCAGCAGGCCCTTCGCTGCTTGCCATCTCAAGTTGGCCGCCTACGAACGCGAGCTGATCGGGCTGGTGCAGGCAGTACGCCATTGGCGCCCATACTTGTGGGGCGCTACTTTAGCTTGAAGTTTTTGCTTGACTAGCATTTGTCCACCATTCCACGGCATCAATGGATCAGCAAACTCTTCGGCATTGACTTCTCTGTGGAGTGCCGCCCGAGGTGCCTGAATACTGTGGCGGATGCTCTCTCATGCCCCGACGTCAAGGCAGCGGCTGCTGCTCCCTCAGTGAGGGCTCTCGTGGCGGCCTTGGCCTTGTCCGGGCCGATGTTTGCCCTCCTAGACGAGGCTAGGCGTGCCATGGCAGCCGCCCCGGATGGCCGCCTGCTGCTGGAGTAGTTCCAGGTGGGTGAGCTGGGCACCCCTTGGCACCTCTCCATTGGCCTGCTGCTCCATGGCTCCAGCGTGTTGATTTCTACATTTCGCACTTGGCTGGCCACTAGGGCATCTAGAAGACGCTTCATTGACTTCATGTTGATTTCTACATTCCGCGGGATCGCGTGCTGGTCCAGGACTTGGTGCGTTCTTGCACTACTTGCCAACCCAACAAGACGGAGACTGTGCAGCCGGGCCCACCCAAATCTGGGCAGACATCCCAATGGATTTCATTGAGGGGCTGCCCAAGGTCGCGGGCAAGTCGGTCATCCTCACCGTTGTGGATCGCTTCTCCAAGTACGCCCACATCATGGTGCTCGGCCCTACACCGCCACGTCCGTTGCTCGTGCCTTCTTCAATGGCACTGTTCGCCTTCACGGGTTCCCATTGCCCATTGTCAGTGACTGGGACCCTGTGTTCACCGGGTATGTTTGGTGGCATCTCTTCAAGATGGCGGGCATTAACTTGCGCATGAGTACCGCATTCCACCCGTAGATGGATGGCCAGTCCGAGGTGGTCAATAAGTTGATTGCCAGGTACTTGCTCTGTGTGACGGGAGATCGTCCTCGTGCATGGGTGGATTGGCTTCAGTGACGGAGTACTGCTACAACACCTCCTTCTACACAGCTCTTCGCGCCACACCGTTCGAGGTCATCTGTGGCTGTCCTCCTCCACCAATGCTACCCTACACACCGGGGATGGGTATGGCTCGTACAGAGGCCGCAGATTCTCTGCTCCGATCCCACGACGAGGTCCTCGCTGAGGTTCACCAACGTATTTTGCAAGCTTAGCAGTTGTCCAAGAAATACTATGATGCAGGACATCGCGATGTCGAGTTCTAGGTGGGCGACTGGGTCTAGCCGCGGCTGCTTAACTACACGACCCAGTCCCTCGCGTCGAGCGCCAACATGCTCGGCCCCCGTTATGCCGGGCCGTTTCGCATCCTGCTGCCCGAAGTTGCTCAAGCGCCACCGTGGCGACCCTCCAGCAGCTCCGGGCTTCCTGCGCCGACCTTGGACGGTCGGCTCACTCCAGCGCCTGCCAAGGCACTCTGTGCACAGTATCATCGAGGCACTTGGCAAGTGCTCATCCGGTGGCACGGTTTCCCTACAGAAGATGCGACATGGGAGTTCGTCGACGAGTTCAGCGCCTTCTACCCCGATTTCTAGCTCGAGGATGAGCTGTTTGCGTGGGCGGGGAGAGATGTTATGACCAGCATCCACTACACACGTCGAAGGCCCAGCAATGGCTAGGGGGTGCCAGCGGTTTAGGGGCTTAAGGCCCATATTTATCATATTTTTAGATAATATTAGAGTTATTTTCCTTTTATTATTCATATATATATATATACTTGTAAGGACTATTCAGATCAATTAAGCAGAAACATATATTGTTTCCGGCTTCCTCAGGGAGCTAGGAGATACCCTAGCCGCCTCTTCTGCCCTGAACTCGCATACGCGACCAGCACGGCACCGCAGCGCCGCTGTCGAGGCTTCCAGCCTCGCCCTCCCGTCTTCCATCCCTACAACCTACGCAGCAAGTCTAGTAGGGCATCAAGTCCTATCACCTTGTAATGTCGACATACTGGGAGTGTTTAGAGTGGTATCTTGCCCTCTTGTATGGTTCTGTGGATCTAGTTTGAATAGAGGATAACATGGAGTAAATAAATAAAATTCATAGTCCACTGTGAGTCTGTGCCCATCTAGTGATTTCCTTCTCCATACCTTTAATTATTTTTTATCCACTTAACATTTTGAACTTCAATACTCAGTTGACAGATGTAGTTGGGACATGGTGGCACACGTCATTGTTCCATTGTGTGTTTTGTAGTGCTTGATTGAAGTTATTTTGTGCTGTGCCCACTGCCTGCTAATTTACAAATTTCCTTCTAGTTTACCAACCTGTGTATGTCAATTGTTTGTACAAAACTACATTACCCTAGCCTCTCATGGTCATATGTCCTTTTCACAGTTCTTTTGAACTTGTTTACTTATCTTTTTTGTCAAATTTGGTAACGTTTGAATGTAACCAGACCTATGGCTTGACTCTGTGGGTTTCTACGCCTGGACGTGATATTTCTGCTCTTCAGGTCAATTCCTTGTGTGGCATCCCCCCTCAGGGAGGGCCGGTAACATATGCGACTCAGGCAGGCCATGGTCCTTATGGAGGGATCTACCACCCAGCAGATTCTGTGGCAGGAGCTTCTGTTCATCCGCTGCTCCAGCCATCTCACACCATGGCTGGAGCTGTTGAAATAGTCGGGGCACCTGGTGTTTACCAGCATCCCCTAGCTCAGATAAATTGGGGAAGTTACTGATAGTTCATGATATATTGTTTCTTTGACTCTGAGTGTCCATAACAACGCATTTGACAGAGAGGTTCAAGTTTCAACTAGGTGAACTTGATCAGGATGGCTGACCTGCAGGCAGGGTTATCGTTTTCAGAAGCTTTACATATTGTTGTGATTGTGGTTCTATTAGTAGCAGATAATGGCCATGAAGTTGGTTGAGTTTATCTGCTCAGGTTCCTTAATATGAGCTCTCTAATACAATTTTAGGCTCCCCAACATTTGAAACTAAAGCAAGGAGCGTGAGTTTAGCTATCTTGTCTGATTGAGGTTAAAGAATACTTGAAAGATGTAAATCGAGCAAATGGATTTTCGTTCTTTCTGCTGCTTACATGTAAATTAAATTTTGGTAGGATGTGTAACAGCTGTTGTACTTGGTCTCAGTTGTGGACTTGCAGCGAACAAGTGCTTTGAAGGACTTACTGAGCACGTTTTTGTTACTGATTTAATTGGAAATAACATAACACAGGTTTGCTCAGAGCAATTTTAGAAAAATGGTCCGAAGTTAACTTTCTCACTCATTTGACATGCTCCGGATCGAGTAACGGTATCAACATAACATGAGGTGTCCATGGATCAAGTTAATTCTGGTTTAAAATTCATAGATTCACCATCTCATAGGAGTAAAGCACATCTTCAAATTTCAAGTAATAATAAAGGTGATAATAATAATTAATAAAAGGGTGCTCGGTAATACTGTAGGAATCTAGAAATTAGGTGGAGTTAAAATTATCTGTAGTGAGCCTTCCAAGCAGTATGTATAAGGACCTATTTGGATATCTCTTCAAACTTCAGAACTCTAAGCATTTAAGCTCTCACTTTTGAGGTCTAAATATCTCACGTGAGGTGGGCTAAAGTTTAGAGTTAATTTTGGACTACTAGTTTAAAGACCTTAGCTTTAATGTTTAGTGCTTTAAAGTTTAAACTGAAGCCCTAAATTTCTTATTGCTTGAAGGTCAAACCGGTACATGGGATTACGTACTCACTCAGTCTCATAAAAACATTAAACATTCCCCCTTCTCTAGAAATCAAATATCTTTAAGTTTGACCAAATATATATATAAAAAAAATATTAGTTAATATCAAAAGATATATAGGTATTTTTATAATAAACTTATCGAGATATAAGTGTTGCTAATATTTTTTACAAATCTAGTTAAATGTAGCATAAATCCCATAGTGACACTTCTGATGGGACCGAGTGAATACATTGTCATATATTACCAACTAAATCATGATGAGTTAGGCTTTAACAAGGCATTATTCTCCCATATATGTAACGATGTCAGGTATTCACAAGCTCACTGATACAAGCAACTAGATGCCAAAAATTGCCATTATACCACAAAAATCAGCTAATTAATTAATCAAGAATGCAAACAGGAAAAGCCCAAAAAAAACCCGTCTAGATAACACGATCGAAGAATCAATGCCCACTTCACCACAAACTGGAGCTAGCCACCAGAGTGGGTGACGCGCACAGATCACCTAAAAAACATTTCTATCGCACGCACGCGCTAGCCGGCCGGCCACGGTCATCTCCTCGACGACAGCCACCTAGGGGCAGGGCTTGGGAAACTGGTAGCCAACGTACTTGGCCTTGGCGTTCTCGCACTTGGCCGATGTACCACCCTGCCCCTTGTACCTAAGGTCCACGTCCTGCAGCACCAGACCCTGGCACGGCACACCGCACCGGAGTAACACCGCCACCGGAGTCGTCGCCGTGCCCTTAATGTTCTTGAACTGAATATCCTGGATAGTCACCCCGGACACGTACTGTACATGAAGAGCATTACATTAGTCACATGCAAATAACGTCATGTTACACAATATTTAATTAATTTGGCATGACGACGACCTGAAATGATCAAGCACGACGATCGACATGTTACGCCAGGACTCCCTACTACTTAATTACCTTGTGCTCGCAGTTGTAGTAAGGGCAGTACTTCTGGTCGATGATAATAGGGTTCTGGACGTCCTTCATGACCATGTTCTCGAAAACCATGTGTGCGGCGTGGCTTTTGGAAGGGGAGTTCTCCCATGTCTTGATGCGAACGCCGTTCATGGTGCCCGAGAAGGTCATGTCGCGCACGTGGACCCGTGTGACGTCGCCCTCGCCGGCGTACCGACCCAAGCTGCCGACGCTCATGCCGTGGCCGGGGCCGCACTGCACGCGGGCAATCTCCACGTTGTCGTTGCCCTGACCGATGGAGATGCAGTCGTCGCCCGTGCTGATGTGCGTGTCCATGATTTGTATCCCGCTGCTGCGCTCAATGTGGACGCCATCCGTGTTGGGACTGTTCGACGGCGCGCTGATCTTTAGCCCGCTCATCTTGATGTTCTTGACCTGCAGCAGCGCCATGTGGAAGAACTTGGGATTCACTGACGTCACGTCGCGCACCACTGTGTTTTGGTTGTTGACGAATAGCACGCTCTGCAAATGCATACAGCCGCGTCTCAGAACGAGAGATGCATGGCGTGTACTGCTAGAGTGATCGATCGATCATTCGTCCTTACGGTGGGCAGGACTTTGCAGTCCTTGCGGACGGGGCACTTGTTGAAGGGCCACGAGGCGGCTCCCTGGCCGTCAAAGACGCCGCCGGCGACCGTGAGCCTGTTCACCCACCCGAACTCGATCCAGTCGTTGCCGAACCGGTTCAAGTCCGTGGCGGCCTTGAGCGTCCCCTGCACCAATCCAATAATCCATCATGGATGCCCACACGTCCGGTCAGTTCGTGATTAGAAAACTACGGGGAAGGGAATTGAATGGTGCAACTAACTCACTTGCCTGCAGCTGGAAGGTCAAGGTGGAGGCCTTGCAGGGGCCGTGGAACTGCACCGGACCGATGTAGTACGTCCCCGGAGGCACGACCATCGTCACCGCGCCAGCTTGTCCGCATGCTGCCTTCCACGCCGCCATCAGTGGCTGCAGCATTGTACGTATTGACGAATCAGAGTGCAGGGAAGTGAATCAGAGGACGACATATCAAAGGCGAACAAAAGAACTCCAACCTTGGAATCGTCAGTGGCGCCATTGCCATGGGCCCCGTAGTTCTTGACGTTTATGACGGCCGCCCCGCCAGCAGATATTGACACCAAGATCGCGACGACGACTAAGAGCAGCCGTGGCCGCGCTTCCATGGTTTCTCCGTCGGACCAATCACACGTGCACAATGCTGCCGTCGTAACGGGGCATAAACAAACGGACCGCCGCTGCTCGCTGTCTTCGTCCTCTCAACCAGGTTAACAAGATTTATTTTTCCATGCAACCTAGAGGGAACAGAAGGGGTCTCCACTCGCGAGTGACACTCAAGCGCGGGGGATTTTAAACCGGCGGTTCGGGGCTAAATTTGGACCACTTGAGCTCTTCCTGCGGTGGTTCCATGGAGGACCTTGTTTCACTGGAGCAGGGCAGAAGCAAGCGCATGCAGATGCAGGGACAGAGGCACGGAGCAACCGGCGTAGGGATTCAATGCTGCGCCCTCACACCAGGCCATCGATCTCCCACTACTCACGGACACGGTCCAGCCCCGCCGACTGTGGTCAAATTCCAACTGCTTCCATGTCCTCCGGTCCAGGCTTCCTCTTCCTCGCGCGCGCATCACCTCCTGCCATTCATCAAATCTCTCTCTTTTATCTAAAAAAAATCAAATCTCTATCTCTACAATATACAACTAAAAAACGTCGAAAGTTTACGTGCACCCGGCTTTCGCGTGCCCTGCAATCCGCGTCTCCCCGGCTTTAACTGCATGCCCTCATGAGATCGGGGCCCCTCCCGTCAAATTAATTAGCGGGTGGCAAATAAAAGGAAACAAACAATTCCCCGGAAGAAGAAGCAAACAATCAGGAAACACAGCCCACGATCTATTTTGGAAACAGTTATCAAAGCGCGCCGTCTCAAGCGACCCAAGCAAAAGCGAGGAAATAAAACTGCACTCGCCGATCCTCCAAGCAGCCGCCGCTGCCGCGCGTGGAAAACTGCCGTCGCCGAGCCCACTCGAGGTCGACAGCTATCTCCTCCGTCACCGTCGCCGTGGCACCGCGATCTGCTACCCCAATCCTCGGACGCCCTGTGGCCACTTGATCGCTACTCCAAGCCGCCGACGCCTGCCCGTCGCCGCGGCCACCTGACATCAATGGTAAGCTTCTCCTTCCCTCGCCGCCTACCTCACGATCTGCTTCCTGGTCACGCGACGCCTGTCTGGTGCCATTGTTGTAGCCACCCGACATCGACCTGCAATCGCCGTCTCTCCCTCACGATCTACTCCTTGGTCATACTGTACACATGGCACGACAAGTCACGGGTTAGTGATGCTCAAAAAATTGCCCTAATCGCCCTAATCCTGTCTATTATACTCTGCAGTATATCGAACTCCTGTTGAAGTACCCATTTGACGTCAGCAGCGATCTGCTACTCCAAGCCACTGAACATCGACGACAATCAGCTTCTGCTGCCCTCGCCGTCTCCCTCACGATCTGCATCTCGGTCTGACTCTACAAGAGGGAGCACAAGTGACGCTAAGTGACACTCAACAAATTGCCCTAATCCTGTCATACAGTTTGTGGTCGGGCTGCACAGGGGAGAAACAGGCGTTGATCCTTATCGGGATGTATTCTCTATGGATGCAACGCAACAGGAGGCGACACGAAGAGAAAGTGCTCCCCGTCACAGAAGCAGTCCGGTGGTCGATGGACCTCGCTTTCGAGTTATGACACCTGCTTGAGAAGTCGCCGGAGGTGAGTGGGGGTGGCTCTGAACCTAAGTGGGAGCTGCCGCCGAATGGATGGATAAAGTGTAATGCAGATGGAGCTTTCAACGAGTCTCAGTGGAGGGGGGCCACGGGATGTGTGCTGCGAGATGATGCAGGAGGATTCATCAGAGGCCGAGCTAAGTGGTACGACCACTGCCTTGATGCCCTCTCCATGGAAGCGCTGGCATGCAAAGATGGACTGCTAATGGCGAGGCAACTAGGAGCCCAACGTGTTTGGCTGGAGACGGATTGCCAAGAGTTGCTGAAGCTCTAGGAGGCAGGTGACCACCGGTCCTCAGTGAAGCCCATTCTTGACGAAGTCCGGGACTTGAGTTTGCTTTTTCAAGATTTCAATTCAAATTTTCTTTTATTAATAGAAGATGTAATAAGGTAGCTCATACTCTAGCTAAACAGGTTTCGAGGGAGACACAAGTCTGGTGGTGGCATATAACCCCGAACTGCGTGTCTTCGTTCGTGATCGCGGACTGTAATCCTGGCTTAAGTCATGAATGAAATCCCCCCGATTGGCGAAAAAAAAAACAGTTTGTTGTAGCTTTGGGGATGTTTTTTAGGTGCATTATAATTTATATGTAGTACAGATTAAGATAGCACACTGAAGTATGCAAGCTTTTGAGAGGGTGATATAAATCCAGGTCAAACAACAAATGGTTCATAGCATAAAATTCACCCAACCTAAGCAGAGAGAACATCACATCTGCTTATGCCATTTGGACCAAGAATGACACTATAACTGCATATAACTTGATTATGTTTTTCTCCTTCATTTAGAGGAATCCACAACTACTTTCACCGTTTTATTTTACTTATCTTACTAATAAATCCAAAAATGAGAAGCAAAGTATAGGTTAACTGAAATCTATTTTCTGAAACAGTAAAACCCAGAGTTTGGAATGTTAGTCTGTTGGTGTGTGCTCTAATGCAAAATTGTTAAAAAATGTAATACAAAATTTGAGGTTCAGTTGCATTCCATTAAGCACACCAAAAGGAGCTTATCACCTTTAGCCTCTATGGAACTAAAGTTTTGTGCTACATCTTATTCAGACTCTACTCTTTTTGAAGTCACACCCTTCTAAATTAACATAACACACACAAAAAAAGTTCTACTACTTGCATGAAGTGGACAGTACAATTTTCCTTAATATCGCCATTGCTTCCAAGAGTAATATAAGGAAAATTAAAAGACTAATGAAGAGAATGGAATAAATCTAGGAAATAATTTAAACATATGTTACACAATATGTTTTCTGCACAGATCCTACCATTGACTGAGACTGAGAATAGTCAGACAACTAATAATTTATGTTCCTAACCATACCGTCAACAGAACCAGCACAGATCACCCTGAATGTTGTCTGCACAGACTACCTGATGAGGACATCGCTTCTTCTTGTGCACCTGCTGATCCTCTCCAAGGCCCAATGACCCGAGCTCGAATGCGTCAACTACATTTACAGGTGAGCTCGTTTTTAAGCGATACTTTTTATACTTTTGAGAATAGATTACTACCTAATGATTTAATATTGCTTAGGAACAATGGAGAGGCTTCTGAAGAACTTGGATGAGGAGTTGGAGATGAGTTGGGCCAGCAAGGGCGTGCAACACAAGCTGATTTCGCGTCTGTCTCGGACTGCCAGAGCAGCCTGAACTAGAACTGGTCATACGGACTCATACGGACTCCGTTTTCGACGTTCTACATATGGTTGGAAAGCTAACTTCATAAGGAAGCCAATAGAAGTGGTCTCACGTCAAAACCTCTTCGGAGTCCACGAGAATTGTCGAAGCAAGTCAGCATTCCGAATCTGTCTTGGTGCTGTGTCACCTTATTTTGGTCCAATGGGCCGTGTATCGTTTATGAGCCCGTTAGTGGGCGCGTCCAGGGTAGGCGATGACCCTAAGTCCTTTATAAACATACGCCGCCGCCGTCGTTAGGTTTTGGATTTTGCTTAGATTATTCTGTCCATCGACAGCCGCCGTTCATCGGTTTGTGGAACCCCAACTCGAGTGCTTAATCATTCATTTGCAGATTGTCCCATTAATTGAGCTGCGTTCTTTCGAGTTCTTGCTTGTGTTCTTCGTTTCGCAGGCAGGGATTAGCCTTCGTGGCGAGGTCAACCGGTTGGAGACATGGTTGATAACCAGAGGAGTCGTGGTGCTAAGATTGCAGGGTTCGGGTCTTTGGATCTGAAGCCGGATCGGTGTGTCGTGCTCCACCAAAACGATAGTTATCTCCATCTGACGGAAGATCAGGGAATCACGTCCCCATCAAGTGGTATTCAGAGCTAAGGTATACCGTCAGATTTACGTTTATCCCTAGTTTTTGAGTGTTTCGTTTTTGTCCCATAGTCCAAAGCCATATTCAATTTCCTGTCCTAGAACCCTTCCGCGCTTTAGCCTTTGCATAATTCAGTCCAGAGTCCGTAGTGTTGAATTTGTGTCCTGGTCAGGGTCTTGTTGCTGGTAGGTTGTGTTAGAGTCCAGTCGTGTGTTTTTCCTTTCGACGTTGTCCCTTCCACCGTTCCAAACAACAAGTCGAATCACCACATTACTCGACTTGCCCCCGCCAGCCGCCTTGTGTCGACTCTCGCCGCCGCGCAAACCCTAGATAGGTCGTCAGCCGCTCTTTGTTGCTTGCATCGCAGCCTTCCTTAAATCATCTGGCGAATACCTACTGCTGTGATCGGTGTTGGAGTTTAGGGATGCTTCGCCCTAACTGCCGACTGCCGTGTTGTGTCTTCCGAGAAAACATAACTTGAGATACCTTCGGTAAAACAGGCATAACTTTTCGCTCGTTTATCAGAAAAATCTAAAATTTTTACAGCAGCTTCTTGACTCCATTTGGAGCCGACCCAAACTGGCCTTTGGCCTGTTTGGCTTCATCAGAATTGCCAAAAAAATTCAGGAAGATAAAAAAATTATCAAGGTTCTTGCACGCTTTTCAGAGAACGTGCTGATTTTCTGTAGGCCACATCCCACCTCTGTTTTGGGTGAAATTTTTTGTGGTTACATCTTTTGTGATCCTTGTTCAGGGAAAAATAAAAAAAATAGTGAAAAAATAAAAAAAGTTTGATTTCCACTAGTGCCTTTTTGGCGAGAAGAAAAAAAAGAAAGAGAACAAGGAGACAGTTGTTTGTTCTGCGATTGCGAGTGTTTCATTGGGGGGTTTCTTCCATACTTGTACTTCCTTTGTCCTTATTCACACACTTTTGGTACTTGGAACACGTTAGGCCAGCAACAAGCATAAGTACTTTGGACTAGAGTTCAGCATTACTCGCTGTTACTGAGTTGTGTGCCATATATATACATATATTTTCTGTTTGTGCGCCTTCCAAGCTCCACATTATCTTCAGATCAGTACAGAAAAAGACCTTGCAATCGTGGCCCACATCCTTAGGTATCACAACCGAGATCCACCGGTTGCCATCCTCTGCATGTGTTGGTAAGAACTTGGGTAAGAACTTGTTAAGACGTGTGTGAGGGTGTGATCCCACCAATTGAACCCAAGTAGCTCATAGGGGTTTTTGCTAATCACTAATCATGCCAGACGACACTCCTGTTTTGCAAAGTGACTTGCAGGTCATTAGGGATTTACTCACCAACCAGTCGAGGATGCTGGAGGCGTTACAAAAGGATATTCGAACAGTCCACATTGATGTTGAACGTGTGGACAAGCGAGTATCCACGATTTCTGGAAGGGTGGAACAGCTTGAGAACAATCCACCCAAGCCGGACGATGATCAAGGACAAGAGGGTGATGACGAGGCTGCTTTTCCTGAAATAGAAGAAGATGTTGTTTATAATTCCGATGGCCTTCCTGATCACATTAGGACAAACGAAAACCGCTTACGCAGAAGACGCAAGATGAAGAATACAATTGGTATGGGAGGTAATCGACATCAAGGTAACGATGATCCATATGCTAAAATTAAATTTTCCATACCATCTTTTGTTGGTAAATATGATGTTGAGGAATATTTAGATTGGGAGCTGACAGTAGAACAAAAATTTTCTGCTCATCTTGTACCTGAACGGCATAAGGTTAGACAAGCCACTAGTGAATTTAAAGATTTCGCTCTAATCTGGTGGACTGCTTTGAAAGTAAAACCTTCAACATGGGAGAATCTTAAATTTGCTATGCGTGATAGGTTTGTTCCAATTACTTATCAGCGAGATATGCGTAAGAAACTACAGCGCTTAGACCAGGGAGATATGCTTGTTCAGGATTATTTTGCAGCGCTCCAAAAGGGTATGATGCGTTGTGGTATAGAAGAAGAACCCGAGGATAAATTGTGTCGTTTTTATGGTGGTTTGAGAAAAGAAATTCAGGATCTTGTTGATTATAGGGAATATAATACTACCAACCAGTTGTTTCAGCTTGCCATGCTTGCAGAAAAAGAATTGCAGGGACGACAACCACAACAGCAAAGGAGCCGAAGTAACTACAGCAGTTCTTTTTCGTCGAAGAATGTGCCATCGGGCGCTAAGGCTGCGAGTGCTTCTCCTTCAGCAGCGGCGCCAGCAGCCACGCGTTCGCCACCCGCTGCATCTTTTCCTTCAACCGCTGGTAAGACTCGTATGCAGGAACCGTCATCTTCTGTGGCTTCTACCGGTCGCTCTACAGGTATTCAGTGCCATCGCTGCCAAGGGTACGGTCACATAGCAAGAGAATGTCCAAGCACACGGGCATACATTGCAACTGAAGATGGTTACATTAGTGCCTCGGATGAAGAACCTAACGAAGCAGATGCTACAAATGAGGACGGAGTCATTGTGAGCTCCGAAGATGCTGGCAACCAACGAATTTTTATTGTACAGCGAGTTCTTAGTACGCAGGTTCACGATGCAGAGAAGCAACAACGCCATAACTTGTTCCAGATTTTATTTGTGATTAAAGAAACACATGTACGCGTGATCATTGATGGAGGCAGCTGCAACAATTTGGTAAGTGAAGATTTGGTCAAGCATCTTGAATTAACGACCCGACCTCATAAAAATCCATACCATATTCAGTGGCTCAACGATTCAGGTAAGGCCAAGGTAACTAAAACGGCACGAGTTTATTTTTCCCTTGGTCCATATTCTGATTATGTAGATTGTGATGTTGTTCCAATGCAAGCTTGTTCTCTTTTGTTGGGTAGACCTTGGGAATATGATAATGATGCTGTCCACCATGGTAGAAGTAATACATATACTCTTATGCATAAAGGACAAAAAATTACTTTGCAACCCATGATGCCTGCTCAAATTGTACAAGCTGAGAAGGATAGACTAGCTGTTGATGCTAAAATTGAGAATAAGTCAGAAATTAAATTAAAAAAATCCTGTGATGCTTGCCACCAAATCTGATCTTGCAGAGATTAATGATACGTGCTATGCTTTAATATGCAAAGATGCTTTATTTTCTGTGGAAGATATATCTAGCACAGTGCCATCTTCTGTCGCTGACCTTTTGCAGGAGTACAGTGACATTTTTCCCTCTGAGATTCCCCCGAGGCTTCCACCCATTAGAGGGATTGAACATCAGATCGACTTAATTCCTGGAGCAAGTTTGCCAAATCGGGCTGCTTATAGGGCCAATCCTGAGGAGACTAAGGAGATTCAGCGCCAAGTCCAAGACCTTTTGGACCGTGGGTACGTCCGTGAGAGCCTTAGTCCTTGTGCCATTCCAGTTATTTTAGTTCCAAAAAAAGATGGCAGTTGGCGCATGTGTGTAGGTTGTAGAGCCATTAATAATATCACCATAAGGTACCGTCATCCTATTCCTAGGTTAGACGACATGCTTGATGAGTTAAGTGGTTCTGTAATTTTTTCGAAAGTAGATTTGAGAAGTGGCTACCACCAAATACGAATGAAATTAGGCGATGAATGGAAAATTGCTTTTAAAACCAAGTTCGGCCTGTATGAGTGGTTAGTAATGCCTTTTGGGTTAACAAATGCACCTAGTACTTTCATGCGATTAATGAACGAGGTGTTACGTCCTTTCATTGGTAAATTTATGGTAGTTTATTTTGATGATATCTTGATTTACAGCAAGTCTTTACATGAACATGTTGATCACCTGCGTGCTGTTTTTCAAGCATTGCGAGCTTCAAGTTTGTTTGGTAACCTCGAGAAGTGCAACTTTTGCACCGAACGAGTATCGTTTTTTGGCTATGTTGTCACTTCGCAGGGGATTGAAGTTGATGAGGCGAAGGTGGAGGCTATAAGGAGCTGGCCAACTCCCACTACAGTGACACAAGTCCGGAGCTTTCATGGACTTGCAGGATTTTATCGGCGCTTCGTCAAGGATTTTAGCACTATTGCAGCCCCGCTTAATGAGTTGACGAAAAAGGGTGTGGTTTTCCATTGTGGAGAAGAACAAGAGGCGTCCTTTGCTCTTTTGAAGGACAAGCTTACTCATGCACCGTTGCTGAACTTCCTGATTTTGGTAAGACTTTTGAACTTGAGTGTGACGCTAGTGGTATTGGCATTGGTGGCGTCTTGATGCAAGAAGGTAAAGCCGTTGCTTACTTTAGTGAAAAATTAAGTGGGCCTGTTCTTAATTACTCCACGTATGATAAGGAATTATATGCTCTTATTCGTACTTTACAAACATGGCAGCATTATCTATGGCCTAAAGAATTTATTATTCATTCTGATCATGAATCATTGAAGCATATTAGAACACAAAATAAATTGAATCGTAGACACGCTAAGTGGGCTGAATTTATTGAATCTTTTCCTTATATTATCAAACACAAGAAAGGAAAAGACAATGTTATTGCTGATGCTTTGTCTAGACGATATGCCATGTTGTCTCAACTTGATTGTCGGATTTTTGGGCTTGAAACAATTAAGGATCAATATGTTAATGATGTTGAATTTAGAGACGTCTTGGAGAATTGTAAAGAGGGGCGCACATGGAATAAATATGTGATGAACGATGGATTTTTGTTTAGAGCTAACCGCCTATGCATTCCAGTTGGTTCCGTTCGTCTTTTGTTGTTGCAGGAGGCCCATGGAGGCGGATTGATGGGTCATTTTGGTGCCAAGAAGACAATCGAGGTGCTGTCCATACACTTCTTTTGGCCACAAATGAGGCGCGATGTTGAGCGGTTTGTGTCTCGGTGCGCCACGTGTCAAAAAGCTAAGTCACGATTGAACCCACATGGTTTGTACATGCCGCTGTCTGTTCCTTCGATTCCTTGGGCTGATATTTCTATGGATTTTGTTTTGGGATTGCCAAGGACTAAGAGGGGGAGGGATAGTATTTTTGTGGTTGTGGATCGTTTTTCGAAGATGGCACATTTTATTCCTTGCCATAAGAGTGATAATGCCATTCATATTGCTGACCTATTCTTTCAAGAAATTGTTCGCTTGCATGGTATGCCTTCTACTATTGTTTCAGATCGCGATGCGAAGTTTTTGAGTCACTTTTGGCGCACTTTGTGGAATAAATTGGGAACAAAGTTACTATTTTCTACAACTTGTCATCCACAAACTGACGGCCAAACTGAGGTGGTGAATCGCACATTGTCCACCATGTTGAGAGCAATTTTAAAGCGTAATTTGAAGATGTGGGAGGAGTGTTTGCCTCATGTGGAGTTTGCATACAATAGGGCTGTACATTCTACAACAAAGGTAAGTCCCTTCCAAGTAGTGTATGGCTTTAACCCCCGTGCTCCAATTGATCTTTTGCCTTTACCATCTGTTGAGAGAACGCATAGTGATGCTATGGAGCGTGCTGAATTTATTAGAAAACTGCATGAAACAACAAAAATAAATATTGAAAAGATGAATGAGAAGTATAGAATTGCCGGAAGTGAAGGTAGAAAGAAAGTAAAACTTGAACCGGGTGATTTGGTATGGTTATATTTAAGAAAAGAAAGATTTCCAGATTTGCGTAAGTCTAAATTAATGCCAAGAGGTGCTGGTCCTTATAAAATAATTGAGAAAATAAATGATAATGCATATAAACTTGAGTTGCCGCCCGAGTTCGCGGTTAGTCCCATATTTAACATTGCAGATTTAAAACCATACTTGGGAGAGGAAGATGAGTTTGAGTCGAGGACGACTCCAGTTCAAGAGGGGGAGGATGATGAGGACATCGCTTCTTCTTGTGCACCTGCTGATCCTCTCCAAGGCCCAATGACCCGAGCTCGAATGCGTCAACTACATTTACGGGTGAGCTCATTTTTAAGCGATACTTTTCATACTTTTGAGAATAGATTACTACCTAATGATTTAATATTGCTTAGGAACAATGGAGAGGCTTCTGAAGAACTTGGACGAGGAGTTGGAGACGAGTTGGGCCAGCAAGGGCGTGCAACACAAGCTGATTTCGCGTCTGTCTCGGACTGCCAGACCAGCCTGGACTAGAACTGGTCATACGGACTCATACGGACTCCGTTTTCGACGTTCTACATATGGTTGGAAAGCTAACTTCATAAGGAAGCCAATAGAAGTGGTCTCACGTCAAAACCTCTTCGGAGTCCACGGGAATTGTCGAAGCAAGTCAGCATTCCGAATCTGTCTTGGTGCTGCGTCACCTTATTTTGGTCCAATGGGCCGTGTATCGTTTATGAGCCCGTTAGTGGGCGCGTCCAGGGTAGGCGACGACCCTAAGTCCTTTATAAACATACGCCGCCACCGTCGTTAGGTTTTGGGTTTTGCTTAGATTATTCTGTCCATCGACAGCCGCCGTTCATCGGTTTGTGGAACCCCAACTCGAGTGCTTAATCATTCATTTGCAGATTGTGCCATTAATTGAGCTGCGTTCTTTCGAGTTCTTGCTTGTGTTCTTCGTTTCGCAGGCAGGGATTAGCCTTCGTGGCGAGGTCAACTGGTTGGAGACATGGTTGATAACCAGAGGAGTCGTGGTGCTAAGATTGCAAGGTTCGGGTCTTTGGATCTGAAGCCGGATCGGTGTGTCGTGCTCCACCAAAACGATAGTTATCTCCATCTGACGGAAGATCAGGGAATCACGTCCCCATCACTACCCGGAATGCATAATTCTGATTCAGCACAGATCACCAAAATGCAGTGGTAAACCATTTCTCTGCGTGGTTTGTTTGAAATAAAAATTATCTAAAAATGTAAGCAGTTTAGAACATAATCTTAGTCTTCTATTCAGTAAAAATGGGTGCTAAACAACTGGGCACTGCCATGAGCACACCATTTACTACAATTTATTAGATGCCTTTGGAAATTTTTTTAGAAGATACTTGATCAATCAGCACTGCCGCAAGCACATCATTGTTAAATAGGAGGCTTGTTAGGTCTGATCGAATTGATCTATATGACGAGGGTAGTATAATTTCAGCAGGTATTCCCACATTGAACAAATTAATCTACGTAATGGCAGTGCATTCCGACTTGGGAGGAAGGAGAAGCCATACCTCGAAGTGAGGTTGCCGGGTGGCCTGGCGAGCCATGGCGGCCATGGCGTGCGCAAACCTCTGGTCTGGGTCCGTCGAGCTCAGGTGGGCAGGGAGCTCGCAAACGGGGCTACGACGATGACGGGGTACACATCTAGCACGCGCCGACCCATCTAGGGAGGATGAGATGTAGTGGACTTAGTGAAGTGGACAAGGTAGGGGTCGGCGGGCCCCACGGGGAGCGAGAGCGAGGTGACGAGGCCCGGGAATCTTTAGCCTTTGGCTCATCCTCGGGGGCTTGATGAGCACTCTGACCTCCAAACGAACCTGGACCACTAGAAGAATCTGAAGTACCAAGTCTATAAGAAGGATATGAGAAGCAAGAACCAAAATATAACACCCCAGTCTAAGGCTTAATAGGATTAATAGAATACTCATATTAACAAGTTGCAACTTATTTTCTGGAAGCCATCTTCTAAAAACTCCAAAGTTAAGCGTGCTTGGCTTGGAGCGATGGGTGACTGACCGGGAAGTCCTTCCCAGGTGCGCATGAGTGAGGACAAAGTGCACAGAAAAGACTGGTGTTGATCTGTGAGGATAGTCTATGTCCTAGAAAGTGACAGATGTAAGCAGGCCCGACCTCGAAGAGGTGGAACGTTACACAGAAGCAAAAATGAACTCAGAAGATGACAAGCAATTACCTCGAAGGATGCTTGAGGAAGCCCACCTTCCTCTTAATAGGAAAGATGGGCAAGGTAACAAAAGCAAAGATCTCGCGCAACTGAAGTGACAGTAGCAGGAAGAGAAAGAGAAAGAGGAGGAGGCCCCGAAACCTTCCACTCGCCTTTTAAAAGAAGAAGAAAAATAAGGATGACTAACAAGCAAAGAACCAAGAAAAAAGATAAAGGAGGTTGACAACACTTACGGTTTGCGGATGAACGGAGTTACTTCTTCCTTCTTCTCGGGCTCAATCAGGAGCACATTAGACCCATCTACCAAACGTCAATAGGACGTAATAAGCAACCGAGGAAGACAACCAAAAGAAGAACGCGAAACCAAGCTCACCTACTATAAGATTAACTGTGGCCTGTTGAGAACTCAAAACTATGGGGTGTGGCCTCTTAGAAGTCACCACCGCAGTACGGGACGCTGTTGATATTTTATCACCGATACCCCACCATCAGGGTACCCGGGAGGGTCTTTTTGTTCGGAGGAGCTTAGCGAACTACAGAACTCGGCGGTTATGGCAACAAGCTTGACGAGACAAACGATTTTATACTGGTTTGGGCCCTTGACTTGCGTCGAGTGAAGACCTTTATGTCTAGTTGGCGTTAGCCTGTTGCGTTGTATTCATGAGTATGAGGGATTGTGTCATGCGCTTGTGTCTAGTTGTGAGGTGTTATAATCTTCGTCTTTCTAGGGGGTACCCTCAGCGGCCTTATATGGGGCCAGGCCTGCTGTGGGTTCCATGCTTCCTAGTCGAATTCTAGGAACGAGTCTTAAACTAAGAGTTTTGCACTCTTTCCTATTACAATCCATTTGGGATATGTTAATTTACATGTCGTGTTACTCCATGTTCGACTTGAATTGGGCGGCGGGTCCTTTGGTCCTCCATTCGTATTCCGTCTTCTTGGGGAACCTCCGGTGTCCCCCGTCGACAAGCCCCTGAGCGTTCTAGGATTTGGAACTCGGAAGCCGGGTTCTTTCGAGATGAAATCTTGGGATGCTCTTTTCTTTGCAGTTGCCGCCCTCGTTCTTTAGGGAGTGCGATTTTGAAAAAATTTCACTCACTGAGTGTAGCCACTAAGCCTCTTGTTTTTTGGTACAAAAAGCTGGAGGGTCTGTCGTAGTCTTCGTCCTCTGGTTGTCGTCCCTTGCTTTTTACTCGGAGTATAAATTTGAAAAAATTTGTACTCGGTGAGTATAGCCTCTGACCCCTTGCTTTATGGAACAAAAAGCTGGAGGGTCTTGATAAAAAATTAAAGTATGTCTTCGGTGGAGGGTACTCCTGCAGCCCCTGAGCCTTTCTCGGGTTCTTTTCAATATGAAAGAACTCGGAGAAGGGTTCTTGAGTTCTTTACTGATGTACCGTTGGTTGTTTATTGCTTTTACTGCTTTGTACTTTTCTAGAATATGCTCTTGGATATGCTTCATTGTCTTGTAGTGGCTTTTATTGCTCGCTCGTGACTTTACAGGTCCTCTTGACTGCTTCTGTGCGCATGCCTGTCCTCCTGTCGGCTATGCAATGACTTCGTGTGCTCGTCCAGTCGTTTCAGAGTTCTGTCCTCTTCATGTGGGTGTCACTCCTTTTGAGGTACCTTCTACTCCGTAGGCTTAGTCTTTGTGCACCCATCTTGGCCTATAATTATGGCTTCGTGGAGCCCGTTTTTCTTCATACACTTGTAGCTCTCTTGAGTTCCTCCTTTCTTCTCCTCAGTGTCTTTATAATGTTGGAACTGCTGGTGTGCGAGCTTGATGAGCCCCGGGCTTGTTCTGTAATCTTCTTTAGCGAATGGTGTAGGTCTTTTGATAGGGGTTAGTAGTAGGCTAACTCGGGGGTGGAATTGCCTTGCTAAAGGTGGAGGCAGATGGTGTAGGGCCTGTGATGTACTTGGCACTATCTCCGGTGCCTCGATTTCTAGTGCTCTTGAACCTTCCTCCTTGCTTCCTTTATCTTGGTGGTTCGTGAGTTGTTTAGGTTGTTCATGCTTCATATGGCGTGGACCGCCTCTGCTTTCTTCTCTGTTGTGTCGTTTTGGCGCTGCAGTGTAGATCAGCTCGTGTTGGGAGGTTTGTCTAGGTGCTTTGGATGTCGTGGAGTGTGAAGACATGGCTGTGACTCCTGTGCACTTGGTGCTCCTACCATTCTCAGCGACTTCAGATACGGATTTGCTGCGGCAATTTTGTTTCTGGGGTTGTTCTCCTGCTTGTCAACATTAAATCTTGGTAGAGGTGTGTAACCTTGAATTCCACTGGGTTCCTTGTTGATAATGGCTGTTAGACCAGGACTGTCTTGATGCCCGGGAATTCCATCGAGTTCCTGGTTGGTGCTTTGAAATGAGTATTTCTAAGTTCATTGGGTCTTGTATCCGCTTGTACCCTGTTGTAATCCTAGTATCTTCTTGATCAGTGAAATGAAAAAGATTGTTGCTTATCCTTGTCTCCAATGAATGTGCGAGTTGTTTGTTGACTGAGATGCCGTTGTATGGATGTGACTCTGACTGTACCAGGTTCTTCTGAATAATCCTGGTTCTTGCGTTACACCTCTTATGTATCTGCAGGTTCTTTGATTGCACAGAAACCACTTTGTCATTGTCTCCGGGTTCTTGTATGCAATATGTGCCCTGTCAGGTTGCTTCGAGTTCTTTTCTTCTATTGCTACCTTTTGGTAAAAAATTTGTCCTGAGATCGTCTGTTTTTACCTGTTGGAATATTACCTTTGCCAATTTATCCGTTGCGGTAATATCCCGATGCTCCAATTAGGCAACCGTTGGGTTCGTTGGGCCCGCTTAGATCAACCGACCCTTATATATACTTCATCGCTTATCATTTTCCCGTATGCCTGTGCCTCCATCATCCGTATGCCCAAGAATTCCCTAATTCCTCTATTCTTCTTGCTGTCTCCGCTGTTCACCAAACCCTAGCTTTTCCTCCACTTTTGCTGCGACCTGTGAATCCGTCTGCTTTTCACTTGAGTTTAGATGGCCGGAACGAGGTTGAAAGCCAAGGGCAAGGCCGTCGACGTATATGATGTGCTATCTCTCTCTGTTTTTGATAATGAAGCTTTTCCTAAAGATGCTTCTTTTGCAGAAACGTGTGGCTGGCGCCGATGACGACGACAGCTGGTCTTGAACTGCTGGTGGAGCGCGGTTTGCTGCAGGAGCAAGCGCTCTCTAGGTACAAATTGCCAGGTCAGCATTTGATTCCTACCCCTTCTCTTAATCAGACCATCCTCTTTGTTGCTTTTGTCGCTGCCGAATTATGTTTTCCTCCTTCTGATTTCCTTCTCGAGTTCCTCCAGTTCTTCGACATCCAGCTCTTCCATCTCTCCCCGAACGAAGTTCTTTTTCTGTCTGCCTTTGCACATTTGTGTGAGGTGTACATCGGGGTTCCTCCCAATCTTCTTCTCTTCCATCACTACTTCCGCCTAAAGCTAGATTCAAAGACAGTGCCTTTTGGTTGCTGCACAATCTAGATTCGCCAAGGGAGGAGTGCTGAAATCTTTTCTCTTGGCTTCTTTGACAAGAAAGTTTGGGCTGACAAATGGTTCTATGTCCCCAAACCTTCCACTTATTTTTCTTCTGATCTCTCTATATTCCCTGCTAGTACTAATCTTTGGTCCCAGAAGCTTTCTAATGCTGAGCTTTGGGCTATCGAGCTGCATCTTGTTCGCCATCGCTTCATGAAAGCGGCGCTTCTTACTGGCCTCGGCATTGTTGTCGGGTTCTTTCGTCGCCTTGTGCAACCTCTCATGCAGAGGGAGCACCTTGGCTTTGAATACACCGAGGAAATGGATTCGTCCCGGATCAAGGTTGGGGTGAAGCTGTTTGAGGTGGAGTTGGAGCAGCGCCTGAAGACGATTCTAGGTGATGTCCCATGCATCCCTCCTCAGTTTGAGGAGTATCATACTAACAACCCACCTTCGGCGTTAAGTGCTTGCCTTGTTGTCTTGGTTTACGTGGGCTCTTTTTTTTTGCTTGTACTTACTTCTTGATGCTTTTCTTTTTAGGGATTTGGCTGGAGCTTTGTTGTTTACCTTCCTACCGCTGAGGAGGCCAATCCTGCTGATGTTGCTGGTCAAGCGGGTTCTGCATCTGCTTCTCGAAAACGGTCTGTTCTTCTTGATTTTCCTTATAGCATCCGTTAGGGTGGATTTGAAGCTACGCCTTATCAACCACACCCCAAAATTGTTGAGATGATTCTTGGTTCCAGGTGAAGGGAATCGTCTCATCCTCCCGTGGTGACTGCTTAGAGGTAGCGTGCTGCATCTTTGACTTCTCTTCAGATCACAGGTAATATCATTATAGGTGATCCTAGTTCCGGGTTCTTTCCCAGATATCTTCTTCTTTTGTTATTCATCATGTTTTTCTCTTGTAGATGGACGTAGTGTGCCTCTGTTTAAACATGAGGAGGAGGAGGTAGAGACTCCCCTCATCCATAGGCCATGAGTATCATCAGCTTCTTTGTAGCTTTTCTGGTTCTTTTTCTTGTCGGTGTTCCTGATTTTTCTTCTTTGACAGTCGGACGGAGGGTTCTGGTACCTCCTCTTCTCTTTCTCCTTCTCTTGCTGCCCAAGTGGCTTCTATTGCATAGGCTTTTGCTTCTGTGCCTTTTCCTGTCGTTCCCATGAAGAGGAGCATGGGTTCTTTCAAGCATCCTCCAAGGTGAAAATTTGTCTTTCTTTTGGTTCGTTTCTGCTTTTTCTTCGTGTTTCTCATTCTCTTTCTTCTCGTAGGCCTGGTGTCGTAGATCCTTCTGCTCGTCCAGGTTCTTCGTGTAGTCAGGGGATTTTGCAAGCCCCGACGATGAGCCAAAGGCTCAAACCTCCTCTACCGGTAGGTGCTTGCGGGTTCTTCTTTATTCATGCCCTGATTGCTTTTCTTCTGATGATTCTATTTTGTTTGTGTAGTCCTTGAATTGCAGGTTGGCCAATCGGCCATAGTTGATTTAGGGTCTGGCCCTGTGCTGGAGAAGCCACAAGTCTCCTTTATGGGGGACCCTGTGACGGCTCAGATGGAGCTGCCGTTTGCTGAGCCAGTAACTTCAAAAGTTGCTAGTGATGATGTGCTTGTGGTGGTGGTGGATATGTGGGTGCATCGACTCCCGCTTTGCCACCTCTTGCTTGTTCTGGCCCGGTGGATCTGGAGATGAGCCGCCCTCCATGCTTGGGGGTGTTAAAGAATTGTTTTGACGAGTTTGTCACCAAGTTTGGTGGCATGGTGAATGTAAGCGCTCTTCCTTGTCTTGTCGTCTTGAATCTTTTCTTGATATGCTTCTGATACTTGGTTCTTTGTCTTCTTTAGTCTCTTTGGTAGGATGAGGACCTTCTTTTTGGTCCTGCTGAAGCTGTGGCTACTGCGTCTAGCTTCGTCAACCTTGAGCGGGCTCTTTGATAAGTTGCACCTACGTTCTTTAAACCAAAAGGCATTGATATGTCGCAATATGCTCCAAATGGTGTTACGAAGGATGTCTTGCTTTGGTGTTCTTCTCTGAGGAATATTTGATGGTATCCGGAGTAGCAATCCAGGAAAGATAGTAGAGCTGCTCCGGCTGTTGAATCTATCACTTGGTCAATTCTTGCTAGACTGTAAGGGTCCTTGGTGTAGTGTCTATTGAGGAATTCTTGAAACAAGTGGCTGACCAAGAGGCTGCTCTTGCTCCTCTTGTAAAATAGGTTGTAGAGAGGATAGATGTAGGTGCTGATCCTCCTACTTCTTCGCCTTGAGCGGCTTCTTGTAAGATCTCCTTTGTATAAATGGATGCTTCTTCTTGGTCATGAGTGCATCTTTTGCTTTTGTGATGCTTCTTATCTGTGTGGGCTTCGTCTCGGCTTGTTTTTGTCTTCGGTGAGTGCTTCCTTTGAGTACCCATTTTGCTTCCGTTGTTCCGTACTACCCACTGTACCTTGTCACGAGCGGTAGTACAGTGGCCAGTGCTGAGCCAGTATAGAGTTGTCTTGAGTTGTGTTGCATTATGTCGCATTACAATGTAGGTTTGATCCCGAAACTCTCTGATCCTGAACCAACATGAGTGCCCTGATTCAGTCTAGAGGTCTGATCCTGAACCGATACGAGTGCCCTGATTCAGTCTGGTGCTCTGCATCACATCACTGGCAAGGGGATGTCAAGATCCTGGACCGAACGAGTGCCCTGATCCCACTGTTTGTAGCGAAAAGGACTTGATTCCTGAACCAACACTATGTGCCGGGGTTCGACTGCATCACATCGCAGTTAAAAAACTCTCTGATCCTAAACCGACATGAGTGCCCGGATTCAGCCTAGCGAGGTCCGATCCTGGACCGACAAGTGTGTCCTGATCTAGCCCGGTGCTCTACATCACATCACAGGCAAGGGGATGCCAAAATCCTAGACCGACACGAGTGCCCTGATCTCGCTGTTTATAACGAAAAGGATTTGACTCGCGAACCAGCACTACGTGCCTGGGTTTGACTGCATCACATCGCACTTTAAACTCTCTGATCATGAACCAACACGAGTGCCTTGATCTAGCTCGAAGCACGGCATCACATCGCGGCGCTATGCCTGACCCTAAAGCGGCACGATGAGCTAAAATTCAGGTAGGCACGCTGTGAGATCGCCCCACAGAGCGAAATTATGAGTTTGAGGCGGCACTTTTGTGCCTGAGTTCTTGTCATGCTTTGCATCACGTCGCAGGTGGAGAAATAGAGATTGTTGTCGGCAGGTTATTCTGAAAGAGCTCAAATATTTCCATTCCGTCATTGCAGTCTTTTACAGGACTCTTGTTAGTGTGGAGACATGGGACACTTTGCCTCGAAGTGTTCCAACAAGCTTGAGAATAAGGCTCAAGCAACTCATGAGAGGCTAGGCCATGAAGAGCATCAGAAGAGCAATGAAGAAAAGGCTCTACCAAAGAGCAGATGCTATTCATGCCAGAAAAGGGGACACATGGCTCATTCATGTCCCCTAGGTACAACTTCTAAGCCTATTTCAATTGATGCAAATACTATGCTTAGAAAGGATGGCAATGGTACCTCTATGGTTGAAATTGCAAAACATCCCACTATCCATACTAAGGCTATGCCTAAGTATGTTGCTCCTAACTTGAGAGGACCCAAACTAGTTTGGGTATAATAAAAAAGTGGATGATTGCTTGTAGGTACCATTGGCATTGGAGGCTTGATTCAATTGATTTCATATTGTCCATCATTTGATTGAGTCAAGTATTGAAGCTTAGTGCCATTCCTATCCTAATGCCAAGACATGACAAGTGAAGTCCAAGTGTTACAACATACAAGTGCAATATTCAAGTTGTCGTGAACTATTAGTCATATTGGTTGCTTGCAAACTTTTGAGTTGAAGCTTGCTAGTTGGATGATCATTTGGGTGCACATAAATTGATTGAATTGGATAAATGTGCATATGTTGCTTTCTATGACATGGTTGAATGGAAATATGTCTTGTGAAAGTATTCAAACAAGTTAATTTCAAGTTTGATTATCATTTGGTGAAGCTTAGCTCATCTAGTGCAATCTTTCCATTCTTTCAAATCTGAGCTAGCTGTGTTATTATCTGTGTTTGGATGATCAAATCTTATTGGAATGGCTTGAAATTTGGTATGCATTCTCTACACTTATGGTATTAGCTGCTGTAAAAATTTCATAATCATTGGATAAGGGATACTTTGGTTTTAGAGTGTATCTTGTAAGCTATAGTGCAGCAGTTTTCAGCATGTAGCAGTGTGGAATGATGTGAAATCTGGTAGCAATCTACAAGTCCAATGAAGCTCAAATTTTATTTCTGCTAGTATACTCAGTGAACCATATCTCCATCAAAATTGAAAGGTCCTCAAGTTGGAATCATGATTATATGTGGTTAAGGAACCTAAGTTTGGTTTTGGATTGATTGAAGATCAAGATCAAGCTCTAAAGCAAGAAAGAAAAGGATCAATCAAGCAAAAGACAATTCAAGTGAGTGTCAATGGTGGTCCTTGGAGAGAGAACTTCTCCCCGCTGAGGGGCCTGCCACCCATGGATGGGTTAAACCAAGTAAGGTGTACTTGGTAGGCTAACATGGAAGTGGTGATCTAAGGATTATTGGAGATACTTAGTTGAAGCTATCAAAAGGGTTGATCTATAAGAACAAGCAACACCCAAAAAGAGAGCTATTCATGACAATTCAAGTGATATTTTTAGTTGATGCTCTCATGCAAGTAATTGTGAAAAGAAAAAGCAAGCCAACCACAACAAGAAAGTGCACTTGATCCTTAGTGGTTCTCATTTCAAATGCGTGAAGCATGGAATTCAAATTGGTACTTATTGGCTTCATCAAGCTGATCAATTAGACTTCATATTGCTATTGGAGTAATGAAATTGGAATCTAATGATTATCCTCTACTCCAACATAGCAAAGGTATCATTGTACTATGCATGATCATTTCATCCCTTACTAGTGTGTGGTTAGTGCATATAGTACATGCTTACTAGGATCATGCATGACAAAGAAAAAGTATATAATTCCTAGTCTGCCACTATTGTTTGAATGGTTGTATAATCTAGTGGTATGGATATGGATTGTTCATGAGATAGTAAACCCAAGTGCTTGATCTAGTTTGGATTGCATATAAGTGACAAGTACAACATTGGCAAGATAACTCTTATACTTTATGATGTATGAAGAAGCTTGTCATTGGTTCAAACCGGACTTGAAAGCTTATAAGAAAAACATGGTATTTCAAGTCAAAGAGAAAGAAGCTCATGGAAACAATCTAGTTCAAGAATTGGGCATTATTGACAAATCCTACAAGTGATCCTCAACTTTAAGTGATCAAATCAAGAAAGCTATCCTCATCTACAAGATGGTTGACCCAAGCTTTGACATAGGGGGAGTTGTCCTAACTCATTGATATCAAGGTCAAAGAGCTTACAAGTGACTTACATGTGGTATTTCTAGTGCTATGATATAGGGGGAGTGCCCTATTCATATTCACACGTGGTGTTCATGCTACTACATGTGGTTCTTACACGTTGTGCCATTCCAACATATGGTGGTGTCCATAAAAATGAAGATTCAAGACAACCATCTATCCAAGTCCAACTCTTTGCATCAAAAGGACTCACCATACACATGATTTGAGAGGCTAATCTTCATGTGGTATCACATTTACATGGCATCAAGAGACACATCCATGTGATATCTTCATGTGGTATTGGGCTATCATACCTTTATGGTGATTGATGACAAAGGGGGAGAGAAATGTGCAAAGATATGCAAGAGGCATATTACAAGGGAGAATTTCGACAAAAATGAGAGAAGACATGGACATGGACCAAGAGACAGCAACATTGAAGCAGGCATATTGCAAGGGAGAATTTGGACAAAGATGGGAGAAGACATGGACATGGACCAAGAGAGAGCAACATTGAAGAATGGAAGAGGGTCAAAAATTCTTGGACAAGAGATGCACAAAAGTAGGGGGGCCAAGCTCATGAACTTGGTTGATTGCATTTGATATGTGCATATTCATGTGCTTGCTTGCATTTGCATAAGTCTTTAAATTCAATATGCAATGCTTGTGTGGTGTATGCTAGTGTTAGAACTTGCTTGATGATATGATAACTAGCATGCATAGGATGGTAAGCTAGATACATGTGTTCTTTCTCATGGTACTAGAGCCTTGCTTATAATGTTGATCGAGCCTTGTTTATAATACATGAGGTATCTAGTTGTTTTGTATGTGATATCTAGCTAACCATGATGCTAAGGATGAATTCAATGGTTCAACACTGATTGGTATCACGCTTCAAAGGTTTATCCTATACACCTTAGCATCAGTTAGTAGTGCTAACTCTCCCAAAATTTCATATTTATGCATGTGTGAAAGCTTGAATTCAAACCAATTGAGCACACATGTAGGGGGAGCTATCGCTACAAAGTTGACCTTGTGGTACTTATCCAAATCTTGACATTGAGCTTAAATGCTGGATAAGTGGCATAGAGTCCAAAAATTATTGATTTCCATATATTTGTAGAGTTGTCA
>CM041635.1:20573472-20690860 GCA_023333625.1 Bothriochloa decipiens
GGAAGATTGAAAGGTCCCTGTGTGGTTTTGGCAATTGAGTGACAACTTTAGGTCGGACTAATGTGTTAAATTAAGAATACACAAGCGATTAGTCCATATGTGATAATGTGCAATGGAGGAGCTTAATGGCATATGCGATCATGTGACCGAGATGGAGAAGATCAAGATGAGGCTTGGCTCGATGGACCGGTGGATGTGTGAAGGACAAGTCAAGGCTTTGAAGCGATGGACCATGAGATCGTGAAGCTTGAGCAAGACTTGGTGCCAATGGACCACGAGATGGTAAAGAGCAAGTGGGGTCAAGATCGATGGACCAAGAAGGTTGTATGATGATATAAAGTGGATCATATCATTTGGAGATCGTGTCGGTGCATGTGTTGCATTGGCACATTGGAGGAAGACGGTGGAAATGGAAATGCGCAAGGCAAAGGTATAACCTAGGGCATTTCATTTCACCCGTCATGAGGTGTGTAGAGAAGTTGATGACCGGATTTAGGATTGATAGCCGTACTATCAAGAGGGGCAAACTTGTTTGCATATCGGTCATCTAGTGCCACTTGAGTGATCTAACATTGCGACATGCTAGGATTGAGTGGCGTTGTGAGAGAAAGTGAAAATCCTTTGAAAATAATTGTGGAAATGCTAACACACATGCAAATGGTGATGTAAACTTAGTGGTGTTGGCACATTTGCAAAGGAGAACTCATTGGAGAAGGTTCATCAACTCTTGTGTTGGAAAAGAGAGGTGATATCTCTTGGATTGGAAAACTGCTTTGATCCTTTGTGATTTGGATCAATAGGATATGTGAGTTGTGTAGCCCTCTGAGTAATCTTTCCAACAAGTCTAAGATCATCGAAATCAGAGTTCGGAGCTAAGAGATATGCCCGTTTTAGCGCGTGACTTCAACGTTGTGGATGCTGAGCTGTGGACGCGTCCTGAGAGGTCTGGACGCGACTCAGAGAAGGAAAAACTTCAAGTGGAGCTATGGATGCTCGCTTTGGAAGCTACGGACGCCTAGAGGTGGCTCGGACACAACACATAGGTGGTTGCACGCAGAGTGGACCTCAGGACGCCGGCGCCAAGCATCTGGAGCTCCCGTGCGGACGCGTCCGGACCTCCCCCAACGGTCGACTTGGTTTGAACGTATTTTGCTGCTGTGGACGATGTACAGTGACATGGCCGCGTCCGAAGACCTGTTGTGGATGCGTCTGGAGTTGCATTTGAACTTGCCCGCTTGGTTTACATAGTGCGAACGCGTCCAGACCCTAACTATGGATGTGTCCATAGTGTGCTGCTGAGCTAGATCAAGTGCATAATGGCTAGTTTCATGGTTTGGGCTATAAATAGAGGGGTGGTCGGCCCTTGGCCTTGGTTGAGCACTGTTGCACTAGAATTTGGACTGACAAGCACACAGGAGAGGCTTCTTGAGGAAGACTCTGCCAGGAATCGGCTAAGTGCCGATAGCAGCCGTTTATTGAAGAATCGGCTAAAGTGGTGCAGAATCGGTTAACCAAGATCGGCTATCTGCAAGCACATGGGACGCATTGACTCTGACTCGGTTCAACAGGAGACGGTGCATTGATGGCACGGGACTCTGCAGAACGGAATAGTAGGGCCCAAGTTATCAAGTTTTAGTAGTTTTTAGTTTATTTCCTTATTTTGCAAGTCGCGTCAGGTTAGGACTTGGTCAAAGCCCAGGGTATAAATATGTAAGCCCCGGCACCTTGTAAGACCTCTTGACAATCAATACAATCTTTTGGCTCTAGCCAAAAAACCCTTAGGAGTAGGAGTAACGTAGACCTCGATGAGTTCTTCACGACTAGGCTGCATTGGTATCGACTGACCTCTGGTTTGCTGTAAGTAACATCATGGCTCGTGTTTTCGTTTGATAAGGCTGCATCGGCTTTGATCGACCTCTTGTGATGCGTTAACATGGCTAGTTATTGGCTCTATTAGGCTTGGCAACCTAGTAGATTCATTAAGTTACCAATGTTGATTGTTTTACATTGTTTATTTATTTATATCAACATCATTGCCCGATCAAGATTGGTGGATTTGGCTTATATCTTCTTAGATTCAATTGTCATCAATGCTCATTATGTTTATTCTCATACCTTGATGATTGGTCACGTGCTTGCATTAGCTAGATCATATCAATCTTGTTCGTGACATGTGGCACATTTTAGGGTATAGATAGTTTTACGGTAAAGCTTGTTAATCCCTTTTGGGGGTTTTAGTGGCTGCAGCGGATTAAGTTACCGATCTCACTAAGATGGCATCCGGATTCAAACGCCGTTGGTTAGTAGGCTTTGCTTGTAGGGCTGTTTGTGCACCTAGTTCATTCTCATGTCAGTATCGGCTATTTAGCCGATTTACCAAAGCTCTACCCATAACACTACATGCATGTATCTGTTTAGACACTAGTTGGTTCATTAAGCTTGTTGGGCGTGACTTGGCCTGAAGATTTCAAATTCGACAAGTCCTTTAGGGTTTGTTGGGTGTGACTTAGTCTTTAGATTTCAAATTCGACATGTTTAGTGGATCTCTTAGTTTTAATCTAGATTATTGCAATGTGTGTAGGATCTTTACATATCGTATCGGTTAACTCAGATCGGCTGAAGGTTCTGTGCCTTAATGTTTATCTAGATAGCTGAACTAGCTTTTTCCTATACTTCTTGAAATACTGCAGCATGCTCTATGAATGACTTGTATATGCATTCATCTTGTTCAATTATGTCATGCCATGAGCAATTGCTTTATTCATGCATATTTATTCACTGTTTATTTACAGAAGCATATTGGTTGTTGACTCTCTAGTCAATGACCGGTCCGATCGGCTATTTAGCCATACATGAGGAACTATCTGGCACTACACTGGCAGGTTCCATAATTTGACTATTTTTTCCTTGTTAATTACAGGGTCAAATTGACTGGCACACCTTGGACTCGATCAACCGGTCAACTGCTGGTGAAGTCGTAGGGATCGGAGAAACATTCTTGCTTCGGTCTACCTGGCTTGCGAGAGACCGTTGACGTGAAGAGTCACGTTTTTGCGTCAACACTTTTTTGGCACGCCCGGTGGGACCACAATCGTCAACATGGCTCCAGCAAATGCTGCTGATCTCAACCCCAACAACATCCTTGATATCACCATGGAGGAACATTCTAAGGAGCATAAAGAGATAATTGAGAAGGTTACAGAACAGTTGAAGCAAAAGTGTTTCACATGCTTTGGGAGAGTTTGTGACAAAGTGGTGTTGAAGTCACAATTGCCCAGAATCTTGATGCCAGGAGAGACAAATCCTGAGGATGAAGCGGACAAGAAATTCATGGTGGAACAATTTCACAAATTGATTCATGTAGCCATGACAAATCACAATACGCACTTCCTGGCTACATTTGGCAATATCATGAAAGAAGTCATGGCTGGTTTTCCTGTTAAGCAGTTTGAGCCAGCTTATTTCAATTAATACACTATAGGAGGTGGTGTGCCAAATCCTCCTAAATCAAATGCTGCATCAAGCTCTGCTGGAGGTGCAAATGGGAGTGCTATTCATCAAGCAAAATAGCCGACTGGTGGTCCTCCACCCAATTTTGGTACAACTTCAAATATATCACATTCAGATTATAAAATTGCTCCCTCAGTTTCAAGAATTACAAGAATCGTGGATCATCATGTGAATCAATCTATACAAAGGAGGAACTGGTCAACTGCACGGGGCAGTCCAACTCAAGGAAGCAATGATGAACCACCTACTGGTTTTGCAAATGTGTCAATTTACAAGACTTGGGGCATGCTTCCATGTCGAAGTATTAGAGCTCCTGCTGGCCCTAATGACTAGCTGATCAGCCAGCTCACTGATGTGTTAGAGAAGCAGTTCGCCATGAAGAGAAATCACTCTAAGTCTTACAACATGCTGTATCCTAAGTGGTACAATCGTCTTGAGCTGCCACCTCACTACAGGATTCCAGAGTTCTCCAAGTTCACAAGGCAAGATGGTACCAGTACAATGGAGCACATAAGCAAGTATCTGGCTTAATTAGGAGATGCTACAGTTGAAGAGATTCATAGAGTCAGATCTTTTGCTTTGTCACTGTCAGGACCAGCTTTTACTTGGTAATCCTTGCCAAGCAACTCTATTTCCACTTGGAGTGATTTGGTGAATAAGTTCCATGTTTATTTCTTTAATGGGCCTATTGAGAAAGACATTGATGATCTAACCAGCATGAAAATGAAGAGCAATGAGTCTGGTCTAGACTTTATTCAGAGATTCAGACAAATGAGAAGTTTGTGTTTCTCATTAGATCTGTCTGACAGCCAGTTGGTGAAATTGGTTATTCAAGGCATGCAACCACATTTGAAGGAGAAGCTTATTGGCATGCAGTTCGAGAATCTGGGAGCATTGGCACAAAGGGTGGCTGCATTATCTGAATATGTGCAACCTACTCGACAATAGAGTCGTTTTTAGAAGGCTGCCAATGTAACTGAGTACTACAAATCTTTAATTGAGCACATCCCAGAAGAAGATGAAGAAGAAATGGATGCTATTGAGTGGAACCTGAACAAGAAATTTTTCATCAACCATCCTTGGGGCCGAATGCAAGAGACTTATGATTTTGACACCTCGAAGGCTCATAAAATTTTTGATTATTTGCTGAGCAGGGGACAAATTAAGATATTACATGAGAGGTCGCTTAGCCCTGAAGAAGTGAAAGGGAAGAAGTATTGTAAGGTCCACAATTCTACCACCCACTCCACCAATGAGTGCAATGTGTTCAGGAAGCAACTCTAGAGAGCCATTGAAACTGGAAAATTGGCTTTCGACACAGCCAATAAGATGAAGATTGATGATGAACCTTTCCCCACTGCTATAGCTGATGTCATTCTACCCAAAGGCAAAGCTAAAGTACTAACCTCTGCCAGAGTGAAGGAATCTGGGTCAGTAGATGTTGGCGGTCCTTATGGATCATTTTTTAACCACCAACTTATACATAAAAGGAGAGAAACAATCATGCTTTAACACATAGACATATGCTATTACGGAATTCCACTGTACCCCTAGTGTTCATGATTTTGCAAAATTTATGGTGAAACAAGTGGAAGTGCACAACACCAATTGGAAAAGCACAAAAGCAAAAGACGAATTCAGAAAATGCGCAACCAAAATTGACAAAGAAGCCCACGTTCGGTGTGTACCTGGGCCTGATTGTAACCACAGGGGAGGTCCAAGCCTAGAGGTGAACCGACCACGCGAAGGTGGTGGTGAGACAGGCCCACTAGGGGACCCGCCACCCCCGGGGTCGATCGCCCCCAAGTGGGCCTCTCGGACCCAGCTTTCTCTGGCGGTTCGTAGGCGGTTCTACAACAATGGTCCCACCTGCGATCGGTGCAGATGGAAGGTGGAAACCGCCCTTTGGAGGTCAGTTTGGGTCCTTCCATGTGAGGATGGCCCCTTTGCAAAGAGTCCCCTCCTCTCAAGCTATAAAAGGAGGCCTCCTCTCTTCACACTTCATTCATTCATCAACACAAGAGGTCATAATGTAGAGAGGAAGAGCAAGCTCCATTCCATTAGCTTCTAGCTAATTTAGTATAGGGAGTGAGAGAGGGAAAGAGCTAGAGAAAGAGTGGAGTCGAAGGAGTGCCGGGTGGATGAAGTGCCGGGCTTGTCGACTCTCGCTCCAACTTGTACCTCTACGATTGTCGAGTACCTGGACAAGGGGGTACCCAAAACCCACGAACAATAGAAATAATCCCCGATCAAGAAAACACAAACCTACAAGAAAACCCAACGCCTACGCCGTAGTACAGGCCCGGCCCACGAACGGGACGTATCAGGCCAAAATAGCCTTCCACTCGATGGGGCCCTCGAATGATGGAAGCCCGCCCGAGCGGACGACCCCCCCCGTCGAGTGACGGAACTTCGCGCATACAAATGACCCCCCATCGACTGTCGCCCCAGCCTCGACTCACCTGCCTCCTGTACGGGATCCAGAGCATTTAATGCCCCCTACCCACTCCCAACTAACTCCATGGCTACAGCAGTGTTACAGCAACCCAGTACAGGGGTCAAATCCTCCTTTTACCGCCCATCCCCGGAGAAACGGTGACTCGTACTGTCACTATTGCACCATGCTAGGCACTGTGCCACCCCCTTGAGACGCAATTGCCAGCATCCGTACCGTATTTCCCAGAGCCCAGTCCCGTCTGCAGGGCCTCGACCTCTCTTGCGCTACCCCTCGACCCAGTCTTCGGTGCTTCGAGTCAACACTCCAATAGCTCTAGCACGTCTCTGCAGGGATCAGCACACCCATCACAGGGACGCGGGTCTTTCATCGCCCATCGCCGACATCGCCGACATCGCCGACATCGCCGTCACGCCTCTACAGTCACTACGACATGATCGACACCTTCCCCTCGACGTCATTCGCTACGTCAGCAGGAACTATGTCTTAGGGTTTCCTGTACACCCGCATCTCTCCTTGGCCTATAAAAGGGGACGCCGGGCTTAGTTCTAGGGCATCGGATAGCACCCTAAGAAATATGAGCATCCAGATAGCTAGGCATAGGCATAGCACTTCTAGGCTTAGGCATTGCACTCCAACACCGCGCATCCACGCTCGCTTGTATCCTCCCTGTACAAGCACTTTGGTGCAAGATAATACAATCTCTCCCTCCCCGCTGGACATAGGGCCTTCTTTGCCTGAACCAGGATAAATCGTGTGTTCTTCCTGCATCACCATCTGGATTAAGGAGCACGTAACATTATACTCATTGGGTTCTTGTCCATGGGACAGGACACCGATAGTTAGCGCGCTAGGTAGGGGGCCGCTGCGTGTCATAATCGACTTCCTGTCACCCTCCAGATGGCAGACTCCGTTCCACCGCTTCCATTCACCACGGTGATCTGGTTTGGGAGCTTGGAGTTCATGTCGCTTGGCCGCGGCCTTGACATGATCCTACTCCCGCCCAGAGAACTGGGCTACAGTGACTATGAGCTCTCCCGTTCAAGGGGGCTACGCGTCGGTCTTGCTGTTCTTGCCGCGTGTCTGTGGCCAAGAGATGGCATGATCAGTGCAAGCATTGCCGCCTCCTTGCAGAGGGTGGTCTAGAGGGGCACCGCGATGACCCGTCGTTCGACTACGTGATACGCCTGCCGGAGGGGCCCGGGCACGACTCCCACGGCAGGTGCGATTCCGAGGCTTCCCCACATTTTCCCCTTTGGGCTGCACAACGCCACCAAGACGTACTCCTCCTCGGTGAGCACCAACTTGAGTGCGTACAAGGACCTTCCGGGACACCTCCTGCGCGCCACCATGGACCTGGTGATGACTCCGCTAACATCAGAGTACCTCAAGTCTTCAGAGACCAAGGGTCCAAAGTCGTACAAGCTCGGCACGCTCCGACGCCAGTTGGAGGAGGAGGGACGAAGCAAGGGGTACTTCCCCAACAACTACTTCGGCTACCCCGACTCTGACTCCGCCGATGATAGCTACGACCCTATGCAGGAGTACTTTCATATCGATGGGGCCATCATGTTGAGCGATGACACCAACGACGCTGCAGCAGCGGTGGCAGCGGTGGGAGCCAATGCCACACCAGAATGAGAGGCACCTTTAGCGGTGCCTAACGGTGTGCAGCTACCCTAGGATGGCCTAGACGCCCAGCTCGTGCAAGGTCAGGAGATGCGGGCCAAGCTCGACGAAGATTGGGAACGTCTGTGCCAGCTCGAGCAGACCCTCGAGCGAGAGCACGAGTGCGCACGCAGCAGAAGAGCTCAAGCTAGGGCTTGAGATGTCAACATGCAGATCATCAAGGAAGGGGCAAACGAGTGCCCCGTCTTCAACCGTGCTAGCCAAAACGTCGTCGCCACCACGATGCTCCTCAGCAACATGCCGGCTCCATCGAACCTCGAAGCCTGTCGAATTCGAGAAGAGATCTAAGGTCTCCTCGAGACTGCAGCCGCGCAACAGGCTAAGAGCTCGGCCTCGAGACATTGAGGGGCAGCCTCGGAACGACCCGCCGATCCCTCCCGGCACGAGAGGGAGGGCTCGGTCCATCAGGAGCCTACACCTCAGACGAAGAGGGTGATCCCAGCTCGGGGCCATATCGTCGACAACCGCGAGCCTTGAGACGCACGTCACGACATCAATGACCACCGCAGGCGCAAGTACGGTGACGGTGAGGCTTCAGGCTACAGCGTGCACCGGGGTGGGTGCTACGACAATGACGAGGATCGTGCTCGGTCCCCAGAGCCCCCCGGCCCACGCGTCAAGCTAACAAACTGCTTTCGACTGTCGACGACCCTCACCAAGTACAACGGGGAGACGAAGCCCGAGCTCTGGCTTGCCAACTTCAGATTAGCATGCCAGGTTGGCGGAGCCTCCAACAACAAGGTCATTATTCACCAGCTTCCCCTGTTCCTGTCGGACGCAGCTCGGAGGTGGCTCGAGGACCTTCCCCCCAACCAGATCCATGACTGGAGCGACCTCGTGAGGGTGTTCGAGGGCAACTTTAAGGGGACCTACTTGTGCCCAGGCAACAAGTGGGACCTCCGGAACTACAAGCGGAAGCCTAAGGAGTCTCTCCGTGTTTTCACTCGACGCTTCTCCAAGCAACGTACCGAGCTCCCTCGCATCTCTGACGAACACGTCATCCAGGTGTTCATTGTCAGGACTACGTGTAGGGAGCTAGTCCACGAGTTGGGGCACAACACCCCCAAGACTGCCAACGAGCTGATGGACATCGTCGCCAGCTATGCCGCGGGCCTTGTTGCCGCCGCCGAGCGCAAGAAGCCTCGAGGTCTCCCCGAGAAGGGTCTCTTCGACGAGGTGCTGAAAAAACCATGCCCCTATCACAAGGGCCCCGCCAACCACAACCTCGAGGACTGCCGAATGCTAAATAAGTACTTCGAGGGCTTAGGGCTCAAGAAGGACGATGAGAAGGAGGACCTGAAGGACAAGGATGGCGACAAGGATGAGGAGTTCCCCCACGTTCGAGATTTCTTCATGATCTACGTGGGGCCCTCAACTCGTCTCGCCCCTCGACAACGCAAGCGTGAGTGCCGCGAGGTCTCTACTGTGCGGCTCTCGACCCCCCTCTTCCTCAACTGGTCCAAGACGGCTATCATGTTTGACCGTGGTGACCACCCGGAGCACGTCCCCAACCCTAGGGTGTACCCGCTCGTCGTCGGCCCTATTATCGCTAACCTGCGCCTCACCAAGATGCTCATGGATGGGGGCAGCAGCCTCAACATCATCTACTCCTTGAGATTCCCCGCTCCCAGCTTCAACCCAGCATGGGGGGTTTCCACGGAGTAGTGTCGAGACACCGCGCAATGCCGATTGGTCGCATCAACTTGCTCGTATGCTTCGGCACCCCCACGAACTTCAAGAAGGTGGCCCTCACCTTCGAGGTGGTCAGGTTTCATGAAACCTACCATGCCATCCTGGGACACCCCTGCTGTGCCAAGTTCATGGTGGTCCCAAACTACACCTACCTCAAGCTCAAGATGCCGGGCTTGAAAGGCGTCATCACCGTTGGGCCATCGCACGAACACACCTAAGAGTGTGATTTCGAGTGCGTCGAGAAAGGGGAGGTCGTCTTGGAGTCACTGACCCTCGACGACTTCGCCAAGGAGATGCCCGACCTAAGCACCATGCCAGCAACTTCGAGCCCATGGAAGACACCAAGTCCGTGCTCCTCGACCCCAGCGGCTTCGATGGGAAGGCGGTGAAGATCAGCACCGCCCTCGACCCCAAATAGGAAGAAGGGCTCGTCAACTTTCTCTCCACAAATGCTGATATTTTTGCGTGGAGTTCTTCAGATGTGCTGGGCATACTAAGGGAAGTCATCGAGCACGCCTTGGAGATCCTCGGCTGGCTCTAAACTGGTGAAGCAACGCTTGCGTCGCTTCGACGAGGAAAAGCGCGAGGTCATCGCGAAGGAAATTCACAAGCTTGTAGAGGCCAGGTTCATCAAGGAGGTTCGTTCATCATCCAGAGTGGTTAACTAATCCTGTACTGGTTAAGAAAAAGAGTGGGAGTTGGAGGATGTGTGTAGACTATACTAGTTTGAATAAAGCATGTCCAAAAGTTCCCTTTCCTTTACCTCGGATCGATCAAATTGTTGAATCCACTGCGGGATGTGAAACTCTTTCTTTTCTCGATGCCTACTCCAATTATCACCAAATCAAAATGAAGGAGTCCGACCAGCTTGCGACTTCTTTCATCACCCCTTTAGCATGTACTGTTACGTTACTATGCCCTTCGGTCTTCGAAATGCCGGGGCAACGTATCAACGATGTATGGAGCACGTGTTCAGAGAACATATCTGGCCGACCGTCGGGGCCTACGTCGATGACATAGTAGTCAAATCCAAGAAGACCAGCAACCTCGCCGAGGACCTCAAGATCGCTTTCGGGTGTCTCAACATCAAGCTCAATCCCAAAAAATGCATCTTTGGCGTACCTTGAGGCATGCTCTTGGGATTCATCGTCTCCAAGCGCGGCATCGAGGCCAATCCGGAGAAGGTGTCGGCCATTACCAAGATGGGACCGATCCACGATCTGAAGGGTGTACAGAAGGTCATGGGTTGCCTCACGGCCCTCAACCACTTCATCTCCTGCCTCGGAGAAAAGGGCTGCCTCTGTATCATCTCCTGAAGAAATCTGAGCACTTCTCGTGGAACGTCGAAGCAGAGGAGGCCCTCGCTAAGCTCAGGGCTATGCTATCCAACCCTCTGATCCTCATACCAAGGGCGAGCCCCTCCTCCTCTATGTCGTTGCGACTACTCAGGTGGTCAGCGTGGCCATGGTCATCGAGAGAGCCGAGGAAGGGCACGGGCTGCCATTCCAACGTCCGGTGTACTTCGTCGGTGAGGTGCTCTCAGAAACCAAAGTGTGCTACCCCTAGATCCAAAAGCTGCTATACGCCATCATGCTCACGCGACGCAAGCTCCAACACTACTTCCTCGGCCATTTGGTGACTGTGGTCTCTTCTTTCCCCCTCGAGGAGTAGTCCAAAACTGGGAGGCCTCGGGGAGAATTACCAAGTGGGTTGTCGAACTCATGGGTGAGACCCTGACTTTTGCACCACGCAAGGCCATCAAGTCCTAGGTATTAGCAGATTTTATTATGGAATGGACCGACACTCAGCTACGTCCTGCTCAGATCCAGCCGGAGTTGTGGACAATGTACTTCGACGGGTCCCTAATAAAGACAGGAGCGGGCGTGGGCCTGCTCTTCATTTCACCCCTCGGAGTCCACATGCGCTACGTGATCCGGATCCACTTCCCCACCTCCAACAATGCTACTGAGTACGAGGCCCTCTCAATGGGCTTTGTATCACAATCAAGTCGGGGGTCCGATGCCTCGACGTTCGAGGAGATTCGCCGCTTGTGATCGACCAAGGTATGAAGGTCTCATGCTACCACGACCCCAAGATGGAGTCCTACTGCAAAGAAGTTTGCAAGTTGGAGGACAAATTCCACGGCCTCGAGCTCAACCACATCGCTCGTAGGTACAATGAGGCCACAGATGAATTTGCAAAGGTCGCCTCTACTCGAGGCACCATCCAATCTGACGTCTTCTCGAGGGACCTATACGAGCCCTCCGTCGATTCAAGCATGACGTAGGCGGTCGACCCCCTTCCTCAGCCGAGACCCCTTCGACTGGGGCCGAGGTCATGGAGATCAACGGGTCGCACCCACTGCCGACCCTAGAGCCAGACTGGTGTGCTCCCTTCCTCGACTGCCTTATCCGAGGGGAGCTCCCGAAAGACCGGACCGAGGCCCAGCGGATAGCTCGACGGGTCGAGACCCACGTCCTTTACGACGACAACAAGGAGCTTTATCGACGCAGCCCCTCGGGGGTCCTACAGCGCTTCATCACTACCGAGGAGGGAAGAAAGCTGCTCCAAGACCTACACTCGGGGGCTTGCGGCCATCACGCGACGCCTTGTACTCTCATCGGGGATGCATTCCGGTAGGGATTTTACTAGCCAACTGCAGTCTCTGATGCCATCAAGCTCGTGCATTCTTGCGAGGGGTGCCAGTTCTACGCGAAGCAAATGCATCTACCAGCCCATGCACTGTAGAGGATCCCCATCACATGGCCATTCGCCGTATGGGGACTCGACCTGGTCGGACCACTCAAGATGACAACCAGGGGCACCGTCGATAAGTTCTCTAAGTGGATCGGGGCTCGCCCCATCACCAATATCCGGTCCGAACAAGCGGTCTGATTCTTCACCGACATCATTCATCGATTTGGGGTCCCCAACGTCATCATCATAGACAATGGCACACAGTTCACCGGCAAAAAGTTTCTGGATTTCTGTGACGACCATCACATTCGTGTGGCTTGGTCCGCCGTTGCTCATCCAAAGACGAACGACCAGGTGGAGCATGCCAATGGCATGATCCTACAAGATCTCAAGCCAAGGATTTTCAATCGGCTGAACAAACACGGCAAAAAGTGGGCCGCCGAACTACATTCAGTCCTCTGGAGCTTAAGAACTACCCTGAGACAAGCCACAGGTTTCACCCCATTCTTCTTGGTCTACGGGTCTGAGCCCGTCCTCCCCTCCGACCTTGAGTACGGGTCCTCGAGGCTCAAAGCCAAAAATGCACAAAGCAACGACGCAGCACGAGAAAACGCCCTTGACCAGCTCAAGGAGGCTTGAGATGTGGCACTCTTACAATCTGCAAGATATCAACAGAGCCTTCGACGCTACCACGACAAGCACGTACGCAATCGAGACCTCCACGTCGGCGACCTCGTTCTCCGTTGACGGCGGAGCAACCAAGGGCGCCACAAGCTGACTCCACCATGGGAGGGACCGTACATCGTGGTAGAAGTGTTGAAGCCAGGAACCTACAAGCTAGCCAATGGCAAGGGGGAAACGTTCATCAATGCATGGAACATCAAACAGCTACATCGCTTTTACCCTTAGGGCCTCGAGGCCTTGTACATACTTGTATTCCATGGCATCAATGAATAAAATGCACCTTCAATTTCAGTATGATTTTTATTCACAAATTTAAGGTAGCCTCGACCTTGCTTCATCAGAGTCGAGCCTCCCTCGGGGGTTGAGGGGGGACCCCCAAGTTCCTAAAAAAACTTGCATGTTTTTTCCAAACTCAACGTTCCTCTTTTCTTCTATGCCTCGATACATGATATCAATTAGTCAAAAAACGCCTCGAGCACCCTAGGGGTCGAGGGCTGTCGAGCCACAAGATCGCCTATGCCTCTAGGCTATGGCACCTCCACTTACTCCCCCCTCAAGGGGCACAACCACGCGTCAAAAACTTCATGAAAAACATAAATCGAGCAAACAAGAAATAAGGGACACAACCTTTAAACATCCAAAGCATTCGCCACAATGCATATTGTATTAAGGCCCCCGGGGCCACACTATCACGGGTAGCAAAATACTAACTATTACATGGGCCTTCTTGCCCAGGTTTGGCTCATAGGCCTTCATCTTCATCAACGTCGGGAGGGACGACCTCGGGCTCAAAAAGCTTTGCCAGCTCGCCACCGGGGATTTTAGCCACCTCGATCAAGCCTAGATGCGACTCATGAATCTCGACCTTGGACTTGTTGGGATCGAAGATGAAGCTGTGGGAGACGACCCCCATGTCGTACGTATACCCCGACCGGACGATAGCCAGCGCCCTTTTGACGCCGTGATGAAGTGCGCCGCGAACCTGTTCCTGCACAACACGTCCAAGGGTGTACATTCGTCGAAGGTAGGAAATCCTGGGCACATCACCCTCGACCTCCGCCTCGGGCTCAACCTCCAAGCCATCGCAGACCGAAGTAATGGCGCCCCGGAGCCTCCCGTTCAACTGTGCCTTGGCCCAGTAAAGGTTCTGGAGCGTCTTGGCACTCTTCTGGGCCTCAAGCTTCTATTCATTAAGATCTAAAATGAAGAAACTAGATCAGCTACGACAAACAAGGCACTCAAGCCAGGAAGTAAAAACCAAAAAGGAAAAGTCACCGCTGAAGTGGGTCTCCAAGGCCACGAACTCATCCCGTTGGGTGGCCATCATCTTGCTGGCCTCCGCCAAGGCGTCGACCATGTCCTTCTTCTCTGCCCTCAGCTCCTCGATCACCTTGCCTGTGCCCTTGAGAGCCTCCTTCTTCTCTTGAAGGGTCCCCTTTAGCACGGCAACCTTGGTGGTCAAGGCCTCAACGCGAAGGTTCACCTTCCCGATCGTGACGTTGAGGGAATCGCGCTGGCGGGAAGCTTCAGCGAAGCACCCCTCGAGCTCTCGCTCGAGCATCTTGACGTGCTTTCCCGCCAGGATGAGGTCTTCGGAGGTCTTCTGTGCCTCACCTCGAGCCTTGGTAGTGTCGTCCTTGGCTCGGGCCTCCTCCTCCTTGGCCTGGGTCACCTCCTCTCGGGCCGTGGCGGCGTCCTCCCGGGCCCGGGTCACCTCCTCCCAGGCCTTGGCTGCATCCTCCTTCACCCATGCCACCTCAGTTTGAGTTGCCTCGAGGTCTGCTCAAAGCACAGGGACCTGCTCCCATCCACCCTTTGTCATGCTTATGAATTGCGACTTGGTCTGGGAGCACCCTCCCAAATCCTAGAAATGGAAAATGCTAGATGGAGTTAGGCATTGGATAGAAATTGACCCAACCTCAAAATCATACAAGAGGACCGTTTACCTAGAAAGCCTTGAGCAGGTCATCAGCAGCGACGTCGACGGCCGTCCTCAAGGAATGTTGCATCCAGGCACGGAACTCCTCGACATGCTCCCAGCCCTCAACCTCTGCAGGGTCGTTCATCTCGAACAGGAGCTCGTCGGGGTTTGTCGGGTCCCGGAGTCGGAGAACCTCCTGGCCCCAGTGATTAAGCTCCTTCGCCGTCCGATGACGTAGGGCCGCCACGATGCTGTCCACTAGCTCAGCCGAGCCACCGGCACGATGTACCCACACGGCTAGAGTGGGGAATGCCGACTCCCCCTCGACCCCCGACGACTCAGCGTCCCCCTCCTTCCGCTTCCCCCTGACGGCAGGGGAACCAGAAGATGGAACGACCGCCGAGCAAGGGCCATACAAGAACACCCGGGCAGCCGACGCCCCATCTTCCAGCGGGCAAGGGAGCAATGCCATCATAACCTCCCCTGCCGCTGACGCCTCCAGCGGGACCACTTGTGGCATCGGATGCCCGACCATCCTTCCCGCCAATGGCAAGACATCGTTGGCTGCCAACTCTTTCGGTTTGCTCGAAACAAGCGGCTCCGGTCGCCCATCTTCCTGCCCCGCGTTCAGCGGGACCTCCACCGTCTCCTCCTGCCGCTACTGCTACGGCGGGCTTGAGACCACCACCTCCTCCTGCCTCTCCTGCTATGGTGGGTTCGAGGCCGTCGGCTCATCTAGCTGCTGCTGCGGTGCATTTGAGGACGATAGCTCCCCACGCTGCTGGGGCTCCTCCTGTTGTTGTTGCTACGGCTGGCTCGAGGCCTGCAGCTCATCTTGCTACTGCTTCAGCAGCTGCTCCCGCTACTGCTGCTCATCCCACTGCTGCAACCCCTGCGGCCACGGCCGCCACAGCTGCTCCTGCGTAGAGGGAGCTCCGCTCACACCTCTCGGGGGCGATCCACCACATCCTCCATGTCGCGAGCGGAGGATTCGGCAGAGGATTCAGCCCCTTCGCCCTCCACGACCACCGGGGCTGCCTTCGATGCCCTGGCATGAGACTGCTAGTGGCGCCCTCGAGCTCGGCAGTATCGAGGGGTGCCACGACTCGCTCCCGATCTTGGACGGTGTCGCCACCCGCTACAACCCCTCGGGGCGCTTGAGCCCGCAACAGAGGCAGCGCCCAGTTGCTTGTCCCGAGCCATGGCGTCCTGGGCATCCGCAAGCCAAGCAGCCTCCACCACCGACTGAGGGCCCGAGACAGCAACTCCCTCTGATGCCACAATCATCGCGGCGACCTCGGCCTTCAGCTGCTTGATAGGCGTGGGGGCCGCCTCCTCCATCGGACGTTTGATCCTAAACACGCAAAGGGAATAGATGCTAAGCACCCTGAAAACAGGAGAGGGAGAAGATGCAGATGCAGGGCATGAAAAACTTACCCAACATGGATGATAGGCGCCCCTGCGCGCACCTTTGATACACTCGGGGGCTTCTGAGACCCCCTCTCGACGGACCCTGGCCGGGCCCAGAGCCGCCCGGAGCCACGTCCTCTCCTCATCCGAGGCCAGCTGACCCCGTGTCCACGCACTGAGCATCCAGTACCTAGTGCCAGGCGGCGGCGTGTTGGACTTAGCCCTCGACGGGGCTGTCGACGTCCTCCCGTGCGTGCGTCGTGACGTCGACCCCTCCTAGGTTGAGCAACCGGCCATCCTCCTCTCCCGGGGCAGCTCCAGGGCCTTCGCCACTTGATCCTCGACGAGCACCGAGGCTGCCCCCGTGATGACTCCTCCTCAACCGTCTCCTGCGGAAACCGACAGTTAGCTTGAGGGGGATCAGGCAACAGAGTGTCGTACTGCAACTCGATGTCATCGTCATCCTCCCCTCCTCTTCTTCCGAGAGGGACTCCTCCTCAGGAAGCCCATCGTGCCATTGCTTTGCCCGCGCTGCTCGAGCGCCTGACGCTTAAGATTCTTCTTCTTCTTCCTCTTCTCCCTATCCTTGTCCATTTTCTGCTGGTCAGCGGTGAAGCGTCTCACCTGACGAGCGGGCTCATCCTCCTTGACTGGGGTGTCGACGTCCTGAAGTCTAGAATCGCCTGCGCATAGACCAACAACAGAGGATGTTGAGATAAGACAAAAGAGGAGAGGAACCCAAAGGCAGCGAAATGAGACACTTACCAGCTGTATGTGGCCATCGTTCGGTCGCATCAGGATGGAATTCACCATCTCCAGTGTAAAGGGGCCGGCGACCGCCCCCCTTACCCGCTTCGCAATCTCCTCATGGGATAGCATCTCAGACGACATCTGACTTCCCTTGATCGATGCACCAGGCAACATCTGATCCAGATGCAACTGGCACGATGATGCCGTCGGTCAAACCCCTGTCGCGCAGCATCTTTAATGCGTTGAGGGGATTCAACCTCTCCTGATCCTCCACTGCCACGCTATGCGGCCAGTGATACGGGCGCTCTTCGATGATGCGCCCGGTGTAGCGTGGCAGCCAGCCGTTGTCATTCTGAAGGTAGAACCACCGGCCATGCCACCCGCCATGATTGGAGGTCAACCCCATCGGAATGTATAGGTCCGTCCTCTTCAGAGACAGGTTGCAGCAGCCGGCTTGCCGAGGTGATGGGGCGAAGGAGCCCATCTCCCACAAGCTCCTGCAATTGCTCCACCCTTACTGACGAGGGAACCCAGTCGCTCGTGGGGAGGATCTCCACAACCATGGAGGAAGGCCGAATTTGCTCCACGAACAAACGAAAGGGAAGATTCCCAATCTCTCGATCCCTACCTCTCTCCTCCTTTCTCCCTCGCACTAATAGATTGATTCGCTCTACTCTCTGATGACGGCGGCGGCGGCAAAGGCAAGAAGGCAATGTGAAAATCCAGGGAACCCTACCCCCTGTATTTATAGGCAGACCGAAGTGCAACGGGCAGATTCGGCGATAAGGCAAGCAGATCTTTGCATTAAATGCGCTACCTAACCGCTCCCTCGATTCCAGGGCCAGGGATACGTGTCACTCCTTCGTAGCCCGGCCGCTCGCTCTTGACTAAAAAGACGCACCCAATGGGTGGAAACGGGCATACATGGACTATGTCTTCCATAAGAATGTAAGCGGGCCCTGGCCCCATGATAAAATCTCGAGGGAGCGAAGGTTGGCCCTCGAACAGGGTTTGACAACCGCCCTCAAGTACCCGAGTTAGGGATGACTAAGGGGGAGCCAGCACGAGGCCCCTGCTCGAGAACCGACTCTCGAGGCCCTCTTGGTCATGTTGAAGGCAAAATGAAAGGACGACTACGGGATCCGTCGAAGGGAGGCGTCGAGCCATCGGACCCAATTGAACGGGACCGGGATCTGTGTGTCCATTCATTTGCTTCGATGAGAATGCATCCGTGGCCACCAGTCAACCCCTATCGAACGGGGCACGAGCTCTCACTTGAACTCCCCGATACCAGCTCACCAGAGGACGTCAGAGCTCGCCCAAACAAGGGTAGCACGGCGCTTCTCACCCCTCCTCCGTCGAAAAGGAGCGCGAGGGTTGAAAGAAAAAGACGGGCTTGTTCCTGATCGACCTCGACAAAAGAGACTCGGGGGCTCGCTCGCAACCGGATGGCCTCAACGAAAGAGGAACTAGCCATCCAGAGGGCTCGAACACCCATCGAAGGCAGTACGCTGCGACTCACCTCACCTCGATCGAAAGGACTCGTGGGGATTAGATGCTAAAAGACTAGCGAAGCCGAGGCCTCGGGGGCTGCCCTCGAAGGGTGCATTCGCACGCACCCATCGAAGGGCGTCTACATCATGACTCCAGTTCACCATTATCTATTCCCTGAGGAAAACGTATCGCACTCGACCGCCACAAGGCGAGCCTCGACGGAAGAGGATTGCCCCTATCCGGGGGCTCGACCGCTTGAGCACCCCTCGACAAGAGCACATAAAGCCCTCGGAGGAGTTTCCTACTCCTCCGAGGCCTCGGGGGCTACACCCGGTGGGTGCGCTCGCGCGCACCCACCGGAGGACAACATTGCTACGACTCCAGTTCATGAGCCTCTGTGTGAGTGCCATCACTCGCGCAGAGACTCGGGGGCTGCTATTAGGTACCTAGACAAGGGGGTACCCAAAACCCATGAATAATAGAAATAATCCCCGATCAAGAAAACACAAACCTACAAGAAAACCCAATGCCTACGCCATAGTACAGGCCCGGCCCATGAACGGGACATATCAGGCCGAAATAGCCTTCCACTCGACGGGGCCCCCGAATAACGGAAGTCCGCCCAAGCGGATGACCCCACTCCCCGGTCAAGTGACGGAACTTGGAGCATACAAATGACCCCCCGTCAACTGCTGCCCTATCCTCGACTCACTTGCCTCCTGTACGGGATCCAGAGCATTTAATGCCCCCTACCCACTCCCACCTAACTCCATGGCTACAACAGTGTTACAGCAACCCAGTACAGGGGTCAAATCCTCCTTTTCACCCATCCTCGGAGAAACGGTGACTCATACTGTCACTATTGCGCCATGCCGAGCACTGTGCCTCGTCAGGCACCCCATCGAGATGCAATTGCCAGCATCCGTACCGTATTTCCCAGAGCTTGGTCCCATCTGCAGGGCCTTGACCTCCCTTGCGCTACCCCTCGACTCGATCTCCGGTGCCTCCAGTCAACACTCCAACAGCTCCCGCACGTCTCTACAGGGATCAGCACGCCCGTCACAGGGACGCTGGTCTTTCATCGCCCATCGCCGACATCGCCGTGACGCACCCGAAGGATGGAGGCCATGCCCGGCGCACGCCTCTACAGTCACTATGACATGATCGGCACCTTCCCCATGACGTCATTCACTACGTGAGCGGGAACTACATCTTAGGGTTTCCTGTACGCCCACGCCTCTCCTTGGCCTATAAAAGAGGATGTCAGGCTTATTTCTAGGGCATCGGATAGCACTCTAAGAAATCTGAGCTTCCAGTCAGCAAGGCATAGACATAGCACTTCAAGGCTTAGGCATTGCACTCCAACCCCGCACATCCACGCTCGCTTGTATCCCCCTGTACAAGTACTTCGGTGCAAGATAATACAATCTCTCCCCCCGTTGGACGTAGGGCCTTCTTTGCCCGAACCAGGATAAACCGTGTGTTCTTCTTGCATCACCATATGGATTGAGAGCACGCAACATTATACTCGTTGGGCTCTTGTCTACGGGACAGAACACCGACAATGATCGTCTTGCCACTTGAAGTAAGAAGTTCATGTTCAACTTTGGTTTTATTCCTTAAGCATGTCTCTTTCATAAAGGTACTTGTTTATGGGATCATCGTTCGTCCTTTGGATGGATGCTCTAGTAGAGGACTCTTGATAGAGACGGATGTTCTTGATCGATGCTAGAGTAGTAGTCGTCTTCATAGACGTGGTGTCTAGGTTGGAGTCTACCTTCGTTTGCTGCACACACCCACGGGTAGAGGGGTAGGTGGCAGGTGGTGACAGCCCTGTCCACTCATGCATGCATTCCCGGATGTTCGGACGCGGAGTAGAGCTTATACTGATATCACTTGGCAGACCAAGTGTGTCAGAGCCTGAAGCAAGCAAGTAGTGGGAAAGTTATCATTGCTGGGGTTTCTTGCCTTAGACAAACCTCTTTACCCAAGCTACTCTTCATCTTATCATTCTGGGAGAACTAGTTTAGAAACTGTTACAACTCCGTTCCCTATGGAAATACGATACCCTAAATACTTCCGAGTGAAGGCTACAATGGTACTTCTGTGCGCTTGCGGACTTTTCTACTAATGCTAAGAAGCGCCACCAGTAGATGACGCGAGAAGCAAGAAGCAGAATAGCCGATTCGACCAACCTGAGTCATCTACGACGGCTGAGAGCAGGCCACGTATAACATCTCGCATCCTTCTCAACAAGTGGCAGAAGGACAAGGATTGTAGGAAGCGGTTTGAAGAGCAAGAACGCTTGAGAATGCTTGAGGAAGAAAGATATGAAAGGGAGCAAGCTAAATCACATTGGAACTGTCCTTTATTCAGGCACTGCTAGAATGAAGTTTGAGGTTGCCAACCAGGAGAGGTTGCCCTGAATGCAGTGACCAATACAGAGGGTATTGGTAAAATCAAACTAATTGTTGGCCTGTTCATGAAAGACTTAGACAGTCTATAGAGGATCGACGCATTAATAATTGCAGAATTCATGATCGCTGTGATGCATACGATGAAGATGTTGAAGAAGTGCAGCATGTTTGGCAAGAGAACCAATGGTGCCCTGGTGGTCTTTCTAGGAGTCAGATTTGAAGAGTTCAACGCTTGAGGAAGACTGAGATCAAACTAGAAAAGGCCAAGAGAGATAAGAAGGCACAGGTTTGGAAAGCCAAGCAAACTGCCGATTCAGGCAAACCGGCTCCTATTGGGATGCAATGTATTTTGCCTACTGAATTTAGAGCATCAAAGAATCAAGAAGTTTATGCTGACTCTGATGAATCAGAGTATGAAGAGATAGCTGCTTATTTAGCGCTCACTTCATAAGCTGTGTTCGATAAACTCATACGGTACCACCATTTGAAAGCTTTATATATCAAAGGACTCGTTGATGGGAAACCTATGGGTTAGATGCTTGTAGATGAAGGAGCTGCAGTTAACCTTATGCCCTATTCAACATTCAGAAAGTTAGGCAAGACCACTGAAGATTTGATCAAGACAGACATGCAACTAAGAGATTTTGAAGGCAATGTGTCTGACACTCGGGGGGCAGTAAGTGTTGAACTAACAATTGGCAGCAACACTTTGATCACCACATTCTTTGTCATTGATGGGAAAGGATTCTACAGTTTACTTCTCGAAAGAGATTGGATTCATGCCAACTGTTGTGTGCCCTTGACCATGCTTCAACATGTGATCCAGTGGGTAGACAATGATATCGAAGTTGTGCCTGCTGATGATTCAATCAATGTTTCATCTGTTGATCATGTCTATTGGGACCTGGAAAATTTTGAGTGTTTTTCTAGAAAAGAGTTTCACGGAGACTTCATCTCTATAAACGATTAAGATTAGTAGCCAGCTCGAGCAGTTGGCTCTAAAAGTATCTTTTAGTGAGCTAGTACAAGAAGGTAAAAGCCGATATGATTATTGATGCTGCTAAAGACACTAGGGTAATAGGATATAAGATGATTTTAAGTGTCTGAGAGCAATCGATATTTGATAGGAGTGTTGCCATAGTATTAAGCATAGACTAGTCATGATATTAGCTTAATAGTCGATATTTGGGATATCGCTTCAGTGTAACAATGACCAATAAATGTTGGTTATAGCCGATGCGACATGCATCGCCTTTAGAGCAAAAAACAAAACACCAGATTGTTTTTTTCAAGCATAAATGATCCCGATAGATCACTCTCAGAAGATTAAGTGCAAACAGAAACAACGATGTTCATGAGTTTTTACAAAAGACAGGCTTCCTACAAAAGAGTGCATCCTACTATGGTCTACTCAGGAAGCCTACCGATAACGTAGTGAGTTGAGGACGCGTTGGCAATGGCTTCTGCTACCGCCTCGAAGTACTCAGAATTATCTTCTTTGGCATCGACGATCTGCGGCGTGACATCCAGGTCCTACAGGTTCTGGCCTGTGCGTGCTTGAACGGCAGCCAAAGCAAATGAAGCACCCGTGATGACGCCTTGACGGGCTACCTCGTGCACCCTGGCGTGGACAGTCTCTAGCCTCTGGGCGATGGTTTCACCAGGAGCGTGCACGGCGGTGGTACCAGCATTCCTGATGAGTTGAAGCTCCTCAAAACGCGCCGTAAGATCTGAAATACCAAGCAAGATGTTAGTCACCAGAACATGTCAAAGATTGAGGATTGGAGACACGATACCTACCAGCGACGCGAGCATCGGCAGCAATTTGCGGGTTGATGGCTGTCTCAGCCTCTCGTTTTACCTTCAAGAGGGCAGTCTGGAAGTCCGCCAGAATGCTCTGTGTCTGAGCCAACTCTTTGACGGCCTTGTCATACTACGCCTCCATCTCCATTCGCTCCCGATAATATGACGCCACCGATACCTTGGCGGATTTTGTGGAAAATGCCGAGCCGGTGGCGGAATCCTTAGACTCCACTGGGGCTATCCCGAATAGGCCAGGGCCAATTGCTAGTGCTTGGACCGGCACAGGAGCAGTATGCGCTGCCGAAACCGTCGGAAGCACTGCAGCGGCATTGGAAGGACCTTCACCGTCCCTCCTAAGGAGACGATAAGACAAGAGATTAGATTCAAAGCCAGTTGAATGAGAAATGACAATCAAGATTGGTTTACCCAACGCAAGGACGAACAGCACGGCACGAGTTCAATTCTTCATCCTACAGAGGGCGCTTGCCGAGGTCGCGTCCCGCCATGGATGCTGTTCGAAGGGAGCGAGGGTTTTCTTAAAAAGTAGATGGTTTTTCCTGGTATGAAAGCAGAGAATCAAAGTTGCATGTAATGGGGCAGGAGATGCCAGTTTATAGCCCGGGGGCACGTCTTGGGAAGCGAATCGGCAGCCCACCATTAATTGTGGAATTGTACAGACAGATAATCAAGTGGCCGATCAAATCAATTCTGAGCGAGTTTTCTCGAAAAGCCATTTGTTTTGGACTATTTAGCTAAGTCAGGAAGATGATTCGGGACGGTGGATCGGCTAGGAGCTAAAATGAGAGAAACTATTTATCAGCTGTAGAATCGGGAGTCTTCAAATCGACAAAATCAGAAGGCAAAGTAACATTGTTGAATACACTGGTAAACAATGTTTGGTTCAGAATATTCAGAAAGGTTTTCAGATTATTACAGAGTATCAAATTACAATTCCAAGAGGTTTTTAAGTGCCTCAAGAGCACTCATTCTGTCAAAATCAATCTGAGCAAGCACCTGTTTATCTTCAGTCGTAGATGCAGATACAATTTTTAGATTTTGCGTGATCTGTCTACCCATCTAAACATATTCAATTAATTCTTTCTTCTTTAGCTTCAGGTTTTTAGTAGTCGGGGCTAAGGCTGATTCCTTTTGAGCGATAGCAGCATTTACTTCCTAAAGCTCTTTCTCCAATTGAGCTTTCCTAGTTTGAAGACTTGAAAGATCTGGTTTTATGGCATCTGTAGTTTTCTGAAGATCTGTTAAAGAAGAACCCAATGCGTTGACACTGCTCATTCAAATTATTTTGAGCTTTCTCTATTCTTGAAATTTCAACCAAAAGGATTCTAGCAAGAGGACCAGGAGGTTAGAAGGAAGAATGCTCTTGGTTTCTGCAAATAGTTGATTGACAGAACAAATGTTTTGAATTAAGTCATTCCGGTTGATTTTCTCTTAAGGAAAGAAGAAACCTCTTCTTCGTCTAGATATTTGAGAAATCCATGTCATAATCTGGTAATGAAGGAGAGGGAGCCAGTGCAATTTAAATATCAACATGGATGACAAATCTGTCCATTAAAATAGCTGGCAGCCTACCTTTTCGAAAGGAATAGCCGATGGTTCTTCACCTGCACCTTCTGGGCTCAGCTTATCAGAAATGATGTGGTCAGAGACTAGTGGGGAGTCAATATTCCTAGGTGTTGTATTTTTAGACCCTGAAATAAGATATGTTAGGAAGCCAGGTCAAAACAAATTAAGAAGGCTGTTGTTCTTACCATTGGAATGACTTTGGCTTAGAGAATTAGCATCTTGGTGAGCAAGAAGCTTCATCCCAGAAGATTCAGAGCTATCCTCCTGTTTGAAGTTTGGTCAGAAACAAGTTAATTTTGAATAATTGGATTAATCATGTTTTACCTTTGTCCCTTGAGCTTAATTTTCTGCTTCCAAGTTTTCTGGTTGAGCTTCAGGTATTGGAGATGCTTTTGGAGAAGTAGTATTGCCATTTTGATTCTTTTGCAAGAATAGCTATTAATGGCCAGTTTAAACAAGTCTCAAAAAGAGAAATTGGCTAACCTTTGATGACCTAGTTCTTCTTCTGAAAAATTCAGAAGAAGTCCTTGTATTTGCCACCGGACGTTTTGAAGATTTGGACTAAAGCTGAGCAGCGTAAGTGTTCATGAAAGTTTTCAAAGAAGGGGCATCAGGACCCAATCTTGTTCTTGGGCAAGGGATCAAGTAATATATAGGTTTATTCCTCCTATCAGTAGCAGGAGCTTCGAATGCCTCATCCTAATATGCAGTAAGTGTTAGTTTGAGAAGAACATTTGAAGAAACAATAAATACAAGAAGACCCACCTCTCCTTCAGGTTCATAAGATTTGTCCAGAGACCGACATAAAGGGTGGGCAGCTCTGCAGAATAAGTGTGCTCTCCATTCATTCCACCATCCATCAAAAGACAAATGGGAAAATTTAACTTTTATCCATTGATGAGGATGGTACACTGAAAAGTTTGACCCTAGATTGAAAACCTTTAGTGCCTCTAAAGCACTATTGATTATATCCCTTGGCTTTAACTTGTCTGCAAAGAAGAGAATGGGAGGAAGTTGTCCATGGCCGAACTGCCGAGCGGAAAAGCTTGGATTGTAAAATTCATAAGATGGAGATGAGTCAGGATCATTTGGGATTTTACTTCGGCCATGTCTAAAATTTCCTGGAAGAGCACAAGGTCTGATAAAACAATTGAAAATGCTTGTGGCTGTGTCGTTCGGACAGCCAGTCTCAAATCTGAAGTAACTTGGCATGTGCAAGTTGTTGTCTTGGTCCTCAATGTTTGGCAAACAAACCAAGTGATCTTCAGGAAACCCTCCATAGAACATCTTGAAGAATTCCCCTCTGGTGAAGTCAATAAAGTAAGAAGAAGCTGCCTCGCCATAGCTCACACACATTCTCTTCTTTTTGTTGGGCTTTTTAGTACATTCTGAGTACTCAAAGGAAGGGAAAGATAGTTCTCTGAGATTGGGTTTCACAAATTTATACATATACAAGTTTAATCAGAGCTGAAGTAACCACCAAGGACCTGGAACAGGGCCAATTTTATGATTTTTTAGGAGTTTGGCCGACACTCTATTCATCAGACTATAGAAGGAACCCAGAAGTAACTTTCCCATCTGAATTTTATTTTCTGTAGCTAATTTTTTCTGCCAAAGCTTTGTTATTTAAGGTTGGACCAAAAGCAGTTCCACAAAAGAGGAATTTCTCCAACCACATGTTCAAAAAAGCAATATGTTCTTTCTCTTTTACTGATGTGAAGGTTTCAGAGAAATACTTGACATACACAGACCAAGTGTTTAGTTCAGAAATTTTTCCCATGGTCTTATATCCTTTGCCCAAAAAGTCAAGAGGATTAACTATGCCAGTGACTTCTAGACCAGTTAACATGAAGACATCAGCTAGAGTAACAGTCATTGGTCCATGACCAAACATGAAAGCATTAGCAGAATTAGACCAGAAATAAGATGCCGCTATCAGCATAGACTCATTCTTTTCCATTTCTGAAAGAGAAAGGGTAATACACTGATGAATTTCTGCATCCATCCAAGACTTGCCCTTTTGTTCTTGAACCCTCAGAAGCCAATCTCGCCATCCAACTGGAATATGAGGCTAATTTCTGAAGATATTACTCCATGAATTGATATCCACAAGTGAAGCTTTGAAAGGGATTTGTTGGGTTTCCACAGTGATGAAATCAATTGGATCTGAGCTGCCCATAGGGCCCAAATAGAAAGAATTGGGTGAAGTAGGAATAAGTAGTTCATTGCGGAGCTCCTACGAAGAAAGGAATGAAAATCTAAGAAATTAAGATAGAACACGGAAAAATCAAAGGCGAATTCGTTAAAGATTTTACCGTTAGGATGAGGTCTAGAGTTGCCATCTGAATCTCAGGAATGGGGACCGCCAGTGATGCCAGTGCTGGAGTTCTTGCTGATTAGGGTTAGGATCCAGAGGTATCGAAATCCTGAGTCAAGAAGACAAAAGCTGCTTGAAGGTGAAAGAAGGAATTTTTGAATAAAATCAATTTTATCCCAAAATTGGGGGCATGTGTTTGCACCAGAATTTGGACTGACAAGCGCATAGGAGAGGTTTCTTGAGGAAGACTCTGCCGGGAATCGGCTAAGCGCCGATAGCAGCCATTTATTGAAGAATCGGCTAAATTGGTGCAGAATCGATTAACCAAGATCGGCTATCTGGAAGCATATGGGACGCATCGACTCCGACTCCGTTCAACGGGGGACGGCGCATTGACGGCACGGGACTCTGCAGAACGGAATAGTAGGGCCCAAGATATCAAGTTTCATTAGTTTTTAGTTTATTTTCTTATTTTGCAAGTCGTGTCAGGTTAGGACTTGGTCAAAGCCCAGGGTATGAATATGTAAGGCCCGGCACCATGTAAGACCTCTCAACAATTAATACAATGTTTTGGCTCTAGCCAAAAAACCCGTAGGAGTAGGAGTAACGTAGATCTTGGCAAGTTCTTCAATACTAGGCTGCATCGGCATCGACCGACCTCTGGTTTGCTGTAAGTATCGTCATGGCTCGTGTTTTCGTTTGATAAGGCTGCATCGGCTTTGGCCGACCTCTTGTGATGCGTTAACATGGCTAGTTATCGGCTCTTAGGCTTGGCAACCAAGTAGATTCATTAAGTTACCGATGTTGATTGTTTTACATTGTTTATTTATTTATATCAACATCGTTGCCCGATCAAGATTGGTAGATTTGGCTTATATCTTCTTAGATTCAATTGTCATCAATGCTCATTATGTTTATTCTCATGCCTTGATGATTGGTCACGTGTTTGTATTAGCTAGATCGTATCAATCTTGTTCATGACATGTGGCGCGTTCTAGGGTATAGATAGTTTTATAGTAAAGCTTGTTAATCTCTTCTAGGGGGTTTTAGTGGCTGCAGCGGATTAAGTTACCGAACTAGCTACTCCAGCCCACAAGTATCAAGACCATGGAAGAGAGAACTGCGTAGTACAGTGAACAAGTTCTTTTTCTACTGAGGGGGTGCCATTCAACCATCACTTTCAAGAACTAACCTTCCAGGAAGGAAAAGAACTTGCTAGTTTGTCATTCGACACTGTTGACTCAGAAGAAGAAGAGCTCGCAATGAGCCTGAGGAGGCTGAAGAGAAGAACCGTTTACATGGCCAATGTAGTAGAACTACCCACGTCGCCCAAGATACCAGAAGTACGCTCGTCGAACGAATCCGAAGCCACCATATCCGAAGAAGAGCGCACAAAAGAGATGAAAGCTAAGGCCACAAGTAGTCAAGGATGAACATGAATCATCAGAGTCAGCAGGAAGAACAAGGCTAGGCACAATAAGCAAACTTGGACCAAGTACAAGCAGGATCGTATGGCCTACAACAAGATGAAGGCAGAGAAGCAAGCAGCTGAGTTTGATGAGCAAGAAAAGATCAATAAAGTTGCTAAACAACTTGAATCATTGAAGAAGGCACAAAGAGAGAAAGAAGCCACGCAGAAGAAGATCCAAGAACCCGAATGACCACCTGTCAGGGCGCAGCAGAATGAACAACCTGCTGTCGCTGATCAACAAGGTAGACAACTCTGAAAATCAATTTTCACCAGATTAGGGCCGGAAGGGAGCAACAACGTGAGAGGTGGAATGGCAAACCATCAGCATTCACGGCCACCACCTCCTTAGAGGTCTGAAAGAATTCGACCATACCCACTCCCAAGGAGGCCAGAGCAAAGCAAGGTGATGAGCGAGGAAGAAGGGTGCGGTGAATCAGAATATAGGTCACAGTACAGAGAACCAAGACCTCAGCGTAGGAGATCTCCCATCGTCAGACTACAACAAAAAGGATAATTATGATAGATTCCCATGCTTTGCGGGAAGGCTGCAAGATTTGAAGCTACCCCACAAATTCAAACCATCAAATCACTCAAAATACAATGGAAAGGAAGAACCAAAGCAATGGCTCAGAGTATACTCACAATCTATTGAGCTGGCTGGAGGAAACGATGACCTCAAAGCCCTATTTTTCCCAATGGTGCTAGAAGCGATGCCACTGCAATGGTTTGACAAACTACCCGTAGGGTCCATCTGATATTGGTACGACTTGCAAAGGCAATTCTGCAGCCACTTTATAGGGATTATCATACATCCAATGGTGGCAGCAGAGCTACAAGGAATCACACAAAAGCCAGGCGAATCACTTAGGGAATATTACAGAAGATTTGGCAAAGCAAGAGCACAAGTGCACGAAATCACAGATCGAGAAGTCATTGACATTGCAAGGTGGCAGTTCAAAGAGTTCAATAATGAAGACCCAAAGACGAACGAAGAATTCAAGTGAGCTGTTGAAAAACTCATATCCTCAGAAGAAAAGACAAATAAAAGGTTGACCAGCAATTGAGAAAACAACGATAGAAGAGGGAGGTATGACAATAGATGCAATGACAAGAGGCCAAGGCAGGACAACACGGTGGCAGTGGCCAACAAAAGAACCAACACTTACCAGAAGCTGACACCACAAGAAAGAGACAAGATAAAAGAGAGACAACTCACAAATTTTGAAGACATGAATTGCCCCTTACACCCGAAGGCGGGGCACAAGCTAAGAGACTGTCATGACTTCAACAACCGATATAGAACAACCAGGAGATACAACAACAACCAAGAAAAAAGGAAACAAGAACCCAAGAAGGAAGAGAAGAAACCAGAGGGAGAATTTCAAGAACCCCAGAAGCAATTATACATAATATTTCCAGGAGTGCTAGGAGCAAGAAGCAAAAGCAGCAGAAGCTGACACATAGAGCCATCATGGCGATAGAACTTGCAGTTCCAAGATATTTGGATTGGTTAGAATACCCCCATCAACTTCAGAAGAGAAGATCAATGGACAAGCACGTCAAACGCAAGTTGTTATCCACTAGTGGTAGCACCAACAATTACAGGGATAGTTGTTCCCAAAGTCTTGATTGATGGAGGAGCGAGGCTAGACATCATATTCACCGCAACATTAAAGAAGATGAGCATAGATTACGGAGAGATGATTAAGCACACCATTCTACGGCATTGTACTTGGGATAGCGGTAGTACCGTTAGGACAAATCATATTGCCGGTTACCTTTGGCACTAAGGAGAACTACAGGACAGAATTCATCAAGTTTGAAGTGGATAATTTCGAGTCATGCTACCATGCGATTTTGGGACGACCGGCATTAACCAAGTACATGGCAGTACCACACTACTCGTACCTACTACTCAAGATGCCAACAACTAGAGGGATATTATCGCTACAAGGAGACCTCCAAAAGGCATATGACTACGATGTTCAAGCCATTCAAATCGCAGAGAAGCTACAAGGTGAACAAGGCAGAAGGAAAATTGCCATGATAGCTGCTATAATTAACCCACAGGAGAGAGAGATCGCTATAAAGAAGGCAAGCAAGAGCTTCACCACACCAACCGATGCGATGACCAAGAAGATTGACCTAGAAACTGGTGATCCCGAGAAGATAGCGACCATCAGTGCAGAACTCGACCCCAAATAGGAACTCGTGCTCACCAAGATTCTTAGGGACAACAAAGATATTTTTGCCTGGAAGCCAACCGACATGCCAGGAATCCCAAGAGATTTGGTTCAGCATATCATTGATGTGAACAAGCGTTCGAAACCTATCAAGAAAAAGCTACACAGATTTGCACAAGACAGAAAAGCAATAATCAGAAAAGAACTCACAAAGCTGACAGCAGCCGGGTTCATCAGAGAGATAATCAACCCGAATTGGTTGGAAAATCCAGTACTTGTGGAGAAAAGAACTTGACAGATTGGCGTATGTGCATTGACTACACCGACCTCACCAGGCACTGCACCAAGGACCCTTACAATCCTCCAAGGATTGACCAAGTGGTAGATTCAACAGCTGGGGCAGCTCTACTCTCATTCCTGGATTGCTATTCTGGATATCATCAAATATCTCTCAGAGAAGAGGACCAAAGCAAGACATCCTTCGTAACACCATTCGGAGCCTACTGCTACATATCAATGCCCTTTGGTTTGAAGAATGCAGGAGCAACATATCAAAGAGCAATACAAACAACTTTGGGAGATCTGATAGGGAGAACGTTGAAGCATACGTGGATGATGTTGTGGTCAAAATAAATGAACCCAATGCGCTGATAGAAGACCTACAAGAAACTTTTACAAATCTGAAGAAGTGGAGATGGAAGCTCAACCCGAACAAATGCGTCTTCGGGGTACCAGCAGCGCAGCTACTCTGTTTCCTAGTCAGCAATAGAGGAATTGAAACAAGCGCCAAGCAGATCAAAGCAATCTTAGGTATGGAGCCACCAAGAAAGATAAAGGACGTCCAGAAGCTGACGGGTTGTATGGCAGCCCTCAATAGATTCATATCACGCTAGGGGAGAAAGGCATTCCATTCTTCAAGCTGTTAAAGAAGACAGGCAAATTTGAGTGGACAAAAGATGCAGAAGAAGCTTTTCAAAACCTCAAGCATTACCTAGCCTCATCACCCATATTGGTGCCAGCAAACAAGAAGGAAGACATGTTGCTCTACTTCTCAGCTATGAAGAAGATCGTAAGCACAGCAATTGTGGTTGAGAGAGAAGAACTCGGTCACATCTACAAGGTGCAAAGACTGGTCTACTACGTCAGCGAAGTATTAACGGAATCAAAAGTCAGATATCCACACATACAGAAGTTACTCTATGCATTCCGTATATCATCGAGGAAGCTGAGGCATTACTTTCAAGAACACAAGATTACGGTAAACACAGAGTTCCCACTATCGGACATCCTACGGAATCGGGATTCAACAGGAAAAATATCTAAATGTATAGTAGATCTCAGAGCATTAAATCTAGAGTTTCAATCAAAGAAGGCCATCAAGTCATAGGCACTCAATGACTTCTTGGTCGAGTGGACAGAGACAACCTTGAAAAACCCGAGCCCATCACAGACCATTGGAAGATGTATTTTGATGGCTCACTCAAGCTAGGGGGCGCCGGAGCAGGAATTCTATTCATGTCACCAGAAGGAAAGTAACTTAAGTACGTTCTACATATTCTATGGCAAGCACTCATACACGGGCTAAGAATAGCCCACTCTTTAGCAATAAGGAGGTTACTCGTCTACGGTGACTCAACAGTTGTAATAAACCAAGTCAACAAAGATTGGGACTACAGAAAGGACAACATGGGTGCCTATTGCATAGAAGTGAGAAAACTAGAGAAAAATTTCCAAGGGGACTAGAGATTCACCACGTCCTAAGGGACTCAAACGTAGCAGCCGATACCCTGGCCAAGCTAGGATCCAACAAAGCAAAAGTACCACCAGAGATCTTCATCGAAGAGCTAAAAGAGCCATCCATCAAACAACCCAAAGAAGAATGATCGCCCCGGGACAACCAAGGACGACCCAATGGAGATTGATCAAGACCCGTCTACAAGACAAGTCATGGTAATCTATGAAGAATGGATGCAACAATTCATCGACTATATTAAGGATAGGACATTACCAGAAAACAAGACACAAAGAACCCGCCTGATATGTAGAAGTAAAAACTACGTGCTGGTCAGAGACAAGCTATATAAAAGAGCAGCTTCATCAGGAGTACTACTCAAGTGCATACCAACGGGAAGAGGAATCGACATCATCAACGAAATACACGTGGGTTGCTGCGGCAATCACGCAGCCTCAAGAGCCTTGGTAGACAAAGCTTTCAGGATGGGATACTACTGGCCCACCGTAATGAAAGACGCGGAAGAATTCATCAAGAAGTGCAAGAAATGTCAGATGTTTGCAAGACAACAATACATTCCAGCACACAACCTGATATGCATACCACCATCCTAGCCCTTCTCCTGTCGGGGATTGGATCAAGTCGGACCACTTAAGAGATCAATCGGAGGATTCGAATACATCTTCGATGCAATCGAGAAGTTCACCAAGTGGATAGAATACAAATCTTTGGTCAAATACAGCGTAGAAAAGGTAGTGGAGTTCATACAAAGCATCATGTTCAGGTTTGGGATACCCAACAAAATCATGAAAGACTTGGGGTCACTGTTCACCACAAAGGAGTTTACATCATGGGCAAGAGATTGCGGAATCAACATAGATTTTGCATCTATCTCCCACCCACATGCCAACGGACAAGTTGAAAGAGCAAATGGGTTTCTTTTACAAGTACTGAAGCCAACATTATGTGAAGAGCTAGTAGACTATGGAGCAAAGTGGATTAAAGAGATACCAAAACTGGTTTAGGGACTAAGAACCCAGATCAGCAGATCAACCGGATATTCCCCATTTTTTCTCACCTACAGATCAAAAGCAATACTGCCACCTGATTTGATATGGACATCACCAAAGATAGAGCAATACAAAGAAGGAGAAGCCGAAGAAACAAGATGCCTGGAACTTGATTCACTAGAAGAAGTCAGAGAATCTACAATCCTACATAACGCAAGATATCAACAAGGCCTAAGAAGACACTACGATAAGAGCACACAACCCCGGGCGCTAAAACCCAAGGACTCAGTTCTTTGACTCATCTAGAAGAAAGATGGAAGACACAAGCTACTCAGTCCATGGGAAGGACCTTTCAAAGTGAAGAGAGCAATCGGACCAAGCGCATATGAGCTGATGACAGACAAAGAAATTCCACTGAAAAACGCTGGCACATCAGCGAGATTGAAGATTCTACAACTAGCAGAAGTCCTGTAAAAGAACCCACAACGATGCAATAAGAAATATTCAAGCTCCATCAAGAACAATTCACTGCCAAACAGTCATACGATTGCAACAAGATGACAAGAACTTGGGCATATAATGCCACTTCAAGAATCACGCTGTAAGGTGATCTCACAGCGTGCCTGCCTAAATTTGAGTACATAGTACCGCTTCAGGGTCAGGCTTTGTGATGAGGACATCAACACCAACGATGCATCTAGACCGACACCAGTACCTCTTGCAGGTCCTCTTACTCGCGCTCGCACTCGTACACTTAATCATCAAGTGAGTTCCTTCTTAAGCTCCTGTCCATCATGTTTAGATCTCGGAGACACGTGCACTCTGCTTTTGATTAGGAACCAAGGAGAAGACCGAACGGGAAAAGGACTCGCGTTGGCTGGATTCGGACTGCAGCACACCTCCAACTTGTGACGGTAGCCATGGTTACATATGGAGTCAGATTTCGGTGAATCTGGACTTGTTGGAAAGCTTATGAAGTCTACATTCATATGGATCTGGCCTCATACTAATATATGCTCAGAGGCCGTGGCAATTGTCCAAATATCACCGAGAGGTTTTTCTGTCCAAGGTGCTACGCCAACTTAATTTAGCCCAATGGGCTGTGTATCGTTTAGAGTCCATTAGGGACGCGTCCTAGGGTTAGAGCACAATCCAAACACCCTTGTAGTCATCCTCTCCATGTTATATTCCCCCCTTAGCCGCTGCCAGGAACACTCGGGTTTTGTTTAGATCAAGTCTAGCCTTCGCTACTTGCTTAAAGGCACGCGTGCTGAACCAGCCGCCCGTCTCCTTGTCTTTGGAACCCCGCTCTTAATGAGATTCAGTTTAAAATCTTCAATTTCATCTTGCAAATTCAGTGCTTGTTTCCTCGTTCTTGCTAGTTCTTTGATTGCTTGCAGGACGGGAGCCCTAGTGGCTGGTTGTCGCGCTCCACAAGATCGTGACGGCCTTTGGAGGTGGTGTATCGATCGCTAAGGCGTGGTCTTGGAAGGCTGTAGTAGGGCCGTGAACGCCATCTACATCCACTAATCGAGTTTTCTCATGCCTCTCATCGAAAGATCATTCACAAACCCTAGCGGGTTCCTATCACTTAGCGCCGCCAGGAGTTGTCACGCACTGGGCTGGATCAGGGCACTCGTGTCAGTCCAGGATCGGGCCTCTCTGCGGTGAATCAGGGCACTCGTGTCGGTTCATGATCAGAGAGTTTTCTACGATGTGATGCAGATGAACCTGGTCATGTAGTGCTGGTTTGGGAGTCAAATCCTTTTCGCAACAATGGGATCAAGGCAGTCGTGTCGGTCTAGGATTTTTGGCGTCCCCTCTTTACCTGCGATGTGATGCAGAGCACCAGACTGGATCAGGGCACTTGTGTCAGTCCAGGATCGGGCCTTTGTGGGGTGAATCAGGGCACTTGTGTCGGTTCAAGATCAGAGAGTTTCTTACTGCGATGTGATGTAGATGAACCCGGGCACGTAGTGCTGGTTCGGGAGTCAAATTCTTTTTGCAACAGCGGGATCAGGGCACTCATGTCAGTTTAGGATTTTTGGCATCCCCTCTTTGTCTTCGATGTGATGCAGAGCACTGGGCTGGATCAGGACACTCGTGTCGGTCCAGGATCGGGCCTCTCTGGGGTGAATTAGGGCACTCATGTTGGTTCATGATCAGAGAGTTTCTTACTGTGATGGAGTTGAACCCGAGCACGTAGTGCTGGTTCGGGAGTCAAGTCCTTTTTGCTACAAACAGTGGGATCAGGGCACTTGTGTCGGTCCAGGATTCTTGGCTCCCTTTGCCTGTGATGTGATGCAGAGCACCAGACTGAATCAGGGCACTCGTGTCGGTTCATGATCAGAGAGTTCTTTCATGATACAACATGCTGGGCTGAACTCAGGAGACTGTGTGGGTTCAGGATCAGACCTATATTACACTGTGGTATGATGCAGCACAACTCAAGACAGGAGCAACATTGGCTCAGCATTAGCCACTACACTTCCACTAGCAACATGATGTAGCAGGTAGTATGAAGCAATATAAGCAAACGACTACTCAAGAGAAGTACCTGCCAAAGAACAACACAAGACGGGATGAAGCCCGTACAGCAAGAACTCGCCGAATACATAACTAGACGAGACGTAGCCCGCACAACCAAGAAGTATCACAAAGAAGCCAAAGAAACACTACAAGCATTTTATACAAGGAGTTCCTTACAAGAAGGTGCTCAAGGCGCAGGAGCAGAAGGATCAACACCTAAATCTATCCTATCTACAATTTTGCTCGACAAGAGAAGCAAGCCCTGCCTCCTAGTCGCCAATCTCCTTCAAGAATTCCTTGGACGGGTTGGGCTCAACCAACCTCTCTAGCTCAGCATTAGAAGCAAGAACCTAGACGTGCCACAAGATGTTGCTCACACACGTCCGAAAACTGTCCTTCACGAAGGAAAAGAACCGCGACAGAATCAGAGGTGCGTAACCCACCACCTCAGCATACAGGGCCTGATCTCCCTCCTATCCAATAAAGGACAAGAGGTAGGTCATAGCTTTCCACAGCGACTGGAACTAGGTGTTGGCCACTTCAAGCTGACCCCAAAGATCTTGAACAGTCCTCAAGGTATGAAAAACATCTCTATCAGCATCTCGCCAGAACTCGCGAGCCGAGGCAAACTTTTGCTCAGCATCTTCACAATGAGAGTGCAACTCTCTTACCGACTCAGCTTTATTCTCAGAGGATTTGAGGGCCTCTTTCATGACCTTCGATTCCTGGTGCCATCTGCACCATTCATGATCGAAGCCTACACAAAAATCCAAGAAGGAATCAGCAACTAACATGGTGGAAACACAAGAAAAAACTCGTCAGAAGAAGAAGTACCTGTAATTTGGGCCTTTAAGGCCTGAGCCTTATCAAGAGCAGACTTCACCGCCTCCTCCCAATGACGCCGCTCCTTAGCAAGCTGAGTCTTGTGGGCGATCTCGGCAGCATAATGCTGCTCCCACTCAAAATCAGGATCCACCTGCATTTGAGTAAGTTCTTTTTGTACGCGCTCAAAGCCGGCGACACTAGAAGCAGTTGTCGCAGCCTAAGCAGGACCGAAGAGGAGGTCCTGATCCTGCCAAAGTGAATAGAAGACAAAAGAACCAAGCATGAGAAGAATACCAGAAGCAAAAGAAGCCACAAGGATGACAAAAGCATGGAGAACACTTACATGCACCATGCTACCAAACATGGTGGCAAACTCATCGAAGCAAGACTTCAACGCCTCCAGCCGACGAGGTCGGCTCATCTCCGACATAACCGAATCCACAACAACTCGAGGTGGTGAGGCAAGCCTCGGTGGACTACCACCATCACCCCCACCAGAACCAGCAATACCTGGAGTCACCGGCTCAGCAAAAGGAAGCTCAGATCTTGCCACAGTGGGTTTCTTCACAGGGATTGCTTGCGACATAGTGCCGGACCCGAATCAACAGTGGTCGTTTGGCCAACCTGCAACTCAAGGCCTACAAAGATGATACAAGAAATCAGAAAATATCAGAAACAAGAAAAAAGCTCTAGAAGAACTCGGAAGCACTTACCAGCAGAAGAGTCATGAGCCTTCGGCTCATCCTCGGGGGCTCAGTGAGAGCCATGCCCAATAGAAGAACCTAGACCACTAGAAGAGTCCGTAGCGCCAGGTCTACAAGCAAGAAAGTCATATAAAGCAAGAAACAAGTGGCAAAGAACAGAAATCCAGAGATCAGCAAGAAAATTACCTCGGAGGGCGCTTGAAAGCCCCAACACCCCTTTTAAAGGGGACAACTGGAAGAGAGAGAGAAGCAAAAGATTGTGCCACAGAAGACATAGGGGCAGTAAGGGAAGCAGAAAGAGAAGAGGATGTTCCATAACCCTCTATCCAGCTAGAAAGGAGTAAAACATAAAATTAGCAATGTCAGCAAGAGAAAGAACCAGAAAATGGAACAAAGGAAGTTGCAAGGCACTTACGGCTTATGGATAAGGGGAGTCTGCACCTCCTCATCATCAGGCTCATGCAGAAGCACATTAATACCCTCTACAGAGAAACAAAGAAGACAGGATAAGCGACAGAAGGAAAAGGAAAAGAACCTAGACTCAACCTCACCTATGATGATATTACCTGTGACCTAAAGAGAACTCCAAACAGCAGGGCTCGGTCCTTGGGCAGTAGTAACCAAAGGACGTGATGACTCCCTTCGCCTAGAACCAAAATACATTTCAACAATTTTGGGGTGCGGTTGATAAGGCATAGCTTCAAATCCATCCTTATGGATGCTATAAGGAAAATCAGGAATGACAGAGCGTTTCCAGGAAGTAGCGCAGAACCGCTTGACCAGCAACATCAACAGGATTGGCCTCCTTAGTAGGAGGAAGCTGGGCAACAAAGCTCCGGCCAAATCCCTAAAAAGAAAATGCGTCAAGGTGTCAGTACAGACAAAGAAAAGAACCGCATAAACAGAGACAACAGGCCAAGCTCTTACCCGTAGGTGGCGGGTTGTCAGAATGATAGTCCTCAACCCGAGGAGGAATACAAGGAACGGTACCAAGAACTGCCTTTAGACGCACCAGCACTCGTCATCAATTAGCTTCACCCCAACCTTGATCTGGGAGGAGTCATAATCCCTGGTGTACTCAAAGCCAAGGTGTGCTCCCTTTACATAAGAGGTTGCAAGAAACGTCGGAAGAACCCGGCAACAACACCAATGCCGATGAGGCCTTGCGCCTTCACATAAAGAAGGCGCACAAGAAGAGGGTCAATGGCCGAAAGCTCAGCATCAGAGAGCTTTTTTGACCAAAGACTAGTATCATTGGGGAAGGTAGAAAGATCAGAAGAGAAATAAAGGAAAGGCTTGGGGACATAGAACCACTTGTCCGACCATACAGCACCCATCCCCTGGCGGAGCTGGATCATACAGCAACCAAAAGGCACTGTCTTCGAATCCTGCTTCAGCCGGAAGAAGTGCCAAAAGAGAAGGAGGTTGGGAGGAACTCCAAGATATGCCTCGCATAGATGCACGAAGGCGGACAGATAAAGAACACCGTTATGGGAAAGGTAGAAGAGTTGAAGACCAAATAATTGAAGGAACTCTGTCAAAAAATCCGAAGGTAGAAAACAGAGTCCTACGACAACGAACGCAACGAATAAAATTGTCTGATCAGGAGAAGGAGTAGGGATCAGATGATGACTAGGAAGGATGTACCCAGAAAGTGCCTGCTCTCATGCAGGCCACGCTCAACCAGCAGCTTGAGCTTCGCCTCCATCGTCGTCGGCGCCGGCCAAGTTCCTGCAAAAAAATACACAATCAGGAAAACTCGATCACAGCAAAAGGAAGGTTTTTTACCAATCAATTACCTCGATGGCCTGGCCCTTGCTCCTCGACCTCGTACCAACCATCAGGGCCTGAAGAAAAGGAGGACGGATCTGAAGATTGCGGTGAAAGAAAAGACAGACTAGGGTTTTTGCGAATGGTGGAAGCAACAAGCAGAGCAGAGGATTTGAGAGTTTCTTGTGCACACGGATGGCTCAAGCGTACAGAAAAAGGAGAAGCGGTCAAGTATTTATAAGGATCAGTTGATCTATGAGGGCCCGACGGGCCAACGGTTGCCTAATCTGAGCGCAAGACGGCCGTTGAGGCTATTTACTACAACGGATAAAAGCTGCAACGGTAATATTTCCAATAGGCAAAAAGCAGAGTATCTTGGATAGATTTTTTACCATGAAGGCAGCAAAAATGGAAAGAACTCAAAAACATCAACAACTGTCAATGTTTTATCACTGATAGCCCACCACCGGGGTACCCGAGAGGGTGTTTTTGTTCGGAGGAGCTTGGCAGACTACGGAACTCGGTGGTTACGACAACAAGCTTGACGAGACAGAAGATTTTATACTGGTTCGGGCCCTCGACTTGCATCGAGTAAAAGCCTTTACGTCCAGTCGGTGTGAGCCTGTTGCGTTGTATTGATGAGTATGAGGGATCGTGGTGCGCTGTGTAGTTCGCCTCTTTTTACAAGGGGTACCCGCAGCGGCCTTATATGGGGCGAGGCTGGCTGCGGGTTCTATGATTCCTAGTCGGATTCTAGGAACGAGTCATAAACTAAGAGTTTCATACTCTTTTCCTATTATATTCCGTCTAGGATATGGTAATTCTCACGTTTTGTTACTCCGTGTTGTACTCGAATCGGGCGGTGGGTTCTTCGATCCTCCGTCCACATTCCATCTTCTTGGGGAATCTCCAGTGTCCCCCATCGACAACAACCCGCCAACTCAACAGAATTTACAAGGGCCAGCCGTTATGACATCAAAAGAACCTGGAGGCATCATAAGACATGTCAGAAGAACCAGCAGACAGACAGGATACATTGTACAACACCATGCACATCGTCAAAGAACCCAACACAGTCAGGATCATAGAATCATATCCATACAACGGCATCTCAGTCAACAAACAACTCGCACAGTCATTGGAGACGAGGACAAACAACTATCGCTTCACTGATCAAGAAGATACTGGGATTACAACAGGGTAGAAGAGGATACAAGACCCGATGAACTAAGAGAAATACATTTATACAATGACCAGGAGCCTGATGGAATTCGCAAGGACATCAAAAAAGACCTGGTCAACTACAAATATCAACAAGGAACCTAGTAGAATTTGAGGTTTTGAACCTCTACCAAGATTCGATGTCAACAAGCAGGCAGACAACTCAAAAAATGAAATCGCCGTAGCAAACCCGCACCAAAAGTCGCTGAGAATGGCAGGAGCACCAAGTACACGGGAGTAGCAGCCACGCCTTCACACTCCACGACCCCATGGAACAACGATGAATCTCCCAACACGAGCTGAGTTACACTGCAGTGCCAAAACGACACAGTAGAGAAGAAAGCAGAGGCCGGTCCACACCATGAGAAGGGCGAACAACCTAAACAACTCGTGAACCACCAAGATAAAGGCAGCAAGGAGGAAGGACGAAGGGCACTGGAACCCAAGGCACCAAAGATAGCACCAACTACATCACAACCCCTACACAATCCGCCCCAACACCATTGACAAAGTGATTCCAATCTGGGATTACCCTGCTACTAACCCCTATCACAAGACCTACACCATTCGCTAAAGGAGATTACAAAAGGTATAGAACAAGCCTAGGGGCTCGTCAAACACACACACTAGCAAATACATAGCTATGAAGAAGAGAAGAAGCAACTCAAGAAAGCTACAAGTGAATGAAGAAGGAATGGGCACCAGGAAGCCATATTTATAGGCCAAGATGGGTGTATAAAGACCAAGTCCATGGAAGAAAAGAGCATCAAAAGCAGGGACATCCATGTGAAGAGAACAGAGCTCTAAAGTGACCAAACGAGCATGCGGGGTCACAGCATAGCTGACAGGAGGACAGGCATGCATAGTGAAGCCATCAAGAGCACCTGCAAAGTCACAAGCAAGCAGTAAAAGTCACTACAAGACAAAGAAGGCATATCTAGGAGCATATTCCTAAAAAGTACAAAAGCAGCAAAATCACCCAACAACCAACGGTACATCGGTGAAGAACCCAATCAGCGAAGAGCTTCAGAACCCTTCCCCAAGTTCTTTCATACTAAAAGAACCCACGAAAGGCTCAGGGGCTGCAGAAGTACCCTCAACCAAAGACACATTTCATTTTTCCATCAAGACCCTGTCGATGTTTTATCACCGATAGCCCACCACCGGGTGTACCCGGGAGGGTGTCTTTGTTCGGAGAAGCTTAGCAAACTGCGGAACTCGGTGGTTACGGCAACAAGCTTGACAAGGCACACGATTTTATACTGGTTCGGGCCCTCGACTTGCGTCGAGTAAAGACCTTTATGTCCAGTCGGCATTAGCCTGTTGCATTGTATTGATGAGTATGAGGGATTGTGTGTCGTTGTGAGGTGTATGTGTGCTCTCTCTTGTTTACAAGGGGTACCCTCAGCGGCCTTATATGGAGTGAGGCCTACTGCAGGTTCTATGTATCCTAGTCGAATTCTAGGAATGAGTCCTAAACTAAGAGTTTTGTACTCTTTCCTATTACAATCCGCCTAAGATATGGAAGTTTAGACATCGTATTGCTCCATGTTTGACTCGAATCGGGCGGCGGGTTCTTCGATCCTCCACCCATATTTCATCTTTTTGGGGAACCTCCGGTGTCCCCCATCGACAAGCCCCCGAGCATTCCAGGATTTGGATCCCGGAAACTGGGTTCTTTCGAGGTGAAATCTTGGGATGCTCTTTCTTCTTGCTCCGTCATCTTGGTCATTCAGGGAGTGTGATTTTGAAAAATTACACTCACTGAGTGTAGCCCCGAGCCTCTTGTTTTTGGTACAAAAAGGTGGAGGATCTGTTGTAGCCTTAGCCTTCTGGTCGTCGTCTTTGTTGTTCAGGGAATGCAAAAAATTGCACTCATTGAGTGTAGCCCCCGAGCCTCTTGTTTTTTGGTACAAAAAGCTGGAGGGTCTGTTGTAGCCTTCGTATTCTGGTCGTCGTCTTTGTCGTTCAGGGAGTGCAATTTTGAAAAAAAATTGCACTCACTGAGTGTAGCCCCGAGCCTCTTGCTTTTTGGGACAAAAAGCTGGAGGGTCTTGATGGAAAATTTAAAGTACGTCTTCGATTGGGGGTACTCCTGCAGCCCCCGAGCCTTTCCTGGGTTCTTTTTAGTTTGAAAGCACGTGGGTAAGGGTTTTGGAGTTCTTTGCTAATGTAGTTCTTTACCGATGTAATATTGGTTGTTGAGTGATTTTACTGCTTTTGTACCCTTCTGGAATATGCTCCTGAATATGCCTTCTTTGTCTTGTAGTGGCTTTTACTAATTGCTCATGACCTTTGCAGGTGCTTTTGATGGCTTCAGTGTGCATGCCTGTCCCCCTATCGGCTATCCTGTGATCCCACGTGCTCGTTTAGTTGCTTCAGAGCTTTGTTCTCTTCACATGGTTGTCTCTGCTTTTGATGCTCTTTTCTTCTATGGACTTGGTGTTCATACACCCAACTTGGTCTATAAATATGGCTTCCTGGAGCTTGTTCCTTCTTCATTCACTTGTAACTTTCTTGGGTTGCTTCTTCCCTTCTTCATAGCTATGTACTTGCTGGTGTGCGCGCTTGATGAGCCCCCGGGCTTGTTCTGTTCCTTTTGTAGTCTCCTTGAGCAAATGGTGTAGTTCTTGTGATAGGGGTTAGTAGCAGGCTAATCCCCGGGTGGAATCACTTTGTCGAAGGTGTCGGGGCAGATGGTGTAGGGCTTGTGATGTACTTGGCGTTGTCTCTGGTGCCTTGTTTTCCAGTGTCCATCGCCCTTCCTCCTTGCTGCCTTTATCTTGGTGGTTCACGAGTTGTTTAGGTTGTTCACCCTTCACATGGTTTGGACCGGCCTCTGCTTTCTTCTCTGCTGTGTCGTTTTGGCACTTCAGTGCAAATCAGCTTGTGTTGGGAGATTTGTCCATGTTCTTCGAGACTCGTGGAGTGTGAAGACGTGGCTGCTACTCCCGTATAATTGGTGCTCCTAGCATCCTCAGTGACTTCAGATATGGATTTGCTGCGGTGATTTCATTTCTAGGGTTGCCCTCCTGCTTGTCAGCATCGAATCTTGGTAGAGGTTTAAAAACCTCGAATTCTACTGGGTTCCTTGTTGATATTTGTAGTTGACCAGGATTTTCTTGATGCCCATGTGAATTCCACCAGGCTCCTGGTTGTTGTATAAATGTATTTCTCTTAGTTCATCGGGTCTTATATCCTCTTGTACCTTGTTTGTAACCCCAGTATCTTCTTGATCAGTGAAATGAAAAAGATATTTGTTTGTCCTTATCTCCAATGACTGTGCGAGTTGTTTGTTGACTAAGATGCCATTGTATGGATATGATTCTGCAATCCTGACTGTGTCGGGTTCTTGGGTGATGTGCCTGGTGTTGTATAATGTATCCTGTCTTGTCTACGAGTTCTTTTGACATGTCTTCTAGTGCCTCCGGGTTCTTTTGGTGTCTCAACAGCTGGTCCTTCTAATCTGTTGGTTTGGCGAGTTGTTCGTGGTTCTAGGTTCTTTCCTCTTTTGTTGTCTTCATGGTAAAAAATCTTCTCTGGAATCCTCTATTTTTCTGCCCGTTGAGATATTACCGTTGTCTTTATTACCATTGGTGACTTATCCGTTGTGGCGCTCTTGAGCTCCTCATTAGGCAACTGTTGGCCCATTGGGCCCTTATAGATCAACTGATCCTTATAAATACTAGACCGCTTCTCCTTTCTCTGTATGCTTGAGCCATCCATGCGCACAAGAAACTCTCAAATCCTCTGCTTGTCTTGTCATCTCCGCCGCTTCACGAAAACCCTAGCTTGTTCTCCTCTTTAGCTGCAATTTGTGAATCCGCCGACTACTCCACGAGCTCCGATGGTCCGAACAAGGTCACAGAGCAAGGGCAAGGCCGTCGAGGTAATTGATTGGAAAAGATTCTTCCTTCTGCTGATGATCCAGCTTTTCTTGACTGTGTATTTTGGTGCAGTGGATGTGGCCAACGCCGACGACGACGGAGGCGGAGCTCGATCTACTGGTTGAACCTGGCCTGCTATGAGAGCAGGCACTCTCCGGGTACATCCTTCCAGGTCATCATCTGATCCCCACTCCTTCTCCTGATCAAACGATTTTGTTCATTGCGTTCGTTGCTACAGGACTCTATTTTCTGCCTTCAAATGTTCTGATGGAATTTCTTCAATTCTTTGTCTCCAACTCTTCCACCTTTCCCCTAATGGGGTTCTTTATTTATCCGCCTTCATGCATCTGTGCAAGGCGTATCTTGGGGTTCCTCCCAACCTCCTTCTCTTTCATCACTTCTTTCGCTTGAAGCAGGATTCAAAGACAGTGCCTTTTGGTTGTTGTACGATCCAGCTTTGCCAGGCGATGGGTGCTGTTCGTTTCACTCTTGATTTCTTCGACAAGAAGGTTTGGTCGGACAAGTGGTTCTATGTCCCCAAGCCTACCATTTATTTCTCTTCTGATCTTTCTACCTTCCCCAATGATACTAGTCTTTGGTCGAAAAAGCTTTCTGGTGCTGAGCTTTTGGCCATTAACCCTCTTCTTGTGTGTATTCTTTATGTGAAGGCACAAGGCCTCACTGGCCTTGGTGTTGTTGTTGCATTCTTCTGACGCTTCATGCAACCTCTTATGCAAAGGGAGCACCTTGGCTTTGAGTACACCGGGGATTATGACCCCACCCGGATCAAGGTTGGGGTGAAGCTGAATAATGGGGAGCTGATGGTGCATCTCAAGGTTGTTCTTGGTATAGTTCCTTGTATTCCTCCTTGGGTTGAGGAGTATCACTCTGACAACCCACCACCTGCGGTAAGTGTTTTTCTTATTGATTCTTGTTCATGCAAGTTCTTTTCTTTACTTGTACTGATGTCTTGATGTTGCATCTTCTCAGGGATTTGGCCGGAGCTTCATTATCCAGCTTCCTGCTACTGAAGAGGTCAATCCTGCTGAAGGTGCTGTCCAAGCGGGTTCTGCTTCTGCTTCCCAGAAATGGTCTGTCCTTCCTAATTTTCCTTATAGCATCCGTGAGGGTGGATTTGAAGTTGTGCCTTATCAACCGCACCCCAAAATTGTTGAAATGTATTTTGGTTCCAGGCGAAGGGGGTCGTCGCGTCCTTCGGTTACTACTGCCCAGGGACCGAGCCCCACAGTTTCAAGTTCTCTTCAGGTCAAAGGTAATATCATCATAGGAGAGGCTGATTCTGGGCTCTTTTTCCTTTTCCTTTCTGTCACTTAATCTGCCTTCATTGTTTCTCTGTAGAGGGTATCAATGTGCTTCTGCATGAGCCTGAGGATGAGGAGGTGCAGACTCCCCTTATCCGTAAGCCGTAAGTGTCTTGCAACTTCTTTTGTTCCCTTTTTCTGGTTCTTCCTTTTGCTGGCATTGCTAGTTTTATGTTTTACTTCTTTCTAGCCGAACGGAAGGTTCTGGAACATCCTCTTCTTTTTCTCCTTCCCTTGCTGCCCATGTGTCTTCCATGGCACAATCTTTTGCTTCTATCTCTCTTCTAGTCGTTCCCTTTAAAAGGGGTGTTGGGGCCTTCAAGCGCCCTCCGAGGTAATCTGCTTGCTGATCTCTAGATTTCTGTTCTTTGCCTCTTGTTTCTTGCTTCATACGTCTTTCTTGCTGTAGACCTGGCCCTGTGGACTCTTCTGGTGGTCCGGGTTCTTCTAGTCGGCGCGGCTCCGACCGAGCCCCCTAGGATGAGCCCAAAACTCAGAGCTCCTTGGCTAGTAAGCTTCGCGAGTTCTTACTGAGGCTTCCACTTTGAGTGTGCTTGTCTTGATGATATTGATCAGTTCGTGATGCTTCTACAGGTCTTGAGTTGCAAGTTGGCTAGATGGCCACAGTTGGCATGGGGTCTGGCCCTGTCTTGGTCATGCCGCAGGCGATTCCTATGGAGGAACCCGCTGCGACGCATTCTGAGCTTTCTTTTGCTGAGCCGGCGACTCCAGGTTTTGCTGGTGCTTGTGGGGGTCATGGTAGTAGTCCGTCGAGGCTTGCCTCGCCACCCTGGGTTGTTGTGGATCTGGTTGTGTTGGAGATGAGCTGACCTCATCGGCTGGAGGCATTCAAGTCTTGCTTCGACGAGTTAGCCACCAAGTTTGGTGGCATGGTGCATGTAGGTGTTCTCCATTCTTTTGTCATCCTTGCGGCTTCTTTTGCTTTAGGTATTGTTTTGATGCTTGGTTCTTTTGTCTTCTAGTCGCTTTGGTAGGATCAGGACCTCCTCTTTGGTCCTGCTGAGGTTGCGGCATCGGCTTCTAGTGCCGTAGGTTTTGAGGAGGTTCAAAAAGAACTCGCTCAAATGCAGGCAGATGTTGATCGTGAGCGAGAGAAGCATTATGCTACCGAGACTGCCCACAAGACTCAGCTTGTTGAGGAGTAGCATTGTCGGGAGGAGGCGGTGAAGTCCGCTCTTGGTGAGGTTGAGGCCTTAAAGGCCTAGATTGCAGGTACTTCTTCTTCTAGTGAGTTGTTTTTATTGTATTTTCTCCATGGTTGCTGATTTCTTCTTGACTTTTCTTGTAGGCTTCGATCGTGAACGACGCAGATGGCACCAGGAGTCAGAGGCCATGAAAGAGACCCTTAAGTCCTCCGAGAATAAGGCTGAGTCGGTAAGAGAGTTGCACTCTTGTTGTGAAGATGCTAAGCGGAAGTTTGCCTTGGCTCGCGAGTTCCGACGAGATGCTGATAGAGATGTTTTTCAGGCCTTGAAGACTGTTCAGGAGTTGAAGGGCCAATACCAGGTTTGAGGTGTTGTGGAAGGCCATGACTTATCTCTTGTCCTTTATTGGACAGGAGGGAGATCAGGACCTTTATGCTAATGTGGTCGGTTTCGCACCTCTGATTCCGTCGCAATTCTTCTCCTTCATGAAGGATAGTTTTCAGAGGTGTGTGAGCAACATCTTGTGCCACATCCGGGTTCTTGCTCCTAAGGCTGAGCTGGAGAGGATGGCTGAGCCTGAGCCATCCGAGGAGTTCTTGAAGCAGGTTGGAGACCAGGAGGTGGGGCTTGCTTCTCTTTTGGAGCGAGTTGTAGATAGGATAGATTTAGGTGCTGATCCTTCTGCTCCTGCGCCTTGAGTGCCTTCTTGTAAGGAATTCTTTGTATCAAATGCTTTTTTCCTTCATCATGAGTATTTCTTTGACTCCTCTGTGATTCTTCTTGGTTGTGCAGACTTTGTCTTGCCTAGTTATGTCTTCGGCGAGTTCTTGCTATGCGGGCTTCGTCCCGCCTTGTTTTGTTCTTTGGCAGGTACATCTCTTGAGTAGTTGTTTGCTTCTGTTGCTTCATTCTAACCACTGCACCATGCTGCTAGCGGAAGTGTAATGGCCAATGCTGAGCCATTGTTGTTCTTCTCTCAAGTTGTGCTGCATCATGCCGTAGCATAATGTAGGTCTGATCCTGAACCCGCATGGTGTGCCTGAGTTCAGCCCAGCATGTTATATCATGAAAGAACTCTCTGATCATGAACCGACATGAGTGCCCTGATTCACCCCAGAGAGACCTGGTCCTGAACCAACACGAGTGCCCTGATTCAGTCCGGTGCTCTGCATCACATCGCAGGCAAGGGGAGCTAAGTATCCTAGACCGACACGAGTGCCCTCATCCCGCTGTTTGTAGCGAAAAGGACTTGACTCCCGAACCAACACTACGTGCCTAGGTTCGACTGCATCACATTGCAGTAAGAAACACTCTGATCATGAACCGACATGAATGCCTTGATTCACCCTAGAGAGGCCCGATCCTAGACCAACATGAGTGCCCTAATCCAGCCTGGTGCTCTGCATCATATCGTAGGCAAAAATAGGGGATGCCAAATAGTCCTGGACCGACACGAGTGCCCTGATACCGCTGTTTGTAGCGAAAAGGACTTGACTCCCGAGCCAGCACAACATGCCCGGGTTCATCTGCATCATGTCGCAGAAAACTCCCTAATCATGAACCGACACGAATGCCCTGACTCACCCCAGAGAGGCCCGATCCTAGACCGACACGAGTGCCCTGATCCAACCCGGTACCGCGCACCTGGCGGCAAGCCTGACCCTGAAGCGATACTATGTACTCAAATTTAGGCAGGCACACTATGAGATCACCTCACAGATGATTGTTGATTCTGAGATGGCATTGTATGCTCGAGTTCTTGTTGCGAACGGCAGAAGTGAGTTGTTGTGAAACCAAATATTTTGATTGCAGCATCGCGGGTTCTTTTACAGGACTTTGCTAGTTGTACAATCTTTGAAGCTGGCCAATGTGCCAGGTGTTCTTCAGTGGAATTTCTTCGTCTGTCATCAGCTCGTATGTGCTTGGTCCGATTGCTTTCTTCACTTTGGAAGGTCCTTCCCATGGGCTGAGTAGCTTGTGTCTTCCATCTATCTCCTGGATGAGTCGAAGAACTGAGTCCCCGGGTTTTAGCACCTGGGGTTGTGTGCTCTTATCGTAGTGTCTTCTTAAGCCTTGTTGATATCTTACGTTCTGTAGGATTGCACATTCTCTGACTTCTTCTAATGAATCGAGTTCTAGGTATCTTGTTTCTTCGGCTTCTCCTTCTTTGTATTGTTCTATCTTTGGTGATGTCCATATTAGGTCTGCTGGTAGTATAGCTTCTGATCCGTAGACGAGGAAGAAAGGTGAGTATCCAGTTGATCTGCTGATTTGGGTGCTTAACCCCCGAAGCAACTTTTGGCATTTCATCAATCCACTTTGCTCCATAGTCCACTAGCTCTTCATATAATCTTGGCTTTAGTCCTTGTAAAACTAACCCATTTGCCCTTTTAACTTGTCCGTTTGCTTGAGGGTGAGTGATAGATGCAAAATCTACATCGATTGCGCAGCTTGTTCCCCATGATGTAAATTCTCTTGCCGTGAATGGTGATCCTAAGTTTGTGATGATTGTGTTGGGTATCCCGAACCTGAACATGATGCTTTGTATGAACTCCACTGCCTTTTCTGCGCTGTATTTGACCAAGGGTTTGTATTCTATCCACTTGGTGAACTTGTCAATTGCGACGAAGACGTATTCGAATCCTCCGATTGATCTCTTCGGTGGTCCGACTTGGTCCAATCCCCAACAGGAGAAGGGCCAAGATGGTGGTATGCATATCAGGTTGTGTGGTAGAACGTGTTGTTGTCTTGCAAACATCTAACATTTCTTGCACTTCTTAACGAATTCTTCTACATCTTTTATTGCGATGGGCCAGTAGTATCCCATCCTAAAAGCTTTGCCCACCAAGGTTCTTAAGGCCGCGTGATTGCCACAGTAATCTGCGTGTATTTCATCGATGATGTTGATTCCTCTTGCCCTTGGTATGCACTTGAGTAGTACTCCTGATGAAACTGCTTTTCTATATAGCTTGTCTCCTACCAGCACGTAGTTTTTGCTTCTATGTATCAGTCGGGTTGTTTGTGTCTTGTCTTCTGGTAATGTCTTGTCCTTGATGTAGTCAATAAACTGTTGCATCCAATCTTCATAAATTATCATGACTTGTCTTGTAGAGGGGTCTTGATCAATCTCCATCGGGTCGTCCTTGGTTGTCTTGGTCGATCGTTCATCTCCGGGTTGTTTGATGGTTGGATCTTTTAGTTCTTCAATGAAGATCTCTAGTGGTACTTTTGCTCTGTCAGGCTCTAGCTTGGCCAGGGTGTCGGCTGCTATGTTTGAGTCCCTTAGGACGTGGTGAATCTCTAGTCCTTGGAAATTTTTCTCTAGTTTTCTCACTTCTGCGCAATAGGCACCCATGTTGTCCTTTGTGCAGTCCCAATCCTTGTTGACTTGGTTGATCATGACTACTGAATCACCGTAGATGAGTAAACTCTTAATTGCTAAAGAGTGGGCTACTCTTAGCCCATGTATGAGTGCTTCGTATTCTGCTTCGTTGTTTGTTGCCTGCCATAAGATCTGTAGAACGTACTTGAGTTGCTTTCCTTCTGGTGATATGAATAGAATCCCTGCTCTAGCGCCCCCTAGCTTGAGTGAGTCATCGAAATACATCTTCCAATGATCTATGATGGTTTCGGTTCCTTCAGGGTTGTCTCTGTCCATTCTGCTAAGAAGTCACTGAGCCCCTGAGACTTGATGGCCTTCTTGGATTGAAGCTTTAGATTTAATGCTCTGAGTTGTACTGCCCATTTAGATATTCTCCCTGTTGAATCCTGGTTTCGTAAGATGTCTGATAGTGGGAACTCTGTGATTACCGTAATCTTGTTTTCTTGAAAATAATGCCTCAGCTTTCTTGATGATATAAGGATTGCATATAGTAACTTATGTATGTGTGGATATCTAACTTTTGATTCTGTTATACCGGTCTCTGCACCTTGTAGACGTGACTGGGTTCTTCTCTCTCGACCATGATTGTTGTGCTTACGACATTCTTTGTAGCTGAGATGTAGAGCATCATGTCCTCCTTCTTGGTTGGTGGCACCAGTATGGGTGATGAGGCTAGGTAGTGCTTGAGTTTCTGGAAAGCTTTATCTGCTTCTTCTGTCCACTTGAATTTGCATGTCTTCTTTAACAGCTTGAAGAATGGAATGCTTTTTTCTCCTAGGCGTGATATGAATCTGTTGAGGGCTGCCATACAACCTATCAGCTTCTGGACGTCCTTTATCTTTCTTGGTGGCTCCATATCTAAGATTGCTTTGATTTGCTTGGTGCTTGCTTCGATTCCCCTGTTGCTAACCAGAAAACCAAGTAGTTTCCCTGCTGGTACCCCGAAGACACATTCATTCAGGTTGAACTTCCACCTCCACTTCTTCAGATTTGTAAAGGTTTCTTGTAGGTCTTCTATCAGCATGTTAGGTTCATTTGTTTCGACCACAACGTCATCTACGTATGCTTCGGTGTTTCTCCCAATCTGATCTCCTAAAGTTGTTTGTATTGCTCTTTGATATGTAGCTCCTACGTTCTTTAACCCAAAGGGCATTGATATGTAGCAGTAGGCTCCAAATGGAGTTACGAAGGATGTCTTGCTTTGGTCTTCTTCTTTAAGAGGTATTTGATGATATCCATAATAGCAATCCAGGAACGAGAGTAGAGCTGCTCCAGCTGTTGAATCTATCACTTGGTCAATCCTTGGGGGACTATAAGGGTCCTTGGTGCAGTGTCTGTTGAGGTCGGTGTAGTCAATGCACATTCGCCAATCTATCAGTTTCTTTTTCTCCACAAGTACTGGATTTGCCAACCAATCCGGATTGATTATTTCCCTGATGAATCCGGCCGCCGTCAGCTTCATGAGTTCTTTTTTGATCGCTGCTTTTCTGTCTAGTGTAAATCTGCGTAGCTTTTGTTTGATGGGTTTCGAATCCTTGTTCACATCAATGATATGCTCAACCAAATCTCTCGAGACTCCTGGCATGTCGCTGGTTTCCAGGCAAAGATGTCATTGTTGTCCCTGAGAAATTTGATGAGCGCGAGTTCCTATTTGGGGTTAAGTTCTGCACTTATGGTCGCCGTATTCTCAGGATCACCAGTCTCTAGGTCAATCTTCTTTGTCTTCACATCATTTGGTGTGGTGAAGCTCTTGCTTGCCTTCTTTATAGGATCACTGTCTCCTGCGGGTTCATTGTTGCAGCTATCATGGCAATTTCCCTTCAGCTTAATTCTCCTTGTAGCTTCTCTGCGATTTGAATTGCTTGAACATCGCAGTCATATGCCTTCTAGAGGTCTCCTTGTAGTGATAATATTCCCCTAGTTGTTGGCATCTTGAGTAGTACGTACGGGTAGTGGGGTACTTCCATATACTTGGTTAATGCTAGTCGTCCCAAAATTGCATGGTAGCATGACTCGAAATTAGCCACTACAAACTTGATGAATTCTGTTCTATAGTTCTCCTTAATGCCAAAGGTAACTGGCAGCGTGATTTGTCCCAACGGTACTGCTGTTGTCCCAGGTACTATGCCATAGAATGGTGCGTTTGTTCATCCCTTCATAATCTATGCTCATCTTCTTCAATGTGGCGGTGAATATGATGTCCAGCCCCACTCCTCAATCTATCAGGACTTTGGGAACTATGATTCCTGTAATTGTGGGTGCTACCACTAGTGGATAACAACCTGTGTTTAACGTGCTTGTCCATTGATCTTCTCTTGTGAAGTTGATCGGGTATTCTGACCAGTCCAGATATCTTGGAACTACAGGTTCTGCCGCATGATGGCTCTATGCGCCAACTTCTGTTGTTGTTTACTTCTTGCTCCTGGAACTCCCGAGAATATTACGTATAATTGTTTCTGTGGTTCTTGAAATTCACTCTCAGGTTTTTTTTCTTCCTTCTTTGGTTCTTGTTCCATTCTTTCTTGGTTGTCTTTGTATCTCCTGGTTCTTCTATATCGGCTGTTGAAGTCGTGACAGTCTCTTAGCTTGTGCCTTGCCTTCGGGTGTAAAGGGAAATTCATGTCTTCAAAATTTGCAAGTTGTCTTTCTTTTATCTTTTCCCTTTCTTGTGGTATCAAATTCTGGTAAGTGTTGGTTCTTTTGTTGGCCACTACCACAATGTTGTCCTGCCTTAGCCTCTTGTCGTTGCTTCTGTTGTCATACCTCCCCCTTCTATCGCCGTTGTCTCTATTGCTGGGGAACCTTCTATTTGTCTTCTCTTCTGAAGATATAAGCTTTTCAATAGCTCATTTGAATTCTTCGTTTGCCTTTAGATCTTCACTGTTGAATTCTTTGAACTGCCATCTAGCAATAATCCCATTGCTGAATATGTTAATGACTTCCCTGTCTATGATTTTGTGTACTTGTGCTCTTGCTTCGCCAAATCTCCTGTTATATTCCCTAAGTTATTCGCCGGCTCTATCGCCATCATTGGATGTATGATAATTCCTGCAAAGTGACTGCAGAATTGCTTTTGCAAGTCGCTCCAATATCTGATGGATCCTGTGGGTAGTTTGTCAAACCATTGCAGTGGCATTGCTTCTAGCGCCATTCACCAAAAAAGGGCTTTGAGGTTATCATTTCCTCCAGCCAACTCGATGGATTGTGAGTAAACACTGAGCCACTCCTTTAGTTCTTCCTTCCCATTATATTTTGAATGATTTGATGGCTTGAATTTGTGAGATAGCTTCAGGTCTTGCAGCCTTCCTGCGAAGCATGGGAATATGTCATAATTATCCTTTCTGTTGTAGTTTGTCAATGGCGATCTCCTGCGTTGAGGTCTTGGCTCTCTGTATTGTGACTTGTATTCTGATTCACCGCACCCTTCTTCCTTGATTGTCTCCCTACTTTGCTCTGGCCTCCTTGGGTGTGGGTACGGTCGGGTTCTTTCAGACCTCTGAGGAGGTGGTGGTTGTGAGTGCCGATGGTTCACCGATCCACCCCTCACATTGCTGCTCCCTTCCAGCCCTAATCTAATAAAGAATGATCTTTGGAGTTGTCCACCCTGTTGGTCAGCGATAGCGGGTTGCCCATTCTGTTGTGCCCTGATGGGTGGTTGTTCGGGTTCTTGGATCTTCTTCTGTGTGCTTCTTTCTCTCTTTATGCCTTCTTCAATGATTTGAGTTGTTTAGCAACTTTATTGATCTCTTCTTGTTCATCAAACTCAGCTGCTTGCTTCTCTGCCTTCATTTTATTATAGGCCATACGATCCTGCTTGTACTTGGTCCAAGCTTGCTTCTTGCGCCTAGCCTTGTTCTTCTTGCTGACTCTGCGCCGATTCCTGTTCATCCTTGACTGCTTACGGCCTTCGCTTTCATCTTCTTCTGTGCGCTCTTCTTCAGATATGTCAGCTTTAGATTCGTCCGACGAGCGTACTTTCGATGTCTTGGGCGACCCGGGTAGTTCAACTACATTGGCCATGTAAATCGTTCTTCTCTTCAGCCTCCATAGGCTTATTGCGAGTTCTTCCTCTTCTGAGTTAGTAGTGTCAAAAGACAAACTAGATAGGCTTATTGTGAGTTCTTCCTCTTCTGAGTTAGTAGTGTCAAAAGACAAACTAGCGAGTTCTTTTCCTTCCAGGAAGGGTAGTTCTTGAAAGCGATGGTTGAATGGTGTCCCTTCAGTAGGAAAAGAACCTGTCCACTATACTACATAATTCTACGCGGTTGCGGTCATGAATAGCTCTTCTTGTGCAAAATTCTTCCTGATCTGCCTTGCCTCTCTTCCATGATAGTTGCGGGCCGGAGTAGTTGGCTCAGCAGGCTGGTTCCTTCCTCATCTGCCATAGATTAAGCATTCACACGGCTTCTTCAAGTACTCCAGTAGTATGGATGCCGAGTTGCGTAGACCGTATGGAAGCGAGTTGGGAAACTTGATGAAGGTCTTGGAGTTGGAGATAATCTTCAGGTTCTTCTCTGAGTTAGTTTCATAGTCTTCCTCATCCCGAGTCAGATTCGAAACCTTGAGGATGTCTTTGGAGTTGGAAACGGTCTTCGAATTCTTCTCCGGGTCGGCTTCACAGTCTTCCTCTTCCCGAACCGAATCCGAAGTCGAGAGTGTTGCTATCTTTTTAGTGAGTCAAAATTCTTCCATGGTGTTGATCTTGATGTCATCGAGCTCTGGTCCCTCGATCAGATGGCTTTGGAGCTTGCCTTCTTCATTAGCTTCGTAGACCTAGGAGCCAAAGACAAAGGTCGTTCTCGTCAAAAAACTCATCTTGAAGGTGAGGTCCGTCAAACTTTCGGTGTACAATCTGCCGAAAGCACCTACCTGGCGCGCCAGCTGTCGATGTTTTATCACCAATAGCCCACCACTAGGGTACCCAGGAGGGTGTTTTTGTTCGGAGGAGCTTAGCAAACTGCGGAACTCGGCAGTTACGGCAACCAGCTTGACGAGACAGACGATTTTATACTCGTTCGGGCCTTCGACATGTGTCAAGTAAAGACCTTTACGTCCAGACTGTGTTAGCCTATTGCATTGTATTTATGAGTATGAGGGATTGTGTGTCGTTGTGAGGCGTATGTGTGCTCTCTCTTGTTTACAAGGGATACCCTTAGCGGCCTTATATGGGGCGAGGCCTGCTGCGGGTTCTATGTATCCTTGTCGAATTCTAAGGACGAGTCCTAAACTAAGAGTTTTGTACTCTTTCCTATTACAATCCACCTAAGATATGGAAGTTTACATGTCGTGTTGCTCCATGTTTGACTCCAATCAGGCGGCGAGTTCTTCAATCCTCCAACTGTGTTCCATCTTCTTGGGGAACCTCCAATGTCCCCCATCGACAGACCCTCCAACTTTTTGTTCCATAAAGCAAGAGGCTCGGGGGCTATACTCACTGAGTATAAATTTTTCAAATTCATACCCCGTGAAAAAAGGCAAAAGACGATGACCAGAAGACAAAGGCTACGACAGACCCTCCATATTTTTGTACCAAAAAACAAGAGGCTCAGGGCTACACTCAGCGAGTGCATTTTTTCCAATGACCAAGACAACGACAGCAAGAAGGAAGAGAATCCCAAGATTTCATCTCAAAAGAACACGGCTTGTCAATGGGGGACACTGGAGGTTCCCCAAGACGGAATGCGGACGGAGGATCGAAGAACCCCTCGCCCGATTTGAGTCAGACACGGAGCAACACGACGTGTAAACTTTCATATCTTAGGAGGATTGTAATAGGAAAGAGTATAAAACTCTTAGTTTATGACTCATTCCTAGAATCTAACTAGGAAAACCAGAACTCGTAGCTAGCCTTGCCCCATATAAGGCTGCTAAGGGTACCCCTTGTAAACAACAGACACACAACCGGAAACACACCTAGACACAATCCCTCATACTCATCAATACGACGCAATAGGCTAACGCCACTGGACGTAAAGGTTTTTACTTGACGCAAGTCGAGGGCCCGAACCAGTATAAAATCGTCTGTCTAATCAAGCTTGTTGCTGTAACCGCCGAGTTCCGCAGTTCGCTAAGCTCCTCCGCACAAAAACACCATACCGGGTACCCGGTCGTGGGCTATTAGTGATAACACATCAACAGAGTGAGCCATCGAAATACATCCTTCAATGATCTGTGATGGGTTTAGGTTCTTTCAAACTTGTCTCTGTCCATTCAGCTAAGAAGTCACTGAGTGCTTGGGATTTAATAGCCTTCTTTGATTGGAATTCTAGATGTTTAGGTTCTTTTAAACTTGTCTCTGTCCATTCAGCTAAAAAGTCACTGAGTGCTTGGGATTTAATAGCCTTCTTTGATTGGAATTCCAGATTTAATGCTCCGAGTTCTACTGCCTATTTGGATATTCTTCTTGTTATCCCGATTTCTTAAGATAACTGATAGTGGGAATTCTGTGATTACTACTGTAATCTTGTGCTCTTGAAAATAGTGTCTCAGCTTCGTTGATGATATAAGGATTGCATAGAGTAGGTTCTTTATGTGTGGATATCTGAATTTTGATTCTGTTAGAACTTCGCTGACGTCGTAGACTGGTCTCTGCACCTTGTAGACATGACCGGGTTCTTCAATTTCTACCACGACTGTTGTGCTTACCACGTTCTTTGTTTCTGAGATATACAACAACATGTCTTCCTTTTTTTTGGTGGCACCAATATAGGTGATGATGCTAGGTAATGCTTGAGTTTTTGACAAACTCTATTTCCATTCTTATTCGACAACCACCCGTAAACTAAGCTAGAACTTTATGCAACCCACAGATTTAAAAGACTTCAAGACAAATATTATAGTCACTAAACTCAAATCTTAAAGAAATTGAATTTATAAACTAGGCATGGGTGAAACATAAAACAGAGCATCTTTTTATCATCTCAACAATGGATAAACCAAAACACTTATATTACATATACAGAGTGGAATTATTCTCAAGATTTTAATTTTAGCAGTAACGCAAATATTTCCATTTGAAACTTTAAAAACTGCTGGAGAAGTGAGGATAGAATTACACAAACCATAGTCGAAGATGAAGGAGATAAATAGAAGTCATTCGCCTTGTCCTTCTTCATAATAAATCGCTTCGGTGTTGTGCAACGAGTGTGCATGGCGAGTCTAGGCCTCCCGAGCCATAGCTGATGCAGGGGCTTGAGGTGTTTAGCGTGTCCACCTTGAGGGTCTTTTTCGCCATTGGTCGGCTCCGGTGATGATGAGCTCATATTTGTATGTACGTTCTTCCATTCTGAGCCACGCAGTACCTCTTTAGCGTACCATTAAGCTGTTCTCCTCGTGCTAAGCCGATCAGAAGTCATTTTGTCTCTGATCTTGTGATACGTATGTCTGGAACTTCTAGCCATCGGCTTTTATTTGTTTTCTTCCTTCCCCTTGTCATTCATGCCTTGGTAGAAGGGGAGCACCAGAAGAGCATTGCCTACTATGGACGAACCACTTATACCTTTGGCTGCAATTTGTTTAAGCAGGAATTGGCCTTTAATTTTCACTTTCAAAATCTGCTTGAATATATATTCGCCAGTACCAGCAACTCTTGCATCTTCACGGTGTAGTTCGTTCTAATTTATCAGCTATTAGTGAACCGATGTGACCAGCGGCTTTTCTTTAACTGTAGGATAGCCGATGCCCTTTCCCGACAGTCGATTAGTATCTGCCTGCTCGACCTTCAATTATTCAAAGCTGATCTGTCGTGTACCGATGAAAATTTTAGCCGACGGTCTCCTATTGGCTGTCAGGCTGCTGACTTCTTTTATGCCCTTGATGCAGCCTCTTACAAAGCATCTTGAACATCAAAAAGTCAGAATTCACAGCCAATCCTTTTTCATTGTAAGAGATTGGCATGCATATAGAACTATTTTGCTGATTGTGGCCGTATCGGCTCTATTTAGCCGATTGTGCATTCAGAGCACCTATGCCTCCATGCTCCCATGTCACACAAAACCATCTACTGTTGGAGCATCTTTGTTAGTGGTAGTTCCACCTGAACCATCCGGGCCATGTTTGCCAGGTAAGATCGTCTGATGCATCGACTGAATTGAAATCGAACTGCTGCTGGCCCCCAGCTGATAGTATACCTATCTTGGATTCCATCTTTCGTATTGAAGACCAGCACCATGAGGCCGTTGATGCTCAGTAATCGATAGGGATGAGCAACCAATCGGAGACAGGCATAATGTAATTGAACGCCTGCTCCTGAACACTTTTAGTATTGCCTTTTAGCCGAACAAAATTATCCATGATCACTAAAAATTGATCAGCTCCTTTAAAATAATTCCATTTGCTCAATTCTTCCTTGTTTCAGATTCAAGTGTCGATTGCGGCTGCATATATAGCCGATTGTATCTGTGCCTTCAAGTTCTCCAAGTCGCATGTGGGAGCTCCACCTGAGTTGGGTATGTTATCTCTGCTGGACCTTATGACCCCATTGACGCACCAACTGAATTGGGAACCAAGTCAATACTGGCCTTAGCCGATGCAAGTTTCTCTTTTATCATATATACGAGCACCTTCCTTGTCGAGCAAATTATATATGATGTACTGCAATTTGGAAAACTAAGTTCCGCTTCGGCCAAAGAACATCAAGAAAATACGCTCGTATGCCCTAATTTCTTCATGTTGATTCCTTCCTTGAATAGTAGATTATTTTATTCAACAGCCGATTCCTTTTCTCGATTATCGGCTATCTATCTTCTTAACCCAGCATACTGATATCCATACGGCTTCATGCATGCTCTAGATTGCTCAGTGGATCTTTATACGGTATCGAGTACTCTTTTCCAAACCTCGATGATCTGAATGCACAGCTTCAGGATACGCTTGCACATATGGCTTGTAAGTTGTAACCCTGTTCACTTGTACATCTTGTCTCTTTGCTTGACCGGCTGACTTCTGCTCCATTACTTTGATATGGCTGCCAATCATGCTTTTGTATTGCCTTCATCCGATAGACTCCCGAATTTACTGAACTTTGATTTGCATGGATGATTCCTCAGCACAGTTCAGTTTCATCTTTCACTGATGATGTACAGGCGGCAGCCTTTGTTGCCAGCGAGCTCGATGGTCGATGATAATGAAGCCGACGCCAAAGCAGTGTCGTGGAGGATGGTAACGAGCTCGGCGGCATGCAGGTACGTGCGCAGCGGGTTCAGGCCCCCCGATGCGTAGTCGACGTGGATTGAGACGCCGAGCATGCTCTAGTATCTTCTCGATGTTGGCTCCTGTGATGAACTTCTTGGTCGTGACAAACTAGCTGACATCTTTCGCTGTCCTGGCTGAGCCAGCCATGCCTAACAATATTTCTTTGTAAATTTCACGTCAGCAAGTTGTCTTCCAGCCGAACTCAAATTAAACTCAGCTATTATGAAATCTGACATGCCAACAGGAGAACCTCGGTCATCTTTCCTTTAATTACTAGATACGACAACTAGTATTGTCTCTGGGATAGCCGATTGCAATATCCTTCGAGCGGCGGAGTACAGGAGAACAACGGCTTTTGATCTTGTCTGTTTTCTAACTCCAGGTGCACATGTCGTCCTTGCTTTGGTTTCTTTTTACTTGTTCATCGGGCATGTCAGCTGGAGATATCTTCTTATACGCACACTGTATGCACAATCACGTGGCTTCATAATGTTAGGATAGAGACGACAGAGCTGACAACAATGGCCGATGGAGGAAAACTGAAACCGATTTTATCACACCCATCGGCTTCATGCCTTGAGTAGCTTGACGCCTGTAGTCTTCGAACTTTGTACTCCTCGTGTCGTATGCAACTCTGCACTGCACGCAGACACCGTATCATTGTTGGATTCCGATTTGTCTACATCAAATCCAATGGAGGCGAAGATGATGTACTTCCATATCTTGACCATAGCATGCCTGTACATGTATGCATCTTCTATAATTAGCTTGCTCAAACGTACACCGTATGCCTCTCAATTCAGCCTCCGGACCATTGCTTCTTTTGATTAAGAGAATTAGCACCACGTAGAGGACTAGCTTCATCGGCTATTTGTATTTCTCCTTATTTAGCCGATGCCATATTCTGAGAAGTGGAGTATAGGAAAAAGCAGCCTTTTGAAACTCTCGAGTTTATCAACCATAGTGTCAACGTGTCGCCTTATGCCGCATCCTACCCTATGCAGATGACACATATGAAGAAGTGGCCTGCAAGCTTCATGTCTGGCAATAAATCGCCTCTTCTAGAATAGTAAACTTGGCTTCAAAACTAATATATGATCTTTGCAAAAACTGCGCATGTTTGTCGATTCTTTGATCCCTGAATCGGTCTTGTCTGATGCATGGCAACTCGACTAGCGAATAATAGATCGATCAACTGCACCCTAGGAACCTGATATCCCAAATCTGAAATTTTACCTCGGGATCTACCGGTCATCCAGTAGATACCTTGAACATACAGGTGCACGTGTTCTGTTCGAGTCTTGTACGCATAAGTTTTGCCACGGAGAACTTGTTCTCTGATGATCAATGCTTTGCTTTGCACGTCACCTTCATGTGAGCAAAATACACATGCGTACCACGTGACTTCCGGCGGTGCTCGCCTGTGTGCCCGATCTGATGACTGCCTCCTTTTCTAAATACGTCCGAATTATTTGATTCGGCCATAACTGATGTCGTTGCTTTGATACGGCAAATATCTGAACTATCTCATCTTTGATGTTTGCCTTTGACGATGAATCTTCTTGTCTTTTATCATATCAGCCATCAAGCATGTTTATTGAGAATTGTTCTTCATATTTTATCGCTTCTTTCGGCCAAATCGTTGATGACATATAGGCTGAATGGCATCCCATCATAATTGTGGAGAGGATCTGACTTCCGATCAAATAATTGTGGTCCCACTGGACATGCCAAAAAGAGTGTTGACGCAAAAATATGAACCCATGCGTCAAAGGTCTCTCACAAGCCAGGTAGACCGGAGTGAGAACGTTTCTCCAATCCCTGTGACTTCTCCAACAGCTATTCGGTTAATCGAGTCCGAGATGTGCCAGTCAATTTGACCCTGCAATTGACAAGGAGAGACGAACGTAAAATTTTGGAACCTGCCGCTGTGGTGCCAGGCAGTTTCGTATATATGGCTAAATAGCCGATTTGATCAGGGCATTGACTAGAGAGTCAACATCCATATTTGAAAGCAACAAAACAGTAAAGAATTAGTCAAACGGCTATCTTAATACACAGTGAAAAGCATGAAATCTTTAGCCGATCCAATCTAACCGATATGATATATAAAGATCCAACACACGTTGCAATAATCTAGATCAAAACTAATAGATCTACTAAACTTTTCGAATTTAAAATCTAAAGACCAAGTCGCGTCCAACAAACCCATAGGACTTGTTGAATTTGAAATCTTTAGACCAAGTCGCGCCCAACAAGCTCAATGAACCAACTAGTGTTTAAACAGATACATGCACGTAGTGTTATGGGTGAAGCTCTGGCAAATCGGCTAAATAGCCAATTCCGACATAAGAACAAACTAGGTGTACAACAGCCCTAAAAGCAAAGCCTACTAACCGATAGCGTCTGAATCCAGATGCCATCTTAGTGAGATCGGTAACTTAATCCGCTGCGGCCACTAAAACCCCCCAGAAGAGATTAAAAAGCTTTACCAAAAAAACATCTATACCCTAGAACGTGCCATATGTCACGAACAAGATTGATACGATCTAGCTAATGCAAGCACGGAACCAATCGTCAAGGCAAGGGAATAAACATGACAAGCATTCATGACAATTGAATCTAAGAAGATATAAGCCAAATCTACCGATATTGATCGGGCAATGATGTTAATATAAATAAACAAACAATGTAAAACAATCAACATCGGTAACTTAATGAATCTACTAGGTTGCCAAGCCTAATAGAGCCGATAACTAGCCATGTCAACGCATCACAAGAGGTCGATCGAAACCGATGCAGCCTTATCAAACGAAAACACAAGCTATGATGGTACTTACAGCAAACCAGAGGTCAGTCGATGCCGATGCAACCTAGTCATGAAGAACTCGCCGAAATCTACATTACTCCTGCTCCTAAGGGGTGGCGTGAGCCGAAAAGGTTGTTATATTGATTGTGATGTTCTTTTACAATGGCCGGGGTTTATATTTATACCCTGGCCGACCGTACAAGACTTGCCTTAACAAAAAAAAAATATCTAAAGAAATATTAAGATATAACAAACTCTGATTTCCTTAATCACGTTCCTTGAAAGCTCCTTGCTGACGCCAGCTCTCCCATCCAATACGTAGACTTCTTCTAATTGGACTTGGCATCCTCTGTATTCATTCTGATTGGTCTAGAGTTCATGCTGTTTACGTGTCAATGCATGGTAAAAATATGCATAACTCGTCATGAAGTATCCTGCTTGCCTGTTTTACCATGGCGCCATCATATCTTTCCTTGTTTGCCTCGCTGGCTCCCAAAATGCAATATGTATACGCACATGTATATACACTTTGGTCTAATGAACGGTCGTGTCTTGGACGAACAGATCACAAGCATCTGATTGCCTTCTGATATGCCTAGCATCTGGAGAATATTCCTTCTTCTCTTCCATCCACGTAATAAGCTCCTGGTCTTCACGTGTCTCCAAATATATTAAAGAATACTTCCCTCCACAAGGCCAAATGTGTTAATTGGCCATTCATGCATGAACATCCTCATAGCCGATCCCCAATTGTCGATCTTACGAGCCTGATGACCACACATTCACATATATCCTTCCTGCTCGGTCTTCTCGACAACCATCAGACGTCTCTTTTACGTGAAGCTTGCCATATATATATCTGACGTGGCCAACTATGTTAATCAGCTGTACACGCATGAGCACCTCATAGCCGATATGTAAGTCTGGTACGCAGCCAGGAATATTTTGTATATCTCCCTTTGCTTTGCCTCATGTGGTGTCTCCTGGATATCAATGCTTCTCCCATAATCTTTCCAATCGGCAAAGTTAACCGATTTGCCTTCTCGTATAGCAACCGGGTTTCCTGATCTTCTAGCCTTTCTTGCCTCGTATCCTTATGTGAAGAGTTCTGCTTCTTGCTTCTTCCTTGTCATTGGTATTTCTCGGCTATCCAAATTTTGGTGCAAACAGGTACTACCATATACTTGGTTAGAGCTGGTCGTCCCAGGATGGCGTGGTAGCATGATTCAAAATTTGTCACTTCAAACTTGATGAACTCCGTTCTGTACTTCTCTTTGGTGCCAAAGGTGACTGGCAGTGTGATTTGTCCCAACGGTACTGTTGCTGTCCCCGGTACTATACCGTAGAATGGTGTACTTGTTGGAGTAATCGTCCCTTCGTAATCTATGCTCATCTTCTTTAATATTGCGGTGAATATGATGTCTAGTCCTGCTCCTCCGTCAATTAAAACTTTGGAGACTATGATCCCTGTGACTATAGGAGCTACCACCTGTGGGTAACAACCTGCATTTGATGTGCTTGTCCATTGATCTTCTCTTATGAAGTTGATCGGGTACTCTAACTAGTCTAGGTATCTTGGAACTGCAAGCACTGCCGCCATGATAGCCTTATGTGCCAACTTCTGCTACTGCTTGCTCCTTGCCCTGGCACTCCTGAGAATACCACATATAATTTCTTGAGGTTCTTGAAATTCTCCCTCCGGCTTCTTTTCCTCCTTCTTTGGTTCTTGTTCCTTTCTTTCTTGGTTGTCATTATATCTCCCTGCTTTTCTGTATCTGCTATTGAAGTCATGACAGTCCCCTAGCTTGTGTCCTGCCTTTGGGTGGATGGGGCAATTCATGTCTTCGAAATTTGTGAGTTGTTTTTGTTTCATTCTATCCTTTTCTTGTGGTGTCATATTTTGATAAGTGTTGGTTCTTTTGTTGGCAACTGCCACCGTGTTGTCTTGTCTTGGCCTCTTGTCATTGTTCCTGCTATCATATCTTCTCCTACTTTCATTGTTATCTCTGCCTCTAGGAAAAACCTTCTATTGGTCTTCTCTTCTGAGGATATGAGTTTCTCCACCGCTCGCTTCAATTCTTCATTCATTTTTGGGTCTTCGCTATTGAAGTATTTGAACCGCCACCTTGCGATGATTCCATTGCCAAATATGTCAATGAATTCTCTGTCTGTGATGTCATGTACTTGGGCTATTGCTTCATTGAATCTTCTATAATATTCTCTCAGTGATTCTCCTGGCTTTTATGTAATCCCTTGTAGTTCTACCGCCGTCATTGGATGTATGATGATTCCAGCAACATGGTTGTAGAATTCTCTTTGTAGATCGCCCCAATATCTGATGGAACCCGTTGGTAACTTGTCGAACCATTAGAGTGGCATTGCTTCTAATGCCATTGGAAAAAATAGTGCCTTGAGGTCATTATCTCCTCCAGCCAGCTCGATGGATTGAGAGTAAACTCTAAGCCACTATTTTGGTTCTTCTTTTCAATTGTACTTTGAATGATTTGCTGGTTTGAACTTCTGAGGTAGCTTCAAGTCTTGCAGCCTTCCCGCAAAGCATGGGAATCTGTCGTAATTGTCCCTTCTCTTGTAATCCAGAGATGGTGGTTTTCTGTATTGGGATCCTGGTTCTCTGTATTGTGACCTGCATTCTGATTCGCCACATCCTTCTTATTTGCTCATCATCCTTCTTTGTTTTGGTCTTCTTAGAGGTGGGCGTGGGTGGGTTCTTTTGGACCTTTGCGGTGGCGGTGGCTGCGAGTGCTGATAATTTGCTGCCCTCCCCCTTATGTTACTGTTTTCCATTGGGCCTAGACTGGAAAGGATTGACGCTCGAGGTTGGCATGGCAATCTTGTTGGTTGGTTCCTAGGTTGTCGATCCTGCTATACTCCGAGATGTGGTCTTTCGGGTTCTTGAACCTTCTTTTGGGCGGCTTCTTTCTCTCTTTGTGCCTTTTTTAGAGATTCAAGTTGCTTGGTGACTTCTTCGATCTTTTGTTGTTCATCAATGTCGGTTGTCTGTTTTTCTGCCTTCTGCTTGTTGTAAGCCATGCGATTCGCTCTATAAATTGTCCATGCTAGCTTCTTGCACCTGGCCTTGTTCTTCCTACTAACTCTACGCCTTTTCATCCTTGATTGCTTATGGCCTTCGTTTACTTCTTCTTTTGTGCGCTCTTCTTCGGATATGTCGGCTTCTGACTCATCCAACAAGCATACTTCTAGCGTTTTGGGAGACGTAGGGAGTTCAACAACGTTGGCCATGTAGACGGTTCTTCTTTTCAGTCTTCTTTTGCCGATTGCGAGTTCTTCTTCTTTCGCTGAGTCTGAGGTGTCTATGGACAGACAATCGAGTTCTCTTCCTTCCTGAAAGGGTAGTTCTTCGGAGCGATGGTTGAATGGCGTTCCCTCGGTAGAAAAAGAGCCTGGCCAATGTACCACGCAATTCTTCGGGTTCATGGTCATGAATAATCCTTGTGCTCCCCATAGCATGAAATTCTTCATGATTTGCTTCGCCTTTCCTCTCTTGTCTTGATAGTCATGGATAGAGTAATTGGCTCATCGTAGTTGTCCCTTGCTCTTCTCCCATGGATTGGGCACTCATGTGACTTCTTAAGGTATTCTTACACGATGGATGCCGAGTTGCGCAACCCGTATGAGAGTGAGTTGGGAAACTTGAGGAACGTCTTTGAAACAGTCCTTGAGTTCTTCTCTGAGTCGGCTTCATAGTCATATTTTTTCTGAATCGGTCCCAAAATCCTGCGGATGGTCTTGGGGTTGGATATGGTCTTCGAATTCTTCTCTAAGTCGACTTCATAGTCTTCTTCCTGAACCGGATCCGAAGTCGAGAGCATTGCCAACTTCTCAGTGAGTTGAGATTCTTCCATGGTGTCGATTATGATGTCGCCGAGCTCTTCTTGCTTGATCAGACGGCTTTGGAGCTTGCATTCACCATCAGCTTCATAGATCCAAGAGCCGAAAATGAAAGTTGTTCCTGTCAAGAAACTCATCTTGAAGGTGAGGTGCGTCGAACTCTCGGTGTACAATCCGTCGAAAGCCCCTACCTGGCGTGCCAGCTGTCGATGCTTTATCACTGATGGCCACCACCAGGGTACCCGGGAGGGTGTTTTTGTTCGGAGGAGCTTAGCAAACTTTGGAACTCAGCAGTTACGGCAACAAGCTTAATGAGATAGATGATTTTATACTGGTTCGGGCCCTCGACTTGCGTCGAGTAAAGACCTGTACATCCAGTCGGTGTTAGCTTGTTGCGTTGTATTGATGAGTATGAGGAATTGTGTCATGCGCTTGTGTTTAGTTGTGAGGTGTTACAATCTTTGTCTTTCTAGGGGGTACCCTCAGCGGCCTTATATGGGACGAGGCCTGCTGTAGGTTCCGTGTTTCCTAGTCGGATTCTAGGAATGAGTCCTAAACTAAGAGTTTCGTACTCTTTCCTATTGCAATTCGTCTGGGATATGGTAATTTACACGTCGTGTTGCTCCGTGTTCGACTTGAATCGGGCGGCGGATCCTTTGGTCCTCTGTCCATATTACGTCTTCTTGGGGAACCCCCGGTGTTCCCTGTCGACAGACGCTCCCCTTTGCCTTGGACCAAAATACATCTCAAGAATTGTTGACGGTAGTTAATGTCAATTATTAACCATCAATAGACTTTTATAAATGCATAAAAATGTTTGCAACCTGTACACTTAGGGGTTTGAACTAACGAATTCCACAAGTTTTGGTAAACCTTTGTTTTATAGGTGTTAAATAGGAAAGGGCTTGAAGCATCAAATAAAAGTATCCCCAATGATGAAATGGACTGAACCATCACATAGAGCTCGTCGAGACGATCGAAACGGACATATGGTTTGCAATATTTGGAGTTCTGAATGAAGAAATATGAATTTCGCATGAACACATACAAAAGATGGTTCTAGAAGACTCTATAGAGCTCGGGACCGAAGGTTGGGCCGATCTGGCACTGGGCCAGGGCGCCCGCCCTACTCTCTTGGGCGCCCACCCTACCCAAGCAGCCAATCGGGCTCTGTCTCGCGAATCGCCCTTCCACCGCCTTTGAGGATCAATAATAACCGTTCATTAAGGTTGGTTCGATCCAAGGGCTATCGTTAAGCTTGACACGGATCGATGACGTGCCACTTGACGCGGATTGATGACGTGGCACTTCACCCTCGGCCTATATAATGGGGGCACCCCCACCAGCCTAGAGGTTATTATTCATTGTGGAGATGTAGAGGCGTCCCTCGAAAGGATGATCTCTCATCTCTAGATAATTAGGGCTAGACTTTCCTACATAGTAGATTAGTCCTAGATGAGATTTAGGGAGAACGGAGCTGCGCTCCGGTTCTGGAGAAGTTTTCAGAGATTCGGTGTGTCTTTGTATCAATTCTTTGCAAGACTTGTGCTTTAATATATATTTATCTTCTCAATTTACTTTATGCCTTTTATATGTATGATTAGTATGGTTGTTACATCTTGGCATGGGATCTCTGCTCGTATTGAGTGCTCAAGTCATTGGTCGTGATTAGAGTAGTAATCGATAGATTAGACATGCTATTTAGTCTATAGGTTACCTGAGCTTACGCTCGATCCCACGGTTAGTTGTGTAGCCCTAGAGGTGACAGCTCTTCCACGCCTTTGTAATCCACCACGTTCGAGTTGATGTTTTGTAGAGCTTTTGGTAGCCTTCTCCCAAATACCTTCTTCCAGTCTCTTTTGAGAGTTGGAAAGTGTCATGTGTGTGATCGCTTTATCTACCCATACCTCAATTACATAGAACCAAAGTAAGAGAGAAGTATTTAGGAACCTTGATCTCTCCCGTTGTCCTCTCACTTTAGCTATCTGCTCATTTATTATAGAATTCTCATGTGTATGCTATCATTCATATATCATGTTCTATTATTTACCCCTACTCTAGTCTAGTTGGTTTTCTAAGTTAGTAGATACATGATAGTGAATTATCATATTATTTAACCCGTGCTTCCCTGTATTAAAAATATAAATAACGATACCTGGATACTCCCTGTAAAATGCTACAATGGTATTTTATTCACGCTTGTGGAATCCTTAATATTTCAGTTACACTTAATTTATATCAACAAGAATCTTTTGGATATGGCTGATAGGGCACAAGCTGACAATGACCCTCATGAACATAAGAGAAACGAGGATCAGGAGAGACAGACCATTTTTTGGGAACCACTGAAGAATTCACTTGTTCATCACCTTGAACAGGATCAGCCTCTTTAGCAGCAGCAAGCTGAATAACAAAATTCTAGCAAAATCCCTGAAACAAAAGCAGCAAGGCATTAGTACAAGCAGATGAAAGAACTCGGATGAATGGAAAACAACACGACAAATGCTTACCACAGAAGGCGGGTTGTCGGAATGGTATTCTTCAATTAGAGGAGGAAGACAATGAACATCACCAAGAATAGTCTTTAAACACTGCTCCAAGTCCTCATTTGTCAACTTCACACTAGGCTTGACCCGAGTGCTCCCTTTTCATGAGGGGTTGCACAAAATGGCTAAAGAACCCAGCCACAATACCAAGGCCGGTAAGCCCCTTCGCTTTCACGAAGCGAAGGCGAACAAGGAGAGGCTGGATAGCCAAAAACTCAGCATCAGAGAGCTTTTGGGACCAGGAAAGATAGAAAGATTAGAAGGAAAATAAGGGGAAGGCTTGGGGACATAGAACCACTTGTCAGCCCAAACCTTTTTATCAAAGAAAGCAAGAGTGAAAATCTCAGCACCCTTCCCATGGCGAATCTGGTTCGTGTAGCAACCAAAAGGAGTGGTTTTTGAATCTAATTTCAGGCAGAAAAATGCCAGAAGAGGAGGAGATTAGGAGGAACCCCAATATACACCTCGCATAGGTGCACAAAGGCAGAAAGGTAAAGAATCCTGTTAGGCGAGAGATGGAAAAGCTGAATAACAAAGAACTGGAGGAACTCAAGAAGGAAGTCAGAAGGTTGAAAGCAGAGTCCGGCATAAACGAAAGAAACAAAGTGGATGGTTTGATTAGGAGAAGGAGAAGGAACGACATGCTGACCAGGAATCATACTAAGAAAGTGCCTGCTCTTGCAGCAGGCCACGCTCAACAAGCAGCTCCAGATCCGCTACCGTCGTCGTCGGCACTAACCACACCTTTTGCACAAGACGCATCTTCAGAAAATCTTCATTATCAATAAAGGACAAGGATCGCTCTTCATCTACCTCAGCAGCCTTGCCCTTGGCCTTCAACCTAGTCCCAGCCATCTAGCTCAAAAGCAAGGTGGATTAGATCGCAGATCACAGCGGAAGCAGAGGAGAGCTAGGTTTTCGCGGAGCAAGCGGAGACAGCAAGAGAACAGAGGAATTAGGGATTTCTACGCGTACGGATGGCAAAAACTCAAGCGTACGGGAGAAGGATGAGTAGCCAAGTATTTATAAGGACCGGTTGATCCAATGGGCCCAACGGACTCAACGGTTTCCTAATTGGAGCATAAGATGGCCGTTGGGATATTACCGCAACGAATAAATTGCCAATGGTAATAATTGCAATGGTTATATTCCAACGGGCAGAAAATAGAGGATGTCAGGATAAATTTTTACCGCAAAGACAGCAAAAGAGGAAAAGAACTCGGAGACACCAGCATGATGACAACCCCACAATACAGATGGCCAGCAACTATACACACCTCAGTGCCTAAAGAACCCGAAGACATCAAATTCAAGTCAACAAGAATACACAGCGTCAAGTCCTATAGGCCAAAGAACTCACAGATACATGGGAGATCTTATAAATCGTCAAGCACAATACAAAAGAACTCGTTACAGCCAGATCCATAGGAAGACAATCATACAATAAGCTTTTTTATTATACTGATCAAGAAGGTACTAGGATTACAACAGAGTACAAGTGGATACAAGATATGATAGATTTGGAAAAGAAAAAAGGAAATCATTTAATGTGGTTGCAAGGAACCCAGTAGAATTCGAGGTTACTAAACCTCTACCAAGATTCGATGCAACCAAGTAGGAGGACAACCCGAGAAAGAAAATCGCTACAACAAATCCGTATCTGAGGTCACTGAGAATGGCAGGACCAGCACCAGGTTCACGGGAGTAGGAACATCATCATAGTCTGTAACATCAAAAGAATCTAGATGAACCCCCAACACATATTAATCCTCTCTACAGTGCAAAAACGACACAGCAGAGCAGAAAGCAGAGGCCAATCCATGTTAGACAGGAGCAGAACGAGCCGCACAACACATTGATCACCATCACAAGGGAAACCAAAAGGAAGGGTGAAAGGCACTGGCAACCGAGGCACCGGAGAAGATGACAAGTGCTGAAGGGTTATGAGGGTGCTACGCTAGCTAGAAAATAAAACTTTTCTACCTCACAAACTAGGATCTACTGCTAGATGTAGGTCACAGGATTACCACTAGATGCGCAGGTGCAGTAGAAGACTCGATATAGTCGAACGCATCGCAGCAGTGCCGTGCAGTTGCGTGGTCGTCCGTCAAGTACACCCTTCACTCATGAATCATCCGAGCACGTTCCCGACCAGTCCAACTAGTCGTCGACCTGTCCAACTAGTTGCCAACCAGTTGCTGACCACTATGATCGACCAGGTTCATCCTTGTGCCGCAGATGCAGCACCTCCGAGGTATCACACATGTGCGGGAAGAAGCAATGCGCAACCGGACTGCTAGGTCCGCAAGGAACTAAGGCATGAGCGTGGGGTGGGTGACGGCGGCTCAATAGATCAAGCGGATCACCTTTTGCCTCGCCCTACCCCTTGCTTATATAGGCGTCCCTATGCGACCCTGACCTGGAGGCCCATCAGGAAACCCTAAGCCTTGTCTAATTCAAGTCCAACCCGAATTAGGCTTTCAACCCTTAAGCGTGTGACCCTATGGGTTCACGCATACATAGACATAGGCCGAGTACTCCTACTCGCCCAATAGTTGACAGCAGCCTCTAGCAAGGCGTGACAACTCCTACGCATACGCAAAGATCATATCAGACGAACCACTACGACCACATACATGTTATTCCCTTTGTCACTCGATATATGGTTCAACTCATGGGTTAACACTTAACCCAAGCATGGCCATGCATTTGTTGATCCAATCACTTGAGTGATCTAGTGATATCTTTCTCACGCAGAGAGGGGCAAATTCCATCTTGACTGTCTATGTCTCATAGCATGCTTCCCGACCACCCGAAGACCACCTTTATAACTACCTAGTTACGGAGTAGTGTTTGATGATCCCTAAGTAGGTCGTTTCACATCTTGAGTACATACCACAATCTCAGGTCTAAGGACATAACATACGTGACATGAATAGTGATAATCTCATGTTGGGTCAGTCCAGCCACATGTCTCACATGTGCCCACATTATTAGTTCGACATCTCCATGTCCATGACTTGTGAAACATAGCCATCAACTAATACATGTGCTGATCTAACATTCAAGTGTGTTCTCACAAGAACGCCGACCAGGGAGAACTTTAGAATAACCATTCAAGTAATTAAGTTCCATAAACAATTCATATAATTGCTAATCAACACGAGTTGTCTATAATGGATATTCAATGAACACTTAATGCATATCATAGATACAATCGGAATATCATCATCTCTATGATTACCTCTAGGGCATATTCCCAACAAGTGCATCATAAGCCCTACACCATTCGCCTCCCTGCCCTTAGTTGGGTGATACCATCCCGAGATTAGCCTGCTACTAATCCCTATCACAAGACCTACTCCATTCACCAAGAAGAATACAGAAGGTACAGAACAAGCCCGGGGGCTCGGCAAGCTCACAAACTAGCAATTCCATCACTGTGAAGGAGAAAGAGAGAGAGACCAGGAAGCTACAAGTGACTCGAAGAGAAGCACCAGTGAGCAGTATTTATAGGCCAAGGCAGGCATATGAAGAACGAGTCCATGCAAGAAAAAGAATCTCAAAAGGACAGCCATGTGAAAAAGACAGAGCTATCAAATGACTGGACAAGCATGCGGAGCGACATGTAGCAGGCAAGAGGACAGGCATCCACATAGAAGGCATCAAGTGCACCAGTAGAGTCATGAGCAAACAATAGAAGCATTACAAGACAAAAGAGCATATCTAGAAGCATATTTGGTGAAGTACAAGAGCAGTAAAAGCATCCAACAACCAACCAAGCATCCATTAGTAAAGGACTCAAGAACCCTTCCTTGAGTTCTTTTATCATTAAAAGAACCCAGAAAAGGCTCGAGGCTGCAGGAGTACCCTCCACCAAAAACACATTTCAAAATATCATCAAGACCCTCTAGCTTTTTGTTCCATAAAGCAAGAGGCTCGGGGGCTACACTCACTGAGTGCAATTTGTTCAAAATTGCACTCTGTGAAAGAACAAGACGGCAACCAAGAGAGAAGAGAACCTGCTAAGACCCTCCAGCTTTATGTGTCATAAAGCAAGAGGCTCGGGGGTTACACTCAGTTAGTGTAATTTTTTCAAATTACATTCCCTGAAAGAGAAGAGAATGCGAAGACAGCAACAACGAAAGAAGGAAAGAGCACTCCAAGATTTCATCTCGAAAGAAACCGGCTTTCGAGTTCCAAATCCCAGAATGCTCGGGGGCTTGTCGATGGGGGATACCGGAGGTACCCCGTAGAGATAGAACATGGACGGTGGGCCCTGTCAAAGGTCCCACCACCCAACAAGAGCAAGACACAGCACAACACTACGTGTAAATTCCCATATCCTAAATGGATTGTAATAGGAAAGAGTACGAAACATAGAACCCGCAGCAGGCCTTCATCCTATATAAGGTTGCTGAGGGTAACCCTTGTAACAAGAAAGCAACACACCGTATATGCATCAATACAACACAATAGGCTCATGTTGACTGGACATAAAGGCTTTCACTCGACTCAAGGTCGAGGGCCTGAACCATTATAAAATCGTCTGTCTCGTCAAGTTGCCGCAACCGCCGAGTTCCGCAGTTCGTTAGCTCCTCCAAATAAAAACACCCTCTCGGGCCAGGCAGTGCCACATGCTCCAGGTGATTGCTTGATGAAATGAACCAGCAAGGGACGGCAGGAAATCTTTATCTTCTTTATTTTGCCTTGGAATGGAGTTACATTGTTTTTCTAATTGTAGAATCTTCTGAGCTGGCTAATGTGCCAAGTATTCTTCAGTGGTACTTCTTTTGTCATCAACTCATAGGTTTGAGGTCCTGTTGTAGTTTTGACTATGAAAGGTCCTTTCCATGGACTCAAAAGTTTGTGTCTTCCATCTTTCTTTTGGATTAATCATAGAACTGAATCTCCTGGCTCGAGTGTTTTTGGATTAGTGCTTTTGTCATAGTGTCTTCTTAAGCCTTGCTGATATCTTGAGTTTTGTAAAATTATGCTTTCTCTTATTTCTTCAAGTTTGTCTATCTCTAGTCTTCTTGTTTCTTCGGCTCCACCTTCTTCAAATTGCTCGATTCTTGGAGACATCCAAATCAAGTCTGCGAGTAGTATTGCTTCTGATCCATGCACTAGAAAGAACGGTGAGTATCCTGTTGATATGCTAATCTGGGTTCTTAGGCCCCAGACTACCTTTAGTAGTTCATCTATCCACTTTGATCTGTAATCCTTTAAGTCTACATGGAGTCTTGGTTTTAGTCCTTGTAGAATCAACCTGTTTGCTCTTTTGACTTGTCCATTGGCTTGTGGGTGTGCAATTGATGCAAAATCAATGTCGATTCCAGAGTCTTTTGCCCATGATGTGAATTCCTTTGCTGTGAAAGGTGATCCTAAATCTGTGATGATTCTGTTGGGTATCCTAAACCTGTGCATGATGTCTTGTATAAACTCAACTGCTTTTTTTGCACTGTATTTGACTAGCGGCTTGTACTTAATCCACTTTGTAAACTTGTGAATTGTGACGACTATATACTCAAAACCTTCTTTGGATTTTTTAGGGGTCCAACTTGATCTAGCCCCCAGCATGAGAATGGCCATGATAGTGGGATGCATATTAGGTTGTGTGCAGGTACGTGCTGCTGTCTTGCAAACAACTGGTAGTTCTTGTAATGTTTGACAAGTTCTTCTACATCTTTGAGTGCTGTTGTCCAATAATATCCCATCCTGAATGTTTTTCCTACTAGCGTCCTTTATGTTGCGTGGTTTCCACAACACCTAGAGTGTACTTCATCAAGAATTTCAATTCATCTTTCCTTTGGTACGCACTTGAGTAGTACTCCTAATGATGCTGCTCTTTTGTATAATTTATCCCCAACTAGTACATAATTCTTGCTTCTTCTGATGATTCATCTTTCTGTCTTGTCTTCAGGTAGTTTCTTATCTTTCATATAATCAATGAATTCTTGCATCCAGCTTGTTTGTATCGTTAATACTTCTTGTCAATGCTTCTTCTCTATCTATCTCCATTAGATCGCTTGTTGCTGCTTTATCTGGTCTTGCGGGTTGTTTGATGGATGGTTCTGTTAATTCTTGTGCAAACACTTCTGGTGGGACTTTTTCTCTGTCTAATCCTAATTTTGCCAATGTGTCAGCTGCCACATTTGAATCTCTCAACACGTGGTGGATTTCTAATCCTTGGAAATTTTTCTCTAGCTTTCTGACTTCTGCACAATATGCTCCCATGTTGTCCTTTGTGCAGTCCCACATCTTATTGACTTGGCTGATCACAACTACTGAGTCATCATAGACTAGTAACCTTTTTATTGCTAAAGAACTTGCAATGCGTAGCCCATGGATTTATGCTTCGTATTCTACTTCATTATTTGTTGCCTGCCATAGAATTTGCAATACGTACTTGAACTACTTTCCTTCTAGCGATATAAACAATATTCATGCACCAGCCCCTCCTAATTTGAGCGATCCATCAAAGTATATCTTCCAGTGATCTGTGATTGCCTTGGATTGCTTCTGATTGATTTTTGTCCATTATGCTACAAAGTCGCTTAGTACTTGAGATTTGATGGCTGTTTTTAACTAGAATTCTAGATTCAATGCCCCGAGTTCTACTGCCCACTTTGATATCCTTCCTATTGCATCTCTGTTTTGTAAGATGCCGGCCAAAGGAAATTCTGTCACCACTGTGATCTTGTGTTCATGAAAATAGTATCTCAACTTTCTTGAGGATAGAAGAATTGATAGAGTAACTTCTGCACGTGTGGGTATTTGACTTTTGATTCTGTTAATACTTCGCTCACATAGTAGACTGGTCTCTATACCTTGTATATATGTCCCGGTTCTTCCCTTTCCACCATAATAGTTGTGCTTACCATGTTATTGGTAGCTGAGATATATAGTAGCATGTCTTCCTTTTTTATTGGTGGTACCAATAATGGTGATGACGCCAAGTATTCTTTTAATTTGTTAAATGCATTTTGGGCTTTTTGTGTCCACTCAAAATTGCCTATTTTTTGAGTAGCTTGAAGAAAGGTATTACTTTTTCACCAAGTCAAGATATGAATCTGTTCAGTGCTGCCATACAACCTGTTAATTTTTAACATCATTGATGCATTTTGGTGGACCCACTTACATGATTGCTTTGATTTGCTTTGTACTTGCTTCAATGCCCCGGTTGCTGACTAGAAAGCCAAGTAGTTTCCTGCTGGAACCCCAAATACGCATTTGGTCAGATTTAGTTTCTAATTCCACTTCTTCAAATTTGTGAATGTCCCTTCCAAGTCTGCTATTAATGAGTCGGGTTCTTTTTGTTTTGACCACCACATCATCTATATACGCTTCTGCGTTCTTGCCGATATGATCTCCCAAGCATGTTTTTATTGCTCTTTGATATGTTGCTCCTGCATTCTTTAACCCGAAAGGCATCGATTTGTAGCAATATGCTCCGAAGGGTGTAATGAAAGATGTTTTGCCATGGTCTTCTTCTCTGAGTGATATCTGATGATAACCGAAATAGCAATCTAAGAACAATAGTAAGGTTGATCGATCCTTGGCGGGCCGTAGAGATCCTTTGTATAGTATCTGTAGAGGTCTGTGTAATCAAGACACATGCGCCACTCAGTCGATTTCTTTTTCTCCACAAGTACTCGATTTGTGAGCCAATCGGGGTTTAATATCTCTCTAATGAATCCGGCTACCATGAGCTTGGTGAGTTCTTTCTTGATTGTTGCTTTTCTGTCTGGTACAAACTCTAGCTTCTGTTTCACGGGTTTTGTTCCCTTGTTAACGTTAAATGTATGCTCACCCAAAACTCTTGGGACTCCTGGCATGTCAGCTGGCTTCCAGGCAAAGATATCTTTGTTGTCCCTAAGAAATTTGGTGAGCGTGAATTCCTATTTAGGATTGAGTTCTGCACTGATGATTGTCATCTTCTTGGGATCACCAGTCTGTAGGTCTATTTTTTTGGAAAAGGTCTTTCTTGGCTTCTTTGTAGGGATTTCTTTTTTGTTTGGGTTCATCTCCATTGCTAACATTGTTATCTCTCTTCTATTGTTGGTCTTGTATCTTTTCTAATATCTGAATTGCTTGCACGTCACATTCATAAGACTTCTTGAGATCACCTCTTAGTGATAGTACTCCCTTAGTTGTGGGCATCTTGAGTAGCAAGTAAGGATAATGTGGGACTGCCATGAATTTGGTCAATGCTGGTCTCCCAAGAATAACATGGTAGCATGATTCAAAATCTGCTACTTCAAACTTGATGAATTCTGTGCGGTACTTCTCTTTTGTGCCAAAAGTGATTGGTAATGTGATCTGCGAGAACTATCCCATAGAATGGTGTGCTTGTTGGTAAATCATTCCCTCGCAATCTAGGTTCATTTTCTTCAATGTTTCAGAAAAGATGATGTTTAGTCCTGCCCCTTTATCGATGAGTACTTTGGGTACTATGACCCCACTGTTGGTGTAAGTACCAGTGCGTAGCACCCTGCATTTGTTGTGCTTGTCCATTGATCCTCCCTTGAGAAGTTGATCGGGTACTCTAACCAATCTAGATATCTTGGTATTGCAGGTTTTGTTGCCATGATCGCTCTATGAGCTAGTTTTTCTTGTTATTTGCTTCTTGCTCAAGGTATTTTGTGAGAATATCATGTGTATTTATTGCTTGGCTTCTTGAAAATATTCCTCTAGTCACTTTTCTTCTTGTTTTGGCCTTTGTTCTTTATCTTTTGGGTATTCACCTCCTCTTTTGTACAGGTTGATGAAGTCATAACAAACTTTTAGCTTATGGCCTCTTCCTGGGTGCATGTAACATGGAGCATTCTCAAAATCTTCATATTGTCTGGTCTTCATTTCTGCTCTTTATTGATAATTCATGTTTTCGTTGGTGTTGTCATTGTTGTCGTTGTTGTTGTTGTAATATCTTCGTTTGTTATCTGTGGCAGCCACCATGTTGTCTTGTCTTGGCCTTTTATCGTTGTATCAGTTGCTGTTGAACCTGCTGTCGTTAAATCTATTGTCATTGAAATCTATTATCATTTAATCTGTTGTCATTGAATCTGTTGTCATTTCTTTCTCCTCTTCTCTTGGAATGCTCTCTATTTTTAGGGTACTTTCTTTGTGTTTTCTCCTCTGTTGAAATCAGTTTCTCAAAGGCTTCTTTGAACTCTTCATTTGTTTTGGGATTCTCATTGCAGAAACCTTGAATTGCCATCTTGTCCGGATTCCATTGCTAAATGCATCTATGACTTCTCTATCAGTGATGCCATGTACTTGTGCTCTTACTTTGCCAAATCTTCTATAATATTCAATAAAAGTTTCTCCCTTCTTTTGTCAAACTGCTCTCAGCTCAGCTGGGGTAATAAGATGTGTGATGATTCTGGCAAAGTGGTCACAAAATGTCTTCTTGCTAGAATGTAATTGTAACATAACAGCCCATATTGGGCGTGATGGCCCATTGGCTCTGATACCATATAGAGAAACACCGCACACCCTAATCAAGGGGGTGACCTTCCAGCACCTCCGGCGTCTTCGGCTCCGGCACCTCCGGCGCCATGGGGGGATGCGTTCGCTCCTTCCTTCTACACCGCCTACACCTCCGTCAACGTGAAGCAGCACGTCTCGATCTCCCTCAGCCTCAAGCGCCCCAACTACTCCAAGTGGAAGGCGTTCTTCACCGCCCTCTGTGCCAAGTACGGGCTACTCAGCCACATCGATGGCACGGAGGCCGCGCGCCCGGCTGACCCCACGTGGTCTCAGCCCGACCCTACATCCGTGGCTGGATGTATGGCTCCGTCGATGACACCATCCTCGACCTCGCCATGGAGCCCGATCAAGATGTGCGCGCCCTGTACGTCGTCATCGAGGCCCTGTTCCAGGCAAACAAGGAGCCTTGTGCTGTCGTCCTCGGGCAGGAGTTCCATACCATGTCCCAAGGTGATCTCTCCGTCAATGCCTATGCTCAGCAGATGAAGCACACCGCCGATGCCCTCTGGGAGGTTGATCACACCATCTCCCTCGCACAGCATGTGCTCAATCTCCTGCGTGGCATCAACCCACGTTTCGCCACCACCGCCAACATCATCGCCAACACGTCGCTGCTTCCCGACTTCAAGTCTGCCACGAACATGCTCCGCGTCAAGGAACTTTGTCTCGGCACCTAGGGCAAGGAGGCTTCGGCCTCAGCCCTTGCTGCCTCCAACACCTCCTCCTGCATGTCGCCGTCCTGCCGGTCCACCTCTTCTGCGACCTCCAACCGTGGGGGCAGTGGCAAAGGCAAGAGGGTAAGGCAAAGGTGGGTGCGGCAGCAATGGCAGCAGTGGCATCAGCAGCGGCGATGGGCGCAACCAATAGCATGGCGCTCCACAAGGCGGTTCCGACGGATGTCAGGCTCCTCAGCCGACCGGTCCTTGGGTCTGCTACAACCCTTGGGCCAAACCCTTGGGCCGCCCAGTGGCCTCCTCAGTAGCAGCAGTGGGGTGCGCCACCCTTGCCTCCTCCACAGGCACACACTGCCTTTGCGCCACCCTAATTCTCCACCGCCGGTCCCCTGGCATACGGGACCTGGGATCCGACCAGCCTAATCGCTGCCCTCAATCAGATGGCAGTTCAAGGGTCTTCCCCCTGGGTCATGGACAGCGGAGCGACATCCCACATGTCCTCCAACGACGGTATTCTTCTCTCTCATCTCCCGTCGCCACCGTCCTCCATTACGGTCGGCAATGGGCAATCTATTCCTGTTCTTGGTCGTGGCACATCTCTTTTACAAATAGTTGATCGTTCTCTTCATCTTGATAATGTTCTTGTCGCTCCACAACTCAGTCATAACCTGTTATCTGTTTGACAGCTTACTCATGACAATAACTGTTCAATTGAGTTTGACGCCTCTGGTTTTTCTGTTAAGGATCTCAAGACCAAGACGGTCCTCCTTCAGTGCAATAGCAACGGGGATCTCTACACCATTCCACATCACATGCCGCCTCGCTGTCACGTCATTGTCGTCTCCCCAAAGCTGTGGCACTCCTGCCTTGGTCATCTAGCACCCGCGGTCGTCGACACTCTAAATAAGCAATCAGCTATCCAGTGTAATAAAGCAGCTCGCCGCATTTGTCATGCTTGCCAGCTCGGCAAACACGCTAGGCTGCCTTTTGCTAGTTTGATCTCTAGTACATCAGCACCTTTTGAACTCGTTCATTGTGATGTTTGGACCTTTCCAGTTTTGAGTATTTCTGGCTATAAATTTTATCTTGTGTTAGTTGATGATTATACACATTATTGTTGGATGTTTCCTCTTCGCCATAAATCCAAAGTTCATGAACACATTGTTCAGTTTATTACTTACGCTCACACATAGTTCAGTTTTTCTGTGCTCTGTTTTTAGGCAGATAATGGCACCGAGTTCCTCAACAATGCCACCGCCACCTTCTTGGTTGGCCGCGACATCCTCCTTCGTACCTCGTGCCCCTACACATCCACTCAGAATGGCAAAGTTGAGCGCATGCTTCGCACTTTGAACAATGTTGTTCGCATGCTTCTGATTCATGCCGCCATGCCTCCCTCTTATTGGGTCGAAGCTCTCTCCACCGCCGTGTTCCTCATCAACCGACGGTCGTCCTCGTCCACAAATAACGGTATCCCATATCATCTCCTCCATCACAAGATGCCAGACTACTCCATCCTTCGGGTTTTTGGCTGCCTGTGCTACCCAAACCTTAGTGCCACGACTCGCCACAAATTATCTCCTCGCTCCACGGCATGTGTCTTCCTCGGTTACCCGCCTTCTCAGAAGGGCTACCGATGTCTTGACCTCTCCGATCGCAAGATCATCATCTCGTGACACGTCGTTTTCGATGAGACTCACTTTCCGTTTGCGACCTCCAAGCCCCAACCAGATTCTTTTGATTTTCTATTACAGGACTTACTCCCCGCGCCTTCTCCGTCCACCTCAGACGTTGGGCCATCACCGCCCATGGAGGATACCGGCGACCCCGTCAGGCTAGACCCCACCATCCTGTGGCATGGCGCTGCCTACCGGCTGCCCATGGCCCGTGCCCGGCTCCTTCAGCCGGCCCTCAGGCGCCCCTGCCGGCCGCCCCTGCACCATCGGCTCCGGCACCTCCTACGCTTGTAGGTGCTGGCGCCGCTGCCCCAGCTGCCGCCGTTGTGCCACCACAGCCCGGTGGCGGCCAACGGCCTCTTCTCGTCTACACTCGACGTTCGGTGCAGATCCCGCATGCCGCGCCTCCTCCAGAGACGCCATAGGCGGAGGTGCCTCGGGCACCAAATCCTCCACCACAGGAGACACGATCCCAGACGAGATCCTTGCCGCCATCTATCCAGCGCTACGGCTTCTCTGTGGCGTCGTCAACCCTGGCTTCTCCATTGCCCGCTAACTCTCGTGCCGCCCTGGCCGATCCAAACTGGCGGGCGGCGATGACCAAAGAATACAAGGCGCTCATGGACAATGGCACCTGGTGCCTCGTACCTCGACTGCCGCTTGCCAATGTCATCACTGGCAAGTGGGTCTTCAAGCACAAGTATCATGCTAATGGCTCCCTCGCTCGTTATAAAGCCAGGTGGGTCGTTCGTGGTTTTTCGCAGCAGTACGGCATCGATTATGATGAGACGTTTAGTCCGGTTGTCAAACCGGCCACCATCCGCGTCGTCCTCAGCATCGCTGCTTCTTCCTCCTGGCTGATTCATCAGCTGGACGTGAAGAACGCCTTTCTTCGTGGCCACCTGAATGAGACAGTCTACTGCCAGCAGCCGCCCGACTTCATCGACTTGGCAGCTCCCGACCATGTCTACCTCCTGCAAAAGTCCTTGTACGGACTCAAGCAGGCGCCTAGGGCTTGGTACCAGCGATTTGCCAGCTTCATCCAGCGGTCTGGCTTCACTGCTTTGATTTCCAACACGTCTCTCTTTGTTTACAAAGAGGGCGCCGACATCGTCTACTTGCTGCTCTATGTCGACGATATCCTCCTAACAGCTTCGTCGCCCGCACTACTTCGGCGCATCACCAGGCTCCTTCACTCTGAGTTTGCCATGACAGATCTCGGGGATCTCCATCACTTCCTCAAGATCTATTTTACTGGCAGCCTCTTCCTCTCCCAGCGCTAGTACACTGTGGATCTGCTCTAGCATGCCGGCATGACTGAGTGTCACTCTACAGTGACTCCTGTGGACACTCACGCCAAGCTCTCTGCTACGGACGGCGCTCTGGTGGAGGATGCTACCTAGTACCGCAACCTCGCTAGTGCTCTCCAGTATCTCACGCTGACTCGTCCAGACCTCGCCTACGCCGTTCAGTAGGTGTGTCTCTTCATGCACAACCCGTGCGAGCCTCATCTGACAATGCTCAAGCGTGTCTTGCGGTACATGAAGGGCACCCTGTCCACTGGGCTTCACATTGGCATTGGCGGCATCGACAGCTTGACCACCTACTCCGATGCGGATTGGGCTAGCTGTCTAGACTCTCGGTGCTCCACTTCAGGCTACTGTGTCTTCCTCGACGAAAACGTAGTCTCTTGGTCCTCCAAATGATAGACTATAGTTTCTCGTTCTAGTGCGGAGGCTGAGTATCGTGCTGCTGCGCACGCTTTGGCTGAGACTTGTTGGATTCGTCAGCTGCTTCAGGAGCTTCATGCACCCATCTCTTTGGCGACGATGTCTACTGTGACAATGTCAGCGCTGTCTACATGACTGCCAATCCAGTTCATCATCGTCATACGAAGCACATCGAGATAGATATTCACTTCGTCCGTGACAGTGGCCTTGGGACAGGTCCGGGTGTTCCACGTCCCATCGTCTCATCAGTTTGCGGACATTATGACCAAAGGGTTACCTGTATAGTTGTTTACTGACTTTAGGTCCAGTCTTTGTGTTTGTGACACTCCCGCTTAGACTGAGGGAGGGTGTTAGAATGTAATTGTAACATAACAGCCCATATTGGGCGTGATGGGCCATTGGCCCTGTACACATTGTAACCCTAGCCGATTAGGGTGTGTGGTGTTTCTCTACACTTCTGTAGGTCTCCCCAATGTTTGATAGATCCTGCTGGTAACTTGCCAAACCATTGGAGAGGCATTGCTTCTAGCGCCATTGGAAAGAACAGTGTTTTTAGGTCATCATCTCCACCAGCCAATTTCATTGATTGAGAGTAAATTCTAAGCCACTGTCTTGGTTCCTCTTTGCCATTGTACTTTGAGTGATTTGATGGTTTGAACTTTTGAGGTAGCTTCATTTTTTGTAGCCTTCCTGCGAAACATGGGAACCTATCTGTCGATGTTTTATCACCAATAGCCCACCACCGGGGTATCCAGGAGGGTGTTTTTGTTCGGAGGAGCTTGGCAGACTGTGGAACTCGGCGATTGTGGCAACAAACTTTGACGAGACAGATGATTTTATACTGGTTCGGGCCCTTGACTTGCGTTGAGTAAAGACATTTACGCCCAGTCGGCGTGAGACTGTTGCGTTGTATTGATGAGTATGAGGGATTGTGTTGTGCTGTGTACTTCGTAGACGTCGTGAGATGTGGTTCCCCCAATCTAGGGAGCCCTACCCTCCTTTATAAGTCCTAGGAGAGGCAGGGATCCTAGTCGGCTACGAAGTAGAGTTCCTAGTAGGATTGTAAACTAGTCCTAGTAGGATTACATGAAAGGAATCCTAGTTGGACTAGGTCTTCTTATCTCCTCTCTGTGGGAATCTCGTAGGGTACCCCGTCAACAAGCCCCCGAGCATTTCATGGTTGAGCTTTGGAAGCCGGGTTGTTTTAGACTTGCTTCGGGTTCTTCCAAAGTGAAACCTTGAGATGTTCTTCTTTTGGTTGATTTGTCTTGACTGGTGTGGACTTTTCTTCTTCCACTGTTGTCGTCTTCTCTTTTTAGTGATTGTAATTTGCAAAAATTGTACTCACTGAGTGTAGCCCCCGAGCCTCTTGCTTTATGGCACAAAAAGGTGGAGGGTCTTAGCTTGTTCTTCCTCCTTCTGGTCTTCAACTTGTTCTTTCACGGAGTGCAATTTTGGAATACAAGGCCCCCGAGCCTCTTGCTTTTTGGAATACAAGGCTGGAGGGTCTTGATGAGATTTTGATGTATGTCCTTGGTGGAGGTACTCCTGCAGCCCCCGAGCCTTCCCCGGGTTCTTTTACTTGGAAAAGAAACCAGGTGAAAGGTCTTGATGTGTTGTCATGTAGTCTTGAGCTTCGTCGTTGAGTCCAAGCCCCTGGGCGCTGTTGAAGTAAAGGCGAGCCCCTGAGCTTGGTGCTCAGGTTCTTTAAACTTGTCTTTATCTTTTTCCCACTTCTTTCGGTTTGTTTGCTGACTGATCCGAGTTCTTTTTGATCTTCTCTTGAGCCTTGACGCACCTTCTTCAGGTTATTTTCTGACTGATCCAGGTTCTTTTTGGTCTTCTCTTGAGCTTTGATGTACCTTCTTAGGGTTGTTTTCTGATCGATCTAGGTTCTTTATGATCATCTCTTGAGCCTTGATGTGCCTTGTTGTAAACAACTTTTGTATAAATGGATGCTTCTTCTTCATCATGAGTGCTTCTTTTGATTCTATGAATCTTCTTGATGTGCGGGCTTCATCCCGGCTCGTTTTCTGATCGGTTCGGGTTCTTTTTGAACTTTTCTTGTTTTCTATCCTAGTTCATTTGTGTTGCTTTTGGACTCCTCTTTTTGTCCTTGTTCCCGCAAAACTCTGTAAAAAACCTTTGGGTGACAGAATTGGATATGTGCAAATGAAATTTACTCCTTTTAAGGATACTTAGGCTATTTTAGCCTGGGTTTCTCCTGAACCCTCATTTGTTGCTAGCAGAAGTGTAGTGGCTAATGCTGAGCCAGTGTTGCTCTTGTCTTGAGTCGTGCTGCATCATGCCGCAGCATAATGTATGTCTGATCCTGAACCCGCACGGTATGCTTGAGTTCAGCCCAGCATGTTGTATCATGAAAGAACTCTCTGGTCGTGAATCGACACTAGTGCCCTAATTCACCCCAGAGAGGCCCGGTCCTGAATCGACACGAGTGCCCTGATTCAGTCCGGTGCTCTACATCACATCACAGGCAAGGGGGCCAAGAATCCTAGACCGACACGAGTGCCCAGATCCCGCTGCTTGTAGAAAAAAGGTCTTGACTCCCGAACCAGCACTATGTGCCAGGGTTCAACTGCATCACATCGCAGTAAACTCTCTGATCGTGAACCGACACGAGTGCCCTGATTCACCCCAGAGAGGCCCGAGCCTGGACCGACACGAGTGCCCTGATCCAGCCCAGTGCTCTGCATCGTGTCACAGGTAAGAAAGAGGGGATGCCAAATATTCCTGGACCGAAACGAGTGTCCTGATCCCGCTGTTGCGAAAGGGTTTGACTCCCTAACCAGCACTATGTGCCCGGGTTCTTCTGCACCATATGGCAGGAAAACTCTCTGATCGTGGACCGACACGAGTGCCCTAATCCACCCCAGAGAGGTCTGATCCTGGACCGACATGAGTACCCTGATCCAGCCCGAAGCCGTGCGCCGGGCGGCAAGCTTGACCCTAAATGCGACACTATGTACTCCGATTCAGGCAGACAAGCTGTGAGATCACCTCACAGTGCGATTCTTGAAGTGGCATTATATGCCCGAGTTCTTGTCGTGCATCGCATCTCGTCACAAAGAAGGTTGATCAATGAACCCACAAGGGATGACGAGGAGTTCTGAGAGCCACATGCTCTAGGTGATTGCTTGATCGTTGAACCCACAAGGGACGGCGGGGAGTTCTTTTAGGAAATGAACTTGTGGGAATAGTAGGTCTTCTTTTTTGTGCCGTCTTGATGACCTGCTCTATGTCTTGATGTGGCGAATAAGCTGGCTTTGTGAGCCTCTTGTGTGTCATATTATTCAGAATTGGGGCTCTGATCTTCTTCATAAATGTGCAGAGAGCTCGGACTCTGCCCCATCGCTGTTTGTTCTCCGTCTTCTCGAGGATGCTTATAATCCTTTTTGGTGAAGCATGTGCAGAGAGCTATGACTCTGCTCCATCATTGATTGTCCTCCTTCGTGGGGATGCTTGATGATCGTCTCTGGCGAGGTTCTTGAGAGTTCAGGGCTTCGGGTGGACAATCTCTTCACCGGAGACGCCATATCACCCCCACCCTGGAACCTCTCAAGAAATTTGGGCTCGGAAACCCCCAAGCGTTGACTTGGTTTTGTTGTCGAGTTGTTGCAAATAGTATGTTTGAGTGGTTGTCACTCAAACGGCTTGGTTGTGATCTGCTTCTTATTTGGATGATTTGACGTGACGCCAAGCAGGCGCCGGTATGTTGATTCCCGATGCCGTCAAATCTTTTGCGTAGTTGTGTGCGCGCTGAGTCTTGCTAGCTTGCTTCTTCTTCACGTGGATTGGCCTTGTAGCTTGCTTTTCAAGGTCTCAAGAACTCGTCCTGGTTTGTTGTAATATGTCAGGTTGTCGTTGGACGAGCGTATTTGCGCGCACGTTGCTTATTTCACTGCTTGCTTGCTTCTTAGCCTTGCCTCCTGGCTTTCTTGTTTCCATCCGTCGATTCTTGACGTATAAAGGTTAGATCTCCGGGTTCCTTTCTTCGCACTCTGGGCTCATCCCGGGTTCCTTTCTCCTGCTATGAACAACAAAGAGACAGGCTGCAAGCATAAAACTGTGGAGTCGTTGGGTTGGTGTGACCGTAATGCCAGATAAATAATATTCAAAAATATATAAAAATTAAATATTAAGGCGTGACTTAGCTTGACTGTCGTAGTCGAGTTGTTCGGACGAGTAGTCTGGTACTGCGTCCGGGTTGTTGGCGTAGCATCCGAGTTGATGGAAGTAGAGGTCCACAACTTGCTTGATGTAGTCGAACAGCTTGGAGTAGTCGGACAGCTCGGATATGCGTTGATCTGTTGCATGTTGGCTTCGAACAACTCTGATGACTTCAAGAACTCGAACTGGCTTGTCTTCTGTTCGTGTCCCTTCTTGCATATATTTCGAGGCTTCTTCTATAATTAGCTTGCATCGTCGTCGTGAATATGGGCATGGCCTTCCTTGCTTTTGTCTCCGTGCACGCATATAAACATATATGCCTTGCTTGCCTTGCCTTGCCTTGCTCGTACTGCATCTTTGCTTGCTTTGCTTCATCTTACGTGTCTCATGCATGCTTGCTTCCTTCGTAAGCATGTATTCCTTTTGGCCGTGTCTCCGTATCCAACTTGAACTTGGTTTGCTTTCTTGGTGTTCGGACTCGTTCTGCATACTCCCGTGCGCCGCACGCCTTCTGGTATTCTTTATTCTGCCTTTCTAGGTCTGTGCTGAATTTTTCCCGTATATGTGTATATGTTCGGTATATATATTTGGGAAAAAGCTTCCTGAACCCTTGCATGTTCGTGTAATGCCCACGCAAATATCCAAGTTTTTGCTTCCTCGTAGGTGTACATCTTCCAATAATCAGGTTGCCAGCTGTACGGACTCCTTGCTTGCATGTTTGTCGTCCTGGTATTTGGGCAGAATATGGATATGTAGGATGTCGTGTCGGAGACGGATACGGTGATCCAATTCGATTTGCGCTCTGACTGGATCCAGATCGTGTCGTTGTGCATCATGTCGAGTTGGAGTAGGAATCCCACGCAGTCGCGTTCCGCCGACTCTCGGCGAGTTGATGAAATTCTGATGTTTTGTCGATGAAGAGGTTGGTCTTGTGCATGCCTGGATGGTGCTGATGATGATGGTATTGTTGCTGGTGTAAGAGTACTTCCCCAACGACAGCTTGTACGAAGAGTTGGATACACAGAGCCATTGTCGAGAACGTGTAATTGATCTTGTAGATTGGCCAGAGCCATTGACGGCGAGGGATGAAGAGCGCCACAGCGTGTTGTCAGCGAGAGCCGACGACTGCTGCGACAAGATGTTGATGAGGTCGATGAAAGACGTAGCGGGTTGTCGACGAGAGCCGACGAGTGCCGCGACGAATCTTGATCTTGAGGTCTTACGAGCTGCCGCAACTTGTCGACGAGGGCCGACGAGTTGCCGTTGAAAAAACTCATCTTGAAGGTGTGGTCCGCCGAACTCTCGGTGTATAATCCACCGAAGGCCCCCACCTGGCGCGCCAGCTGTAGATGTTTTATCACCGATAGCCCACCACCGGGGTACCCGAGAGGGTGTTTTTGTTCGAATGAGCTTGACAAACTGCAGAACTCGGCGGTTGCAGCAACAAGCTTTGACGAGACAGACGATTTTATACTGGTTCGGGCCCTCGACTTGCGTCGAGTAAAGACCTTTACGTCCAGTCGGCGTGAGCATGCTGTGTTGTATTGATGAGTATGAGGGATTGTGTTGTGCTGTGTACTTCGTAGACGTCGTGAGATGTGGTTCCCCCGATCTAGGAAGCCCTGCCCTCCTTTATATAGTCCTAGGAGAGGCAGGGATCTTAGTCGGTTACAAAGTAGAGTTCCTAGTAGGATTATAAACTAGTCCTAGTAGGATTACATGAAAGGAATCCTAGTTAGACTAGGTCTTCTTATCTCCTCTCCGTGGGGATCCCGTAGGGTACCCCATTGACACTATAAGAGTCTGTTCTTTTGTAGTCTGGTGATGGTGTTCTTTTATATTGGGTTCTATTGTCCATTAGTCTTGAGGGTTCTGGTCTTCTTTGGGTTGGGTGGGGTCGGGTTCTTTCTGCTCTTGGGCCAGGGCGTGTTGATTGATTGTTTGCCTGGGCTCTCCTTACGTTGCTACTTTCTGGCGGCCCTATTCTTTCAAAGATAGACCTGCGTAGTTGATCTCCTGTGGGTTTGTTGTTTGCTGGTTGTCCACCTTGTACCCCGGGTTCTTTTTGAATTGCTACCTTCTCTCTTTCAGCTTCTTTAAGCTTTTTGAGTTCTTTTTCAAGCTCATTGATCTTGTCAGCATTTGTTTCCTCAGCGACTTCTTTTTTTGCCTTCTTCTTCTTGTACTAAAAGAGTTCTGCCTTATACTTGTCCCAAGCTTGCTTCTTTTGTCTTGCCTTGTTCTTGCGACTAAGCCTTTGCTTGTTCCTCCGTGTTCTTGCTGACTTTTGCTCTTCGATTTCATCTTCACCTGATGCATCTATTTCTTTGCCTGCGGCTATCACTAAACTTTTGCAAGAGTATGCTGATGTTTTTTTCAAAAGAGTTGACCTAATTCCTAGAGCTTCCTTGCCCAACCATGCATCATATAGGACCAATCTAGAAGAAACAAAAGAGATTCAGTGCCAAGTGAAAGAACTACTCGACAAAAGTTATGTGCGTGATTTCCCTCGGACCTTGAGTTCCTATGCTTTTAGTTCCAAAAAAAGATGGATCATGGCACATGTGTGTAGATTGCAGAGCGATAAACAACATCACAATCAAGTATCATCATCCTATTCCTAGGTTAGATCATATGCTTGATGAATTGAGTGGCTCAATTATGTTCTCTAAAATTTGTGTAGTGGTTACCATCAGATTCGAATGAATAGGTGATGAATGGAAAACAATGTTTAAAACTAAGTTTGGTTTATATGACTGGCTAGTCATGCCCTTTGGATTGACTAACGCACCTAGCACTTTCATGCGATTAATGAATGAGGTTTTATATGCATTTATTGGCAGATTTGTGGTGGTATATTTTGATGATATCTTAATATATAGTAGATCAAAAGAGGAACATCTTGAACATTTGCGTTCTGTTTTTAATGCTCTACGAGATGCATGTTTGTTTGGAAACCTTGAGAAGTTCACCTTTTGCATAGACCGAGTTTATTTTCTTGGATATGTTGTGACACTGCAGGGAATCGAAGTTGAAGCCAAGGTGGAGGCCATACATAGCTTGTCTGTTCCCTCCACGGTCACACAAGTGTGAAGTTTTCTAGGACTTGCCAGTTTCTACCGTCGATTTGTGAAGGACTTCAGCACCATTGCAGCCTCGCTGGATGAGCTCACAAAGAAAGGTAGAACATTCATGTGGGCTACAGCCCAATAGGATGCTTTCAACATGCTCAAAGATAAGTTAACTCATGCATCATTCTCCAACTTCTAGATTTCAATAAAACTCTTGAGCTTGAATGTGATCCTAGTGGAATTGATTTGGGTGGTGGGCAGCTACAAGATGGCAAATCTGTAGCATATTTCAGTGAGAAGTTGAGTGGGTTGAGTCTGAAATATTCTACCTATGATAAGGAACTGTTTGCTTTAGTTTGAACTTTGGAAACCTGGCAACACTATTTATGGCCCAAAGAATTTGTTATACATTCTGACCATGAGTCCTTGAAACACATTCAGAGTCAATCAAAACTAAATCATAGGCATGCTAAATGGGTTGAATTCATTCAGTCTTTCCCTTATGTTATCAAACACAAAAAGGGTAAACAAAATATCATTGATGATGCTTTGTCTAGGCATTACACCATGCTGTCCCAACTTGATTTCAAAATATTGGCTTGAAACAATTAAAGAACAATATGCTCATGACGATGAATTCAAGGATGTGTTGCTGAATTGTAAAGTGGGTAAAACTTGGAACAAATTTGTCCTAGTTGATGGGTTTGTTTTAGAGCTAACAAGCTATACATTCCGGTGCGTTTGTTATTGTTACAAGAAGCACATGGAGGACTCATGGGACATTTTGGTAAGAAGAAGATAGAGGACTCCTTTGCTAGTCATTTCTACTGGCCCAAAACGAGGAGAGTTGTGGAGAGGTTCATTGCTTGCTGCACAATATGCTGAAAAGCTAAGTCATGCCTTAATCCTCATGGTTTATACATGCCTCAACCTGTTCCAAGTGCACAGTTGGAAGATATTTCAATGGACTTTATTTTAGGACTACCTAGAACAAAGAAGGGGAGAGATAGCGTGTTTGTTGCTGTGGACAGATTTTCTAAAATGGCACATTTCATACCATATCATAAGAGTGACGATGCTACACAAGTTGTTGATTTGTTCTTTCATGAGATTATTCGTTTGCATGGTGTGCCTAACACCATTGTTTCTGATTGGGATGCAAGATTTCTTAGTCATTTTTGGAGAACTTTATGGGCTAAGCTAGGGACTAAGCTTTTATTCTCCACTAGTTGTCATCCCCAAACTGATGGACAAACTATGGTTGGAAATAGAACTCTATCTACTTTGCTTCATTGAGTTTGCTTATAATCGTTCCCAACATTCTACCACTAAGAAAAGCCCTTTTCAGATTGTGTATTGGTTTGTGCCACGTGCTCCTATTGATTTGTTGCCTCTTTCAACCTTAGAAAGAGTGAACTTTGATGCCAAACAACGTGCTAAACTGATCTTAAAATTGCATGAAACTACTAAAGAGAAAATAGAGTACATGAATGCAAAGTGTAAACTGGCAGGTAGCAAAGGGAAGAAAAATGTCATTTCTGAACCTGCTAGTTTGCCTCCATTTGAGAAAAGATAGGTTCCCTGATTTGCAAAACATTTAGTTTCTACCTAGAGCCGATGGTTCGTTTAAAGTGTTAGAAAGGATCAATGATAATGCATACAAACTTGAGCTACCTATAGATTTTGGGGTTAGCCCCATGTTTAACATTGCAGATTTAAAGCCTTATTTGGGAGAGCAAGATGAACTTGAGTCGAGGATGACTCAAATGCAAGAAGGGGAGGATGATGAGGACATCCCTAACATTGATAAAACCATGCCTAATGCTCAGCAATGACCATTGACTCAAGCTCGAGCATGAAAACTTAGTGAGCACGACAACTCAATTATCAAGCAAAGTCGCTCCTCACTGTCTAAATAAGTTATCCACTGAATGGGGTACTATTAAATCCTTGTGATGATTTTCTTATACTTAGAAACTTGGGACATGAACCAAATTGGAAGGAGAGCAACCACCACAATGGACAAGTGGAAGAAGGCCTAGGCAAGGGAAGGAAAGGACCTAAAGAGCAGATTGTAGGTTCGGACGGCAAGTTCAGAATTCCAGGCAAAGGAAACTTTAGAAGGACATAACTCTTTACTCTGAAATGTGGTTGGAGACCCATGAGCACTTGTTTGAAAGCTCAAGAAGTCTAGTTTCACATAAATCAAGCAACACCGTCAGATTCCATTCGAGTCGCCAACAGCAGAGAGTATGTCGAACTTCCAACCAGTGAGTTGGGCCTTGTATCTTTGTAGAGCCCACTAAGGGAGCATCCTAGTTAGGGTTTTGTTGCCTTCCTACCATAAAAGGACAGCAACAACTGTCAAGATGAACTTGGGGTTTGTTTTGTTGTAAGTCTAGTTGTTGCTACTTTCTTACTAGCACGTGGGTCAATTAGACCGCCCGTTTGCTTGATTGAAGACCCCAACTTGTGATTCAGATCTGTGAGTTATTTGCTTGTCTATCTTGTTCTTGGCACGGCAAGAATAACACAATAAAAAACAGTGTACCTTTTGCTAAGGCGCAACCCTTGTGGTGTTGTAGTCAAATAGCCAACGTTGAATCCACACCAAATCGAGTTATCCCCAACTCTCATCGAAGATCAGGGACAAACCCTAACAGGTTCTATTCAAAAGGATTCAAGCTATTGTCGCTAAGCGCTCACAGCAAGTGTCCATCAAATCATCCAAGCAATCGAGACCCTATCCTTATTCCGCAATCAATTGTGCTGCCAAGTTCTCCTTGTAGGAATACATCCTATCATCCGAGGAATTGAGGGCCTATCCTCATTCTGCAATCAATTCAACAAAATTCCTATGACAACGGCATAACATCGAGATATATATCCAGTAGAGGCAGGAGCTTACCGGCATAGGTGTTTAGGAAGAGTGGTGGGTGATGAGGTCATCCTAGGGTACCCGACGGCCAGTGGCCTGGCGAGTTCAAGCTGTCGAAGTCGAAGGTCCAGAAATGTAACACCCTACTTTTTTCAAAACTAATATTTTATTAGGAATAGAAAATTTTGACATCAACTTATTTGCAAACGCAGCAAGAATGACTATCACATATCACAAGAATAATTAAATAAATCATTAACAAAATAGATGAACTAATTAAACATCAAATCCAAGCGTGACGCCACATGTTTATAACATCTCAGCAACGTAATTTATTTAACTTCGGCAACACTCTAATTTAGACAAAGTGCCATATTGCAAACTGAATTCTTAAAACATAAATATTTATTCTGGTGATGATGAAGTGACGTGTGTGTATCGAAGTCCCAAGCCCATCATGCTTGTCAAAATATGTTAATGCGCCAATAAAGAATTAAAGGGGTGACATAAACTCAACAAGCAACGGCTATGAATATAAACACATCTCACAATTTTTGAGTTATTAACTTTAAAAATATATGCGCATCCATAAAGATGAGAAAGATATCACACAAATAAATTATGCAACTCCATATTGTAGCGACATTCAACATTCGTCATCCAGATATTAATATTCTCCAAGTCATCATGTAAATGATGTATGCATGCCATGATGCAACACCATTGAGAGTTTTGTGTTGGACCATGCCTGTACCGGTACTAGCCACGGCACGATGACGGTGATCGGCCTTTAACGACATATGAACATGCATATGTATGCATATGAATGGTCATGTATGCATAGCTCCACAGTACAACAAATATAATGCAATATAATTTGCATCTGTCATCTCATAGCGACAAGCGACATCGACATGATAAATAAGTCCATCCAGAATGTAAAAGTAAGCAGGTATAAAAGTAAATCATATTATTAATCTTGACATAGTGTACTTTATTAATTTTCAAAAAGATGCAAGACATGAATATAAATATAGCATTGACCGCACCCTTACGTTACTTGCCTTTTCACCGAAGAAAGCAACCTCGACAGGCACGTCAAGCACGGTTACGAGAACCACTTCCTGGTAAAGATAAATATATGGAACCACTCAATAAATCATGTGTAGCATAAAAAGAGTAGATACACGTATCTAAGCTTAGTTGATCACTCCCCACAATTTATAGTTGCCAAAGAAACCACTAAAGTAATAATAAATATTGTCGAACAACAACAAATCTCTATTTTCAGGGCAGACACTTGTTATTTTCATAACTATTTTTGTATAACAGCAAAACATATCATTGAATACAGTAAAGTCATCTACATAAAATTCTCTACAATTTTGGTATTCATCATAAAATTTAATTCGGCTGTATACTATTTTTAATTGGAGCCACAAGCACAACTACTATATCTGCGGATTCTGAAACGGCATAACTGCGAGACTTAGGAAGTCCAAACTTATCTATCCTTGATAAACCATGTTCAGGTAATGGCAAGACCAAAAGAAATATTTACTAATTTGCCTGTTGCACTATGTAGATCCACCTCTAAGATACAAAAATTCTAACCGGAACAAAAACCCCCGTACAGAAATGTCCTTTGCCATCTACAGGTTTCTAATTTGACTTGATCCTAAATCCAATAGGTTTCTAATTTGACTTGATCGGAAATCCAATAGCAGTCCAACAATGATTGGGAGGAAACTACAAGAAGAATTCTGATCTGATAATTACCTATACGGGAGACCCTCCTTTGGTCCCTCCTCTCTGGCTGCTACATGGTCTCCAGAAACTACAGCAATTGCGTTCTACAGCCAAGAAGAAGGCAACAAGAACGGATGAATAGCAGCGGCAACGATCCAGTTCTTGCGCTGAGGTTGGAGAGGAAGATCAAAACCTTGGACACAAGCAATGCCCTATCACCTAGGAGAGTAGAGCGCTAGCACCGTCTTCATGCGACTGGCTGGGAGAATTGAGGGCCGCCTCCAAGTCCTCAGAACCGAGAAGTTCCGATCGGCAGGGAGAAGGAGAGGTTACGGTAGATTTTTGAGGAGTGGATACGGTAGATTTTCATTTTGCCATGCATGAACTCCTAACCACTCAACGTCCCTAAATAGTCTATAATTAGGACTTTGCTTTCTCCCTCTTTAAGCCCATTTGGCTTAAAAAATTATGTTTAATTATTATTTATTCTTTTATATTACATTTCCTTCCTTCACTCGGTCAAAGCACCACAGGGCTCGGACATTTTCTCACCGTGACATGCACGGGCGAAACACGACCACAAGCACACAGACCACTCCTATATTTGGTTGCATGCAAGGATGGACACGGCATTCTTCTTTCTGCTGGATGACGAGCAAAGAGAGCACCGGCACTTTTCTCACTCATCTATTTTTAGCCTTGTAAAACGTTATCTCATCCAACAAGGCCAAACTGAATTATTATTTATTTCTTTATGTTTAATTATTATTTATCCCTTGATGTTACATGAAGTCATAGGGGCGCAGGAGGAGGCTCAACGCCGCCCGACAACGACGGCCCTACGTGGCATTGCCCCTCCTGGTGGAGGCCCGTGCGTCCTTGGGGTCTGCCTCAAACTGCAGCGTCCACACCGCACCGTTGTTTTCCTGCTACGTCCGTCGTCCTCATCGCGGCACCAGCGGTCGGATTAGGTATGGGTGGCACCGGCAGCAGCAAGCCGCTACTTCTCCTCGGTAACTACCACGGGCGTTCGGTCCTCCTGCACACCAATCCACAGGCCCCATCAGCGCCTCCATCCCTCCCGCATCGCAGATTCCCAAGCGCATAGACCCTTACCTACCTAGGGTTTTAGGAGCGGGGAGGTTACTACGGCGGCAGATTCAGCTCGAGGGCATAGATCTTGACTGGACTGGCGTCAACACACCCTATCAGCTTGATCATTTTTTTAAAGAACTTGCAGCCGTGTGAGATCGAACCGAGAGGTAATGGGGCACGTTTGAAGCTTCACGTGGGTAGGCGGGCGCGGGGTGACTGGGTGAGGGGGCGAATGAAAGTGCATCTAGCCCTTTAGTGGGTTTTGGTGAATTGATTGAAAACATAATTAAAGGTCTAATAAGTTTGCTAAGTGTTGAACAGGAAATTGAGTCTATTGCATATACTTGTGAATTGTATATTAACAAGTATATCAAAGGTTTAGCAAGCAAGCAAACTTGATGGTATTCCACATTGTGTTGAGATAAAAGGCAAAAATCGTGTATTGTTGTATCGGAAGATCATGGAAACAATCTAACTTAAGGAAACGACAACAATGCAAATGGAATCAATGAAATGACTTCTATATTGTGGGATATCATAGCATCATATGAAAGCAAGCATATTTGGCAAATGGCAAATGAGACATGAGTTGATGATTCTGGATTGGTCCCTATAATGGCTTGCTTTCCATGAATAGAAGATTCAAGTAAGTATTAGGAATGTCAAGCCAAAATAGAACGGATTTGTGAATTGGCTTGACCATATTGATGTTGATCCATGTATGTCTATATGTGAGTCAAACTGAAGCTTGATTGATATCAACGTATCTAGAAGATATTCACACAATGATCAAAATATTGAAGAAATGGTTATTCAATGTATGCTTAATGTGATGTGACTTGAGTATAGCTTGATAAGGTGAAGATAGCAAGGAAAGGGCTTCGAGGTACTAAGCGAAGGTGAAGGGCAAGTGACGGCTTGGGGACCGGGGTACCATGGCTATGGTGAAGAAGAGAGTACTTGCATTTAGTTGAGGAACTAATCAAGCTATGAGAAGTCATATTATATTGAGGATCAAATCATTAGTGGAAGTGACCTGAAGCCATGAAGATGAACTCATGTATATGGATATGGCTCAAGTCACATGATCAAGGTATAATGAGAATGAGAATGAGAAAAATATTCGATGGTACAGACCCTAATGATGCATTGAAGTGGCAACCAGCTCAAAGGCATTTGTATTCTTTTATGTTTTGAATTGAGTTTACGATAAGCCGTACTATTAAGGGGGACTCCACTCTTTTATGTTTTGAATTGAGTTTACGAAAAGCCGTACTATTAAGGGGGACTCCAAGATAATTGGTCAACTATTGAACCAAATGCTCATATTCTGAAAAACACAGTCTCATACCATCACCAAAACAGCCACTAACACATTTCATATCTTTGTGCTGATTTCGGGAGTGCAGCAGTGCTGCACTTCAAAGTGCCATTGGGCCCACGGGGTATTTATACCCACTTGGGCCGACCTATAACGGTTAGCTCTTCTTCCCCAATGTTCATTTCATTTAGAGCTCAACCAAAAGCTCACTTCTGTCCCCTCCATTGTTGCTCCTCCATCTCACAAGCAAATCCTTGATTTCCACCATCAAATCTTGAGAGAAAAGGAAACAAACTTCGATTAGAGAGCAGATCCACTGATTCCCAACATCAAAAGAGCACTTGGTTTATGTTTGGCTGGCGGTTCTAAGGTTTGTTACTCTTGGAGCTTGCTCCTAGCCGGCTAGGTGTCACCCTAGAGCTTGCCAACTTCGTGTGGTAGCCTACGGAGGTTTGTAACCATCTCCTGCAGCAAAGAAACTCACCCCTCATCTCAAGAGTTCATTCTCTTGACTTGAAAATGAGGAAATAGCTAGCCTTTGTGGTAAGCTCAATCCTTTTGTTGATACCTCAACAACATGGACATAGGCAAGCCTTTTGAGGTGAGCTGAACCACGGGATAAATCCTTATTGTTGTTGAGGATATATTTGGTTTTGTGATTGATCTACTTGTGTAGACTTGTTTCTATCCTTTCAGAGCTCAATTTGTGATCCACACGTGTGCAGGAAGGTGAAAAGTTGGTAAACCAAGTCATAGCTTCAGCTCCTGTAGTTTACATTTCAGTTTATATACTCTTTGTATAGGAAAGGGCGGCATTGCTGCACTTAGAGCGGCAGTGCCGCACCTGAACTTTCATCTAAGTTCGAATTGAGTTTTGTAGACCTATTCACCCCCCTCTAGGCCTCCTAGGCGACATCAAGGACCTTTCAGCGAGAAGCATGCTTCAAATGTTCTATGACCATCAGATCTAATTTAAGTGTTGTATTAGCCCTTGATTTGAATGGAGGTAAATTTCTGTGTATGATTTTGTTGATATACGATAGTGACTACTCAGCGGGGAATACTTTTCTTGGTGGACCTAAATTTATTTGAGAATCCAATTATAGTAGAGATTAGGTATGGATGAGAGATATGAGAGGAGAAGAAAAAAAGAAGATAGAATAAATGTGAGAAATATATAACTCTTATAAAGATAAACAACACTAGGATAATTCTCTCTTCATGAAAGATGTCTACATCATTCCCCACTAAGTGACCTCACTAAATATTCTATCTATTCATGCAAGGCGTTCACATCATTTCTCACTAAGTCAATACAAGTTGTCTACATCATTTCCCACTAAGTCTATATCATCTATTATTAATTACAAAAAATGCTCAGTCTATCTCTATTAATGGAAAAGTCATCTACATAAGTTGTTTGTTTCATCACCCACTTCTCTATAATGTAATAAAATATTCTATTGATTTTTTCTATTAGCTTACCGACATTTACCATATCTGATACAATAACATAGCATGTAAGTCAAATTCAAACATATGTACATACGTGTGCAGAATATCTATAGTAATGCTATGTATTATAATAGATTTACTTTTAAAAAAATCCCACGACCGCGTGTGTCTCTACTATAATTGGATTCTTGAATAAATTTAGGTCCACCCACATAAACGTCCCCCGCTGAGAGATCCAATCTTAGTGTACATAGAAAATTGCAGACAAGAATTTACCTCCGTTAAAATTAAGGCCTCACGAAACACCAATGTTAGATCCAAGGGCTCACAGACGATGTTTGTCCAAGGCTTCTCACCCACCTCAACCTCACCCCGCCCTCCTCCTCCACGACATACAACACCCTAGCAAGTTTGAAACCTAATCTCATCGGAAAAAAAGAAAATAAATACATTGTAGGCATTGTGTGCCCCCTGACGCGGAAGAAAATAAAGAAACTGGCGAGGGCTGCCACCAAGATCTTCGCCACTCGCTCATCCCCCATGATCTTTGCGCCTTGGATCTAGGGGCCGAGAAGGAACGATGGTAGGGCACCCGGCGGCGATCACACGCGTGGTCGAGCCATCCACAGTTTGTCCATCGCACGCGCCAATCACGGCGACGCTGTGTCCATCATGATAGCATTGACGTGCTTGTCCATTTGATCGCGGTAACCATGATCGCGGCAAAACAGTGCCGCTGGACACCATCGTCGTCATTTCTTGGTGCTGTGCTGAGGTTGTGCAGGCTGCTGTCTTCCTCGGTGGAGGCTAAGCAGACATAGTTCAATACGAATCCGTGCACCGTGCACATCGCGTTATCTCGTGTGTACAGCTCCGAGCACCAAGCCCCTCGGGCGCCCAGGGTGCGTGGCTCCTAACTTATAGGGCCTGCTTGGTTGGTAGCAATATTTGCGCAACCAAAATCATGGCAAGCCAAAACTTTGGCTAGCCGACTTGCCAAAGTTTTAGCAAAAAATATGGGTGTGCATTTGGTTGATTGCCAAAATAAAGACTTGACAAAATTCTCTTTTATATAAAGTTTACGAGCATTCGAGAGACTTACCAAAACTTTGGCACAAAAATTGGTAATGCCAATTCTTTGGCAATTAACCAATTGATAATAATAATTTTGGCATGCCATGATTTTGGTTTGGCAAGATTTGGATGCCAACCAAGCATGAAATGAATGAGGTATATCAGTTATTATTTTTAGACTATATAGTATATAGTTATTTTTTTGAACTATATAACAGGGAGTTTGTTAAAATCGAAGCCGAGCCAAAAGTGATTGTAGACGTGTCCATCCGCTGGGGACCCACGCTAAAATCTTGAAGCCGAGCCAAAAGTGATTGTAGACGTGTCCATCGCCGGGGACCCGCCCGCACGGCCGCGCCCTGACCCCAACTCTATAACACCCGTGGGCAATGGCGATCGCCGGAGACGTGAAGACAAGGTGGATCGAATCTCTGGTGAGCAGAGGACTCCTCTGAACTCTCGCACAAATTTTTGATTAAGCAAAAGTCTGATCTGTTACACGCAACAGCGGCCCTATATGGCACACTGACTCGGCATGATGGCCCACTTGGCATACTCAAGCGCGTAGGCCCACATGTCATACACTGATGTAATAAATCACAAGGATAATAGAAATATGCCAACGGCTAAGGAAAACGTCTCCATGCTTTACGCCTTATGCGGAGCTGTAACACCTCCCCCGCCCGAAGATCCTACTTGTCCCCAAGCAGGCACCACTGGAAACCTGTTCTTCATTACATGATAATCTTCCCATGTTGTCGATGATACTGGGAGTCCAAACCATGCAATTAACACATGTGGAATAGTTGTGTTACCTTTCTTCACTAGGTGACGCTGTAGAATTGCTTCGGGTACTGCATCTGTTGCGTGAAGATCAGTAACTGATGGTAGTTCTGAGAACACAAGTGTATAGTCAGAGATGAATGGCTTAAGTTGTGAGATGTGGAAGACCGGATGTATCGCTATGGTCTGGCAGCTGGAGCTTGTATGCTGCTGCACCAATATGCTCTAACACCTTGTATGGCCCAAAGAACTTGAATGACAGTTTTGGGTAAGGACGATTTGCCACAGATGACTGTGTGTAAGGTTGCAGCCTCAACAGAACTTGATCCCCAACATGGAACTGTCTATCAATCCTATTCTAATCAGCTTGCATCTTCATCCTATTTTGGGCTTGTTCCAATCTTTGTTTTAGTAGTTGGAAGTGTGCTTCTCGATTGTCGATGACTTCCTATACTTGAGGAGGTGTATCCAAAGTCATTAAGGGTGGTGCTCCTAAGTTTAGCTCACAACCATACAGTGCCTTGAAGGGAGAGCAGCCCAGGCCACTATAATAAGAGGAGTTATACCATAGCTGAGCTAGAGAGAGCCAACTTTTCCAAGTTTTGGGAGAGTCTTGTACAGCACAGCGCAAATACATCTCCAAGCACTGATTGATGCGCTCATTTTGGCCATCGATTTGGGGTGATAAGCAGTGGACAAATTAAGCTTCACTTTACAGAGTTTGAAGAAAGTCTGCCAAAGTGCACTGACAAACACCCTATCTCTGTTAGCGACAATGCTTCTTGGCAACCCATGTAGCTTCACTATCTGCTCCATGAACAACTGGGCCACAAATTACTGATATATATGGATGCTTCATCGACAGGAAATGTGCAAATTTAGTGAAACGTCCACCACTACCAGTATCACATTATACCCTTCAGACTTGGGAAATCCTTCTATGAAATGCATGGACAAATCTTGCCAAATACCTAAAGGAATTGGTAGGGGTTGCAGTAATCCAGCAGGGTGATCATGAGAATGTTTTGCTTGCTGACAAATGCTACATTGCTTGACAAAGCTATCCACATCATTTTGCAGCCCTCTCCATGTAAATAGATTCTTGAGCTTATGGTAAGTTGCATTTACTCCTGAATGACCCCCAATTGCAGAAGAATGAAATGCAGAAATAAGTTTTGTCTACGGAGCGTGTTGTTACCTATCCAGATCAGTGAGCCTTTCCTGATTAATCCTTTGTCCAAATGAAACCCATTAGCATCTGGACTAGCTATAGCCAATTGTGCCAACAACTCTTGGGCTTGAGCATGAGTGGCATATGAATTGAGGACTTCTTGAATCCATTGGGGTTGCACTTGAGAGACCATGTGTAGAGCTGTAAGGTGAGGGATTCTAGACAAGGCATCAGCTGCATGATTTTCTTTACCCTGTCTATATACAATCTTGAATTGTAAACCCATGAGTCTGGTCATTGCTTTCCTCTGCATATCAGAATGGAGACTTTGTTCATTGAGGTAAGACAGGGACTTGTGGTTAGTCAGTATCAGGAAGTCTTTCCTGTGCAGATAAGTCCTCCACTTTCAACTGCCATGATCAAGGCAAGAAATTCCTTATCAAGGATAGACAGATTCTTATGCTTATCTCCAAGTGCTTTACTGAGGTAAGCAATGGGTCTCCCTTGTTGCATTAGGACAGCTCCCACCCCTTCAGCACAAGCATCAATTTCGACCTGGAACTGCTTCTGGAAGTCAGGTAGTGCTAAGACAGGGGTGGTACTCATGGCTACCTTGAGGTTCTCAAAAGCCTCCTGTGCTTGAGCATTCCATTGGAATGTTTTCAGTCTCAGCACCTTGGTAAGGGGTTTAGCAATAGTGCCATAATCTTTGACAAACCTTCTATAGTATCCTGTCAACCCCAGAAATCCCCTCAACTCAGTCAAGTAGTGGGCACAGGCCACTGTAATGTGTCCTGAGTTTTAGCAGGGTCAGTGGACACTCCTTTATCAAAGATAATATGTCCTAAGTATTCCAAACTTTGTTGGGAAAAGAAGCACTTAAAAGCATTCAAGAATAGTTTGTTAACCCTCACGACTTCCAGCACTTGTTGAATGTGTTCCAAATGTTCATCTTCTGTTTTACTATAGATAAGTATGTCATCCAAGAATACTATGACAAACTTCCTCAAGAATGGTTGTAGGAGATGATTCATGATGCATTGAAATGTAGCAGGTGCATTAGTGACACCGAAGGGCATACCTTGAATTCATAATGGCCAGTATGTGTTTTACATGCTGTCTTGTACTCATCTTCAGGCAGCATCCTGATCTGGTGATATCCAGATCTCATATCCAGCTTGGTGAATAGCTTAGAGCCAGACAGTTCATCCAGTATTTCCTCTACAATAGGCATGGGAAACCTATTTTTGATTGTGAGGTCATTCAACTTTCGATAATCAACACAAAATCTCCACTGCCCATCTTTCTTCTTAACCAGCAGCATAGGAGAAGCAAAAGGGCTATGGCTGTGTGTGATAAGTCCAGCATCCAATAGATCTTTGACTTGTCTCTCTATCTCAGTCATGTGTTGTGGAGAATAGTGATATGGCCTAGCATTCACAGGTATAACATTTGGCAGTAATGGAATTGCATGGTTATATGTTCTTTGAGGTGGCAGATGTGTAGGCTCCTGGAAAACATCAGCATATTGTAACAGTAGATCCTGAAAGTAGTATTCCTATTGTCAACAAACTAAACAGGTGGAGATGCTGTCTATGGAGATTTCCTCACATGGCCAGAGCCCAGATATCATTCCCTTGGAAAGACTTGAACAATTGTTTAGCAGAGATTGCATTCAACGAAGGAGGTGTGGGTACAACCCCTTTCAACAGAATAGGTTTGCCTTGGTGGATAAACCTCATGGTTTTCAGTTCCTAATCAAATTCCATTGGATTGTACTGCTTGAGCCAGTCATACCCCAGAATAGCATCATAGGGCATTTTATCTAGGACAATCATATTGGTTCTAAAATTATGACCTTGAATATACCACTGCATGTTCTGCGCCTGACAAGAAGTAGTCATTATTCTATCATCTGCCAGCTTCACATGCTGTGTACTCATAGCAGTAGTGGGTAGATTAGTCAGCTACACAAACTTAGAATTCACAAAACTGTGAGTACTGCCACTATCCACCAGAATTAACATGGTCTTGTTCTGAACAATAGCTTTGAGTTGGATAGAATCATGAGACTCAGTACCAGCCAATGCATTCAGGGATAACTGACAGAAATTTTCAGTCGGTATGTCATCAATAGCCATTTCATTTAGTAGTTCTTCAGGTATCTCCCTATCCAGATCATTCACCATTAAGTCATTTGTCGGTGTTCTATCCCATGGTCAGAACCCCAACAAGTGATGATGTTGCATGCTCCCTAACCAGATGGTGATGCAAAGTGAGACACGGGGTTTATCCTGGTTTGGTCAAGAGAAGGCCCTATGTCCAGCGGGGGAGATGGTGTTGTATTGCCTTGCACCGAAGTGCTTGTACAGGGGGTATTACAAGCTTGCGGATGAGAGTGGGGATGAGGCAGAAGGCCTAAGTCTGGAGTGCTAGCCCTATGCCTTGTTAGAAGTTTTGATGCCTTAGTGTGTTGTGCGATTGTTGCCTGATGTCTAGAACTAGCCCTGGCATCCCCTTTTATAGGCCAAGGGGAGGCGTAGGGGTACAGAGAAGCCCTAGGATTGGCCTTCGGTAGGGCTGATATTAATGATGACACCGAGGGCATGGCGCTGGTCCTGTCGAGGTTACTGTAGAGGCGTGTGCTGGGCATGGCTTTCCGTCCTTCGGGTACATCACGGTGATGTCAGTGATGGTCGGTGACAGACCCTGATCCCTGTTGCGGGCGTGCGGATCCCTGTAGAGACGTGCAGGAGTTGTCGGAGTGTTGACCGGAGACGTCGGAAGTCGATTCGAGGGGTCGTCGAGGGGGTCGAGTCCCTGTGGATAAGACCGAGCTCCGGAAAATCTGATGCTGAGTGTTGTCACGTTGTGTTTCAAGGGGGCCTCGAGTGAGGCACAGTGCTAGGTACGGCGTAATAGTCCCGGTATGGTACGTCAGTGCCGGTTAAATCACTGCACATCCGGGGATGGGTAGTAAAAAAGTGGATTTGACCTCGGTACCTGGCTCCTGTTGATGTAGCTGTAGCCACGGGGTTAGGCGGGGGTGGTTGAGGCATTAAATGCTCCATGTTCCCCATACCAGAGTAGGTGGCTCAAGGGGCTCGGGTCTGTCGACGGGGGTCGTTCGTTCGGACGAATCTCCATCACTCGAGGGGGTCCCGTCGAGGGATCCTCGTTTGTGAGAGATACGATGCAGGCTTGTTCTGTCGTGGGCCGATTATTAAGCTTGGTGTGACAGTGCTCTGTGGGCCTTGGGCCGCGGATTCCTGTGGGATTAGTCATCTCTAACCGATGTGTTGGGGTATCCCTAATCTAGATACCCCACAACATTAAGATGTGGTTTCACCCTCTTTGCACATTTTTGAGCATGACCTGGTTCAAACTTCTCTCCACAAGAGTATCATAAGTTGTTAGCCTTTCTGTAGTCCTTGAGTTATTTATCCCTCCACAGGTTTCCATATACTCCAGCTAGCTTTGTAATCAGGCCTATTCTACACTGGTCTAGGCTATTGGTTTTTCTGCTGGTGCTTCAACTTGGCTCTGTTAATCATCTTTTGTTGGATTTTGGCTATGACAGCTGCCTTTTCAATAGTTTCAAGCAGTTGTGGTGCCACCACTGCCCTATGTCATCCTTTAACCCCCTCACATATTGGGTTGCAAAGAATGTATCATCATACCCTGATCCCAGCATGAACACATCATATTGCAGTGATTTCTATTGAGTAGTGTAGTCTTCAATAGTGCCACTTTGTTGGAAGTCAAGCAAATCAGTCAGAGCATTGTCATAATCATCCAAGCCAAACTGACTCTGCAATTCCTAAGAAAACCTCTGCCAAGTTACATTGGGATGAGCATACTTGAATGTCTACCACCATTTGCTGCATTGTCCATCAGATGCATTGTAGCAGCCTCAACCCACAAAACTTCAGGTGTCTTGTAGATTTTAAAGTAATTCAGGCACTTGTCCAGCCAAACCTTGGGCCGCTGACCATCAAATGTAGGAAATATCAGTTTACCCAGTGTATGATGGGGAAGAGAATGATCCCTGTCTCTGTGCCTGTAATCTTCATCTCTATCTTTGTATCTGGAACCATGAAACTTAAATATGGTCCAACATTGTCCTTCTTCTTACCAGCAAAGATATTATCAAAATCAGTATCATCACCATGCCCAACAGAATCCCCACTGTCAGAAGCCATGTCCCTCTCCAGGATGAGCTTGTTCAGAGCTTGAGCATTCACCTCAACCTGCTTAAATAACATCTTCTGCTCAGTCATACATTGCTCTACCATGGCTTTAGTTTCCTTCATCTCCTTCACATCCTGCTGAATAGTCCCTAAATCAGACATTCCCCGAGACATGAGATTTAGAGTCTCCATCAGATCTATCCAATTGGACTCATCAGCTTGAGAACGAGCATCCATATGAGCCAAAATGAATTGAGTCTGCGCCGAAGGCATTGTGGTTTTCTTCTTCGGAGCCGTGATGTCGATTACACAGAATCACCAGAATCAAACTGTCACAGATTCAGCACAAGGCCTCTCCTATTGCGGACAACACCAAACACCCAACTTCGGAACTGAGGCTTGACCACGGAATTACGACAGACGAAACTCTGCAACCCAAGTCAATGGACAGTTCCTCGCCAACACCACTGCTAAGCAATCGATCAATAGCTTATGGAATTTTACACGCAGACACTGCTACGCAACCCTGGGCTACCAATCGAGCTAGCAAACGAAAAATCCTAGAGCGAAAGGGAAATAGCTCACAGTGGGTATGCCTCCGACCCCAATTGCTGACGCCGACCCCAGTTGATGCAGAAACGAAGCCAACGGTACTGGTGGATGTGGACGCGCCGCTGGTACCGCCTCGCCACACAACGCCGCGCGGTCGATGTCATCGTCGAAGTGGATTTGGGTCTGTGGAATCCGATGCCCGATGAAGTGGAGGTAGGTGGATCAAGTCGGAGTCGAGCGATGTGAAATCCAGCGCGATTTGAGAAGGAATCGCGACCCGTAGGTGCGATGTCTCACGCCGCCGCCGGACTTCGCTGCTTCTCGTGGACTCACGAACTGATAGGGTGGGAAGGGTGGGAACCGGGCCGAGGATAGAAGGCTCTTGATACCACTTGTAACAACCATGGCCAACAGCAATCGCCGGAGACGTGAGAGACAAGGTGGATCGAATCGCCGGCGACCAGAGGACTCCTCTGAACTCTCGTGCAAGTTTCTGATTAAGCAAAAGTCTGATCTGTTACACGCAACAACGGCCCTATATGGCACACTGACTCGGCACGATGGCCCACTTGGCATACTCAGGCGCGTAGGCCCACATGTCATACACTGATGTAATAAAATCACGAGGATAATAGAAATACGCCAACGGCAAAGGAAAACGTCTCCATGCTTTACGCCTTCTGCGGAGCTGTAACAGACTCGTCAACAGACCGCACGACGAAGCAAACATAGGCGTCCCATCCTTCCGCGTGGTGTGTGCTCCTCACGCCGTTTCCTCTCCCGACTCTCTCCTCTACGGGCGCCGGCGACCGCCGCGGAGGATTAGGAGGAACAGAGACCGTCGAGGCGGCGGCGGCGGCGGCTGCAGCTGCATAGGCGATGGGTGATCACTAGGCGCGCGGTGACGACTTCGAGAAGAAGGCGGAGAAAAAGCTCTCTGGCTGGGGCCTCTTCAGCTCCAAGTACGAGGACGCCGCCGACCTCTTCGACAAGGCTGCGAACTCCTTCAAGCTCGCCAAGAACTGTGAGCGCTCCTGGCTGCCAGATCCGCTCGTCTCCCCCATTTACTTTTATCCCAATTGGTTATGATTAGTTGCTTGGTGGCCTGCCGCCAGATCTGTCGGTCAATCGGGCGTCAGGATCGTTAGCTGCTTAGTTTGAGCGGATGGGTTGGATCCGGGCTGGATCTCGGGTTGCGGATCTACGGCCGAGCCGCGTGATCTTTGATGCACTAGGTTTTGTCTGAGGATGCTGCTTCCATGAGTAACACAGATTGTGCTTTTGCTTCCTTATCTCTGAAATTTGTTCAGGTGGCCTGGCCTGAAAAGAGTCAGGCCTGGTGTATCCTGCCTTTGTTTCATTTATTTTCCTTGAGTATTCATCCAATTATATTTCTTTGATTTCATCCAATTATGTTTCTTTGATAGGATTTTTGCTGATTGCACATAATTCTCTGGGTCAGAGAACTTGGCGCATAATAGATGTTCATGTTTATAGTCACTAGCAAATATGCACGTGCGATACGCACGTGTTTTTTAAATTATTTCTTTTTTCGAACAACGCAGTTCTCCTGCGCATAATTTCATTAAGGTAGAAGAAAAGATACAAGGGTCATAGACCTAACACACACCCAACACACACACCCCTCACTCTAGACACTAAGATACAGACTCGCCACCCAAAGATCAGGAACTACCAGAAGCCTCCGAGCCTAACAAGCTTCTGGAGTTTGGAAGCCCAAGCCGAGCACCAAAGCACTTGCTCCATGCTAATGGAATGTTAATTGAATTATTGGTATCCAATAAACGTAGATGTCATGTTGAGCTACACTTATATGTACTATGAAGTGATACATATATACATTAATATGCAAAGAACTTGATGGTGTGTCCTTTGACATAACTAACCTGTCATATAGTATGAACCACCAATTATTGGAGGTCAAACAGAAACACAAAATGGTAATACATAATATAGATCTAGACTTGCAGCTTATGCATCAGAAGAATGATAGATAATAGATTAGTCTAGGTCACTTATGGAGTAAGCAAGAATATAATAACCTGATGTACACGTACAACTGGCAGCCTCATAGTTTGACGCCATCAATAGCATTGATCTGTGACTATGACAATAGAACTGTATATTAAGTATAGGACCAAAAAAATTAGTATAGGACACATACATAGATATAGACAAATGTGCTTCTTCTGTTGTGGATGCAGCCCATCGTCAGCAGCAGCAGTGGTGTTGTATCATATTCACGTTGAACGCGTCCATGAACGGCAACGCCTGGCAGTGCTGCCCCAGCTGCTCGCCAAGGAGCACGGCCGGTTACCCAGCCTTGGTGACAATACTGTCGTCGACGACGTCGGCGAAGCCGTACTGCTGCATGCCCCCATCGTCGCTCGTCGCCTTATTGCCGGCGGTGCCATTGTTGTAAAAGAAGTAATCGTAGAGCTATTGCTGGACGATGGATCATTGTTTCGTAGAGTACAATTTTGCATCGTCTAGCGCCTTGTACGGAGCAGATCGAGTCTGGTTGCATGGCGGCCTTGGGCCTGGACAACTGGACTCGAAACTCGATCTTGCACCCTTGCGCCTAGGGAAAAGCCGACGATGGATGATATCAGCAAGAGCTGTGGGCAAAGCAAGACCATGTGGTTTAGGTTGGGACTCTGGAGGGACCAACGTGAGTAGTTAGGTAGGAGTCGCCTATCCCCACATATGTTGTCCGACTACACACGTTGGCCTTCCAGAGTCAAGCGGGTAGGAGAAAATATTTGGTGACAAAAAAACCCGGCGAGGGAGAGTCTCACATTAGGAATGCAAGATTTCTTAAGCTTCCTTGTTTGTTTACGCGTGGCCCATGGTTAGACTAATATCCACCGATAGATTTAAAGACATTAAATCATCCAAGGGTAGGTATATAGGGTGGGTATATTATTTGGGTGACAGCTATTTTACAATTTCTTTGCTCTTTTATAGTATAGATCTCATTGTAGTGTTGATTATAAATTGTAGTGTATATGGGACCCATGGACTGCATGAAAGAATAGAATAATTTGTTTCAGTGATTGATTATAAATTGACATGGGTCATTTCAATGTGCCTTGACTTCATTATTTTCAGTGACTAAAATCAGTTTACTGTTCAGGGAGCAGAGCTGCATCAGTGTACATCAAGATTGCTAACTGTCATTTGAAGGTTGGTTCATTGGTTTGCTATGGTTTGAGTTATTAGTTTGTCATCTTCACAAATCATACTGTTGAAACAAAGATGATGCTTATGGTGCTTTTGCACCTTCAAGATTGCTAACAAGATGATGCTTTTGCCGAACAGGGAGATAGCAAGCATGAGGCTGCCTCAGCATATGTGGAGGCAGCAAATTGCTACAAAAAGTTCTCACCTTAGGGTACCCTCCAGTTTCTAAGTATCATGCATACTCTATCATTAATTGTCTGCATAGTTCCAAAAAGCGTCGCTTAGGGGCCCCTTAAGCGCGCTGAGGTGCTAAGCGGGAGGCTGCTGCTTTGTACGCTTCGGAGCTTAAGCGGCCCCTAAGCGATGCTTTGTACGCTTAATCCTGCTTATGCTCTAAGCGGCGGGTCGCCGCTCGCTTAGCTCTTAGCACTTTTTTGAACTTTAATTGTCTGTTATTTTTTATTTTTTATCTTGCTATAATTCATGTAATATAATGCTCATATTCTTAATGCTGTCTTTCAATCACAGCTAAGTTGCATGGATACATCCAGGAAGGGGCGTATCGCGTATCCGATACGTATCGGATACGGATACCTGTCCGATACGCCTTGGATACGTATCCTCGGAGTATTCGATTTTTATTATTTTTGCAAATATTGGATACGCTATATGTACTGGCCTGCCGATACGCCCAGCCACGAGCGGAGTGGAGGTCGTATCCAATGAAGGGGAGCAGAAGGAGATGAGTCCTGCGCAGGCAAGGTTGCTTGCCCGCTCGTTGCTTTGCGCCGGCCGCCGAGCCGCTGTCGATTCGGGCTCTGCCGCTGCCGATTGGAACACCGTCCTTGCCGGATCGACCTTGTAGCCTTTGATTTGACCTCTGCCGCCGCTGATTGGAGCTTCGCCACCGCGGGATTCTACCTCCGTTCCACTGATTTGATGTCCGCCACCTGCCGTCGATTGGAGCTCTGCGGCTGCCGAATCGACGCCCCGACGCTGCGAGCGGAGGTGGTGTGCCATGGAGCAGAGGGCGAACGGGGATGCGAGCAGTGGAGCCGATGGTGATGGGTTGCTTGGAGCGGAAGCTGCTTTGCGAGAGCTGAACTGGAGATGGGATGGGATGCAATTGATGGAATGGTCTCGTTGTTGGACATGGGATGGGATGCAATTGATGGAATGGTCTCGTTGTTGGACAGGGCTCCGTATATGGTGCTTAGATGGGCCGTGGGCTTTCCTAAGACAATGGTCATCAGCCAGCATTATTACTATTTTATTTTTATTTTTTAAATAGTACACGTATCCGCGTATTGGGTTTTTTAGGAAATTGCCGTAATCCGCGTATCCGTATCCTTCCGATACCGATACACGTATCCATATCCGTGCAACTTAGAACCACAGAATGTCATTCTATCATATTGTGCTGCTCTTCTGCTTGCTTAATGTTGAGCTCTTGACTGCCTTTTTTCCTGTTGTTAGCATCTGTTGGTTCTATTGATAACTGCATTTTTTTCTCTAACATGCATGACCTGCATATCATTTCATTAAGAAGAGAGCGACATGGAGGGGGGGGGGGGTAGAACTCTTAAAATCTCATCCCACAAACAAAACAGCCACTCCACGTGATTCCTTGCAAGAAATAGCCTGTGATAGGATAAAACGACATGAGACAACCTATAACAAAGGATCAACTGACCCCATGAAACGACCTGAGACAACCTGGATCACCTGAGACAACCTGGATCACCTGTCCCCATGAAATGACTGAGGTGTTACATCTGGTAATCCAAAATGACTGAGCAGCTGGTGCTAAAATTGCCATGAGAGACACAAGAACATAGGAGATGCTCGATTGTTTCACCCTTCTGGTCACAAAGTGGACAATGCTCCAGATGGGGCAGACCATGTCGAGCAAATCTATCAGCTGTCCAATAATACCCAACTATTATGTGCTACCAACCAAAGGAAAAATTTAAACTTCCTGGGAGGCCAGTTACTCCAAATCAATACTTACAGATACTACACTAGCTGAATCTGAACCACAGTTATTAAGGTGGTACGGCGAGGTGCAGCGCCCGACCCCCTTCCACAGATACCTGGATGTTTAATGTGCAAGGCGAGGCGACACCATACGAACATCTTAATATATAATATAATACCACTAGAAATCAGAAGCAAATCATACCATATAATATCATAATAAATAGTGCTGCTACTGAAATCTGAAATCTCTCCTCTCAATAGGAGCAAATTAGACTAGTGATTTAACAGCCACAAATAGCAAGCAATCAGCATAGCTGAGTAGAAGGAGCAGAGCTGAGGAAGGAGGGAGAAAAGGGATGCACTGAAGGGGAGGGGCGAATCAGGTGGGGATTGGGGATAACCTCTAATCTTCCCTAACCCTCTCTCCTCTGTTTCCCTCTCCCTCACTGGACGGCGGATTGAGCAGTCGGCAGCAGTCGGCGGCGGTGCGGGAATCGCGGATGGGGCGGGACCGTGGGAGTCACGGATGGGCTGAGTAATGCGGATGGGGTGGAGTCGCGTGGGGCCGCCGCCGGTGCCGGTTTTCAGGTGTTCCGCCACCCTCTTCTTTCTTCCTCTCTCCTTCCTTTCCCTCTCGTTCTCCGGCTAGATGTATGCGCGCAACAGCTTCTTTCTTCCTCTCTCCATAGCGCGCTACACTGCGCTTTGCCTTTCCCTTCCCACGCGCGCTCCTCCCTCCTTTTTTTCCCGTGCGCGGATCGCGCTGCTGTTTCCTTCACACCTTTTCCGTCCAACAGCGTCCGCCTCAGCTAATCCGATGCTTTGGCGATGACTTTTGGCCTTAGACAACCATGACCTGGACCAAACCATAGACATGTGCTTTGCATGGGACAGAGGAAGGGATTTTTTTTAACAACAACAACAACAAGAACATAGCCTTTTGTCCCAAGCAAATTGGGGTGGGCTAGAGATGAAACCCTAGAGATGAAACCCAAGAGTGACAAGAAAGAGAAAAACACATAAAGGTCACGGTTCAGTTACATTGATGGCTAGTCTCCAAGTGCTCTTATCCATAGCTAAATCCTTGGAGATATCCCACTCCCTGAGGTCTCTCTCACATTATTGACCTGCTTTAAAACTCCACTACGCATCGGCGCCTCCGGAGGCCTCCGTTGAACATGTTCAAACCATCTCAACCGACGTTGAATCAATTTCTCCTCAATTGGTGCCACCCCAACCCTATCCCGAATATCGTCGTTCCGTACTCTATCCCTCCTTGTGTGCTCACAAAACCAAGGCAACATACGCATCTCTGGACATGTCGCCTTTTTGTAGGCCAACATTCATGGATTTTTTTAACCCCAGCCTGAAATTTGCTCCCACAAGGAGTTGAGCCCACCTGAGTGCTACTCGAGCCACCCGACCAACTCAGCTATAGTCCCATTCGCATAACATAATAGCTAAACTTCGGTTCCTTACCTGGCTTACTACAAAACTATTTTCCTGCCATTGCTGACCTGCTATTTGTCCATTCTAGATCCTTACTGGCCATGTGACTAGTATCCCCTCATCCCAAACTGAGATTCATGTGTAACTTAGAATCAAACACATTAGTAGGACTACTTGTGCTATATTTGTGATTGATATTCTTCTTGCACAATTTTTACTATCTTAATCATAAAAAAGCCATGTGTTTGTATTGACATCTCAGGAATAAATTTGATTATTATTACATACCCTTGACCATGGGTAGTCTCTACTCTTTTATAATTTTATATGCATAGTCCCTTGTGTTAACATGCTTAGCTAAGTAGCTAACTTGTGTACATTAACCCCTCAATTGCAGAAGCTGTGCAAGCGCTAAACCAGTCTGTTAATCTTTTCTTGGAAATTGGTAGGCTGAACATGGCTGCAAGATACAGCAAGGTGAATAAAGTTTTATTTTGTTTACAGATATGTTATTATATGCTACTATTCTATTTTTACCTCAGGCTATTGGATTAATGAACTAAGATATCCAGCATTCTTCTTCTTTGTACTTTTTCCCCCAATAGAACTTATAAGTATATTTGAATGATGACCTGCTTCAGGAGGGATGATTTGTTTCAAAAAGAAATATATCACTCACACTGCTGGAAATTTGATGAATTTTCAGGACATTGGTGAGATATACCAGCAAGAACAAGATTTACAGAAGGTTACAGATTACCTGGAAAGGGCAGCTGACCTTTTTGACAGTGAGGGACAGTCTTCTCAATCAAACACCATCAAACAGAAAGTAGCAGAAATTGCTGCTCAGTTGGAACAGTAAGATTGTAGTTAAGCCCTGCTCCAAGTTACCAGTTACTTTAGTTCATTCTCAATTTGAGTTCTAGTTTACTGTAATGCCCTTAGGCTGATCAAGATTAAAGCCATCAGCTTGCTTGGCAGCCAAGGAGCCTACCTTTAGGTACTTTATGCTTTATGGCATTATATGCCCAGAATATGCTCTCTAAGAGCTTCTTGTATCCCAAGTTGAACCATGCTATATATGTGAAGGCTATGCCAAGGTGTTAGCTGCCTTTGGCTTACCCAAATCTTGTGTCTTTTGCCAACAATTGGCATCGGAGCTTAGGTTCTAGAGAGCCACAAAGTTATCCCCTTTTCCTTCCCTACCTCTGTTCTGAAGCAGCCATGGCCACCTCGGCCGAGCGCGACGCTGCCGCCGCCAAGGCCGTCAAGGACGGTGCTGAGGATGCCGGTGAGGGGCTCCAGGGGACCCCAATAGCCGGGCCGCGTGCTTGAAGGCAGCAGAGGAAGCTGAAGCGGTGGCGATCCAGGCGGCGAGGGACACAGCGGCAGCAGCTGAGGCCGCGGCGAGGACGGCACAGGCTCTGCGGCGGAGAACGCCGCATAGAAAGGAGCAGAGGGGAGCGGGAGGGAGGAGGAGCCAGTCCACGGCGGATTGCCTCCGAGGGCCTCACGAAGCCCTCGTCGCAGGCGGTCCCCGTCACCGCAGCGTAGGCGCGGGCGCAGCGGCGGGCGCTACCAGTTGCCGCCTTCCCAGATCGTGTATCGCGATTCTGGCAGTGGGAATGGGTGGCCGATGCTAGACAAGACGAACTACTACGAGTGGTCCCATACCATGAAGCTGAGGATGCAAGCTCGCGACTTGTGGGACACGGTCGAAGGAGTTCCGGTGTCGTACCGCGACAATCGGCGGACGCTGGAGGTGATCGTGGCCGCGGTGCCCAACGAGATGAGCATCCCGCGCATCGATATGGTGACAGCGAAGGAGGCATGGGACGCCATCGTTGCAGCCCGGATCGGCGTGGATAGGGTCCGCCGGACGACGATGCAGCGCCTCCGCCGCAAGTGGGAGAACATCGGATGCGGCCCATCGAGCAAGTCGAGGACTTTGCGCTCCGCCTGTCGACTCTGCATCAACAGCTCGTCATCCATGAGTGCCGGGACATCGACGAGGCACACGTCGTGGAGAAGTTCGTGCGCACGGTGCCGACGAAGTATGCCCAAATCTTCGTCGCCATTGAGCAATTCCTCGACTTTGAGGCGCTCGCGCTCGAGGAGGTGACTGGGAGGCTCAAGGCGGTGGACGATCGAGAGGAGCAAGTGTCGACCGAGCTCATCACTGTCGGTGGCAAGCTCATGTACACCGAGCAGTGGAGAGCGTGCTGGAAGGAGAAGAAGGGCGCCGACGACTCTAGCGGCTTAGCGTAGTCGTGGAGGCAAGAAGCAGCGGGGCCGCGGCGATCGCGACGGCCGTGAAGATGGAAGAGCCGCCGGAGACGACCATAGGCCCGATCAAGGCAACACTTGCCTCAGCTGTGGTTAGGAGGACCACTGGGCACGAGACTGCCACCAGCCACGTCGCGATTGCGGTGACAGCGGCAGCGGCGGCGGCGGCGGCGGTGATCGTGGAGGCCGTGGCGGCCACCACGGTGGAGGCCGCAGAGGAGACCAAGGCGGCCAGCGTGGCGCGCATCGTGGCGGCAGAGGACATGGAGCACATGCCTAGTACGCCGAGGCGGAAGAAGAAGATGGTGCCCTGTTCTTGGCGCATGGCTTCGTCGACCTCGACAAGAGCTCGCTTGCGTATACCTACGCCGCGCAGGACATACACCTTGGAGGAGCCGCGCGCCCGGGCCTATCTCCACGTCGATGGAGAAGGAGAGAAGACGGGAGAATGGGGTACTTGGACAGCGGCGCAACCCATCACATGACGGGCTGCCGCGAGCTCTGCGCCTACCTAAACACGAACGTCCGTGACACGATGCGTTTCGGGGACGAGTCCAAGGTGGACATTTGCGGCGTCGGCTCCATCGTGTTCAAGGGCAAGACCGGCGAGCATCGCGTCCTCCGCGGGGCTACTACATTCCGGCGCTGAAGAATTCCATCATGAGCCTTGGGCAACTTGATGACAGCGGCTCCAAGGTGGAGATCGACGGCAGCGTATTGCACATCTGGGATCGCCGTGGCCGCTTCCTCGCCAAGGTATGCCGGGGAGCAAATCGGTTGTACATTCTTCACCTAGAAACGGACCAGCATCTATGTCTCGCTGCGCGCAAGGACGATGAAGCATGGCAGTGGCACGAACGCTTCAGCCACTTGCACTTCGACGCACTCCGGCGGCTAAGCGAGGAGATGGCTCGCGGGATGGCCAAGATCGACCACGTTGAGCAGGTGTCACACCGGCGTCACCACCAAGCAGAGGAGGCTCCCGTTCCCGGCCTCGACAGAGTATCGGGCAAAGCTGCAGCTGGAGCTGGTGCACGGGGACCTGTGCGGTCCTGTGAAGCCGGCGACGCTCGGTGGCAACCGGTTCTTCCTGCTGATGGTGGATGACGCGACTCGCTTCATGTGGGTCGTGCTCCTGCCGTCAAAGGACGCCGCTAGGGATGCCATCAAGAAGGTGCAAGCCGCCACGGAGCTGGAGAGTGGCCGCAAGCTGAACGTCCTCCGCACGAACAATGGCGGCGAGATCACCGTCGCCAAGTTCACTTCCTACTGTGCCGATCAAGGTAGCAAGTGCCACTACTCAGCTCCTTATACTCCATAGCAAAATGGAGTCATTGAGCGTAGGGATCAGTCGGTGGTGGCAACGGCGCGCGCGCTGCTGAAGCACAGGAGGATGCTGGCTCGGTTTTGAGGGGAGGTAGTGATGACTACTGTATATCTCAACCGATCGCCGACACACGCGCTCAAGGGAAGACACCCTGCGAGGCATGGCACGGCCGTGCGCCGATCGTGGGCCACCTCAAGGTGTTCGGCTGCGTCGCCTACACCAAGAAGGCCAACTCCGCAAGCTTGATGACCGTCGCGAGGCCGGCGTCTTCATCGGCTATGCGGAAGGGGCCAAGGCGTACCGAGACTATGATCTGGTGACCTAGCGTGTGAAGATCAGCCGCGGCTTCAATGAAGGGCGCGGCTTGGATTGGGCTTCGCCGGAGCCCGGGACGTCGGAGGTGGCCGGCAGCGAGTTCACCGTCGAGTACATGTGGCTGGAGGTGGTGCCCAGAGCTCATAGCTCGGCATCACCATCACCAACCCCCCTCTGCCACGAGCCGCTACACCAGACTGCTCCAGCTAGAGAAGCAGAGGACTGCATTGCCTCTGCAACCGCCTGCTTCCTCCACGCCGATCGCATCCTCTGCTACACCTCCACCAGCAATGTCATAGCCCTAGGTTGAGCACGTGACTTCCATGGAGGAAGATGAAGATCGGCTGGACGCATGCTACGATGGAGAGCCGCTATGCTACCGCACAGTCACCGGCATCATCGGTGACCAGCTAGCGCAGCGCCTATTCGCGGAGCTGTATCTCACCTACTCTGACGAACCATCTACCCACGCTGAGGCCAAGGATGACCCCGCCTGGCAAACTGCAATGGAGGAGTTGCGTGTCGTCGAGCGGAACGACACCTGGTAGCTGGTGACTCCTCGTGTCGGCCACTGCCCGATCAGCCTCAGGTGGGTGTTCAAATTGAAGGACGAGTGCGATGATGTGATCAAGCACAAGGCCCGGCTTGTTGCCCGTGGCTTCGTGCAGCAAGGAGCGGACTACGAGGACGCCTTCGCGCTGGTCGCCCGCATGGAGTCTGTGCATGTCTTGCTTGCTCTGGATGGCCAGTCCACCATATGGATGTCAAGTCGCCGTTCCTCAATGGAGAGCTCAAGGAGGAGGTCTATGTTTAGCAGCCACCTGGGTTCGTCATTGTCGGAGAAGGCGGCAAGGTATATCGCCTTCGCAAGGCCCTCTATGGCCTGCGGCAGGCGCCCAGAGCGTGGAACGCGAAGAAGATGGGATTCAACCAGAGCAATCATGAAGCAGCTATCTATCGGTGGGGCTCCGGCGGGTGAGTGCTGATCGTCGGGGTCTATGTGGATGACCTTATCATCACGGGGTCTAAGGAACAGGAGGTGAAGGCATTCAAGGCAGAGATGAAGTCCATCTTTGAGATGAGCGATCTCGGGCTACTACAGCAAAGCAGTGGTGGCATCACTCTTTGTCAGAGCCACTATACCAAGAGAATTCTGGAGCTAGGTGGAGCTGGCTGACTGCAACCCAGCCTCCACTCCCATGGAGGAGCGCCTGAAACTGAGCAAGCATAGCACAACCAAGGAGGTGGACTCTACCCAGTATTGCTGGATTGTTGGGAGTCTAAGGTACTTGGTCCATACTAGGCCAGACCTTGCCTTTGCAGTTGGCTCTGTGAGCAGATTCCTGGAGCATCCCACTACTGAACATCTTCAGGCAGTGAAGAAGATTCTCAGGTACTTGGCTGGCACCATTGATTATGGTCTGCATTTCACCAAGGCTCCTAGTACTACATGGTTTGTGGGCTACTATGATTCAGACCTAGCTGGAGATGTTGACTCAAGCAAGAGCACCACTGGCTGTCTCTTCCTTGCAACAGTCTAGTCAGTTGGCAATCAATCAAGCAGAGAGTGGTTGCTTTGTTAAGCTGTGAGGCTGAATATGTTGCCATGACAACAGCAGCAGCTCAAGCATTGTGGCTGTCAAGGTTGCTTGCTGAACTACTTGGGAGAAGGGTGGAAGTGGTGGA
>CM041635.1:20708441-20748877 GCA_023333625.1 Bothriochloa decipiens
GGGCCCGCCGGGCGAGCCGGACCGGACGCGCCTTCGTTGAAACCTTCAGGGCTAGTACACCATGCTTTATCTTGCACCCCTCTCCACGATCTACAGCTCTGTAGCCAGCGCTCTCTCTCTCTTGGCTCGCTCGCTCGCCTGCGCCCTCTCTCTCCTGGCTCGCTCGCTCGCGCTGTGGAGCTCGAGGCCCTCGCCATTCCGCCACGGGAAACCCTAACCCTAGTGTTGGGTAGCTGGGTAAGGGGTACCCTAAACCTCTACCCAGGAGAGTTAACCCCCGAACAATTAAACCCAAAAAAGCCCGTAACCAGCCTGAGGGACAAAGGTCCACCAGCGTACATCAAGCCATGCTAGGCCGGCCCACGAGCAGCATCCAAGTCAAGACCATCTCCCACTCGACGGGGAGCCGCGAATAACGGACGCCCACCCAAGCGGACGACCCCCCGTCGGGGTGACGGAGCGCATCGCGGGCGGCCGACCCCCCGTCGAGTGACGGACCTCCGCGCGGGCGGACGACTCCCCGTCGAGTGACGGACCTCTACGCGGGCGGACGACCCCCGATCGAGTGACGGAACTCCGCGTGGGCGGACGACCCCCCGTCGATTGCCACTCCCCCTTTGGCTCACCTTCTTCCTGTACGACGCTCGGGGCAATTAAAGCGTCCCACCTACTCCTGCCATCCCCCGTGGCTACAGCGACTGTAATGATGGGCAAGTGCAGAGGTCTAGTCTACCTTTTACCGCCCATCCCCGGGGAAGCGTCGTCTCGTATAGACCACTAATCCTCCATACTAAACACTGTGCCCCGTCAGGCGCCCCCTCGAGACGCAAATTTCAACATCCATACCAGGAAACCCGGGGCTCGTTCTTATCCGCATGGCCTCGAGGCCCCCTAGGTACCCCTCGACTCAAGCTTTTAGTGGCCCCGAACAGCGATCCAACCGCTCCCGCATGTCATCTACTGTGAACCGTACGCCCTTAACAGGAGGTCACGTCTTTTACCGTGTCGCTGAGGCACGCCAGCGTCATCATCAGGACCGGTCAATCACCGACTTCGCCGTGACAACTCAGAAGGGCGAATCTCATCATGAAGCACACCGCTTCAGGGCTCGACCTCGCTTCGGTGCACACACCTATAGTATCCACGACATGATCGGCATCAACTCATAACGTCATTGCTTACGACAGCCCTTGCAGCACCATTAGGGTTTCTTGTACACCCATGGCCCTCCTTGGACTATAAAAGGGGGCATAGGGACAGCTGAAAGAAAGGGTGAACTCATTCGAACTCACTGAGCCTCTCCACGCACATTGCAAGGTATAGGGCTAGCTTTTCTAGACTTAGGCCTCATTCTTCACCCCATTTCGTACGTGCTCGCTTGTATCTCCCCTGTACAAGCACTTCGGTGCAAGCTAATACAAACTGAAACATCCTCAATTTTTCGCGAAGGAAAAATACACAGAATGAAGGATAAAATGATAGCCTAGGAGGTCAAATCATCAAATATCCGATAACAGTTGATTACAAAGCCATACATCGAATAAAAGAATACAATAGAGGGGTTTACATAAATATTACATCGCCACATGGCGGAATCGTCAGAGTGTCTAGCATCCAAAACAGCTACGTAAGTAGAGGGATATCACGGAAGCAACGTCTTGCACCATCTTGAGCGTAGGCACGAGACCATCTAATCCTCAAGCCCCTCGTCGCCGTAGGCATAGTCAGGCTCACCTGCTAAATAAGTTTCAGTACAATTTGTACTGGCCACCGGCTCCCACCCTATGCTTTGCTTATACTTTGTGGTAGGTGGATGCAATTGGATATAATCAAGGGACCTATTATTTTGCTATAGTTTCCTATGTAAGTATCATCAATATTATATAATAATTGTTCATCAAGTTTTAACCCATTCCCATCCCACAACACCATACCACCAACCATCATCCTCTCAGCTCTCTCAACAACCACGCTCACACGTGGCAGCAATGGACAACTCCCTCTCATCCATGCCTAATCAGCCATCATGTCGTAGGGTAACAACAACAACATCACTCAGGGGGAGGTAGAAGAGACTCATCTCACTACTCAAGAGAAGCGCGGGTCACGGGATAGCCATACCGAGGCTGCGGACTTTATATAGATTCGAATCAACTCTGCAGAGTGTGTACACCTGTAACCGGCTAAAGCCGACCATCCACAAGATAACCATCATTAGCGCGCTAGAACACCTAGGCTGATATCAAAATGACCAATTAACTATGACAATGCCACCCTACCTCTCAACCCTGGAACACCCCAAGTCTGTTCTGGAGTGGCTGAGAATGTGAAGTCATGTATCGCGCTCGGAGGGGCCGATGCTCGGAGAGGGGCTACATGAACGTCTCGGAAGGGTGTAGGCTCCACCCGTACCTTCCTACATTACATACGCCGACTAGTAGTGGCATCGCCCTGGGTAGCTGAAATCATCCATCCCCGGTTCATCTGGGGCGAGTGGTGTGTACGAAGGGGTCCGTGGTTCCGGTTCTCAAGAGACAACAGGTCCTAGGGAGTCCAGACAGGATATCTCCTCAAACAGGGCCATCAGTGCCCTCTGCCTCAACGGCATCTCGCTCCGGGGGCCTCGTTCCACGAAGGCTCTTGACCTCGGGATCTCCTCAAGTCACCATGTACCGGCCACAAGTACTCAGATCATAGGGGTGCCCAGGTCGCACCCCCTCGGCAAGACTCGCTCCAAAAGCTCGTCGTAGATCCTGTCCAGTCGACTCAACCCTCACCAGACAACCTTCCCACGTTATGTTACCCAGAGACACCCATAGAAACACCAAATCCGGCATCCCGAGCCGAATCCACCCAAGTCCACCATCCACATCATATCTCCAAATATAATGCAAGTGGAGTATAAGTAGCATGTAACAAGCATTGCATAGTGTGTCTATCCTATAAGCAGGTGAGCAGGGTGAAGGTTACGACAAGGAAAGGCATACAAGTAATCTATTATGCAATCCTATCATAGCATATCATAGCATTATTGCATAAAGTAGAGCACTCGCATTTTATTATGTTGCATACGTAATAGGACATACGAGGTTGGGTGGGATGTGGCACCTGAATAGCTGTCACTCAAGTCCTCCGTCAAGTCCTTGGCACGCTCCTAGTCCTCCTCTTCGAGCAACTCCTTTGTAGGATCTAAAATCGAGACATAATGGTCGTAGGAGCGACCCCTATAGATCAATCACAAAGAACCAATGAAATCCAATAACTCCAAATGTAATCATACATAAGCCTATGGAGTAGAGCTCATTTTTATAAAAATTTGGACACTTGGTTCATATTTTTTGGAGTTCGTATGAAGAAGTTATGAATTTTTTGAAGTTTAAATCATTTCCTGAAAAAGAAAAAGGCTGATTAAACCAGGGGCTGACACGTGGCGCAATCTGGTTGGTCCACATGGCACCGCGGATCCAGCAGTGGTGGCACAGAGCTGACGTCAGCGTGGGTTCAGTAGCTCAGTCACTGACAGGTGGGACCGGGGTCAATGCTCACTGACTGGTGGGACCGGGTCAACGGTCAACGGTCAACGCTGACCGGGCCCAATCTAGGCCTCGGCGGGCCTAGGTAGGGCTAGATCTGGGCCGATTGGGCCAGCCCGGCCCGGACACGTGTCGAGCTGAGGACTGTCTGCGTGGCGGGCTAGATCCAAACTGGGCCGAGTCTGCAGCTTGCTGGTACATGGACTTGGCTTACGGTGGACTGAAGAGTGGTGGGCTGCGTGGCGGTCTCTGACTGGTCCAGCTGGGTCTACTGTGGACCCGGTGGACGCGGTCCACATAGGGCAGGGGATTTTTCCCCATCTTCTTCCTGCTTGCGCGCGCAGGCGCAGCGGCCTTCGCCGACTGCGAGCGGGCGAGCGGTGGCGCTGGCCGGCGCGGGCTAGGCAGGCGGGCGGCTAGGATTTCGCTAAGCTAGGACGGGTCCCATAGCGGCGGCGCGACGAGCTTGTGGCTCCCCGACTGGCCGGTGTGGGTGTCGCGGCGGAGCAGCACGACGGCGCTGCGGCATCAGGGCACCACGGCGCGGTAGGGACGACTTTAGCGCGCGCAATCGCATCGCGAGGTTAAGGCGAAGGCGGCTGCGGCTTCAATTTGGGAAGGGAGGCCCCCTGTCGGGCGGGTGACGGCGGTAGTGGTGCGGACGGCAGCTGCGGCGTGAAGCTCCGGTGAGGGGCCAAATTGAGCACCATCTTTCCCCTGTCTTCTCGTTTGGAACAGCTTGGAGCTCCAATACCCTATCTACCGTGGCTAGCGGGGCACAGCGGGGGCGCGCGTGGCTGTGAGGGCCACGGCGGCGCTCCGGTGGCCGAAGTCCGGGGAGACCGAGGGCGGCAAAGTGGCGTGCCCGCACGGTGGTCCATGCCGGCTCCACAGATGTTGCCAAAGGCATGCTCTAGACGAACGCGGAGCTAGCCATCAGGTTAATGAAGCAAGAGGATGACCGGAGCAGTAGGAACGCGATGAAACTCTGGCGATGGCCATGGCAGAGCTGGGCAAGAGCGACGGTGCTCCCGTGCGTCGTGGGCTTGGCAAGGCCGGGCTGACCTGCGTGTGGGTATGCAGCGTGTGCGCGCGTGTGTACGCCGTGCCCGTGGCAGCGAAGGCGGAGCCTCGCGCTTTCCACGGGGAAGTTCACGGTGGCGGCCATGGGAACAAGGAACGGCAGCAACAGGGGAAGACGGCGACGGAAGGTGGGAGCTCACCGTGAGCAGTCCGCTTGATGCTGGTTGGGGTCGATGCGGGCGGTCGTGCGCTGGTGCAGCGAAGGAGGTAGTCGTGGTGACGCAGCGAACTCGTGGCTCCCGGACAGAGCACGAGGTCGCAAGGCGAGGCACAGGCTCGTGGTGCGGCTTCGGTGCAGAGGCTCGAAGTGGAGGACGAGACGTCGTGAGGTCGCGCATTGGTGTAGAGCTCACGGGGCGTGGCAGGTAGCCGCGGCGTCACTTGCCTCCGGTGGCCGTGAGACGGCTCCAGCGGCGAGAAACTCCTCTCCTGTCTCTCTCTCTTGGCTGGTGGCTGGTGGGGGGAAGGCCGTGGGGCTTACCAGAGGCGGCGAGCATCGTGGAAACCCTAGAGCTTCGGCCGACGCCCTTTTATAGCCATGGCGGGCGGCGGTGAACGGTGCGGATGGCATATGCCGATCCAGCGGCCAGGGACACTCACCAGTTAGGGTTAGGGCAACCCGGGACGCAGCGCGAATGGACGGGCGGCGAGGATGAAGCGGCACGGGCATGGACGTGGGACGAACAGCGTGGAGCGGCACTGCCTTTTCTGGTTCGGCCGATGGGACTGCTGGACGGCCAGAAGTGGAAGCTGACAGGCGAGGCCCGCCTGTCGGTGAGTGGAGGCAAGGAGGGCAGGCACGGACGGTAGCGCCTTGCTGGGCCGTGGTGCTTGCTAGGCCGCGAGGCCATGCTGGCGAGAGGGCGAGCGGCCGATGCGGCGTGGTGCTAGGCCCATTTTGGGCCATTGGCCCGACTGGGCTGCGGAGAGAGCAGGACGAGGCAGAGGCCTGGCGGGTGGCTGAGCTAGGCCGCGGCCTTGGCCGCGGTGGGCCGGTGCGGGGGCGGCAAGGCAGGCCGGCCTAGTGGCCTTAGCAGCTTGGGCTGAAATGCCCCATCTCCCTTTTCTCCCTTTTGCTTATTCGTGGTCTATTTCTTTTAAACCAAACTAAGTCATAATCCTAATGTTAGAGGTTAGTGACCATGGTGCACACACCATGGTAGGTCCACTAGGGGCTCATGGGAATGTGGGGTCCATGTCCAAAGTTAATGGTACATAAACACACATATATATACACATGTTAGCGCATGCATTACTTATACATATACATGCTCACACGTGATATAAAGGTTATTGATTTTATTGTCATCACACAAAATCAATAAGAAGCAAATCACAACTTGTAATTAAAATGCAAATGCTCCAACTATCTTTGGTGCTACTTGTGCATCTATTGTGTGTTTTCCTACATGACACTCACCAAACATTGGTATACTTTAGAAAAAAATTTGTTGGTCATGATTTACGGTATTAGGATTTCTAGGGTTGTTACACAAACTCTCTCCCCCCGCTAGACGTAGGGCCTTCTTTGCCCGAACTAGGATAAAAATCGTGTGTTCTTCTTGCATCACCATCCGGATTAGGGAGCACGCAGCACGTAGTTACTCATCGGTGTTAGGGCCCCGGGGTCGTGACACCCACAGTTGGCGCGCCAGATAGGGGGCTCTGCGTGTCACCAGCGTTTTCCACCATTTTTTGGATGTACGACTCTGTCCCACTGCTCCTGTTCACCACAGTGATCTGGTTCGGGAGCTTGGAGTTCATGTCACTCGAGCACGGCTATGACATGGTCCTCCTCTCGATCGGAGGTCCGAGTGGAGGCAATCACGAGCCCCCGCGTACAGGAAGGGCCGCACGCCGGTCCCGCCATCACGCCCCCACCACCAGGAGGAGGCGCGACCAGCGTAACCATCATACTCACGCGGGCGAGACGATGCCCGCCACGGCCACCCCGCGGCCGGCCAGTGATGCAGGGTCCCTGGTTGGGAACCTGTCTGACCTGAGTTTGGCCCCGGGGGACGTGTCAGTGGAGCACCGCGACGGCTCAGGCTTCCGCTCTGCCATGCGCTCGTCAAGGGGATCAGGGATGGCCTCTCCAGCAGGCACGGCCCCGATGCCACCCGACCTACTTCTGCACGGGCTGTTCAAATCCCGACACCTGTTTCCGTTCGGTCTCAACAACACCGCAAAGACGTACTCCTCCATGGTGAGGACCGACATGAGCGGGTACGAGGACCTCCCGGGGCACCTCCTTCGCACCGCCATGAACGTGCTGACTTCCGCGCCGACCTCTGAGCACCCAGAGTCTTTAGAGACTCCTGGCCTGAGCACTACACCCTCGGCATGATGTGACGCCAGCTGAAGGAGGAGCGGCAGGGGCAGTTCCCCATCTTCTACTCCGGCGACCCCGACTCCGACTCCGACCACTATGACACCACGCGCGAGTGCTTCCACATCGACGGAGCCGTCGCGTCGAGCGCCGACACCACCGACCCCGCGGCCACGGTCGCGGCTGCGGCTGCGACGGGAGGCGCCCTCGTCATGAAGATCGGGAGGAGCAGCCACCAGCCACGCCAAGCCACGCGTGGTTGCCTCAGGACGCCCATGACGTCTAGCTCGCGCAAGTCCGGGAGATGCAAGCCAAGCTCGACGAAGACTAGGGGCGTCTGTGCCAGCTCGAGCAGAACCTCGAGCAGGAGCGCGGACACCCGCCCGGCAAAAGGGCTCGAGCGAGAGCCCGAGAAGTCCACCTGCAAATCGTTGGGGAGGGAGCGATCGAGCGCCCCCTCTTCAACCGCGCTAGTCAGAACGTCGTCGTGGCGACCATGCTCCTCCGCAACATGCCGACTCCCTTGAATCCCGACACCCGTCACATCCAACAGGAGGTTCAGGGCCTCCTCGAGGTTGGTGCCGCACAGCAGGCGGAAAGCTCGGCCTCAAGACGTCGAGGGTGGTATCGGAGCAACCCCCTGAACCCTCCCGACACGAGATGGAGGGCTCAGTCCATCAAGTGGATGCCCCCCGGCCCAAGAAGGCGATCCCCGTCCGCAAGCGCATCCACGACAACCGCGAGTCTCGAGACGTGCGCTATGACATCAACGAGAACCGCCGACGCAAGTGTGGTGATGCCGAGACGCGAGGCTATAACGCACACAGGGGCGGGCGCTACGACAGCGACGAGGACCGGCACCGTTCCCCTGAGCCGCCGGGCCCTCGAGTCTTCAGCAGGATGATTCGAAGGACGCCGCTGCCAAATCCCTTCCGTCCCCCCATGAGCCTCGTCAAGTACAATGGTGAGACCAAGCCCGAGCTATGGCTAGCCGACTTCAGGTTGGCATGCCAGTTGGGTGGGGCGCGCAACGATCACGCCATCATCCATCAGCTCCCCCTGTTCCTATCGGACACCGCCCGAAGGTGGCTCGAGGAACTTCGCCCCAACCAGATCCACGACTGGTCCGACCTTGTCAGGGTGTTTGAGGGGAACTTCAAGGGAACTTACGTGCGACCTGGCAACAAGTGGGACCTCCGAAGCTGCAAGCAGAAGCCCGGGAAGTCCCTCCATGATTTTGCTCGGCGCTTTTCCAAGCAACACACTGAGCTCCTCCATATCCCCGACGACGACGTGATCCTGGCGTTCATTGCCGGGACTACCTGCAAGGAGCTAGTTCGAGAGCTAGGGCGTAACCCCTCGAAGACCACCGACGAGCTGATGGACATCGTCGCTAGTTATGCCGCTGGAGAGGAGGCTGTCGGCGCCTTCTTCGATGACGACCAAGGCAGGGGGAAGGCCAAGCAGGGCGACCCTGATAGCTCGAACCAAGGTGCCAAGAGGAACAATAACAACAAGAAGAAGAAGAACCATGGGAGGGCCCTTTCATCATTGCAGAAGTATTGAAGCCCGAAACCTACAAGTTAGCCAACAGGAAAGGCGAAACCTTCAACAAAGCATGGAATATCGAACAACTACATCACTTTTACCCCTAGGGCTTCGAGGCCTTGTATTTTTTCCCATGTCATGAATGAATAAGAAGTACTTTCGTTTACAAGTTCAACTTTTTGTTCACATGCATAAGGTAGCCTCAACTCTGCTTCAATAGAGTCAAGCCTCCCTCGGGGGCTACAGGGGGGAACCCTCGAAAGTTCCTAAAAACTCGCATGTTTTTCGAAACTCGACGTCTATTCTTTTACATAGTCGACAAGGCCGCGAGGGCACCCTGAGGCCGAGGGGCTGTCGAGCCATGAGATCACCCATACGTCCGCGCTATGGTACCTCCATTCGCTCCCTCACGCCAAGGGGCGTAACCACGCGCTAAGAAGACTTAGTAAAAGCACACGATGTCAAAAAATCAATGTCTAACGTTCCTATATGATTCGATGCGAGTTCTTACATAGTCAACAAAGCCACGAGGGCACCCTGAGGCTGAGGGGCCATCGAGCTGCGAGATCGCCTACGCCTCCGGGCTACAGTACCTCCACTCACACCCCACACCGAAGGACGCAACCGTGCGCCAAGATGACTGCGTAAAAACTCAACTCGAGGAGAAAAGGAATGACGGACTCGAACTCGAAAGCATTCGAAATACATACAAACATCATGTTTTGAGGCCCTCGTGGCCACATTGACAAAAGTCAAAAAAACTAACCTATTACATGGGCCTTCTTGCCCAGATTGGCTCACAGGCCGTATTCTCCTTCGTCGTCAACATCTGGAGGAAGGACCTCGGGCTCGAACAGCTTTGCCAGCCGACCACCGGGCTCCTCCGCAGCCTCAATCAAGGCCCTGTGCCTCTCCTCATTCTCGGCGTCAGTCCTGTTGGGGTTGCAGACAAAGCCATGGGAAACCACCCCCACATCGTAGGTAAAGTCGGAGCAGACGACCGCCATCGCCCGCTTCACACCGACATGGAGCACGTTCCGGACTTCCTCCCTCACGACCCGGCTGAGTTTGTACAACCGGTTGATGAGGGTGGTCTCGCGCACTTCATCCTCAGCGGGATCGGCTCCTGGTCCTCCCTTGATGGCACCAACCACTCCGGCCGATCGGCCGAGATGACGGGGTGAAGGAGCTCGTCATCCACCAGCTCCTCGAGCTCCCATTTTATTACAGCCGATGGGAGCCAGTTCTCCTGAGGAATAAGTTCCGGTGCCATGGCGATAGCGCGGATTTGCTCACCGGATGGACGGGAGGGAAGATCCCTAATCTCTCTTTTCTCTCTTGCGCTAACGGATAGGGAGACTCTGCTCTTCGGCGACGGCGGCAACAAAGATGGAAAAACGAGATGGGAAACGGGCAGAAACCTACACCCGAACTTATAGGCAGGCAGGTAAATCCTCGTATTTCATGCCCGAACCTAACCGCTCCCTCGATTTTTGGATACAGGGACACGTGTCGAATACTCGGCCTCTAGCCGTTGTCCCAGCCCCCACGACCACGCCGTTACGTCTCCTGCCTCAAAAGGCGTGCCCAACGGACGGGAAGAGTTTATTCACGGATGATTCCTTCCACGGTAAGGAACGTGGGCCTCGGCCCCACAAAAATCTCAAGGGAGTGAAGGCTGGCCCTCGATTAGGGTTCGACAGCCGCCCTCAAGTACTCGAGTCAGGGATGACCGGGGGGAGCCGACACGAGTCCCTTGTTCGAGAACGAACTCTCAAAAACCCCCTCGGACATATTCAAGGCAAAACAAAAGGACAACTACGGAATCCCCTCGGAGGGAGGCATCGAGACGCCGAACCCTATCGAATGGGTTCAGAATCCATGTGTCCATTTGTTAGCTTCAATGAGAGCGCCTCCGTGGCCACCTGTCGAACCCTATCGAATGGGGCACGAGCTCTCACTTGAATTTCCCAATAACAGCTCACCAAAGGACGTCGGAGCTTGCCTAGATGAGGGTAGCACGGTGCTCTTCACCCATCCTCCCGTCGAAAAGGAGCGCGAGGGTCAAAAGAAAAAGAAGGGCTTGTTCCTGATCGACCTCGATGAAAGAGGCTCGGGGGCTCGCTCGCAACCTGGTGGCCTCGACGAAAGAGGAACCAACCACCCGGGGGCTCGATAACGCACGGGACCCCTCGACAAAAGGGGGAAAATGCGCTCGGGGCCTAGAAGACTTGAGCTTCCCCCTATTGCACGCCTAAAAAGCCCTCGGAGAAGTTTTCCTACTCCTCCGTGGCCTCGGGGGCTACATCCGAAGGGTGCGCTCGCATGCACCCGTCAAAAAGCATCAAGGCTACGACTCCAGTTCATTTATGCGTGATCCCCGAGGGAAGTACCCATGGCACCCAACCATCACAAAGTGGGCCACGACAAAAAAAAGCTCACGCATGCCCGGGGCTTATCCACTCGAGCACCCCTCGATAAAAAGCACATAAAACCCTCAGAGGAGTATCCAACTGTAACACCCTAGTGTTAATCTTTCTTTAATCATGTGCATTGCATTTGCATAAGCATCATTAGCATGATCATTAAGTAAAATTTAATTTTGTGCTTGTGTGTGATCACTAATTTATCGCTAATCATTTTAGATATCAAATCAAGTTTTAATTTGGTTTCAAAACACATTTTCAAAAATTTTTTTAACTCCTTTCCATATTTAAAAATCTATAATGAATTTTGAGATGCTCTAAAAATATGGTTTGTAGATCTGGACAAGAGCTACAATAGTGGTATTCAAAGTTTTTCAAGTTTCCAAAAAGAATTTTAAATGAATTTAAAATTACAGTTTTCCAACAATTGTCCCCTTTTAATTTCAAACTCATAATTCAAAAATTACGCATAATTTGGGAAAACTTTGTATATGAAAAATGTTTGGTTTGAAAAGTTGAGAATTCCATAGATTTGAAGATTTTCAAGTTTTATTGAAAAATCAAAAGTAATTTCGATTTTGAATTCACATTTTAAAATCTAGGCGGAATCTGAAGATACTTGTTAAACAAAAAGAGTAGCTCTTGAAAAGTTGAACAAATTTTATTTTTGGAGATTTTTGAGTTCCCATATAAATTTTAGAGTATTTTGCAAAATTCAGAATAAAATCACATGCTACAGTGAATGCTGACGTCATCTCATCCCCTTCACCTCACTGTCGCCGGCGTTCGCCGTGTCACGGCCGCGCCTTCTCGCGCCCGCGCGAGTCACCGTGACGTGGACGACTTCGAGAAGACGCTGGCCACCTCACCGTCGGTTCCTCGCCCTTATAAATACCCGAGTTCGGCCGCCGTATCCTCTTTCTCCTCCTTCCCTGTCCGCCGTCGCCGCTGCTCTGCTGCTCGCCACTGCCTCGGCCGAGCGCGCTCCACCGCCATTAACACCTCCACCAGTTCCGCCTAGTCCTTGCGTGTCCTTTGAGCCCGCTCGCGCCGTCTCTCGTGGCCGTCTTCTTCACAGCCGGTCAGGACGCCGCCGCGGCCAATTTCACCGCCGGCAGCCCTCTTGTGCGATTATATTTTTCCATTACCTCCGCTATTGTGTTCGCCATCATCCACCGCCTCTCACGCTCTCTTTGGGTTCAACAGCCGAGTTCCGAAGTCGCCGGAACGCCATTCTTGCCGCCAGTGCGCGCAACCGCCAGCCATGGCCGCCGCCATGATTCGCCGTGGTCATGCCCCTCTGGCCGTTATTTTCTCTCTTTCTCTCTTGCTCTAGCATCACTAGGTCTCATAGATGGATGAATTGAAGTTGGTTCGATCGATTAGAGCTCCACTACCGTAAAATACGGGAGTCATCACCGCTGTCCGCGCCGCCGAGCCGCTTTGCACGGTGGTCGGCTGCTTCACGCCTCCACAATGCCGCGAAACCCTCACCAGGGACTCGCCTCACGCTCGCGCCGCTCATGCGCACCTCGCCTGGCCATTTTAAGGCTAGCAAGCGCAGCGCCGCCGTCGTCCGCCATTGCCACTGGCGAGCTCACGCTGGTGAGCAATTGGCCTCATTAGCTATACCAATGGGTTCGTGTCGTCGCGCTGAGCAATTTGGTGGTGGTGGTGTCGCCGGAGACCTCGCCGCCGGCGAGCTCTCGCCGGTCAACCGCCGCCCCTGCTCTGATTGACTGATGAGTGGGGTCAGTTGAACCACGGGGCCTAGCCGTCGGTCGCTGGTGCTGCGTGCGGGGTACAGAATTGGGTGTACCTAGCATTTAGGATTTCAGGTTTAAAAGAAAAGAGGTTTTTCAGATTTTGGTAAAATGTTCCAAAAATCATATCTGGAGTTCTAGGTGTCCAAATGAGGTGGTTCAAATTGCAGTATTTTTCTTATGAGATGATCTATGCATGAAAAATATGTTATGGTACTTTTGTAGAACTTTTCTGTGTAAATCTATTTATGTGCTTTAATTCTTGATATCTTATAAAATGCATAAGTAATTCTACATAGCTCAAAAAAATATGATTCTTGGTTTGTTGTTCTTGTGTTGACATGTTCTTGCTAGGAAAAATATATCATGGTCGCTTTTAGTATAAAGTTTGGTAATTGTAGTTCAAGTGGTATATATTGCCTTGATGTAAATAATTCATAATAAATAATATATGCATAATTTGAAATTAGGAAAAATTATGGCTCAGTTGTATGCTTATATGAAACTATTGATATGCTGAGATTTATTGTTTCATAAATTTGGTAGTACAAAGTATTTTAGGGGGTAATTCTGTCCTGCTACTTGTCTTTTTTGTGTAGGACAATTGGTTTATCCAATTGAGCTGAAATTTCTGTGGCAGGCTAGATTTGCCATGTTCTATGTGTTTTAATTTTCTAGGAATTTTCTACAGTGTTGCTATGGTAGTCTCTCTTATAATCATTTCTTAAAGTAAGTGAAATTCATTCACTCATTTATGAGCATCCATGATCCTCATTCATACTTGCATGTGTACACTCACGATATGATATTCATACATGTGCATACACATCATACCGGATCGCAGGGGCCAGTTCCAGCAGTAGTGCACGAGGATCCCGAGGGAAGGAGCCCGTGTCGGAGTTTCCAGGAGAGGAAGGCCCAGAGGAAGGTCCACCTGCGTGTCCTGATCATCACCCTGGTGCCTTTGAGAAAGGCAAGCCCCGGTGCATTCTTACCTATATTTTATCAAATTCACCTTGGATTGTTTATCCTTCTATGCATTACGTATAGGAGTTGGTTGAGAGTAAGCCTATTGCTGCATTTTACCTTCCTTGATACTTGATATCTTATATCCTTGTTACCTTGATAGAGTAAGATCGAGTTAATTGCCTAGCTTTGTAGAAGTCGGGTGATTCATGTCACTCGCGAGATGCTAGGTGGTTACTTGAGGTTTTGGCAGCACACATGATCTTGGAATTCACTAAGTAATGAACTTGAATTATCGACTACTCTTGTCATATTGAATACCGCCCCACATTTAGCTGGTTTTATGGGACCGCGAAGCCGAGTAGTTCTATTTGGGCCGGGAATCGACGTGCTGGGTGCATTGTATTGGAGATGTATGGGGGCCCGACAGGGGCGCGGAGAGTAAGTCCAAATGGCCGGTCGTGCCGGAGAGACTTGGCGGCCGGACGACTCTTGGGTATGATGGCCTCGGTTGAACCCGCGCTTTTACCCAAACAGTACCAAAGGTGACTAAGGCTGCCCTTGCAAAGCATGCCTGGTTTATGTGGGGAATACCTCACCAGCTGGTCAGCAATCGATTATAATCGCCATCGTTCCTGGATAGTGAACATTTGACTCTGAACGTCGATATTAATAAATCATGGTGTTATGATGGTGATATGGATGGTTTTAGAAATGCTAAGTGAAACTTGGTAACCAACCATGCTTAATGTTTTTCTTGAGGCTTAGTTTGGTTAAAAGCAATGAATTAGTATGGTGATTACGTAGTAAAGCATGTTATACTTTTAAGCTGATGTTAATCTTTAATAATGTTTTACAAAAGAAAATCTTATGCTTTTTCGCAAAAGAGTCAAGCTAGCCCACTGTATAAAGCCTTTCATGATCCTTGAAAGTTAATTTATTTTCTATTTAAGACAGGTAAGTCTAGCTAAGTACTTTCTCGTACTCAGGGCTTTGTTCCCATTGTTGTTGCAGATGGACAAATGTTTTATGGATATTGTGTGAACTGTCTCTACCCCGCAGTGGGAGACGAGTAGACCAAGGGCAATGGTTATATCTATATTAGCTACTCACCCAATGCTGTTATTGGACTGATCACTATGTTGGCAATGTAATATAAATAAGTGTGGATGTGGGTGAAGTTTAAAAACTTAAGTTGCTTTCACTATAAACTCCGAACTTGGTATTGTAATACCTTGGGTTAAACAAGGTGACATAATTTGCTATGTACAAACTCTATGTAACTTGTGGACTGTGATGTGAAATCAATGATCCTGGACGAGTTGTGAAAAGTTTGAAACCTTGTGAGATTTCACGGACTACCGGGTTTATATAATTTTAAGTGCAACCTGAGCCGCTTCGGTAGCTTAGTTTGCATTTAAACCTATGTATATTGGTCGGTTCTGTTACAGTTGGTACCGGAGCATGGTTTCACAGTCACTGTTCACTTGTGTATTTTAAACAAAAGATTTTTGGGGGTTTATAAAAATATTTGTTAAATTTTAGCCACATGTGTATACACTTAGGTGTTAAAAATGGTAATTTTAAACTTTTAGTGTGCCAGTGATCATGTGCTTAAGCCCAGTTAGGATTTTTCAGGTGGCTTATATAAGTACTAACTTGAGATTGCATCATATTTTTATTTGCCGTTGCCCATACAATGGCGGATTCGTATGGGTGCCATTCACTTGAATGGTAATGTATGGATCATTTTGCCTCTATGCCAAGGTAAGTGTGAGTTGAGAGCATGATTGGATACACAGCCGGTCTAGGGGAGTGCTTGTATGACACTGGATTATTTACATGTTTCACACATGTTCATATGAAAGTGTCCCATGTGTTGGGTTTCTGTCTTCTGACGATGCCGTCTTCTGATGATGAATCGGGTAGCGTGCACCTACATGTATGTGTATTTGGGAATATACATAGATGGAGGGGAGTGCGAGTAATCGGCGTTTTCACCTTGTTCGGAAGGTGCGTGGATCTTTCGTTGAATTGCATGGGCATGTGTGGTTGGGCTGAAATGAATCTTCTGCAGGTACAACTAAGAGCGTCAACGTATAGTACGAGTTAGTTACGTATATAATGAGAGAACATATGTATGCCACCGTCTAGAACATATATAGTTTATAGGTTTGTGAGGACGTAAGACACGTGCATGCATCATCTTTAAATGGCCACATCGTTTCAATGCATTGTTTCTTTCCCCGTAATTGGATCGTCCCATTTTGATAAAATTGCCAACTTAATATCCATTCTCATGCAAGTTGCAACCTTTCTGGAACAAATGGTGGATACTTCTCGTGCAACTGAGGGTGTTGAGGACAACCATGATCACCCACCATACCCACCTCCTTCGAACCCAATGGATCAGCTTGTGATTTAGCTTGTGGAAGCAGCTCGTCGCAACATCGAGGCTAATGACCGCCGCATTCAGTTCCAGGGTGGTGAGGCAGTGAATCAGTACAGCTCGTTCAAGGACTTCTTGGACACCAAGCCTCCGGTGTTCAAAGAGGCTGTAGAACCACTTAAGGCAGATGAGTGGCTTAATACTATGGAGAATAAGTTTCGTCTGCTGAGAATGAATAATGAGTTGAAGGCGGAATATGCTGCTCACATGTTGGAGGGACCTACCGGTATGTGGTGGGCTAATCACCGCACTACTTTCCGTGAGGGTGTTCCTATCACATGGAACAGTTTGTTGCTGCTTTTCGTGGTAACTACATTCCCCCAAGCTTGATGGCAATGAAGAAGTCAGAATTCCTAAAACTTACCATGGGCACTCACACGGTGAAGGAGTATCTGCATGCTTTTAACAACTTATCTCGTTATGCTCCTGAGTTTGTGAATAATGATGAAAACAAGATTACAAGTTTCAAGAGGGGTCTTAGCTCCAAACTGATGAAGACCATGGGTACCTCTACCCGTGTTACTTTTAATGACTTCCTTAATGACTGCTTGACCCAGGAAAATAACAACAATATACATGCAGCAGGCAAGAATCGTAAGAGGTCTTTTGAGTCAGGACCTTCACAGACTAAGGCTCCTATGGGAGGTCATTCTTATCGTCCGCCCATTCCTGGTGCTAGATTTGGACCACCGCAGAAGCAGAATAACAATGCTCGCAACTATCCGAAGCCCCAGAAGCCTTACAAGGTTGCAATACCATAGGTTAAGGCTGGACAGGGCAATCCAACAGGAGCTACATCAAATGTCAAGGGACCATGCTTTAATTGTGGAGAGCCTGGACATTTCTCTCATTTCTGCCCACATCCTAAGAAGAAGTAGAACACTTATCCAGCTCGTGTGAACTACACCACTATGGATGATCTTCCTGAAGGCGAACCTGTGACAGCAGGTATGTTCGCTGTGAACCAACACTCTGCAATTGTTTTGTTTGATTCTGGATCATCACATTCATTCATGAGCCAAGCATTTGCACGAAAGCATGAGAAAAAGATAATTGAGTTACAATATGGGTACCGTATAAGTTCAGCAGGGGCTGACCTTATCACCAATCAGATGGTTCAAGGTGTGTCCTTAGTTATCGGGACAAGAAAATATATGGTCAACTTAGTAGTAATGCCAGGCTTAGTAATGGATGTAATCATGGGTATGAATTGGATGAAGGATAAGGGGGTTATCATTGATACAAGCAATAGGACCCTTATGCTTAAGGAACCCATGGGTGAGTGTATTTTCCAAGTATTGTTGCCTAGAAAGTGTGAACTTACCACCATCTCATGTGCTACTAAGGTTACTCCACTTCATGAGATTCCTGTAGTGTGTGAGTTTCCTGATGTGTTCCCTGATGATTTGCCAGGACCTCCACCCGATAGAGACATCGAGTTTGCTATAGAGCTAGTGCCTGGTACGACGCCAATATCTCGAAGACCCTATAAGATGTCGCCAGATGAACTAGCTGAGCTGAAGAAACAATTGACAGACTTGCAAGATAAAGGTCTTATCCGGCCAAGTAAGTCCGAGTGGGGTTGTCCTGCTTTGTTCGTTAAGAAGAAGGACCAATCCCTGAGAATGTGCGTAGATTATAGACCACTTAATGCTGTGACAATTAAGAACAAGTATCCTTTACCTCGTATTGATATCTTGTTCGATCAATTGTCTAAAGCTAAAGTGTTATCCAAAATTGACTTGAGGTTAGGATATCATCAGATCAAGATAAAGCCACAAGACATACCTAAGACCGTTTTTTCCACCAGATACGGGTTATATGAGTATCTTATCATGTCGTTTGGCTTAACAAATGCTCCTGCCTATTTCATGTATTCATGAATTCGGTCTTTATGCCAGAGTTCGATAAATTTGTGATTGTGTTCATAGATGATATCTTGATATATTCTAAAAATGAAGAAGAACAATTTAAGCATCTGCGAATTGTGTTGGAACGACTTCGAAAGCACAAGTTATATGCCAAGTTTAGTAAGTGTGAGTTCTGGCTGAAGAGGATTCAATTCCTTGGACATATCTTATCAAAAGAAGGGATATCAGTAGATCCAAGTAAAGTGCAGGAAGTTATGGACTGGAAAGCCCCAACTTCCATCTCGGAAGTTCAGAGTTTTCTTGGTCTAGCTGGTTATTATCATCGTTTTATTCCTGATTTCTCCAAAATAGCAAAACCAATGACTAGTTTACTACAGAAAGATCGTAAGTTTGTATGGACAGAGGAGTGTGAGGAAGCATTTCGCACTCTGCGGAAGTTGCTAACTATGGCTCATGTTTTAGCACAACCAGATATAGAGAAACCTTTTGATGTGTACTGTGATGCTTCAAAGAATGGTTTAGGGTGTGTGTTAATGCAAGAGGGGCGAGTGATTGCCTATGCTTCACGACAACTGAGAACACATGAAGCCAACTATCCAACACATGACTTAGAGTTAGTAGCTGTTGTGCATGCTTTGAAGATATGGAGGCACTATCTGCTTGGGAGTGCTTGCAATGTATATACAGATCATAAAAGTTTAAAGTACATCTTCACTCAACCTGAGTTGAATATGAGATAGAGAAGGTGGTTCGAATTTATCAAGGATTACAACCTACAATTCTACTTTCATCCGGGCAAGGCAAACGTTGTGGCGGATTCTTTGAGTCAGAAGTCACATTGCAATGTTGCACAACCTCTTCTAGCCGAGAAGTTTAACATGATGCATCCTGAAGTGCTTTTTAGTATTCAAATTAGTTGCTCACTTGAAAATCGGATCATTGAAGGCCAAAAGAATGATGCAGAGATTGATTCTTTGAAGAAGATGACCACAAAAGTGCATCATCCGCACTTCCGTATAGATGAGCAAGGAGTGTTGTGGTATAATAATCGCCTAGTAGTACCTGTTGATGAGGCCCTAAAGAATGAGATAATGAATGAAGCTCACAATTCCAAGCTATCCATGCATCCTGGGAGTAGTAAGATGTATTATGATTTGAAAGTTCGTTATTGGTGGGCCAACATGAAGGAGATAGCAGCTTATGTTGCCAAGTGTGATAATTGTTGTCGAGTCAAAGCTATACATATGAAGCCCGCAGGTACACTTCGACCTTTACCTGTACCAGATTGGAAGTGGGAAGACATAACCATGGACTTTATCATGGGACTTCCTATCAGTAATAAGGGACATGATTCAATTTGGGTAATTGTCGATCGTCTTACAAAGTCAGCTCATTTTTTTCCTGTTCATACTTCCATCAACCCTATCAGTATGCTAATTTGTATGTCAAGGAGATTGTTAGACTACATGGGGTTCCCAAGACCATTGTATCAGATAGAGGTTCACAGTTCACTGCTCATTTCTGGCATCGTATGCAAGAAGATTTGGTTACCAAATTACTTCACAGTACAGCCTATCATCCACAGACATCAGGACAGACTGAACGAGTCAATCAAGTACTAGAAGATTTGCTAAGAGCTTCTGTGTTATCTTCCTTTTCTTCTCAGAAATCATGGGAAAAATGGTTACCTTTGGTGGAATTTTCCTATAACAATAGTTATCAAGAAATTATCAAGATGGCTCTATACCAAGCTTTGTATGGCAGAAAGTGTAGAACTCCAATGAATTGGGTTGAACCTGGAGAGAGAAGGCACTATGGAATTGACTTTGTTGCAGAAGCGGAACAACAAGTTAGAGTCATTCAAGAACACCTAAGAGCTGCACAGTCACGTCAGAAGAGTTATGCAGATAAGAGAAGGCGACCGTTAGAGTTTAAAGTTGGTGAACATGTTTACTTGAAGGGGCCACCTACAAAAGGTGTTCAACGGATTGGTGTGAAGAGAAAGCTTGCCCCAAGATATATAGGACCATACAAAATCCTAGAGAAAATTGGTGAAGTTGCTTACAAGTTAGAGTTACCTCCTTAGATGAGTACAATCTTTCCTGTCTTTCACGTGTCTCAACTCAAGAAGTGCTTAGGTGTTCATACAAAGGAGGTAAAGCCACATGGGATCAAGCTAAAGCCGGACTTAGAGTATCAAGAAGCACTAGTTCGAATCCTCGACACTAAGGATAGAGTGACCCGCAATAGTACGGTGAAGACATAGAAAATCTTGTGGAGTCACCACGATGAGAATGATGCAACTTGGGAAACGGAAGGCTATCTGCGTGAAGTTTACCCCGACTTTTATAAACAATGGTTCGTAACACAAATCTCGGGACCAGATTCTTTTAAGGGGGAAAGGGTTGTAACACCCTAGTGTTAATCTTTCTTTAATCATGTGCATTGCTTTTGCATAAGCATCATTAGCATGATCATTAAGTAAAATTTAATTTTGTGCTTGTGTGCGATCACTAATTTATCGCTAATCATTTTAGATATCAAATCAAGCTTTAATTTGGTTTCAAAACACTTATTTTCAAAATCTCTAAAAATATGGTTTGTAGATCTGGACAAGAGCTACAATAGTGGTATTCAAAGTTTTTCAAGTTTCCAAAAAGAATTTCAAATGAATTTGAAATTACAGTTTTCCAGCAATTGTCCCCTTTTGATTTCAAACTCATAATTCAAAAATTATGCATAATTTGGGAAAACTTTGTATATGAAAAATGTTTGGTTTGAAAAGTTGAGAATTCCATAGATTTGAAGATTTTTTAAGTTTTATTGAAAAATCAAAAGTAATTTCAAATATTTGTTTCTAGGGTTTTATCCCCTTTTGATTTTAAATTCACATTTCAAAATCTAGGCAGAATCCGAAGATACTTGTTAAACAAAAAGTGTAGCTCTTGAAAAGTTTAACAAATTTTATTTTTGGAGATTTTTGAGTTCCCATATAAATTTTGGAGTATTTTGAAAAATTCAGTATAACATCACATGTTACAGTGAATGCTGACGTCATCTCATCCCCTTCACCTCACTGTCGCCGGCGTTCGCCATGTCGCGGCCGCGCCTTCTCGCGCCCGCGCGAGTCACTGTGACGTGGACGACTTCGAGAAGACGCTGGCCACCTCACCGTCGGTTCCTCGCCCTTATAAATACCCGAGGTCGGCCGCCGTATCCTCTTTCTCCTCCTTCCCTGTCCGCCGTCGCCGCTGCTCCGCTGCTCCGCTGCTCGCCACTACCTCGGCCGAGCGCGCTCCACGGCCATTAACACCTCCACCAGTTCTGCCTAGTCCTTGCGTGTCCTTTGAGCCCGCTCGCGCCGTCTCTCGTGGCCGGAATCGCCTGCGCGTGGCCGTCTTCTTCACAGTCGGTCAGGACGCCGCCGCGGCCAATTTCACCACCGGCAGCCCTCTTGTGCGATTATATTTTTCCATTACCTCCGCTATTGTGTTCGCCATCATCCACCACCTCTCATGCCCTCTTTGGGTTCAACAGCCAAGTTCCGGAGTCACCGGAACACCATTCTTGCCGCCAGTGCACGCAACCGCCGGCCATGGCCGCCGCCACGATTCGCCGTGGTCGTGCCCCTCTGGTCGTTATTTTCTCTCTTTCTCTCTTGCTCTAGCATCGCTAGGTCTCATAGATGGATGAATTGAAGTTGGTTCGATCGATTAGAGCTCCACCGCCGTGAAATGCGGGAGTCATCACCGTTGTCCGCGCCGTCGAGCCGCCTTGCATGGTGGCCGGCCGCTTCACGCCGCCACAACGCCGCGAAACCCTCTCTAGGGACTCGCCTCACGCTCGCGCCGCTCCTGCGCACCTCGCTGGGCCATTTTAAGGCTAGCAAGCGCAGCGACGCCGCCGCTCAGCCGCCGCCGTCTGCTATTGCCACCGGCGAGCTCACGTCGGTGAGCAATCGGCCTCATTAGCTATACCAATGGGTTCGTCTCGTCGCGCTGAGCAATACCTCGCCGCCGGCGAGCTCTCGCCGGTCAACCGCCGCCCCTGCTCTGATTGACTGACGAGTGGGGTCAGTTGACCCACGGGGCCCAGCCGTCGGTCGCTGGTGCTGCGTGCGGGGTACAGAATTGGGTGTACCTAGCATTTAGGATTTCAGGTTTAAAAGAAAAGAGGTTTTTTAGATTTTGGTAAAATGTTCCAAAAATCATATCTAGAGTTCTAGATGTCCAAATGAGGTGGTTCAAATTGCAATATTTTTCTTATGAGATGATCTATGCATGAAAAATATGTTATGGTACTTTTGTAGAACTTTTCTGTGTAAATCTATTTATGTACTTTAATTCTTGATATCTTCTAAAATGCATAAGTAATTCTACAGAGCTCACAAAAATATGATTCTTGGTTTGTTGTTCTTGTGTTGACATGTTCTTGCTAGGAAAATATATCATGGTCACTTTTAGTACAAAGTTTGGTAGTTGTAGTTCAAGTGGTATATATTGCCTTGAATGTAAATAATTCATAATAAATAATATATGCATAATTTGAAATTAGAAAAAATTGTGGTTCAGTTGTATGCTTATATGAAACTATTGATATGCTGAGATTTATTGTTTCATAAGTTTGGTAGTACAAAGTATTTTAGGGGGTAATTCTGTCCTGCTACTTGTCTTTTTTGTGTAGGACAATTGGTTTATCCAATTGAGCTGAAATTTCTGTGGCAGGCTAGATTTGCCATGTTCTATCTGTTTTAATTTTCTAGGAATTTTCTACAGTGTTGCTATGGTAGTCTCTCTTATAACCATTTCTTAAAGTAAGTGAAATTCATTCACTCATTTATGAGCATCCATGATCCTCATTCGTACTTGCATGTGTACACTCATGATATGATATTCATACATGTGCATACACATCATACAAGATCGCAGGGGCCAGTTCCAACGGTAGTGCACGAGGATCCTGAGGGAGAACAAGAGGAGGAGCCCGTGTCGGAGTTTCCAGGAGAGGAAGGCCCAGAGGAAGGTCCACATGCGTGTCTTGATCATCACCCCGGTGCCTTTGAGAAAGGCAAGCCCCGGTGCATTCTTACCTATGTTTTATCAAATTCACCTTGCGTTGTTTATCCTTTTATGCATTACGTATAGGAGTTGGTTGAGAGTAACCCTATTGCTGCATTTTACCTTCCTTGATACTTGATATCTTATATCCTTGTTACCTTGATAGAGTAAGATCGAGTTAACTGCTTAGCTTTGCTTAGACGGTAGAAGTCGGGTGATTCATGTCACTCGCGAGATGCTAGGTGGTTACTTGAGGTTTTGGCAGCACACATGATCCTGGAATTCACTAAGTAATGAACTTGAATTATCGACTACTCTTGTCATATTGAACACCACCCCACATTTAGCTGGTTTTATGGGACTGCGAAGCCGAGTAGTTCTATTTGGGCCGGGAATCGACGTGCTGGGTGCATCGTATTGGAGATGTACGGGGGCCCGACAGGGGCGCGGAGAGTAAGTCCAACTGGCCGGTCATGCTGGAGAGACTTGGCAGCCGGACGGCTCTTGGGTATGATGGCCTCGGTTGAACCCGCGCTTTTACCCAAACAGTACCAAAGGTTACTAAGGCTGCCCTTGCAAAGCATGCCTGGTTAATGTGGGGAATACCACGCCAGCTGGTCAGCAATCGATTATAATCGCCATTGTTCCTGGATAGTGAACATTTGACTCTGAACGTCGATATTAATAAATCATGGTATTATGATGGTGATATGGATGGTTTTAGAAATGCTAAGTGAAACATGGTAACCAACCATGCTTAATGTTTTTCTTGAGGTTTAGTTTGGTTAAAAGCAATGAATTAGTATGGTGATTACGTAGTAAAGCATGTTATACTTTTAAGCTGATGCTAATCTTTAATAGTGTTTTACAAAAGAAAATCTTATACTTTTTCGCAAAAGAGTCAAGCTAGCCCACTCTATAAAGCCTTTCATGATCCTTAAAAGTTAATTTATTTTCTATTTAAGACGGGTAAGTCTAGCTTAGTACTTTCTCGTACTCAGGGCTTGTTCCCATTGTTGTTGTAGATGGACAAATGTTTTATGGATATTGTGTGAACTGTCTCTACCCCACAGTGGGAGACGAGTAGACCAAGGGCAATGGTTATATCTATATTAGCTACTCACCCAATGCTGTTATTGGACTGATCACTATGTTGGCAATGTAATATAAATAAGTGTGGATGTGGGTGAAGTTTAAAAACTTAAGTTGCTTTCGCTATAAACTCCGAACTTGGTATTGTAATACCTTGGGTTAAACAAGGTGACATAATTTACTATGTACAAACTCTATGTAACTTGTGGACTGTGATGTGAAATCAATGATCCTGGACGAGTTGTGAAAAGTTTGAAATCTTTTGAGATTTCACGGACTACCGGGTTTATATAGTTTTAAGTACAACCTGAGCCGCTTCGGTAGCTTAGTTTGCATTTAAACCTATGTAAATTGGTCGGTTCTGTTACACCAACTCCTCCGAGTCCTCGGGGGCTACCCCCGAAGGGTGCGCTCGCGCGCACCCTTCAGAGAATGACAGACACTATGACTCCAATTCATGAGCAGCATCTAAGTCAAGACCATCTCCCACTTGACGTGGAGCCTCAAATGACAGACGCCACCCAAGCGGACGACCCCCCGTCGGGGTGACGGAGCGCATCGCGGGCGGCCGACCCCCGTCGAGTGACGAACCTTCGCGCGGGCGGACGACCCCCCGTCGAGTGACGGACCTCCACGCGGGCGGACAACCCCCCGTCCATTGCCACTCCCCCTTTGGCTATAAAAGCGGGCTATAAAAGGGGGCGCAGGGACAACTGAAAGAAAGGGTGAACTCATTCGAACTCACTAGCCTCTCCACGCACATTGCAAGGCATAGGGCTAGCTCTTCTAGACTTAGGCCTCATTCTTCACCCCATTTCGTATGCGCTCGCTTGTATCTCCTCTGTACAAGCACTTTGGTGCAAGATAATACAAACTCTCTCCTCCGCTGGAAGTAGGGCCTTCTTTGCCCGAACCAGGATAAAAATCGTGTGTTCTTCTTGCATCACCATCCGGATTAGGGAGCACGCAACACGTATTTACTCATCGGTGTTTGGCCCCCGGGGTCATGACACCGACATCTAGCCCTCGCACCACCGCGAGAAGCCGCGGGAGACCCCGGGTTGCGCCGCGCCGACGATCCCGATCTAGACGTCGGTCGTCGCGCCGAGCCGAGCTGATCGAGGTAGGTCTGTCTTGCCTGAATCGGGCTGGAATTCGCGGGGTCTCTCCCTGGCTGCGCCTCCGCAAGGCAGTGAATCAGGCGGGCGGGGCGTCGCCCGAAGGGTCCGTGACGTGATCAGGTTTGGGGATTTTCCCGCAAATCTATTTCGAGCAACCAAAGAAGGCCCAAAGCCCAAGGCCCAAGAAACTTGTAGCAGAACACAAAGCCCACAAAGCGACCAGGCGACTCTAGTTTGTCGCCCCAATCCATCCGCTTCTCCATCGCCTGCCCCCGGTGGGCGCTCTGCCGCGCCGGCAGCCAGCCTCTCCCCTCCTCACCCTCCGCCCTGAAACCCATAACGCTCGTCGCTCCCTGCCTCCATCGACCGTACTCGCTCTGCGTCATCTGGGAGCCCTGTAGGCGCGGAAGGACGGAAGCGGCAGCGGGGCCGCGGCGCCCGGTGGTACAGAGGCCTCAGGCCTCCCCAGTAGCCCTCGGTGCTCGGTCCCTCCTACGACATCCTCGTCCCCTCGGCCCTGCGCCCCTGTGCACTGCACGCCCAGCGCCCCAACCCCCAGCGGCCAGCTTCGGTCTCACGACTCCGTCCCTCCCCATCTGCACCCTCACGAGCTTGAAGGTTGAAGCAATAAGCAAGGTAAGCATACAGCAGCCAGATCCATTCTTCAGATTTAGAGGCGATGGCGCTATAGACTATACCACGATGTTCGAAACTTGTACTTTGCTTATTACTGTTACACATTTGCTTGGATTTTTCTTTTGTATATATATGGAATACCCTGCCATGAATTTCTGTCTCCCCCACCACTGGCAGCAATGTGACCTTCATTTCATCCTTTGCTTCCCACAGTCCAGCAGTAGAAGAGCTTCTAGTCTAATTGCTCATTCATTTGTTTGCAAGAAATCCAGCCTATTCGAGACGAGCTCAAGCCTTGCTGCCTTGGCGAGCTTCAGCTGAACCGAGGTCGAGCCTGGCGTCAGGCAACAGACAAAGCAACGCAGAACCCTTCGATTCAATGGAGGCCTCTGGAGAAACCCCGACCCGGCCGTCCAACCCGGCGACCCCTTCCCCATTGTCGTCGACCTCATTGTCACAGAGGCAGTGGAGGCCAGCGGCGCAGCGCAACATGCGCAACCAGTGGTCGTATCTGAAGACCGCCAAGGAGAAGTGGCCGGACGCCGCTGCTGAAGGCCGCTCCCACGCGTCCGCGCTCGTCAACACCCACTTCACCCGCAGGTAGGCCTCCTTTCTGTCTGTGTGGGGGTACTTCCGGGTTTGAGATTTCGGCCATTGATGCGGGAGTTGTGTGGGGTTGGCTGTCAGGAACATGCCGGTGACGGATTTGGGGGTGCTCAAGGACATGCCGGGGATCCGCGATAAAGCGAACTCCAAGTTGGCGCGTAGAGAGGTAGTAACACCTTGGCCACCAATTCGCTGTAAGATTTAAGCGTGATTTCGATGTCCATTATGCTACTAATCCTTTGATTTTGTTGCTTTCTTGGTTCAGGAGCAATACAGTGGCATGCTTCTGTCGGCCTACAAGGAGATGGTAATTTACCACTACAAGGCTAAGCTGATTCAGTGTTTTATTCAGATTCCATAGTGCATTGTAGTTTAATTTCAACTCCTCCAGTAATATTTTTCTTCATTACACTGTTGATAGGTCCGTCAGCTGTCCTACTTGGTTAAAGCTTCCCACTCTATGCGCAGTTTTTCCAAAGCGACTCCAAATTTTTCCATCATGGATTTTTCTGAGTGCCAAGATGATTTGAATGATTCAGGAGATGGTGGAGGAGTCCCAGTATTTAAATGGTTCTCCATATTAGAATTTGGTGGGTTACTCATCGCTGCTTCTCTGGATTAAGTCACTACTAAGATCTTTCGTCTGTTGGGTGTGCCAATGATCTCCTAACCTATCTGGTTGCCTTTCAAAAGTTTCAAAAAGTCAAATCAGTTTGATTTAGTAAGGCTACTCTTGATACTCCCACCAATAAGATCATAATCCCAATATCTGAAAAGAGATTCTAACTAACAGTAGAACTAGTCAAGAATTAACTAAGAAAAATCAGATTTAAGCTGTAGGCAAGAAATCTATTGTCATCTATTCAATGAAAACACATTATTTCTTTAAAATAGAACTATATGACTATCTTCGGTGCTTACTGGCACAAAGCAAGTGGGAAGATCTGTAGTCAACTTATTCTGGCCTAGGTAACCAGGACGAGATATGTTATAAAAAGCCTAAACTTATTATTTGATTACTTTGCTTAAGACATGCAATCAACAGAGTATTATACTTTTCTGGTTAAGTATATATATTCTCACGTTTGAGAAATGTCAATCAATATCTGAGATCATTGCGCAGATTCATGTTTACATGTTTTGAATTCACATGATAAACATAATGCTTTGCTTAATCACCTCAGAGAGTCTTGCCCAGGAGCTTGTTGAGATGTTTGTCTCGGAGCAAAACTTGAAGGTACATCATCCCTCTTTATATGGTGATGCTTGCTGATAACAGAACTGTGTTTTAGGCTGTATGTTCTTCTTCTCTTTTGGAGAAGTCTCTTGACAATATAAATCATTTGTATCTGTAGAGGCTGCTACTCTTGGGATTTCTCTCGATTGCTTTAAATGACGGTGTACAACATCAGACATCATTAGATTGGGGTGATGAGCTATATGATGGTGAATCAAACGAACTTCAGAGTATTGGCCTTCAGTCAGGTGATACCTATCAACTGCCTGAAAATTGGAGTGCAGATTTTATAGGGAGTCAGCGGCCTGGCAATCCCCCTTCACACGAAGTTTTACAGGTTCTTGTTTATGGTTTGCAAAGTTTTGGTCGTTAGGAAATGTTGCAGTTTATGTAGATGCAAGCATATTACATACAATACTGTTTGTTTCATGTTATCTTATATCCCCTTTTTGGTAGGCTTCGAATACTAAATTTTCAATGTCCAAACAGATGATTTATAGAAGGATCATCTTTGTATTAGATCAATTTTAGCTAGCTAAAGTTGTTGTGCTTCTGAAAGAAGGTTATACATATTGTTAACTTCCTGGTTTACAGGTTTATTTAACAACTTGGCTTACTAATATGAACATCAATCTGAGTAGGTAAACCATGTTTCGTTATCTTTTAACTTTTGAATTTTATATGTTAACAAACAGAATTTGCACCTTGAATTTGGTTGCGCTAACAATGATGATTTCTTACGTTATCTCAGAATTGATGAAATATTTGAGCTTGTTAAGGAGGAGATGGAGACTAAACGGTCTTGAGGCTTCTGATTCATTTGGTTGGGCTATTCATCAAGAAGAAATGGAAAAGAAAAGTAATTTACTTCTTGCAGTGTGTGAGTGAGCTTTTCATTTTAAATTCCAATGCTTCAAGAGCTCCCAAGTTGCAATGCATAGAATTAAACCTCGTTTAAGAGCACAAAAGCCAAACGAATTACAAAGTTTATGAGCCTTGAGAAAGAGGGAGAGACGTGGCATGTTTGTTTGCTACCTTTTGGAAAGGGCTCTTTTGGCAGCAACGTACTCCGTGTCATCGCCACCAAATAGGGTATACACAGTCTGAGCAACTTCGTAGAGTTCTTCAGACACTGCCTCTCCGCTCAACAACTCCACAACAGCCCCGATAAATTGCTTATACGCCTGACGCACTTCGCTGGGAGCTGCAACACAAGTTGCAATTTCGACCAATGAAACTAAAATCAGAATCATAGGCAAGCACGCAAACACCCAGAAGGGAAGGGCGGGGAAGGCCAAAACATCACAGCTCTAGACTCTACAATAGCAAGGGAGCTCGAGGGGTTTGGAAACCTTACCATCGTCCCAGCCAGGCACGATTTTCGGCGCGAGCTTCCACTCGTCATGCGGCCTGTGGAGACAATGAACAGCACGGAATCATCAGGTTTTCCCCCGCAGCGATTGGGTTGGGGGACGGTGAGGCACCAGCGATTGGCGGAGGGGGGAGGGAGTGGAACCTGGGGAGGGTGAGCGCCTGGAGGGCGCTCTTGCGGAGGAGGTAGGCCTGATCGGCGTCGAAGTGGCCGCGGAGCGCGCTACTCTGATAATCAACATTCATCGTCTATCAATTAGGAATTTGGCCTCAAAAAACTTACACTTAGAAATTAGACCTTCTTTTTTTAAAAATTTGTGAATCAGGCCTCAAACAAAAATCTCTTAAGATTCAGACCTTTTGTCTTGTCTTAGGCAAATATGTTAGTTTGAACACTATAGCGCGAGAGAAAAGACCACTTTGTCCCTCATCTTTAGTGAAACTACGGTTTGGTCGAGGCTGCCAAAGAGTCGAGCTATGGGCCATGGTGGCATGCCGTTATCGCGAGGAGCGTGGCAAATGTGGTAGCGCGATGGCATGTGGCAATAGGTGGCGCTCGGACTGGACGACACATGGAGGTAAGGTGGCACGGCGAGCTCGGTGAGCTGACGACTTTACGTGGAGAAGGCATAACAACACCGAAGCGACGGCGAGCAGGGCATGCGAGGTGACGAGCGCAGAGGCCTAGATGGGTGTGGTCGGTTGGCAGAGTTGGCATCGCTCGGGTGGAGGCCTACGGCGCGCAGCAGTGGCAGCCAGAGATGGCCACACCACATGTGACCGCGCGGCACGCGCGACGCGCCTATAACGTCCACGTTTGTCAGTGCATCAAGGCTCCTTAGCACGCGTGAATACTCACGAAACCATGCAATGATGCTATTGTCACTCTTGAGCAAAGTTTTATTTTTTAAAAAAAAATCAGAAGTGATGAAACAAGAAAATGTTATGGTCCCCACGTGAGCTACCAACTTGGCCCGAGAAGCTCCAAAGTACAAAACAGATCGATCAATCATCGTTGGTGGTCGGTCTCGGCGTTGCCTCGCCTGCCAGATCCGAGGCACATCCGCTAGTCGCGTCTCGCCTTCGACCCGGGTATCCCGTATCCCCCGTTCGTCCTGACTCCGGATCATGCAACTCCTGACGCACAGGCATAAAAATCGATTGGCCTCCCCCCGCCACGTACCCACACCATGTCAACAAACTCAATGGATCCAGTCTGGGTAGTGCTTGACCGCCCCGTGCGCCACGTCGCCATAACTGGCGAGAAAACAACCGGCGGTGTGGGTACGAGCGAATTCGACATCGAAACATGGTATGAGATCGAATTGAGGACGAGGAGGATGGAAGAGGAAGAAACCTACGGCTTCTGCAGCGTCGACGACACAACAGAAGAGGAAGAGCCAACGGCCATGGTGGACTGGGTGCGGGAGGGCGCCTCGGTCCGGCTCGTCCCTGAACTCGCCACGCCTCCACGATCTCCACCGTATCGCTTCATCTGCCGGCCACACCCGTCGAGATCAGGGCTCCGTTAGGGCGTCACTGTAGTGTGTGCCGACAAGAACCTCCTTGTCCTCTTCACCGGCCCCGATTCCCTCCACCACGCTTCGTCTGGGCGCTACCTGGTCTATGACAGCCACGCGGACACCTTCGTCGTCGCCCCTCCAATCGACTCTGAACAGTTAAGAGAGGTATTTGGGTACGTTCCAGCCATTGTACGCCGGGGCCAAGGCGGCAGTAGTTTCACCCTGGCCGTGGTGGTACAGACCCATCTTTCCAGATAGTACTTTGTGTTGTTGTGGTCGCCGTCCACTGACCAAGAGCGATGGGTACAGAAGAAGGTGAGCTTTCCCTTCCGAGGTGCTCCAATACTCCATAACAGATGTATCTTTCGCACTCTTGGAATCTTGGGTATGTTGGGTCGGCCTCTACTTCGGAATGGTGGCGTTCAATGTGCTCTCAAATGATCAGCTACTGTTGGTGCCCCTGCCGGAGCCTACCGTGAGGGAATTCCCGCCAGCGCCGTGGATGTTGTTGGCGGTGCACCGTACCATGGATTGTGTCAATGGAGTCACCAAGTTTCTCTCCATCGATGGCTATGATGACCATGACTGCCCTGCCCAAAGGACAAGATCAACACGACCTCTTGGACCCTGCAGGCACCTGGCTTATGGAAGTGGACGAAAGATGATGACGGCGAGCTTCTAATCACGGACCTGTGGGATGACGAGACGTTCATTGCGATTCTGGGCTTGCAGCAGCAGGTGCCCATGTGCCTTGTCCTGAGCCTGAAGGAACCAAACATGGTGTCCTTCTTCCGTGACATTGGTTACGTGGATGGACACATCACAACCAAAGGTGAGCATGTGCTAAGCCTATATATGCAGAGTAAGAAGGTCCGGTCATGGAGCACAGATGCCGTCCAGGAAGAATCTTAGAGTTCGTTCCACGTGTCATTGCAACCGAGTTTTGTGCTTACCGATAATTGTCCTATATGGATTATCAGGTAACTCCCAAACTACATAATTATGCATAATTATTTAGTTGCATATGAACAATGCATATGGCTTGATTCTACCACATTTGATTATAACGGAAGCACCGGTGATATGTCAGTTGTAGCAAAATATGCGTATCCTGATGAGTGAACATAACTTTTATCTATATATACGACTGACAACCAACTCAAATTTTCTGTCAAATCCATATCATGACGGGTTATCAAAGCTTGTAGGTCACGTCGTTGTATACACTGCATTACCAGGGCCAAAATCTATCTTGAATATGAAAGTTTTGAACCTCCCAATCATCAGCTGCCCTCATATTCGAAGACCTCATTTTCGAGCTAATATAATTATTGGCATGTTAGATCCGGATGGCAACACAGATTCAATCTTCAAGTAGTAGCGAATGAGCTCATCAAATTCGATTTGGATCCACCTCCTTTGATCTTCCTCTGTATATGCAAATATGCAAAAGACTAATTTTTTAGTTTAATTGGATTTACAAAGGCAGTCATGCTCATCACCTCTATTATTCCTCATTAACAGAGACCTTTATCTACGGATCGGGGAGCTGTCCGCCTCTCAAAACCTATAATGTCCATCCCTATAAACTTGTCATGTCGTAGTGCTCATTATGTGCTCAGACCGTGGGTGCTTCGAGGTCCGGGGGCTAGTGGTGCAGACTGATGAGAATGAAACCATTGCCGCATCTTCTATGCTTGCCTTGCTCCAAAGAGATGTGACCAATCAGATCCCTTTTTATTTGATTCACAATTTAGATGTTTTGAGTTTGCTTTGTGTCATGCATTGTGATGGGAGTAGTTACCCATTCTGGAAATGGGAAGAAGAGAACCCGGAGATGCTTGCAGACCCTAAGAATAAGGAGAAAAAGACGGTGGGAAGAAAGACAGCCTAGAGGTGGAGCAGAAGAAGAACAGTCAAATGGATCTTCCTATCACTGTTTTATTAGGAATTGGAAACCAGATAATTGTGCTTTTAAAGTTTCTCATTCCGTTTTTTAATGTAATGTTGAATGTGTATGCTGTGATGAGGATGTGAGCTCAAAATTGTGTTGTCTCATGTAAGAACTGGGGAATTTTTAGACACAATGCATTAGTCATTGCATGGAAGATCGTTGAGGATATCACGTGTATAACAAAGGATTTAAAGATGCAAGTTAACATATATGGGCCTCAGGGTAACTTGTACTATTTCACAGGGGATTTAAAGCTATTAGTGATAACATTGTCAATTGTCATGTTGCATGGCCGTAAGATTGATGCATCTCAAACTACAGTATTGCATCCATATTGTCTAGATGCTTAGGTAGCACAAAAGTTCACCGCTTTAGCCTACATTGAGACTGCTACAAAGGAACATAATATGTACAAAAGAACACACGTTACATAGAAGGGGACTCATGGCAACTCGCCCTTTGGGACGACCGGGTAGAATATTTTAATTCCCACTTCTCTTAATGCAAAACGTGCTACTCATGGTTTCAAAAAAAAACACAGAAGGAGACTCCTGCTTGACCATGTCCATCATCTTGTTAACATCTTTAGAGGCCTTCCTCTTGTTCATTGCAGGTGCAGAATCACTCGTGAAGTCCTTCCTCTTCATTGTAGGAGCAGAAAGACTTGTGGAGGCCTTCTTCTTTGTCGCTTCTGATTTCACTGTTAAGTAGAACAAAGCCTTGATAGCAATTGATTGCCCATGATGAAAGCATAATCTAGTAAAGAGCCTTGAGGCCGAGACAACCATGTGCCTTTCACATTCCTAATGGAAGGTGACTGTTTCAATCAACAAGTTCCCAAGTATGAAGGTGGAGACAAGAGTTAACATTTACAAACCTGTGTTGTCATTTGACCTAACATTGTCGTGCTTTCTGTCCACCGATCTTTGATTTTTCTTTTTCTTTTTACAAAAATTGCATGCCTCACTAAGTCAGACGAGAAGGGGAATAGGGGTAGTGTCACGGTTCGCGTCAACTTCCACAAAGGAAATTTTTTCAAAAAAACCCCACAACTGCAGACATTAACAAGTCCATTTATACATTTTGGAACAACATAATTTATTGCGTGGTAAGTATAATCATACCTGTATTCCATTACGCAACCACGAGCGTAGTAGGTGTGAACTAGCTCACTTCACGAGTAAATGTTCCCAACAGCCTGTATTTTATCACTCTATGCCAGCTCAGTTCTGTTTGATCATTCAATCACAATTAAGAAACTTTGCTAGTTTGCCTGCGGTCCCATTTGGAATGTGAAATTCTTTTCTATCTTTTTTTCTTTCTTATGAAAGTAAGCTGATATTTTTTGTGTACCATTCTTATTCTTATACATACAATTTCTGCGTTTAACGGCGCCTTAAAAATAATTCATCAACGAAAAGCGTTGATTGATCGTCGATTCCAACGATCCTGCCGCGTGTCCCGCGGTGGCCCTTCCGCCTTCCGGTAAAAGCAGTCAGCAAGCGTTTCAAGCCCAGTACACTAGCGTCAGCGCCCTTGTCTTCGCATGCATGCTAATCACCAGCCGTGGATTTGTAGATGTAGCGCCCGATGCCCCGCTGCCGAAGGAGGCCCGACGAGCCCACAAGGGACGTGGGGCCAGCTTCTCGATCAGGAAATGCGGGTACGCACGGCATACGGACCTAACACGTTTCATTGACATATGGACCCACTACTTCCGGACCCACATGTCAATCAACCAAAAGGCACACCCACAACGTCCCTCCGCCTCCGGAGGGCTACAAAACCCCATTCCTCTGTTGCGAGCCCGTCATGCTCCTTGTGCAGTTGTGCACGCTCTACACACCAGCACGCGAAGAGCAAAACCCTCTTTCTCTGCCCCTCGCCGCGGCGAACTTGCGATCGAGAGAGGAATCCTCCACCAATGGGTCATGCGCAGAGGCCGCCGCCGAACCCTAGTAGGCTCTCCCCCAGCCCCCACCCGGCGCCGGCGCCGCCCCGGCCTCTGACGACGCCGGATGCACGCCGCCTCGGCACGTCATGGAAGACCGCACAGGTGATCGGACCCCTCCCTCCTCTGCAAACTGCGCGACCCCGCTGCTTTTCCTCAAATCGTCCTGCCGATCGCCGTTCCCTTCGGTGGGGTTTTGTTGGGGTGATGTGAAATTTCGATGATTTTTTTTGCTTGAGATGCTCTTGCTTTCTGTTTCACTGTTTGTCGTGCTGGGGTTTTGTGTTCGTGCTTGCGTGTGCGGGGAATAATGAGGAATATTTTGTTTGATGGCTTTTAGGACTTCTCTTGTTGTTCTTTATGATCCTTCTTCGCCTATAGTGTGCTCAATGCCGCCTGGCTCTGTGATGCTTCCATGCCCTGTGTGTACTAGTACCTGAAGGTGGGGTTTTGATGCCAGTGGTTCACCAAATTTGTGTTTTTTTTAAAAAATCACCATGGTAATGATTCATAATGGCCATGATTACATATATTTACATCACATATATATAGTATATACATGGTCGATCAGGTCATCCAGACACAAGGACGACTAAATATCCGACTAGCCGACTAGACCGATCAGGACCGACTAATCGGCCCTGATCGACGACTAATCACGATTAGTCGACTGATCGAGGGTCATACGACTAGCCTCAATAATACGATATAAAAACAGGGGTTGCCATCACAAATTCATTGGAGCGATATCAGGTGTGTATTATTCTGTCATAAAATCCTAACCAGTTAATGTGTTCCTTGTTATCTTTATAAAGATGTTTTGTTACTATTTTGCAGGAAATTGACCCGACTTTCTCTGGGACACGTGAATACAAACTTTTAGCTGTATGGATAATTATTTGCCCTTTTTTCCTTGGCACTTTTTCATTGTTATTAGCCTGAGTCGAATATAACATTATTATCTCTAGTACCGATAATGAAATATAATTTTAAAATCAATCACTCAATGGGAAGTTATTTTTATTTCAGGATCTTGCTGCATCTATGGATGAAGGGGATGTTGCCAAATTCACTGATGCCATCAAAGAATTTGATAGCATGACACGTCTGGTATGTTCAGTTGCAGTCCCATGTTTTTATTTTGAAATTTCAAGTCATTGGTGGCTAACCTGTTTATTTGTAACTTAAATGCTTTCTAAATGTATATAAACAGTAAAATGGACGGGAGTTAGCGTAATAAGAACCTAGGAATAAATACTTCCTCGGGTCGAACTACTTGTTATGTTTGAAACTTTGAATTTGCAGAGTCCTCGTTGTATATATTCTTAAAATCCTTTTTGAATAATTTGTAATTTCTTCTTGAATATATTAATAAAATCCCGAGTCTGATTTTGCAAGTATATTCTTAAAAGCACATTCTTTAAGACAAAAGATTTATTCAAACCTTAAAAACTACAAACATCAACAACTTTTACCTTTGTAGACATGTAAAACTTGATGATGTTTGTAGTTTTTAAGGTTTGAATTAGTCTTTTATCTTAAAACAATGTATTTTTATGACTGGAGGCAGTATACCATTAACCTAATAAATCACATGTAGATTTGACTGGAAAAATATCAGCAAACATGCAATGTCTATGGCACATGGTATTCTACTGTTTCTCCAGTCACCAACCTCACAATGCAGGATGCCAGTGTTTTATTCTGCATTGGACATCAACCTACTTCAACATAAAAGAGTTTTAAGGGCAATAGTTACTCTTTTAGGATTCTCGGCTTTCTATAACATGCTAAATCATGACGTTCTTCTGCAACGTGATTGCCACAATGCATTCTCTAAGATAACGTCGTAAACTTAAACAGCTCCAAAAGGGATTTGTTATGTCATGGGCCTATTGGGCTGGCGGTATAGCCTGTTAGTGTTAGGGTTAATTGGAGATAAGGGCCCCTTGTTTAGGGGTCAAGTAAACGTCTTTGTATAAGGAGAGATGTATCAATCTAATTATGCAAGAGAAGAAGGAAAACCTTCGCTCTTGCTTGGCTGTGGGCAAGGCCCTGCAGCCGACCTCCTCTCACCCTCGCAGCCATCTGGCGTGAATAGTGTTACTGTACGCCTCGGGTACTGTTACACGGCAGCCACTGCATGTTCCTCGTCCCTCTCTCCCTTGCAACCCTAGCAGCCATGTAATAATCTGCTATTAGATATCCCATGGCCAAGGTGCTGGCTGACCTCCCCCGCTGCCAGATCCCATGGCCAAGGTGCTGGCCAACCTAGCCCACCAGGTGGCATCTCTCTCGGTGCGCCTAAATGACATGGAAGCCTGACAACGAGCGACCACCACTACTACATGCCGCCGGTCTTCCTCTACGGTTGGCCAGGCTATGGGATGACAGTCATCTCTATAAGCGTCCAGCAGATCCAAGATGAGGGTGAGAAGTTGCGGCAGATCGAGCAGCTAACGGACCTCACGATGGAGCTAGCGGGCAAGTTGCATACCCGCCAGGTGTTGGCGGTTGCAGGCTGCTGGGTGCTGCCTCCTAGCGCTTCGAAGGGTGCAGGAGATGCGCGATCTGCAACTGTTTCAGCCCTGCACCCATTCGCAGCTCCTCCAATTTGTGCTTCGCCGCGCAGAGGACCTCGATCTCGTTCGCTGCGTCGGTATCTTGGGAATGTGGTTTCCCCCATGGGTGGCGGGCATTCTGTTTTCCTGCAGGCCGCGAACTCAAATTCTGCGGTGGCTGCAATTTGGTATGCACACCCTCGTTTTTATCCATCGAAAGCCCTCCACTCTTCTCTGTTTGGCCATTCGGCAGGAAGAAGACATGGAGTCACCGGTCGGAGCGCATCACGTCGCGCTGTCGCATACTGCCATTGGCCGCCGCGAGGGTGCCTTCGATGGTCGTTGTTGTGAACACTTCCAGGTGGCCATACACATGCACCCCTTTTGCCGAGATGGTGTCCATGGGATGCAAGTGGTTGTCCACGTGTAGTTCTGATGTGCAGATGGTGTCCAGCTTAATGTTTAGAAGTAAAAAATAACGAGTCCTAATCCATTTCAGGTTGAAACAAATATAGGTGTTAAGTTCGCGTCGAGTCATCATTATATGTTTGTTATGTTGCAGCTCGAGGACAAGCTGCATGTCTAGGTGGGGTAGTGTTAAAGTACGTCATGGGCCTACTGGGCATGGCTAAAACCCCTTAGTGTTACTTAGAGATAAGGGTCACTTGACTAGGAGTCAAATAAACCTCTCTATATAAGAAGTATAAGGAGAGATGTATCAATTTAACGAAGCAAGAATTAAGAATGAAAATCTTGAACCTCTTGCTCGGCCCCGCGGCCGGCCTTCTCTTGCCCTAGCAGCCATCTGGCAGGAATAGTATCTGCGGTTACCGCAGCGCCATGGTACACAGCGGGTACTGTAGTACGGCAGCCGCCGCCTCTCCCTCGACGCTCGCTCGCTCCCTTGCTCGCTCCCTTGCAACCCTTGCAGCCACTTAATAACAGGACTAATGAACACAATATGTATTATTTTATTTATGTGGTCTTTTTTTTTTCTCCACTCTTAGGGTGTCCCGAACGGGGATGAAATGGTGAGCTTAGGCCGGATTCTATTGGCTGAGAAAGCAAACCGAGCACCGCGCTAGCGAGGCCAAAATCGTCTTTCTTGCAACTCTCCCACAGTAGTTCCTGCTCTGCGTCTGGCGTTTTCTTTAATTATTTTGAGAGCTTACGTCGCTGGCGATTTGTTTATCGTTGTTTGGACGCCCTTAACTAATCTGTTATATGTTGTGTCAGGATCCTTGGAAAACCATCCTGCTGCTCAGAGCGAAGAATGAGCTGAAGAAAAAGGAGGACGACGAGGACGACCTTACATAAGTATTGTTGTAAAGAATGGTACGATATGTTTTGGTTTGTGCCTCCATTGCATTGGAGGCATCGTGTTCCTTACAAACGAGCATGGTGATGAAATTAATCGCTGGTCTGGTTGTACAGAACGTCAATTTGGGTTGCCCTGTTGGTGTGACTGCCAGTTCCGTTGACTTCATGATTTGCTGTCAGATTGAATCGAAAAATAGTACCGAATGCATGTTTCTGCGGTTCCTGTTCTTTTCAAATTTCTAGATCTTATTTGCTATTATAGTTCTACTAGCTGATTATGTTGATTGGAAAGAGCCTGGGAGATATTTGTACAGATGTTAACACACTTATGACAAATACAAACGATGGTGAAAACTTCAAACTCTCAAGACAAATTGACTACCTGGCAGGCTACACATATTTGGGATATAAATATTGTTAAATGAATTATTTGGTTTGCTCTGTTCTCGTACATGCTACAACAAACCGAATTCTGAGTCATGGAGAAATGATGAAAAAGTGAAGAGAACAAAACTGTACAAGGCGCGAGTGCAGTAGTGGTAGTGTACTGGTGCATCTGTGAAGCTTACATTGGAATCGTTTCGCACTGGTTGCCACCCAAGTCCAAACTTTGTTGCCTTGATTCATCGCAGCGAATTTGGTACAGTCGATGGCCATCCTAGAAAGCAGACACGAGAGCACATGCATTAGTTAAACAGTAACTCAAAATGGGCAAAAGGCCAAGATTCATCTGCTTTTTCCAGCGACTCATCCACAACGACGTACATCCTGGAACCCTGCCACCCCACCCATATCCTATACTCCTCGCTCGCGCAAGCTCAGAGCGATGGATCCTAACATCAGGCTTGTGCTCGATGAGTTGGCGGGCCTCAATCGCCGGTTCGCGTGCAGGATCAATGCGTCTCCAACCTCGAGCGTAGCTTGGGCGACCGTGCAGCTACAGTCGGACTCCTGCATCGATGGCTTAGTCGCGTCTCAGACAGCTTTAGCCAACGACCACCATCGTCACGTCTCCGATCTCGAGGCAGTGCTGGCGGATCCACTTATCGTGGTCATGGAGAATCGCCTTGCCTCCATTCAAGCATGCTACACCAACTGTGACCACGAGTTCTCCAAGCACCTTTCCGGCCTTCAATCCCTTCGCGTCATGGAGTCATGTGATTAAGGTGGAGAAGATCAAGATAAGGTTTGGCTCGATGATTGGTTGCAAGTGTGAAGGGTAAGTCAAGGCTTTGGAGTGATGGATCATGAGATGGTGAAGCTTGCGCAAGACTTGATGCTAATGGACCGATAACAGTGAAGAACAAGTAAGGTCAAGATCGATGGACCAAGAAGGTCATGTGATGATATGGTGTGGACCATATCATTTGGTGATCGTGTCGGTGCATGCGTTGCATTAGCACATTGGAGGAAGACAGACGAAATGAAAATGCACAAGGCAAAGGTATAACCTAGGGCATTTCATTTCAACGGTCATAAGTGTCTAGAGAAGATTATGAAGGGTTATGAGGGTGCTACGCTAGCCAGAAAACAAAACTTTTCTACCTCATAAATCAGGATCTACTGCTAGATACAGGTCATGGGATTACCACTAGACGCGCAGGTGCAGCGGAAGACTCGATGTAGTCGAACGTGTCGTAGCAGTTTCGTGCAGTTGCGTGGTTGTTCGTCATGATCGCCCTTCGCTTGTGGATCGTCCGAGCACGTTCCCAACCAGTCGCCGACGTCTCGACCATGATGATCCACATGATCCATCCAAGTGCTACAGATGTAACACCTCCGAGGAATCACACACGTGTGGGGAGAAAGCGTTGCGCCTCTGGACTGCTAGGTCCGCGGGGAGCAAAGGCGTGTGCATGGGGTGGGCAACGGCATGGAATCGATCAAGCAGATCAATCTGCCTCTCCCTTACCTCTTGCTTATATAGGTTTTCCTACGCGACCCCGAGTTGGAGGCCCATCAGGAAACCCGGAGCCTTGTCTAATCTAGGTTCAACCCGAACTAGGCTTCCAGCCCTTAAGCGTGCGACCCTATGGGTT
>CM041635.1:20763024-20805076 GCA_023333625.1 Bothriochloa decipiens
AGTTATCATGAGCAACACTAAGTTCCTCATGAGCCAATTTTAGCACATCATGTGAACAAGAATTAACATAAAGTAGATGCTCTTGTTGTTCACATGTTGTCTTTAGAAATGAGTTTTCATTTTGCAATTCCATTGATTTAGCTTTCTCATTTTCTAAAGACATGGTCATGCTAGCAAGTCTACTAACAAGCTCATCATATGAATCATGATCTATCACATTGTAACTTGATACCTTAGTGTCACCTTGTGACATGAAGCAATATGATGTTGTAGGAGAGCTTATTGTAGCATCATCATTGGAGCATGTACCATCATTATCATCAAGTGTGCTTGAGGTGGAGTCATTTCTTGCATCACTTGAGGAATAATCAACATCCTTGTCAAGTGAACTTGAAGTAGATAGATCATCATCTTCACTTGACTATGAGGTGGAGCAATCCTTCACAATCACCATGTTGTGATCATGCTCAACATCCTCATGTGGCACCACCTTTGGCTCATCCTCCTTGTACTTTCCATCATCCCATGTGGACGCATCACCATAATTGTGCTTGATGTTCTCCCACAACACATGTGCAGACACCCTAGTGTACACCTTGTCAAATACATCAAAGCTCAAAGATTTGATTGGATATAAGAGAGCATTTGAATCAAGTGTATAGAGAGCCTTTTGAGCTTCGGTTAGGTCATCCTTGTCCAACACATGGGTGAGGCCATTTATGACAACCCACCAAACCTTAGGTCCCATGGCATGAAAATGGTCAAGCATATGGTGTTTCCACTGTGCAAAGTGTGTGCCATCAAAAAAATGTGTGTCACAAGAACAAGCATCATATATCCCACTAGTTGCCATCCTCTCGAGTCAGCTAAGACCACTAAAATGAGAGACCTAACTCCAATACCACGTGTAAGGTCGAGATGGACTAGAGTGGGGGGTGAATAGTCTTTTCTAAAATATATAGCACCGGCTAACCGAAATGGTCTAGGCAAGACTTCACCCCTCTAACTATAACTCTAGATGCACCTTGATAAAAGATCCTAAGCAAGAAAACAAGGTGCCAATCTAGCTAGTGCTCACCTAAATAATTATAGCTTGCAAGGTCACACAAACCTAAGCAACTAGTACTTTAGCAACCGAGGGAGCACCTACACAATTCTAATGAGCAAAAGCACAAAGCGAACCTAAGCTCACTAGATGCTCAAGGACAAGGTTACACAAACTGAACCCAAGAGCACAATTACTTAGCTATACAAACTAAGCAAAGCAAGAGATAAACTTCCAGCTACATAAGCAAGAGGAAGATTATCAAGCTACACAAGCAATCTAATCAACAACACAAGCAAGATATATATATATGTGAGTTAGTAGGCTCCCAAAGCAATCGCACTAGAATCACACACTCACACTATGCAATGATCTCCAATCAAGTATATGTGAGTTAGTAGGCTCCCAAGCACCACAAAGAAAGCCACCAAGGCCCTTGTGTGCTCAGCAACCTGCCATGTCCGGCCAAGACCCATATTTAAAGCCCCAAGGGCTCAACTAGCCGTTGTCAAAGATTCTCCAGAAAACGTGCACTATGGACGCGTCCATAGTATACCTCCGGACACGTCCGGACCATTCATTTTCACGCGCGGGAACCGAACCGATTCAAAACGAACACTGTGGACGCGTCCACAGACCATCTTCGGACGCACACCTCAACGTCCACACTTCACAAATCGATTCAAACAAAAACTAGCCGTTACGGACTCCGGACGTGTCCATAGCTCCAAGCCCGCATCCGGACCTCAGCATCCAGAGGTTGCCCCGCGCCGCAATGCTCTCTGAGTAGCGTCCGGACAACTTCGGCCGTGTCCACAGCCCACTCCGGACGCGTCCACATTCAGCGTCCACAGCTCAACTGGGCAGCAGACCACCCCGCACTAAATTGGTCATATCTCCTAGCTCTGAACTCCGTTTTTGATGTTCTTGGACTCGTTGGAAAGCTTACTCAGAGGGAAACACAACCCACATATCCTCTTGACCCAATCATTAAGGATGAAATCAGTTTTCCAAACCAAGAAACATCACCTTCTCTTTTTTAGCACAACGATGCTTCAAACCTTCACCAATTCCTTCTCCTTTGCAAATGTGCCAACACCACCAAGTGTACATATCCATGTGCATGTGTGTTAGCATTTTTAAAATCATTTTCAAAGGGTTTTTCTCTTGTTCTCACAATGCCACTTGATCCTAGGAGCATCGCAATGTTAGATCGCTCAAGTGGCACTAGATGACCGATATGCAAACTCGTTTGCCCCTCTTGATAGTACGACCTATCAATCCTAAATCCGGTCAGCAACTTTTCTACACACCTTATGACTGGTGAAATGAAATGCCCTAGGTTATACCTTTGCCTTGCATCTTCATTTCCACCATCGCCTCCAATGTGCCAATGCACCGCATGCATGACACAATCAACAAATGATATGATTCACTTCATATCATCACATGACCATCTTGGTCCGTCAATCTTGTCTTCACTTACTGTTCTCCATTGCGTCGGTCCATCAGTGCCAAGTCTTGCCCAAGCTTCACCATCGCAATGGTCCTTCGCTTCCAAGCCTCAACTTGCCTTTCACACTTGCAACCGGTCCTTCAAGCCAAGCCTCATCTTGATCTTCACCATGCTTAGGTCACATGACTCCATGTCATGTCTCATATGCAATAAGCTCCTTCAACATGCAACGTTCTCGGTCCATCGATCTTGACCTTACTTGCTCTTTACCGTTGAGTTAGTCCATCGGCGCCAAGTCTCGCTTGAGCTTCACCATCGCATGGTCCTTCACCTCACAGCCTTGACCTGCCCTGCACACACTCAACCGGTTCATCGAGCCAAGCCTTGTCTTCATCTTCACCTCTTGGTCACATACATATACCTATGGACTAATCCTGTGTATCTCAACCATAAACACATTAGTCCACCTAAAGTTGTCACTCAATTACCAAAACCAAACACGGGACTTTCACCTCTTAGCTTTCTTGGCCTTCTCTAGATTGATCTCAGTTTCCCTCAAGCGTTGAACTCTTCTCTTCTGACTCCTAGAAAGAACACTAGGGAACCATTGGTTTTCTTGCCAAACATGTTGCACTTCTTCAATGTCATCATCATATGCATCACAGCGATCATGAATTCTGCATTTATTAATGTGCCGACCCTCCATAGGCTGTCCAAGTCTCTCATGAATAGACCGACGGTTGGTTTGAGATTGCCGATGCTCCCTGTACTGGTCACTGCATTCGGGATAGTTTCTTTTGGTTGGCAATCTCAAACCTTCATTCCAGCAATGCCTAAAGAAAGGACAATTCCAATGTGATTTAGCTTGCTCCCTTTCATACCTTTCTTCCTCAAGCATCCTTTGGCGTTCTTGCTATTCAAGCCATCTTCTCTGATCTTTTTCCTGCTGCCTCTGCCACTTGTTAAGAAGAATACGAGATGTTATACGTGGCCTCCTTTCAGCCTTGTAGATGACTCAGGTTGGTCAAATCGGCTATTTTGCTTCTCGCATCTTCTTTTGATCTCACGATATTCTTTAGCAGTCAACTGGAGTCTTGTTTCTACCGTTCCCGACTCTTTTGCTCTAGCAGAAGTCAGCATTTTAGCCTGGCCTTTAGGTAGCACAATATCAGCCATGGCAGTAGGGAAAGGCTGATCATCAACCTTCATCTCATTGGCTGTATCAAAAGCCAATTTTCCAGTCTCAATAGCTCTCCGAATTTGTTTCCTAAACACATTGCACTCATTGGTGGAATGGGTGGTGGAGTTGTGGACCTTGCAGTACTTCTTCCCCTTTACTTCCTCAGGACTGAGTAGCTTCTCGTGCAATACCTTGATCTGACCCTTGCTCAGCAAATAATCAAAGATTTTGTCAGCCTTTGATGTGTCAAAATCAAATGTCTCGTGTTCTGCCCCAAGGATGGTTGATGACAAACTTCTTGTTAGCATCAACTTCTCCTTCTTCTTCATCTGGGCCATACTCAATTAAAGATTTGTAGTAATCAACTACATTGGCAGCCTTCTGAAGATGACTCTGTTGATGCAGAGGTTGCACATATTAAGATAATGCAGCCACCCTTTATGCCAATGCCCCAAGATTCTCGAACTGCGTGCCAACGAGCTTCTCCTTCAAATGTGGTTGCATCCCATGGATAGCCAATTTCACCAACTGGCTATCAAATAGATCCAATGAGAAACATAAGCTCCTCGTTTGCCTAAATCTCTAAATAAAATCCAGACCAGATTCATTGCTCTTCATCCTCATGCTGGTCAGATCATCAATGTCTTTCTCAATGGTCCCATTGAATAAATAAGCATGGAACTTATTCTCCAAATCACTCCAAGTTGTAATAGAATTGCTTGGCAAAGACGAATACCAAGAAAAAGCTGGTTCTGATAGTGATAAAGCTAAGAACCTGACCCTATGAATTTCTTCAACTGCAGCATCACCTAATTGGGCCAAGTACTTGCTTATGTGCTCCATTGTGCTGGTGCCATCTTGCCTAGTAAACTTGGAAAACTCTGGAATTCTGTAGTGACGTGGCAGCTCAAGGCGATTGTACCATTCAGGATATGGCATGCTGTAAGATCTAGAATGGTTTCTCTTCATGCCAAACTGCTTCTCCAACACCTCAGTAAGTTGGTTGATCAGCTGGTCATTAGGATTAGCAGGAGCCCCGATGCTTGGACATGGAAGCATGACCCAGGTCTTGTAGCTTGAAACATTTGCAAAGCTGGCGGGTGGCTCATTATTGCTCCCTTGAGCCTGACTGCTCCCCTGAGGTTGACCAGCCCCTCCTTGCATAGCTTGATTCACATGATGATCCACGGTTCTTGTAATCCTTGAGACTGATGGAGCAATTTTATAAGTCAAAGGTGCTACACTTGAAGTTGTACCAAAATTGGGTGGAGGACCACCGGTTGGCTATTGTGCTTAAGGAATAGCACTTCCATCTGTACCTCCAGTGGTGTTTGATGCAACATTTGGTTTAGGAGGATTTGGCACACCACCTCCTGTAGTGTACTGGTTGAAATGAGCTGGCCCAAACTGATCAACAGGAAAACCAGCCATGACTTCCTTCATGATATTGCCAAATGTAGTCAAGAAGTGTGTGTTATGATTTGTCATGGCCTCATGAATCAACTTGTGCAATTGGTCCAGCATGTATTGCTTGTCAGCTTCATCTCCAGTGTTTGTCTCTCTAGGCATCAGAATTTTGGGCATTGCCGTCTTCAATACCACCTTGTCACGAACTCTTCCAAAGCATGTCAGACACCTCTGCTTCAATTGTTCTGTAGCCTTCTCAATTATCTCTCTATGCTCTTCAGAAAGTTCTTCCATGGTGACATCGAGGATGTTCTTGGCATTGAGATCAGCTGCATTTGTTGGACCCATAGTCAATGATTGTGTTGTCCCACTGGGCGTACCAAAAAGAGTGTTGATAGCAAAATGTGACTCCTCACATCAACGGTATCTTCGCAAGCCAGGTAGATCGGAGCAAGAGCACTTCTCCGATCCCTACGACTTCACCAGCAGCTAACCGGTCGATCGAGTCCAAGGCATGCCAGTCAATTTAACCATGCAATTGACAAGGAGGAGAAACAATAATCAAATTATGGAACCTACCGGTGTGATTCTAGACAGTTCCTCATATGTGGCTAAATAGCCGATTCAATCGAGCATTGACTAGAAAGTCAACATCCAACATGCTTTTAAAACCAGTAAATAAGTGTACATAAATAAAGCAATCGATCATGATATGATGTAATTAAACAGTACAAGAACATGTGTAGGTGATTCATAAAACATGCTGTTGGCGGTCCTTATGGATCAATTTTAACTGCCAACTTAGGCTTAAAAAGAGAGAAGCAATCATACTTTAACATATATGCCTATACTATTGACAGAGTTCCACTTGTACCCCTAGTGTTCATGTTTTTACAGGATTTATGGTGAAATAAGTGGAAGTGCACAACGCCAATTGGAAAGCGCAAAAAGAAAAATACGAATTCAAGAAATGCGCAACCAAGATTGACAAAGGAGCCCACCTTTGGTGCATACCTAGGCCTGATCACAACCGTAGGAGAGGTCCCGGACCAGGAATGAACCGACCACGCGAATTCGGTGGCCAGCCGGCACCACTAGGGGACCGACCGCCCCCAGGTGGCCCCTCCCGTGCCTAGCCTTCTCAGGCGGTTCGTAAGGCGGTTCCCTCAAGGCGGTTTCTCCTCCTTCCACATCTGTTGACGCCCGAACCGTCCTAGTTGAGCTATAAGTAAAGGGTGCTCCTTCATTGACAACACACACATTCATTTGGAGTCACTCACCTCACACCTCTCACTTGTATTCCTTAGAGTAGTTTTAGTAGTTTGTGAGCAAGGCAAAAGCTATCAAGGAGGAAGAAGAACATCTCGGTATGAATACAATTCAGTTTTCTTCCATGAGCGAGTTCTTATCTTATTTATATAATCATGCATATGAACTAGAGTATAGTTATGATCTTGTTATGAGCATAATATATGAACTAATACATAGTTTATGTATTATGTTCTTGACTTGTTAATCATCGTTCTTCATTGTTCATCGAATTAAGAACTAAGAATGAGGTGATGGTTCGTCGTGCCTTTTTAGTTTCTCTTAACCTAGCCTATCAATCCGAAGGGTTAGGGTCCGTGGGGGTTAGGAGTTGTTTCCAATTACACGGGCATGGTGCTCGGGTATGCGGAGATCGACGGATAAGTCGGTATCCCACGGGTAGAGGGGTAGGCGGGCAGGTGGTGACAGCCCTGTCCATCCCTTGCACTCTCCCATGTTTGGATATCAAGTAGGAGTTCGTAAAGTCTCTATTGGCTGGCAGACCAGCTGCCGGGATCTCCCTATCATCCTAGACTTAGTCCTGATACTAGCCATGCTAGTTAGATGTTTTACTAACAGTTCTTTGCATAAGTTATATATGACCAATGCCTGCTTTGTTTAGTTATATTCTGTTATTCTTTATTTATCTTTTATCCTTGAGGTCGGCTCAAATGTGTGTCCACTATCTTTAAACCATGATTTACCCCTATTTATTCTATGACTACCTTTGCACTCAATAAGTGATCATGTTTATACCACGCTTGATGCATATTGCCATCCTACTAGAAATTATAAATACGACACCCCTGAATATTCACGGGTTGAAATGCTACAATGATAGTTTTGTGCGCTTGCAGATTTAATCTTATTTCTTACTGAGCTATCATGATTGGCTTGCCTAAGTACCATTACTTAAGGAATGTAATTCTTGTGCACCCCATGGCGCCATGCTACAGGATTGGATCCTCATAAGCAATGAGGGTTAGGAAGGCCAATCCGGCACTTCTAACTATTATTACCAGAATTGCAATACCTTGGCCAGCGCCGTTAAGTGCCGAGAGTTACTCTTCTGACGTAATGGTGGTTAGGGATGCCAACACACGTTTCTAGTGTTGTTACTAAGGATGGGCTTTTAGTCTATCTTTAGTGATGATGCTAAGAAACACCAACAAGCATTTCTAGCGCCATTGACAGGGAGGGCAAAACAAATATGCAAACATCTAGCTTGGCATAAACATTGATTACAAAATAAGCATTGGTAGCCATAGTTTAAGCAGGATAACTTTGTTGTTTTCTTCCTCTTTTTATTGGAATGAAAACAGGATAGTGTATGAGCGGTTTTGATCTGCCGGACAACTTCATCAATAATTTAGAGGCACTCCTAAGGAAGAAAAGGTCTCGTACCATTCCTTCTTCTGCTACTCCAGCGACAGATGAATCGGTCACTCCCGCACCATCCTCTACTATTGCCATGGCCAAGAAACTCCGTGACTACTCCACCCCTGCAATTGCCAACATGCCCATTGGGCCCACTGTCAATGTTGGGAATAGAAACTTTGAGATTCGTACGTTCCTCATCTCGATGGTGCAGTCGAGCCAGTTCTATGGCTTGCCAAGTGAGGACGCAAACGCTCACCTGCAACACTTCCTTGAACTGTGCGACACCATCGTCATCAAAGACGTCGCACAAGACAGTATCAGGCTTCGCTTGTTTCCTTTCTCCCTCACGGGGAAGGCAAAACAATGGTTCTATACAAACAAGGAAGCTATCAACATGTGGGACAAATATTCCGCGGCGTTCCTCTCCAAATTCTTCCCCATGAGCAGAACCAGTGCTCTAAGGGGGAAGATATCAAACTTCCAGCAATCATCACTCGAGTCCATCCCCGAAGCTTGGGAAAGGCTTCAGGAGTACATCCGAGCCTGTCCTCATCATGGAATGGAAGATTGGCTCGTGCTCCAGAACTTCTACGAAGGCCTCACGGCCATGTCGAGAGGGCACGTAGATGCTGCAGCTAGAGGTGCATTCCTTTCCTCACCATAGAAAGTGCCACAACACTCATTGAGAAGATGGTGGCAAGTCAGAGCTGGGGAGAAGGAAGAAAAACACAAAAAGGCACGCATACCGTGAAGGAGACGGATCTGCTTGCCGAAAAATAGACCTGCTGATGAAAAGATTGGACGATCATTCTACCACGAACACTGTCCAACCATGGACTCACACATGACATGTGAAGTCTATGGGAACATTGGCCATTCAGGGAATAGCTGCCCTAAAACCCAAGAAGAAGTTTCCTACGTCAACAACGGGTTTCGCCAACCACAACAGCGAGGTAATAACGGGTGGAACAACCAGCACCGCTCGCAAGGTGACAATTTAAATTTGAATTGCAATTCAAATCAACCTTCTTTGAGAGACCTTGTTGTGGGACAAGCTAAGATCAATGAAAATCTTACCAAAAAGCTGTCCTTCGATGATAAAATATTTGAAAATATAAATACTAAACTTGAAACTCTGTCCTTTTCTGTTAAAAATCAATTGAGTTTCAATAAAATGATAGAAACCCAAATTGCTCAAATAGCTTCTTCTATTCCTGTCAACAATACGGGAAAAATCCCGGGGCAACCTGAGACTTCTCTCGAGTTTGTTCATGCAGTTGCTGAGCAATGAAGAAGGAAAACTCTTGCCAACGGACTATAAATGCTAAGCCCGTCATTGGCAGTTATCTAAAAAAATAATTATATATATATATTTATATTTAAAAAAGAGAAAAAAGTATTTCTTTCTCTAGTTTTATAAAAACCTTATTTTTATTTCTAAAAAAGTTTTCTCCAAAAATCTTATAAAAATCATTTTCTGAAAGTTTAGTTTATGTTCTTTCTAATTCTTATCTTTAAAATAGTTTTTGAAAACCAAAAAGTTGCAAATAAATTTGTGGAAAATCAAAAAGGGAGCAATTTTTTGAACTGGAGGGAATCGTAAACGGCAACCACACTTGGATAGCCGTTGGAGGCATCTGGCAAAAGATGGGACAAAGCAGGCCCCACCAGGGGATCGGCTGGTCTCGGGACTACCGCCCCTACCTAAGGAGCTGGCGCTCCAGCTTTTTGCCAATGCCTACTAGCCGTTGCCACCATCCCCTCCATGCCTGCATCCGCGCGTATAAATACCAGGAGGCCAGGGTTGAGCTCCTCACGCCTCTCACTCTCACATTTTTCACTTCTTCTTCACCACTCTCTTGCTCCACCACACTCCAAATATTTTCCACAAAGATCAAGTGCAAGAAAACTCTGCAAAAACCTCTTGCACTTCCAACACAAAGCAAGCTCAAGCTCTCATGCTAAGCTCACTCACCATCAGTGGGATCGGGAATCAGGTTTTTGGCATGTTCCAGAGAAGCCGACGTTCCCACAGGGATTCAAGCCAAAGCATCCCCTCGCATGAGGAGAACCCGCTACAAGGAGGAGAGGAGGAGGCACCAACAGGCCATGCCATCGACGAGGCTGACGGGGTTCATCGACTTGGAGAATGAGCGAGAGATGCAAGCATACAACCTCCTCAAGAACCCTGAGTTCTTGCACATGCCGGCCTATGACCCGATCCTTCTCTAACAAATAGGTATGGACACCGAATTCAATACCATTTTTGAGCACATAGGTTAGAGCCGAGTTGCCCTTGTGCATGAACTTGGATCTCGTCTTTTGACTATCCAAGTCATGGGCACTTTGCAAATTGTCGATAATGGTATTGTTTTTCGCTGCTTTGGTAGAGAGCATAGCCTTTCTTGGAAGGAGCTGGCTGCACGCTTAGGCTTTCATACTCGATGCTCCATTGACATGGGTTTTTCTCTCTTGGGTTATCATCGTTCTACTTTTTGGCATTTGATCACTGGGAAAAATGTTATTGGGAAGTTCCAACCTAATGTCAATAACATTCGTAATCCCACTTTGAGGCTTGTGCATAAATGGATTGCTAATTCTATGTTTCCTAGAGAAGATCTGCACCATGCTTACGATGATGAGTTAAAGTTGCTTTATGCCATGCTTAAAAAGATTAAAGTTGCTCCTGTGCATGAGCTTGTTAAGCATTGGTTGAATTCTTTTAAGGCATCTACTCCTATCCGATGCACTTCACTCATCACTCGTCTTGCTACTAGTGCTGACCCCCATGCTGCAAACACCATTGTTTATCTCTCTACTCCTCGCATTATGATTAATGAATTTTATTTGGGGCAAGCCTATATTCTAAAACGTGATGAATCGGGAAGAAGATTGGTATATTATTTTTCAGGATATATAAATGAGATTCTGTTACCTAACCCGGATCTCGCTTTATATAATTTCCAATCTCTCACCATTGACCTCGTTGAGAGGGAAGAGGCACGCAGGACTTCTGTTTCCTGCAGGTCATCACCGAGGAGGGAAGGACAGGATGAGGAGCCTGCACAGCCTGCACCACCATCGACTATGCCCACCATGACACTAGGGATGGAATGGTCCCCTGTCATGTTAACACCCGGATTCACCTCTGGGTATGGACATGGTATGGGGTACATTCCTCACCCACATGAGGCAGGAGGATCGGGGTGGCATGAGCAAGCGCATTCCTCAGGATCGGAAGGCATGCCACGCCCGGTTCACCCACAGTCAGTCACATTAGAGGTCCTCAACACACGCATCAGAGAACTAGAGCTCCAGAACAGGCAAATCCAAGGTACACTCAATGCACGTATCCAGACCTCCACCCAGTGGCACCAGCAGTACCAACAGCACTTCGTAGACATCGAGGATGCGAACCGATGGCGGCACGAGGCGCAGATGGCCTACCTTCCCTCCATGGGACACTTCCCTGGACCTAGGCCTTGAGCTAGCTTGGGGAGGAGAGCCCGCAAAGGTAACATGTATCTTTTAATTCTTGCATTTTATTTCTTGCATTTTTAATTCTGTAATTTTATAATTCAAATATATATATATTCCACTCCCATATGTGTTAAGATGTGCTAGTTTCTCTTCTGTTGAAATGATGAATAGTTCCTCTATCTATAATTCATTTGTGCCTAAGTTATAACTTATTATTCCTCAAGATTTAAGTTTGTTGGCTAAAAATGTCTCATTCTGAAAACTTGAAATCTTGTGGGCTGCAATCACATGATCTTTTTTCTAAGTTGTTGCAAGATATGATATGGTACAAATAGAGTTTCCTATGACTTTTTTCTAAGAGAAATTTGACATCCGGAGTTTTCTTTTCAAAATTTTAAAATCAAAAGTTCCTCAATGATTATGAAACACCTACCAAGGCCATATGATATGCTTTACTTCATGAACCTTTAGTCATATGCTGCTTACGGAACTTTGAGTTGGGTCAAATTGTTGTGACCTTGGTGAGATTATGGTCATATGCCCATGATTGAGATTCACATGCACCCACCAAATAAAGCCGACTCTCACCCTGAAAGTTGCGCACAACATGCACCTATCCATCCACCAAATAAAAACGCCGACTCTCACCCTGAGAGCCGCGCATTCCTTATGCAAAACTTCCGCTCCCTGCATTCGCCATCATGACATTTCTCCATCCAAGAAGTCTTCATATGTCAATAAAAGATATGGGCTATGCTAAAAAAGTGAGAAGAAAGAGAACCATGCCAAGGAGCATGCAATAAACAAATGGGAAAGAAAAATTCCAGATACCCATTCAAAAAAAATGTGATGATGAACTTATAGCCCATATCTCTCCAAAAGTTTTATTCCATCCAATAAAAGAGAGTCATGATGCATGGAGCTCCAAAGATATTTAGAATTAGGATTCCACCATCCTCATATTCCACACACTTCACATCTCAATCAAGGTGTATGACTTGTATCTCCTTGTGGTCTGGTTTTTGACTCAGCAATACAGGTGAAGTATGCCCACCTTTTTACCTGCCCATAACTCCACTCTCAGCCTTAGTAGTAGGATATAAAAAGGAAGCACTACGCTGCCTTTGGTGAGGTAATCATACACATTGAGCAATTGAGAGAATCATTTGAGGAACTTGTTTTATTTTGCAAAAACTCATAAAACCTCTAGATAGACGGTCTATCAAAGAATGAATGACCGGCAATTCTGTTATAACCGTTCTATCTTACAACCGCCCAAGAACTTGGAGAAGCTACAAGTCGCATGAGCAATCAAGGTAAAGAGTGGATAGTAATGCCAACTTATTTAAATTGTGAAAGAATGATTTGTTATAGGCATGGCACTTATGATTTATATCAGCATTGTAGCAACTCCTGATCAACAACCATACTTAGCTATTTGCTCGGGACGAGCAAAGGTTAAGCTTGGGGGTCTCGTTGGTGGTCCTTATGGATCAATTTTAACCGCCAACTTAGGCTTAAAAAGAGAAGCAATCATACTTTAACACATATGCCTATACTATTGACAGAGTTCCACTTGTACCCTTAGTGTTAATGTTTTAACAGGATTTATGGTGAAACGTGGAAGTGCACAACACCAATTGGAAAGCGCAAAAGCAAAATACAAATTCAAGAAATGCGCAACCAAGATTGACAAAGGACCCAACCTTCGGTGCATACCTGGGCCTGATCGCAACCGCAAGAGAGGTCCAGGACCAGGAATGAACCGACCACGCGAATTCGGTGGCCAGCCGGCCCCACCAGGGGACCGACCGCCGCCGGGGGCGACCGCCCCCCGGTGGCCCCTCCCGGGCTTAGCCTTCTTAGGCGGTTCGTAAGGCGGTTCCCTCAAGGTGGTTTCACCTCCTTCCATATCTATTGACGCCCGAACCGTCCTAGTTGAGCTATAAGTAGAGAGTGCTCCTTCATTGACAACACACACATTCATTTGGAGTCACTCACCTCACACCTCTCACTTGTATTCCTTAGAGTAGTTTTAGTAGTTTGTGGGCAAGGCAAAAGCTATCAAGGAGAGCTTGTCTCCTTGGAGGAAGAAGAACATCTCAGTATGAATACAATTCAGTTTTCTTCCATGAGCGAGTTCTTATCTTATTTATATAATCATGCATATGAACTATAGTATAGTTATGATCTTGTTGTGAGCATAATATATGTTGGGACATGGTCCCGAACAGTGAGAGAGGAAATGGAACTTGGCAGTTAGGGTTTGTGGAGGTCACGACGGAGGTCACCGCTTATCAGGCAACGACCTCCGACAATCACTGGACTTCATTAGTATATTGGACATTGTCAGTTAGTACCTCCACTAGTCAGTACCTCCGTTTATCAGGAAATAGCCTCCGTCAATCATTGGACTTCATTAGTATATTGGACATTGTCAGTCAGTACCTCCACTAGTCAGTACCTTCGTTTATCAGGAAATAGCCTCCGTCAATCATTGGACTTCATCATTATATTGGACCTTGTCAGTCAGTACCTCCGCTAGTCAGTACCTCCGCTAGCCAGTACCTCCATTTATCAAGCAACGACCTCCGACAATCACTGGACTTCATCAGTATATTGGACATTGTCAGTCAGTACCTTCACTAATCAGTACCTCCGTTTTCAGGAAATAGCCTCCGTGAATCATTGGACTTCATCCGTATATTGGACCTTGTCAGTTAGTACCTCCGCTAGTCAGTACCTCCGTTTATTAGGAAATAGCCTCTGTCAATCATTGGACTTCATCAGTATATTGAACCTTGTCAGTCAGTACCTCTGCCAGCCAGTGGCTTTATCATCAGTTAGCAGCCTCCGTAAGTCAGTGCCTTCATCTATATTGGCAATCATCTATTTAGCGACCTTTGTCAGTCAGTGGTTTTCATCAGTATATTGGTTATAATCAATCAGCAGTCTCTACAAGTCTGTGACCTTCATGTATATTGGCTATCATCAATCAACAAACTCCGTGAGTCAATGGGCTTCATCTATATTGGTCAGCAGTGATTCTCATCCGTCGGTGGCCTTCGCTGGTTATTGCCTCTCAACAGTCAGTGGTTTTCCCTAGTCATTGGTCTTCATTATCTATTAGTGGACTTCATCTATTGTTGGTTTTTGGCAGCCCTTGACACTTATTGACCCAACTCAGCAGCCTTCATCAGTCACAGGCCTACGATAGTTGACAAACTTTAGTAGCTAGTGGCCTTCGTCAATCAGTTGGTTTCTCAATAATAGACCTTCGTCAGCTGCCCAACATTTAAACCCTCTAACACTAATGTTCTTCCTCTTTTTGTAGGTCATGTCGTTCAGTTTCTCTAGTTAAATTATTATGATACACATCAACCCAATTTTATTTGGTCTAACCTTCGTAGGAAACTAATAATTTTACTTTCATTACTACAAGTCACATATATACTCATACTGGTTCTTGAATGACAGCCTCCGCTAGTCATCTGAAGCTACAACCCCTTCATTTGAAGGTCCTATCTCTTATATGTAGAGCATAGCTCTAGCTGAAACTCAACCATGTTTTTTGCAAGGTTGCATAATAACTTTACCCCCATAAAATTTTTTGGTGTGAATGCCTTCATTATCATCACATGTATTCATTCATGCATTGCAACATTGCACAAGTCCAAATAGCATTGCATGGCCAAGGCCACCTGGAAGAAGCTCCGAAACACGGGCACCAGGACTCTGCATAAAATCTAGGAAAATGTCCTGAATCAATACAGGCACTAGGTCATGAAGCTTAGGCTTTTGTGCTATCTCCGCATATCATACAAAATGACTAACCACTTTTTGCAGCAAGGAGAAGTCCTTCTATATGTTGAAAGACTTGCAAAGCAAGTCGATATTCGACAAAGCTATAACACACAACCTAAGTCCCTAAAAATGTAGGAGATCAACTCCGGTGCATTTTCACGCGACTTCTCCAGCCTTCGACGTGAGGCATTGATGTCTACATCAACATGACCTTCACCAAGTTCTTCAGCACCAGGGGCTTCACCAACATCACCTTCAACGTCTACACCAAAATCATCTCCGCCAAACTTTTTGCAGGAGGACCCTCGCAAAGCAACATCAACGAACCTATACAACCGGCCTCCAACAAAACTTTGGCAAGGGGGCTCCACCACCATCTTCACCAAGGTCGGCCACACCTTCAACAACAATTTTGGCCCAAGGGGCTCACCAACATCTACTTCGACTATTACAACTACGTCGACAACACCAAGCGCGACTGAGTATTTCACTCGTGAGTGCCAGCCAAGAGGGGTGGGAGGAGTGCACCAGAGGACCAGCAACTTCGGAGCATGACACTTTTTGCCTGGCACTTGTGAGTGAAAATTTAAAGCTGGAGACCTCCGATTTTAGAAAAGTCAGAAGTCAGAGATGAAGAACTCTGCACGAAGCAAAGTCGAAGACCTCCGATTGGATCTCCGATGGGACCTCTGATTGAAGAAAAGCCAGAAGTCAGGGACGAAGAACTCTGCACGAGGCGAAGTTGAAGACCGAAGACCTTGACTAAAGGAAAAGCAAAGACCTCCACACCAAGAAGCTAGGAAGACCATTACTTCAAGAAGAAACCTCAGTGACAAATGGGTAGAACATGCATAGGTTAGAGTCATGCACGTGCTCTTTTCTCCATACCCTTTTTTCCCACAGGGTTTTTGGGATGGAGTTTTTAGCAAGACGTGCACGTATGGGTTGTGAAGGACAATCCTTGCAACCAGTTTTTGAGTTGTATTGTGCCTCTTCTTGTATGAGTAGCTACTAGGCTATGTTGTCCCAGCCATATCCTAATAGCTGAGGGGCTACTGTTGGGGGAGCCCATGTGCTTATGGGCCAACTCCCCCTAGAAGTGGCCCAACAGGGGCTCTAGTAGTCACTTGACATTTCCTTTCCCACCAGGGGAGTCGCTTGTAAACTGCCACCACCGGGAGATCGCTTGTAAACTGCCATTTGCCTATATAAATACCACGATAGAGAGGGCAAGGGGATGATGGCTCTCTCCCTTCCCCAAACCCTAGTTCTTGTAACTACTCTCGTATTATTCATTCCAGTGACTTAAGGTAACCTTAGCGTCCTGAGTTTTCACCACGCGCTAGTGGGGGAGACCTCCGTCGGTTTCCTAGAGACCTCAATTGGTCACCTGGTGACCTCCGTTAGGACCTCTGCCGGGGTCCTCCATCGGGACCTCCGTCGGGGACCTCCGTCGGGACCTCCGTCTGGGTCTTCCGTCGGGGACCTCCGTTTGGGTCCTCCGTCGGGACCTCCATCGCGACCTCCGTCAGGACCTCCAGAAACCCTAACTACCAAGTTCCATTTCCTCTCTCACTGTTCGGGACCATGTCCCAACAATATATGAACTAGTATATGTATTATGTTCCTGACTTGTTCATCCTCGTTCTTCATTGTTCATTGAATTAATATGAATAGAGGAAGAACTAAGAATGAGGCGATGGTTCATCGTGCCTTTTTGGTTGCTCTTAACCTAGCCTGTCAATCCGAAGGGTTGGAGTCCGTGGGGGTTAGGAGTTGTTTCCAATTACACGGCAAATGCTCGGGTATGCGAAGATCGGCGGATATGTTGGTATCCCACGGGCAGAGGGGTAGGTGGGTAGGTGTGACAGCCCTGTCCATCCCTTACACTCCCCCACATTCAGATATCGAGTAGGAGTTCGTAAAGTCTCTATCGGCTGGCAGACTAGTTGCAGGGATCTCCATATCATCCCAGACTTAGTCCTGATACTAGCCATGCTAGTTAGATGTTTTACTAATAGTTCTTTGCATAAGTTATATATGACCATTGCCAGCTCTATTTAGTTATATTCTTTTATTCTTTATTTATCTTTTATCCTTGAGGTCGACTCAAATGTGTGTCCACTATCTTTAAACCATGATTTACCCTTGTTTATTCTATGACTACCTTTGCACTCAATAAGTGATCATGTTTATACCACACTTGATGCATATTGCCCTCCTACGGGAAATTATAAATACAACACCCCTGAATACTCACGGGTTGAAATGCTACAATGATAGTTATGTGTGCTTGCAGATTTAATCTTATTTCTTACTGAGCTATCATGATTGGCTTGCCTAAGTACCATTACTGAAGGAATGTAATTCTTGTGCACCCCATGGCGCCATGCTATAGGATAGCATCCTCGTAAGTAATGACAGTTAGGAAGGCCAATCTGACACCTCTAACTATTATTAACAGAATTGCAATACCTTGGCCGACGCCGTTAAGGGCTGAGAGTTACTCTTCTGACGTAATGGTGGTTTGGGATCCCAACACACGTTTCTAGTGTTGTTACTAGGGATGGGCTTTTAGTCTATCTTTAGTGATGATGCTAAGAAATGCCAACACATGCTACGATATTTAAAACAGTAAAGGAATAACTAAATCGGCTTTCTTGATACATGTTTAAAGCATAGGACCTTTAGCCGATCTAATCTAACCAATACGATGTATAAAATCCAACACGTGTTGCAATAATCCAAATCAAAACTAGTAGATCTACTAAACCTATTGAATTTGAAATCTAAAGACCAAGTTGCACCCAACAAGCCCAAAAAACTTGTCAAATTTGAAATCTTCAGACCAAGTCGCGCCCAATAGGCTCAATGAACCAATTAGTATTTAAACATTGCACGCAATGTTATGGGTGAAGCTCTGGAAAATCGGCTAAATATCCGACACCGACATGAGAACGAACTAGGTGCATAAACCGCCCTACGAGCAAAGCCTACTAACTGACGGCATCTGAATTCGAATGCCATCTTAGGGAGATCAGTAACTTAATCCGCTGCAGCCACTAAAACCCCCAGAAGAGATTAACAAGCTTTACCATAAAACAATTAACAAGCTTTACCATAAAACAATCTATACCCTAGAACATGCTACATGTCATGAACAAGATTGAATAAACCTAGCTAATGTAGGCATGCGACCAACCATCAAAGCGTGAGAATAAACATGATGAGCATTAATGATGATTGAATCTAAGAAGATATAAGCCAAATCTACCAATCTTGATCAGGCAAAGATGTTGATATAAATAAACAAACAGTATAACACAATCAACATCGGTAACTTAATGAATCTACTAGGTTGCCAAGCCTAATAGAGCCGATAACTAGCCCTGTCAATGCATAATAAGAGGTCGGACGACCCGATACCACCTTATTAAACGAGAACACAAGCCATGATGGTACTTAGAGCAAACGAGAGGTCAAACGACCTGATGCAACATAGCCTGATGAAGAACTCGCCGAGATCTATGTTACTCCTACTTCTAAGGGTTTGGCCGGAGCCGAAAGATTGTTGTATTGATTATCGAGAGAGCTTACAGGTGCTGGGGCTTACATTTTTATACCCTGGGCTTTGACCAAGTCCTAACCTGACATGATGATATGATCCCGCTAGGGTTTGTGGTCGACCTTTCGATGAGAGGCGTGAGATAACTCGATTGGTGGATGGAGATGACGTTCACGGCCCGACTACAGCCTTCCAAGACCGCGCCTTAGCGACCGATACACCACTTCCAAAGGCCGTCACGATCTTGTGGAGATGCGACAACCAGCCACTAGGGCTCCCGTCCTGCAAGCAGCCGAAGAACTAGCAAGAACGAGGAAACAAGCACCGAAAATGCAAGATGTAATTGAAAGTTTCAAACTGAATCTTATTATGAGTGGGGTTCCGAAAACAAGGAGACGGGCGGCTGGATCAGCACGCGCGCCTTTAAGCAAGTAGCGACGGCTAAACTTGACCTAAACAAAACCCAAGGGTTCCTGGTGGTGGCTATGGGGAATAAAACATGGGGAGGATGACCACAAGAGAGTTTGGGTCGTTCTCCAAACCTAGGACACGTCCCTATTAGACTCCAAATGATACAAGCCCATTGGGCTAATTTAAGGTGGCGCAGCACCCTTGACAGAAAGACCTCTCGGTAGTTGTTGGCCTATTGACGCCGCCTCTGGACAGATATGAGTAGGAGACCAGATCCATATGAAAATAGACTTGACAAGCTTTCCAACAAGTCCTGATTCATCCCAAACCGACTCCGTATGTAACCGTGGTGACCGTAACGAATTGGAGGTGTGCTGCAGTCCGAATCCAGCCTACGCAAGTCCTTTTCCCTCTTGGTCTTCTCCTTGATTCCTAATTAAAACAAAAGTGCACGTGTCTCCAAGATCTAAACAAGATGGACAAGAACTCAAGAAGGAACTCACTTGATGATTAAGTTTGCGAGCACGCGCACGAGTAATAGGACCAGCAAGTATTGGCGTGGCTGACTTGGATGTATGATCAGTGTTGATGTCCTCATCACATGACTTGCAAAATAAGTAAATAAACTAGAAAACTACTAAAATTCAATAACTTGGGCTCCACTATTCCATCCTGTAGAGTCCTATGTAGTCAATGCGCCGTCATTCGCCAAACCAGATCAGAGTCGACGTATCCCGTGTGTTCCCCAGATAGCCGATCCTAGTTAGCCGATTTCGCATCAAATTAGTCGATTCTTCAATAAACAGCTGTTACCGGCATTTAGCCGATTTCTAGCACAGTCTTCTCCGATAAGCTTTAGCTGCACACCTGCTAGTCCAAATTTTGGTGCAAACAATGTCTCACAACATGCTTCCCAACCACCCGAAGGCCACCTTTATAACTACCCAATTACGAAGCAGTGTTTGACAACACCTAAGTAGACCACTTCACATCTTGAGTACATACCACAATCTCAGGTCTAAGGACATAACGTACATGACGTGAATAGAGACTTTCTCAAGTTAGGTCGATCCAGCCCACATGTCTCACATGTGCCCATATTATTAGTTCGACATCTCCAGGTCCATGACTTGTGAAACATAGCCATCCACTAATACATGTGCTGGTCTAATATTTAAGGGTGTTCTCATAAGGACGCCGACTAGGGACAACTTTAGAATAAACATTCAAGTAAAGAGTTCCACAAAAATTCACATAATTTTCAATTAATACAATTTGTTTATAATGGATATTCAGTGAACACTTAATACATGTCATGGATACAATCGGAATATCATCATCTCTATGATTACCTCTAGGGCATATTCCCAACAATCTCCCACTTGCACTAGAGTTAATCTCTAAGATGTCTAATCCCCATAGACCTCATATGTGCCTCATGCTTAGGCTATGGAAGAGCCTTTGTCAAAGGATCTACTATATTCAAATCCATATTTATTATGCACAATTTGATCTCTTCTCATTTCACAAACTCTCAAATGAGATGAAACTTCCATAGTACATGTTTGTTCTTCTGGTGATCCCTAGGCTGCTTAGCCTATGCAATCGCCCCATTGTTATCACAATGTAAATTCAATGGGCCCGACGCATTCAGAAACACACGAAGGTCAATGAGGGATCTCCTTAACCAAAAACCTTCCTCTACAGCTCCAACAGCCGCAATGTACTCGGCCTCTGCTGTAGAATCGTCACTGTTTCCTGCTTGAAACTCTTCTAGCTTACTGCACCACCATTTATTGTGAACACAAAACCTGATTGAGATAGTGAATCATCTGTGTCGGTTTGGAAGCTAGCATCGATCTAACCGTTTACAATGAGCTCCTCCTCACCTCCATAGATTAGGAACACATCCTTAGTCCTTCTCAAGTACTTAAGAATGTTCTTAACTAGCGTCTAGTGACTCTCACTAGGATTAGCTTGGTACCTGCTCGCAACACTTAGAGCATATGAGACATCTGGGCAAGTACATATCATGGCATACATGATGGAACTAACAGTGGAATCGTATGGAACCTTGCTCATGCATTTGCGCTCCGCATCAGTGGAAGGACACTGCTTGTCACTGAAGCGCATACCATGTGACACAGGCAAGGACCCTTTCTTGGGCTGTTCCATGTTGAACTGTTTCAACACCTTGTCAATGTACGTATCTGGGCATAATCCTATTAGTCTCCTTGACCTATCTATATAGATCTTAATGCTCAAAATGTATGCTGCCTCTCCTAAGTCCTTCATAGAAAAATTATTATTCAGTGAAGTATTTACGGATTGCAACATCGGAATATCATTCCCGATCAGTAATATGTCATCCACATACAAGATCAGAAACACCACAACGCTCCCACTTTCCTTCTTATAAACACAAGGTTCTTCATTCTGACAAAAGCCAAACCCTTTAACCACCTTGTCAAAATGAATATTCCAACTCCGAGATGTTTGCTTTAACCCATAAATGGATTTCCTAAGCTTGCATATTTTTCTAGCATTGTTAGGATCAACAAAACATTCAGGCTGCATCATATACATGTCCTCTTCCAAATATCCATTCAGAAAGGCTGTTTTAACATCTATCTGCTATATCTCATCATCTAAATATGCAGCAATTGCTTAAATGATCCAGATAGATTTAAGCATCGCTACCGACGAGAATGTCTCATTGTAGTCAATTCCTTGAACTTGCCAAAAACCCTTTGCGATAAGTTGAGCTTTATAAGTGTGAACATTTCTGCCCATATCCTTCTTCTTCTTATAGATCCATTTGCACTCTATGGGTCTAACCCCATCTGGCAAGTCAACCAAGTTCCAAACCTAATTGTCTCCCATGGAATCTATCTCGGATCTCATGGCAATTTGCCATTTCTTAGAATCTGAGTCCATCATTGCTTCCACATAATCCGCAGGTTCGTCATTGTCTAGCAACAACAGACCCCCACGCAATTCGCGAAGTCTTGCTGATCTTCACGGTTGGGGTGGTGTATCGATCACGGGTGTCTCAACTTGTTTTCCTACATTAGCATCACTCGTAGAGTCATTCCCTATTTGCTCCACTTGAAATTGAGATACACCTTCCGACCACTCCAATCTCCTTTGAGAAACTCTTTCTCTAGGAAAACACCGTTCTAAGCAACAAACACTTTTCCCTCTAATCAGTTATAGCAGTAATATCCTAGAGTTTCCTTTTGATATCCCACAAAGAAACACTTGTCCGATTTTGGTGGCAGCTTATCAGATATCAATTGTTTGACATAAGCTTCACAACCCCAAACTTTTAGAAAAGACAAACTGGGATGCCGACCAGTCCACACCTCATATGGTGTCTTATCTACAGACTTAGATGGTACTGTGGGGGTATAAACCCCTATACCCTCACGGATGGGCCTTGGGCTGCTTGAACCAGGCGGCTCAGACCACAAGATGAAGCGTGTGGGCTGCTACCGAACAAGTTAGTGGTCCGCACCGTTCTATAATAGTACCAAATAGGCTACTTTGCTTGTAACTCTGTCCCTTCAGAATATATAAGGAGGGACAGGGACCCCCTCAACTCAACCGAACAGAGCACAAGACATAGGGTATTACGCTTCATAGTGACCTGAACATGTATAAATCGTTGCATCTTGTGCCTTTGTTTACATCTAGCTCCTAATCTAAAGCGTACCCTCACCGATCATCTACTACCTCGAGGTGTCCCGTGTTAGACTACCGAGTATATTTCATCGATAGTGGCACGCCAGGTAGGGGGTGGTGATCTAATCTTGAGGTGAGCCAAATGGTTTCCTTCCCCGCTTTCATGAACTTCGAGGTAGGCCTCACCTTCACTATCGGGGCATTCACCTAGACCTCCTACGTGACTACGTCTGTCGCGATCACGGGAGTAGCGCAGCCGGCCTCAGCGCCGACTGCACCAATCACCACACTGACCAGCTCGGTTGCGGAGTTGGTGGCTACGCTAGCGACGAACTGGCGGCTTCCTCGCAACCAGAGAAGGCACATCGACAACTCCGATCTGATCGAGATCCTAGATCTGGTTGAGTCCGCTCGTGCGTAGTTCAACCAGGACTTGGATTTCACCCCTGTCCGTCCATGTCGGGCATACAAACCACATCGACCACTCAGGCCATGCAAATCCAAATCTGCCTGCGGCCCGAGCACTGCCCCCTGCTTGCCCGACCACATCGGCAAGGCCGTATGAGCCAAGCCGAGCATCCGCGTCGCCATGATCCTCATCCGGCCGTGGTTCGAGCACCGCCTCCTACTCGCCGAGGTGGTGCATCGACCCACCCGCAGTAGCTGCAGCGTCTAGCCGACCAGGTCCACCGACAGCATCGAACTGATTTGAGCTTGGCTGTTGTGCGTGCTCCGCCCCCAGTCAGGACGGATGAATTCATCAATGTGCACCATCATCAGCATGGGCCTGCGATCCTCGTCGACCAGCCGCCATGTCCAGCCCAGGATCGGGCCGTGTCAAGGGCATAGTAGAGACAGCAGCGCCGTGCACAGCAGCCGCAGCCAGCTGGTCCGGCGCTGGTAGATCCAAGCGTTCCTGCTCCGAGCAATGGAGCCATCTTCCCACATAGTCCGAACAACGCAGCCACCTCCCGTGCGACATGATGACCACCTCTTGGATCTTGATCCGACCAGGGTCTTGGTCCTCGAGGATCCGAGGCTGGTGGTCAATATGGTGACCCTAAAGGAGGTCAACCTGAGCTCATTGGGCACTGTGTCAGAGAGCAGCACCGTCTCCGACCTGCTAGCACAGCTCGACAGATCACCCTCCGTCTTCTCTGACTACACCGAGTACCTCCTCTCTGATGAGATTCTTGAGGTCCGGGCAGAGGAGGGCATTCAGGACGCGGTCCCGACCACGCCAGCGCACCAAGCATGGACCACCCCAATGGATCTGACTTTTGACTTCCCCAAGTTCCCTCCCGGGTTTGGCACCATGATATTCGTGGTCAGTGATGATGAACCTCCGGTTCCAAATGAGACTGCTGAGGCCCGGCAGGGCAGGGAAGAGTGCAATCGAAATCACGCCCATCGTCGGATCCAAGAGCAGCAAGGGGCGAACGGCGCAAACGGCCCCCGATCGCGACGCCTCGACCATAACCTCCAAGGTGATTTCGACAAGGTTGGGGATACTCCCGTCCATGAGACACCCACGGCCAACATCGTTGTGGCCAGGCATCGGCTTGAAAATCTTCCCCCGGGAACACCTGGGATCAAAATCGCCATCAACTATTTGATCGTCGTCGAGGATCGTTACGTGAAGCCGGCTCCCAGACCATGTCATATCGGTCCTGGCATACCCGGTGCCGGCGAAATCACAGTCGCCATCGCCAACCCTCGGAAAGCAGCGCCGACAACTCCTCAATCACGGAGGGCAAAACTCTCCACAAGGGGAGCTCGGCAGAACATTGCCGATGGCGACCCGCAAGGTGATTCGCATGATGATCCACAAGATGACAAACGAGCACAATAACCGCCAGCATGGCAACTGGCAACGCGGCAATCGCCAATGTGGCAACCGCCGCGCCGAGCATGAGGAGGAAGTCGGGCAGCGTCAAGGCTTCGACCTCCGCGACCACCTCGACGAAAGGTACCGCGCTCGTGGCCACATGGGCGGCCCACCACCATTTTCGCCACAGCTCAAGGCTGTCATATGGCCGTACAACTTTTGGCTTGGTGACATCAAGATGTACGGCGACAAGGATGATCCCGAGCAGTGGATCATGTTGTACAAGCTCGCTGTCCAAGCGGCCGGAGGAAACAAGTACGTCATGGCCAACTACTTCCCTGTAGTCCTGAGCCCCAGCGTCACCACGTGGCTGCTCCGCCAGCGCGAGGGCATGATTCATAGTTGGGCACAGCTTCGCCAGATATTCATTGACAACTTCAAGCTGACCTGCGATCAGCCGTGCTCCATGTATGCCCTAGCACAGGTCCAGGACTACCCTGGCGAGTCGGTGAGGCACTACATTAGGCGTTTATCCGACATGTGGAATAGAGTGACCGACGTCACTGAGGTGGAGGGCGTCAACCTTTTCATCCAGGGCCTTCGCCAACCATGGAGTACCGATCTCCACAAGAAGCTGCTCCTCAAGCAGCCTAGGACAATGGAGCACCTTTTCAAGATCACGCAGAAGTTCACCGACCTCGACGACGGGATGCACGACGCCAAAGCTGCCCGTTCCCACCGCAACTACCGCCGTAACGACGATCTCGACCACGACAATGATCGGGATGGCCGGCCAAACCGCCGCCCTGATCGTCGTGGTGACCGATGTGATGACAGCGGGACCGTCCAGCGCGAGGATGATCGTCCCTTCAAGCGCCGTGATTGGCAGGGCAACGACGGCAACCTGTGCAACCACAACCGTAATGGCAATTCTGTCTATGCGGTAAAAGGCCAGAAGCGTGAGAATGATGAGGAGCTCGACAAGGTCCTTAGCCAGGACTACCCTCGCCACCCTAGCAAGGGCCATACGCTAGGCGAGGGCAGAGTGCTAGCGAATGCACTCAAGATCACCGCCAACAAGAAGCCACGCCCAGCTCCTAAAAGCAAGGTCAAGGATGCCATCCGGGAGGACGATGGTGATGAGGAGGAGCCTCAGGACCCTAATCCTTGGCATGCCTACAGGGATCCCATGAAGAACGTTGCTGCCGTCATCTTTGGTGGTAAGGTTGGGCTCGAAAACGCACAGGACAAGAAGCTGCTGACGTGGGCTATCATGTCTATCCAAAAGTCTAATGGCCTTGTCATGATGTTAGGGTGCCACTTTGGTCCGAGCAGCCCATCTCGTTCACCCAGAATGACATGTGGGCCAAACTCCCCGATGCCGATCGGTTCCCGTTAGTCCTTGACCCAATGATCGACGGCGTCCGATTCGAGAAAGTGCTCGTCAATGGAGGCAGCGCCCTGAACATTCTGTTCTATCCAGCCTTCAAGGAGCTAGGGCTAAAGCCAGAGAACCTCAAGCCCTACAACTCTCCATTTTTGGGGCATCATACCGGGCAAGCCCTCATACCCTCTTGGACAGATTACATTGCATGTCCAGTTCAGGACAAAGCAGCACTTCCGCGTCGACCACATCAACTTCATCATGGCTGACTTTAAGGGAATCTACCATGCCATCCTCGGCCGGCCAGGGATTGCCAAGTTCATGGCGGTTCCTCACTACGGGTACCTCGTGCTCAAGCTCCCAACAGAGTAGGGCGTCCTGTCCCTACGTGGCAATGTCTTCATGGCACGGGAGTGTGAGACCAACGCCTATGCGGCTGCAGAGGTCAAGGAGCTGAAGTCCATCCTGGAGCACACCAGCTTGGAGGTCAAGGGAACACCGCTGGTGGATCTCGAGATCCCAATCGCCAGTGATTGGCGCTCTCCTAATAAGAGCAAGCAGCACAAGGTGGCCGACCTCGTTCTAGATGATCCCTGAAGACGAAGATCGGGGCCGACCTTGCCCCCAAATAGGAAGACATGCTCGTCCGGTTCCTTTGAAAACACATCAGCATGTTCACGTGGAAACCCACGGATATGCCAGGTGTTCCGAGGAACAAGGCCGAGCACTCGTTGATGTCTCAAAGACCACAAAGCCAATCAAGCATAAGCTACAATGGTTTGCTCATGACTGCAAGGAAGTCATTAGGGTAGAAGTAGCCAAGCTTCTAGCAACTGGCTTTATCAAAGAGGTGTGTCACCCGGAGTGGTTAGGCAACCCGGTTCTTGTATGCAAAAAGAATAATGAATGGAGAATGTGCGTTGATTATACCGATCTCAACAAACACTGCACTAAACAGGCTTTCAATCTCCCTTAGATCAACGAGGTCATAGACTCTACTGGAGGTTGTGAGTTGCTCTCTTTTTTAGATTGCTACTCGGGCTATCACCAAATAGCCCTTAAGGAGGAAGACCAGGAGAAGACCGCCTTCATCACACCCTTTGGTGCTTTCTGCTATACGACCATGTCGTTTGGCCTCAAGAACGCCAGGGTTACATACCACCGAGCCATCCAAGCGTTTCTTGAGGACAAAATCGCCGACAACCTAGTCGAGGCATATGTAGATGATGTGGTCATAAATTCTAGGCAGTCCGATGCGCTGGTCGAAAACCTCCACCGAACCTTCATGGCGCTCAACGAATTCCAATGGAAGTTGAACCCCAACAAGTGTGTCTTTGGTGTGCCTTCCGGGATTCTGCTCGGTAACGTGGTCAGCCAGGATGGCATATGCCCTAATCCTAAGAAGGTCCAAGCGCTTTGGATCTACAACGACCGCGGTGCATCAAAGACATATAGAAGCTTACCTGGTGCATGGGGCCCTGAGTCGTTACATCTCTCGGCTGGGCGAAAAAAGGATCCCCTTTTTCAAGCTTCTCAAGGCAAAATAGAAGTTTGAGTGGATGGACGAAGATGATCAAGCTTTTAAGTAGCTCAAGGAGTACCTGCAACTCCCCCAGTACTCATGGTCCCACGAGAGGGCAAGGAGCTTCTCCTCTACATAGCCGCCACAACCAACATGGTCAGTACCATGGTGGTGGTCGAGCATGAGGAACCCAGGCACGTCTACGGTGTACAATGTCTGATCTACTACGTTAGCGAGGTTCTCAATGAAACCAAGCAACATTACAACCACATCCAGAATATGCTCTACACGCTCCTGATCACCAAGAGCAAGCTTCTTCATTACTTCCAGGCCTACTCAATTATGGTGGTCTCAGAAGCCGCGCTTTGTGAAATTCTACGCAATAAGGATGCCAGTGGCCACATCATTAAATAAGCATTAAAGCTCTATGAGTTCACGCTGAAATTTTGCAGTCAAAAGACTGTCAAATCTTAGGCCGTGGTTGACTTCATTGTAGAGTGGTCGGATATCACCTTGACTCTAGCTGATTCAACAGCCGACCACTGGCTGATGTATTTTGATGGTACCCTGAACATCGAGGACGCCGGAGCAGGATTTTACTTCATCGCTCCATCCAAGGACACTCTTTGATACGTCTTGCGCATCTATTTCAAGGCATCCAATAACATAAGCCGCCTTGCATGGCCTCCGTATTGCAGTCGAGCTGGGCATAAAATGGCTCTTGGTATACTACGATTTCACTCTGGTCATCTACCAAGTCAACAAAGACTGGGATGCCATCAACGAAAAAATGGATGCCTATGTGGCCGAGATACGCAAGCTTGAGAATAAGTTCTATGGTTTGGAGTTCATCCATGTACCGCGCGCCAAGAACAAAGGCATGACGAGTTGTCCAAACTAGGGTCATCTCACGCTGAGGTACCCCCAGGAGTATTTGTCGAAGATTTGGTCAAACCTTCGATTCCTGACCAGGCAAGTGAAGCACAAGCACCCAATCCTGCTACAGACCAGCTTGTAGCAGTGCTCGGTGATTTCTCCGAGGAGGTCGAGCCATGCTCCCCCGGCCAGCAGGGAACTAATGATGGTGATGAGCAGCCGCTGGCTGATGAGCCAGCTGAGCAGGCAGCGCCTCCCCAGCCTGATTGTAGAGAGCCCTTTGTCAGGTAGCTGAATGACCACCTTGTCCTGGAAGATAAGATTGAAGCCCAGCAGCTGATCCGTTGAGCCCGTGCATACCTTATGGTTAACAGCGAGCTGATGCGCAAAAGCCCGAGAGCCGAGATCTATCAGAAGTGCATAACCCAAGCAGAGGGTATCAAACTTCAAGATGATATTCACACTGGCACTTGCGGCAACCATGCAGCATCCCGGACGCTGGTCGATAAAGCTTACCGAGCAGGTTTCTACTGGCCTACAGCAGTCACCGACGCGGAAGACCACGTGCACCGGTGCAAGAATTGCCAAATGTTCACTAAGCAGATTCATGTCCCAACACATAAACTTCAGACCATCCTAGTCGCTTGGCCTTTCTCATGCTGGGGACTAGACATGATTGGTCCTTTCAAGAAAGCACCCGGTGGCCATACATGCATCTATGTGCTCATCGACAAATTCTCCAAGTGGATCAAGTACAAGGCCATCAAGAAAGCCACGGCTGAGAAAGCGGTTCATTTCCTTGACGATGTCATCCACCGATTCGGTGTGCCGAATAGTATCATTACTGATTTGGGCTCCTAGTTCACCAGCGATGCATTTTTTGACTTTTGCGATGATCTCAGTATCAAAGTCAAGTACGTGTTTATTGCTCATCCTTGAGCCAACAGACAAGTGGAGCGAGCCAACGGCATGATACTCGATGCTCTACGCAAACAGGTATAACAAGATGACAAAGAACTCAAACCTAGTTGGTGGTTAGGGGAATTGGCCGCTGTGGTCTGGGGACTGCGTACCCAGCCTAGTCACAACACTGGCGTATCTCCATACTTCATGGTGTTCGGATCCGAAGTCGTTCTACCGGCCAAGGTCACTTTACAATCACCACGTGTCGCGTATCACGATGAGAATGTCTCAAATGAAGCTAGAGAAGTGGATGTCATATCCAAAGAAGAGCGAGCACTCGACTCTTACGCCCGCACGGCCAAGTACCTAGCTTCCGTGCGTCGTTACAACAACCGCAACATTATGGGAAAGCTATTCATGGTCGGCGATATGTTGTTGCGACGAATACAGAACACATATGGTTTACACAAGCTGTAGTTAAGATGGAAAGGGCCATTCAAGATTAATGCTATTACACGCCTGGCATCTTATCAGCTATGCACGATGAAGAATGTCGACGAGCCAAACTTTTGGCACATTGATCAACTCATACGCTTCTATCCATAGAATGAGATATGTACCCTACTTTTATTCGACAATTAATAAAGTTCTTTGTTGTCTTTTCCCTGTTACCATTTTACATTTTCATGCCATCTGGCATACATGTGCCCTGCATAAGTCACAATTAAACTTTGTTTATTGCCTGTCGAGAACGGCTTGACAAGGCGCATTCAATGCTTTTACGATGTGTTATAGCTTCACGCTATATGGCACTAGGAGATTCAGCAGTTGCTCTCTAACGGTACTAGGTACCTAGTGATCCTAGCGTCCAAGCTGTTCACTAGCGCATCCCTATGTCATCTATGGAGTTAGCTCGCTTTGAGGGCAGGGGCAAAACTTAATTGTTGACACTTATATCTATGTCTACGCATTGCATATTAGAAAAATGGCACATATGTTTATCGCCCGCTTAAACATGCCTACTTAATGTCTGCAAAAGGATCATCGATGAGTGTCATATCTTCAACAATGACGGCGGCGGTTGGACCAGACATGGTCCGGAGGTCCTCGGCATCCGCACCGGACACCTCTACATGGATTCCCCTCTCGATGTTCACCAGTTCCACCTCCGGGTAGTTGGTGCAGACGATGGCAAGCACCGTGGCGGCTACAAACTGTCCTGCTCCTACGACGAACTCGCGTAGGGCTGGCCATAGCCTCCGACACTGGTCGGCCATGGCAGTCATCTCGCCCACAGGGTCCGTAGGATGCGCTTTGCTTGGGAAGACGGCCCTAAGCATTGGCTGGATGTGGTCGGTCATCGTCTTGATTCTTCCCTGGAGCATGGCGTTGGTGTCCTCCAGCACCTAGAACTGAGCCATGTGGCGCTCCCTCAAATCTGCAAAGATAGAACCAAGGTGGTTAGCATATCCTGGTCCGCCCAGTATGCAGCAGACAACCTGGAACAACCCTGCATTGTTCCTCTTACCGGTCAGTTGAGTGATCTACTCCTCGTCCTCCTTCGCCTGCTTCTCGGCGGCCTCCTTCAGGTCCAGCATGCGGGAGATCTCCTGGGCCATTGTAGCATTCTACTTGCCTAGATCTGCAAACGACAAAAGTTAGACTTTGACATGCAACTGTGCATTTTGGTGTGGCTGGGCGTCTTACTCTCATTGTCAGCCTCCAGCGCCTCCACCTTCTTGCGCAGCGAGGCGATGTTGGCCTTATAGTCAAGCTCTCGCTCCTGGTACACTTTGGCTTGTGCCTCCAGCTATGCCTTGGCTAACCTGAGAGTTTTGCATTCCTCCCAGGTCACTACAAACCTATCAATGGTTCTGCGGCACTGGGAGGAGGTCTCCTGCAAGGACTGAGCACATCCAATGCATATAAGCTTACTACAAACGCAAATAATGCAATTATACAAAAATTATCACTGATTTTATCTTGATTCAGTCAACCAGAACATCCATGGCGTCCCGAATTCCCGCATCCTGGTCGCTGTCTGGGGTTTCATCGTACGTCACAAAGTCATTTGCACCCCTCTTGCGCGTCGTGTGGATGCGCTGGGTTGGGATGTTAGTGCACGGGACCCGGGGCGGCGCTCGGCGTACCTCCTCCACTTCCTCAAGCGGGACCGGAGCACTTGGTCCTGCCTGGTCTGGGCCGCGGCGAGGCGGACGACCCGCTGCGAACCTCACCGGTCCCCAGGGTACTAGCCGTCGTTGGGACTGATCGGCCGGTGTTGAAGCTGGCCGGGTCGGCATCGCCGAACTGCTCACGGCCTCTAGTTGCCTGGTGGATTAGGATGTGTCGCCAGCCGACGCCTGTTCGGTGGTCGGTGGGGGCGTGGCCTGGCTAGAGGAGGGGCGCTGGGCAGTTCCTAATTGAGTGCGCCTATATTTGACACACAAAAGGTTGAGATTCCTTACAACAGGTAACATAAATTTGCAAAAACACATAATAACAAAGATCAACATGACGCTTACACTGGTGCTCGTCGGAACCCTCCCTGTATTGCGGGACTGCTCCTCAGCCAGGAACACCTGGGGTCCCACATGATGCCCCACCATCGCGCCCGGGGACTTGGCTTGATGCCCCGCCAGCTCCGCCCGTGTCGGTGGGCTGCTCTCGTAGAGTCAGCTCCCTTGCTGCCTCCTAGTGCCCCGGTGACGAGGCCGCCCCGGCTGAGGTGTCGCCACCCTGTGTGGTGCATGCTGCAGTGTTGGTGGTGGTGGTGTTGATCCCCCGGCCTGCTCTGACCGGATTGATGATGTAGTTTCCCCCTGATGAGGGGGAGGAGGTGGAGGCAGTGCGTGCCATGGTGACCTCCTGGTTGACGCTGTGGGTGGCCTCGGTGCCCTCTCTGTCTGAGGCGTCCTGGCCTGACGTTTCCTCCGCTACACATTGAGTGACAAGAGGTCGTCAGAGTCTGACGACTCCGGGGTGGTCGGGGCACCTCTCTATCTACTTCCACCTTCCCCACCGTCCAGATTCAGCTTGCCTCCGGGCAGCAAGGTAGAGGGCTTCTTCTTGGGGTCGGCGGCTGACATTGGCCATTTCCCTGCTACCTGACACCTTTCCTGGGCGGTCGAGCTCTCCTCTTCATCAGGGCTGGAGACATCCACCAACCCCTGTCCTGCTCTGGCCTTGTTCCGGTAGTGGGCCTCGTTGGTCCGCTGCTGGTTGGACAGTGCTTCCCCTCGAGGCCATGCCTCTACTGGCATAGCCAAGAAAAATACGGTTCGGTCCTATCCAAGCAGTGTATGTCATTCCGACCACAACATGTTATATACATAATCGTCATGGTGACAATAAGCAATATAAAAACAAACTACTATTTAGTTTACTGTTGGTGGTGGTTTGGCCAAGGAGTATGGTGTGGCGCGCGGCTCCAAGTAGCTCTTGTCTGGATCAAACTTCTCAAACAGAGAAGACATCTCTGGTTCAGCATTGCTTCCTTGATTTTCTCCCAGGTCTCCCGGGAGGGTCGGACGGCCCTACATAGTCGAATAGGTGGTTCACCCGCTTTTTGCACGGCTGGACCCGACGCACTGTCCTTGTGCCGGCAACCAACATGCCATTCACCAGCCTGTTGTCAATTAGTTGCAACAACTCCCTCACCTGATGCATCACATCCGAAGATGGTTTGTTTGACCACCTCAGGTTAAACTCAGGAACCTGGTTTACATCACAGGGCACCCGCCTTCCCTCTACATCTTGGCTCATATAGAACTAACGGGCAAACCAGCTCGTCTGCGCCGACGCGTGCGGGATGTCTAACCAATGCGCCTTCATCCCATCCCGCAGGCGCAGATAGCACCTTCCCGTGATCTGGGACCACTCGGTATCTGCCCCTTTCTTCCTCAGCAGGTAGAAGTGGCAAAACAGATTAAAGTGGGGGGATGCTGTAACATCCTAGATGTTAATGACAACTTAAAATATTAATTATATGCATTATCAAGCATAATCATTGAGCATCATGGCATAAGTGCTTTCATGTTTTAATAATTTTTATGTGGTGCTTTATTTATACATGAAATGATGATGTTTAAGGTTTCACTAAACCCCCTATCATTTTATGTGATTTTGCAAGTGTTTAAAACAAACTTAGAATTTGTTTGTCTTTTTATGCTTTGCTAATTTTGTGTATTAGGTCAACTATGATGTGTCTCAACTAAAATAAGTTTATTCTCATAGGTTGTTTATGCTCTTTGTTTTGAAGTATGTTTTGAACTCAAAAACCATGAGTTTTCCTAAAACTCTATTTTACCCCTTTTCTTTTATTCAAAACCTATAAGGAATTTAGAGATACTCTGAAAAGACAGTTTGTAGATCTTGACAAGAGCTACAAAGTTGGTATTCAAAGCTTTTCAAGTTTCAATGCAATTTTGAAAGTAATTTTAAAATTACCAAATCTAGGGTTTTAACCCCTTTTGATTTTGAATTCTCATTTCAAAATGTAGGCCGAATTTGAAAATGCTTATGAAATGAAAAGTATGTCTGTTGAAAAGTTATGCAAACTTTATTTTTGAAGATTTTCAAGTTGCTATATATTGAGAGTAATTTGCAATTTTCTGAAAAATCTACCCTGCTACAGTCACGCTAACGTCGTCATCGTCCTCTTCACCTCACTGTCGCCGGCGTCGCCGTGTCTTCTCCGTGCACACATCGTGGCTGAGCTCCAGAAGCTATTTGCCACCTCCCCAGCTCGCCCGGCCACCTATAAAAGCTCAAGCCACGCCGTCATCTTCTCTTTCTTTTCCTCTACTCCATCGCCGCCGCTCTGCTGCTGTGCACCACTGCCACCGAGCCACCTCTGACCAAATTGAGCACGCCATCGAGTTCGCCCCCTCCTTGCACTTCTCCCTGAGCCGCTCGCGTCAGCCCTCACTCTCAAAAATGGCCGCGCACACCATTCCGTCACGGCCGTGCTGCCATGGCCGCCGCGCGAGGGCCGCGGTGCGCTCGTCCTCTCCGAGCTCCTCTGCAAATTCCGACCATGCCACGATCTTCCACAGCTCACGCTGCACCTCCTCAACCCCTTCTCTGGCCATCTTCATTGCCAGAGCAGTTTGCTACCCGTGGCTACCATTGCAGGAGCCACCAGCGCACGTGACCAGAGCGCCACGGGCAAGCCTCGACAAAGATGAGTCGCTTAGCGGATGCGCACGTGTCCCCTGTTGCTCCTCCACCTCCTCCCCGCCGCCGGTGTGCTGCTGGTCCGCCAGAAATCTCCTTTGTTTCCAAATCGTGACCAGGGACTTCGTACAAGAATTTGACAAAAGGCCAGGGGTTTTCTGCGAACTCTGTGACTCAGGTGAATAGTGTCTTAAGGACCTGTTTGTGAATACTTTTTTGAATCTTTAAAAATTCATATCTGGAGTTTGGTAACTCCATTTTTGGTAAACCAAATTTTGTTCTGTTCCTTGTGATGTCTAGTTTTTATTAAAAATATGAAACATGCCATGTTTTGTAGAAAAATAATTAGTTATCTTTTATGTCTTTTATTTAATGTTTAAAAAGAGGAAAATTCATATCTCTTGCCGTGTAGCTCTAAATGACTTAAATTTTGGTGAGATGTTGTTAATGCTATGTTTAGGATGTAGTTTAAATTTCAAGAGTATTGGATGTTGTATGTTTTAGTTATGAATTTCTCTTGCTAATAATTGAGTTATCTTGTTTAATGCTTATTAAATGGTTTATGATTAGTTGTTAATTAATATTGTTATGCTTTCACCAATGCATTATCGTGCATCATGCCATGAGCTCATCATACTAAAACATGCATCATTAATATGTGTAATCATATCGAGAGAGGGGACTGGATCATGATACACAATCTTCGGAAAGTACCATTCACCTCTAGAGACGGAGACGTGGATCCCTGATGCTGGTGTCATCTATCCCTAGAGCTGGTGTCCAGAGTAACACCTGTGATCCCGACGAGAACTAACAACCGCTGCAACACAGGCAAGCCCCGGATGCATTTAAACCCTATCCTTGTTTTATAAAGTTTTTATCACTTCAGCTATAAAAGGTTGCATTAAGTAATAGAAGTTGACTGATAACCCACAGTTGCCCAGGAAGCATTCGCAGAATGCGATGAAGATGGAGATGGAGAGGATAGAGTTGGGGTCCATATTGCAAATACTAATCCCCCAAAAGATGCACAGGTCCATCAGGAATCCATTCACGGGTTGCCCCAGCTGTCGATGAAACCTCCTCGGCAGTCTACCACGGGGCTCCTCGAGGTAGTAGATTTGCGGTGAGGGCGCGCTAAGACATACGAACCGGATGTGAGACGCAAGACAAACAACTAGGAAAACTAGGGTTTATCCAGGTTCAGGCCACTCTGAAGCATAATACCCTACGTCCTGCGTCTCTGCTATTGTATTGATGAGTACCGAAGTACAATGAGGGATGACATAGAGTCAGATGCGTTCTAGGGGGTCCTTGCCCGCTTATATAGCCGAGGGGGAAAGGTTACATTACTCCATATCCTTGGAGATTACGAACAGCTCCTAACTGACTTGGTTTCCTTGCATGCTAAGCAGCCTTTAGGGTCCGCGCGACCGACCAAACAGGGCGGTGATGGACCACGGGCCTTGTCTTGTGGTCTGGGCCATCTAGTCCGTGAGACCCAAGGCCACGCCGTGAGGGTATAGGGGGGTTTATACCCCCACAGCTAGTCCACGAGTACCATGTATTTTGAGGGAGTCGCTGTCTTGTCCTGTGCCGAGCAGTGAAGATGCAGACCACGTAGTGCCGACCAGTGAGGGTGCTGACCACGTAATGCTGACTAGTGAAGATGCTGACCACATAATGTTGACCAGGAAGGATGCTAACCACATAACGCTGACCAGTATTACCCCAAACAGTCCGTACGTCTGTTCCAACCATAGCTTATGTCAAGGAAGGTGGTGTGTCGAAAGATGCGTGGTGCTCCAAGAAAAAGAAAAAAGCTTTTCACGTCCCTGAGACATGGGCCCACGTTAACACGTGACACGAAATATCACTAGAATGCTAATATGAACCATCCATAAAGGTAGGGGTACCGAACCAAGAACAAAAGATAGGCCCAAGTCACCACGAGGTGACATGGGCCCATGTAGTCCCCAAGCTCAATAGAAGATAGAAGATGTGGCATTAAGCTTTTAAGGAAAAAACTCAACATAACACTAACTGGTTCGTAGTCAGTGCCAAATGACAAGTCGATGCGTAGTCCCCAGGTAAGTCCTGGACGGAGCACAGGCTTGATCGGGTCAAGGGACACCAAGAACCGCTGGTCCATAGACACCTCTGGGTGATAAGTCGATGCGCAGTCCCCAGGTAAGCCTTGGACGAAGCATAGGCTCGATCGGGTCAAAAGACACTGAGAACCACTAGTCCGTAGATACTTCTGGGTGGCAAGTTGATGCACAGTCCCCAAGTAAGTAAAATAAAACATCCGACCCAAAAATCAGTCCCCAGATTTAAGTATAAAAAATTTGGAACAAATTTAGAAAGAAGTATAATTAAAACCACAATCTAGGAATAAATCCTGGAATTATTGAACATGCGTTAGTGAAGGAAAGGAGGCACGTGAAAACCACACGGGTGCAAATAAATAAGCCCGCGACCCACTTCTCCGTGCGGGGACCAGAACGGCCCATTTAGGTTGGAAAAAGCCGCGTCCACACTGAGTCAGCGGGGCCTAACCCTAGAAGTCAAAGAGACGTCACCCAGAGGGTATAAATATCCGACCGCCGGCAGGAGGAACGGTTCCACGTTCATTCATTTCTACTCCCCACTTCATCCACCTTTCGAGCGCTCCGCTGCAATAGTGCCTGTGATACCGCCGCCGCTCGCATCGTTCGCTATCGCTGCTCCGCCCACCACCGCGCATGAATCCAACGCGGACCCACACCGCCACGACACGCCACCCGTCAATCGACCAAACCCTGCAGGAGATGGCCAAGAAGGCGGCGAAGAAAGCGGCGAGAGCGTCTAGATCTAGTGGGTTCGGCCCGCATTGGCTGCAATCGACCTCCACACAGGAGTCACTGCTGGCGCTCGTCGACGAGGGACTGTTGTCGGCACGGGAGATGGAGGTCTGGTGTGAGCCATGAGGTGAGGACTCTCCTCGACCCTGAGATGGGGAAATCATGGTGTTCGAGGATTACGTGACGCGGGGATTGGGACAACCCGTCAATGGGTTCTTGCAGGATCTCTGCATTTTCTGGGGGATCTCTATTTGCAACCTCGACCCCAACTCCTTCCTCTCCGTCTCCATCTTCATCGCGTTCTGTGAGTGCTTCCTGGGCATTCCCCCCATTTCAATCTGTTTCACCATTTCTACTTGTTAAGGAAGAAAGAGCCAGAGACCGGTGGGTCCTAGATTGCAAGGGGCTGTTATCTGTGCCTGCGGGATGGGATGAAGGTGCATTGGCTAGAGATCCAGCATGCGTCCACCTAGAAGAGCTGGTTCGTTCGCTGGTTTTACAACCAGAACATTGAGGGTAGACCGGTGCCCTACGATGTGGACCAAGTTCCTACATTCAACCCATGCTGGTCGGATAGACCTTCTTTGAATTAGATGGTGCAGGTGAGGGAGCTTTTACAGCTGATTGACACCAGGCGTGTCAATGGTGTTCTGGTGGTGACAACCTGGTATGTCCGCCGCACCCCACCGTGCAAGGAGTGAAGTGACCCGGATGTACGAGTATATCGGGGTGACGAACCCATCCCGGTTGTCCGAGGTCCAGCCGTCCTAGGATATACTAAACAGGCGAATGGCTTGTTTGTTTGAGAAGTTTGATAAAAACAAAAGCTACCCGGAGAACGCACAGCTTCCATACCGTCTCGACCGACCACCACCAGAGGTAAAGTCTTCTAAGTGTTCTGCATTGTGTATTACTGCTGAATATCTGCTCTATATGACAAATGTTTTATGACTGACAGAGGATTCTTGGGCAGGACTGATCTGGGTTTTTCTCGGTTGTGCCAGTAGAGGCATGGCCTCAAGGACCCACACTGGCCAGCCAGCAGCGGATCGATGAGGTCCACTACCGGAGCAGGGCCAGGGCAGGGCAGGGGACAATGGATATCTCCAGCCCTGATGAAGATGAGAGCCCGGCCACCCGGGAAAGGCGTCAAGCAGCGGGGAAGCGGACAATGTCGGCCGGCGACCCTAGGAAGAAGAAGCCCTCCACCCTGCTATCTGGAGGCAAGTTGAATCTAGATGACGGGGAAAGGGAAAGTAGAAAGAGTGGTGTCCCGACCACCCCTGAGACGTCAGACTCTGACGACCTCGTAACGCTCAATGAGCGACAGAGGAAATGTCAAGCCGCGATGCCTCAGCCAGAGAGGGCACCGAGGCCCCCCACATGAGGAACCAGGAGGTCACCGCGGCACGCACCGCCGCCACCTCCCCCTCATCAGGGGAAACTGCATCAGCAACCCGGCTAGAGCAAGCCAGAGGAGCAACACCACCACCACCAGCACCCGCAGCACACACCACACAAGGCGGCGATGCCTCTAGCTGGGGTGGCCTCGTCACCGGGAGGCGCCACGGGAGCTGACTCCACCGTCGCGACCCACCGGTACAAGCAGAGCCAGCAGGGCATCAGGTCGAGTCCCCAGGCGCGACAACGGGGTGTCACGTGGGACCTCAGGCACTCCTGGCGGGGAGCAGTCATGTGACATTCCTGTTTGTTAAGATCCATTGTTGTTGTTGCGCTTGTGAAAAAATGATTGTGAGTATTATGACCTGAGTACTGTCGTACTCCAGCAGCGTCACCACGACCATCGTCCAGCCAGACCACACTGCCACCGACCACCGAGCAACCATCAGGTAGCGACGCAGCCCAGTCCCGCAGGACGGCCAGAAGTAACACAGTGACACCGTCCCGACCAGCCGCTGCGCCTGCAGCTAGTCTGAGAGACGGCTGGTGCCCTGGAGGCCGGTGGGAGCCATAGCAGGTCGTCTACCTCACCGCACAGATCAAGCAGGGCGAAGTGCTCCGGCGCCGCCAGAGGAGGTTGAGGAGGTGCCCAGAGCACCGCCAAGGGTCCCTCACGCGGACATCCAAACCCAGCGCGTCCACACGATGCGGAAGAGGGGAACGAATGACTTTGTGACGTACGAGGAGATCCTGGACAGCGACCTGGACGCCGGTATTTAGGATGCCATAGAAGTGCTGGTTGGCCGGATCAAGGTAATTCTCGTGGCAACTGCTTGGAAGTTGTGTTGTCTGCTATTTGAAATACATTAATCTTCTTGCCATTGGGTATGCTCAGTCACTGCAGGGGACCTCCTTCCAGCGTGGCACGACAATTGACCGGTTTGCGGCGACCTAGGAAGAATGCCAGGCCCTCTGAGTGGCCAAGGAGCAGATGGAGGCACAGGCCAAGATCTACCAGGAACGGGAGATAGACCATGAGGCCAAGCTCGCCACCTTGCACCGTTAAGTGGAGGTGCTAGAGGCCGACAACAGGAGTAAGAGTTCTGAGCACATCAGGCTTCGCTTGTTACTTGTTGAATATTAAACATACATGCCCTGCAGCACTGAGCCACCAGAATGAGGCGATGGCCTAGGAAATTGCCAACCTGCTAGACTAGAAAGAGGCCGTCGAGGACCGCAAGTGAAAGCGGACAACGAGCAGATTGCTCAGTTGACCGGTAAGTGAAACAACTCAAAATTGTTTCTTTTGTCTGCTGCATACTGGGCGGACCAGGGTATGCTAACCACCTTAAGGTGTATTGCTGTAGACTTGAGAGAATGCCACATGGCCCAGTTTCAGGTGCTGGGGGACGCCAGCGCTGCTCTCTAAGGGAAGATCAAGACAATGACCAACCACATCAAGCTGGTGCTACGGGCCATCTTCCCTGGAAGCGGTTGTCATGGCTGACCAGTGCCATAGGCCGTGGCCTGCCTTGTAGGAAGCTATCGCGGGCGCTGGTCGATATGTGGCCGCTACAGTGCTCACCGTCGTCCACGCCAACTACCCAGAGGTGGAGCTGGTGGACATCGAGCGAGGAATCCCAGCCAAGGTCTCAGATGAGGATGCCAAGGATCTCCGCACCACATTAGGTCCGACCGCCGTGGTCTTGGTTGAAGATATGACGCTCATCAAGGATCCTGCGGAAGGTGGTGGTGGTCAGTAGGCTGAAAACAATGTTTATATATGTTTAAACAATGTTTGTAAGTTGTGCTGAGCACTGGGTGCTCGTAGCTTTTTGCCTTTTGATGCAGACAGTTTATGGTAGACACGTTTAAGCGGGTGATAAACGTATTGCCATTTTTATTATGCAAAGTGTATTGTAAAAAAATGTCGACAATTAAGTTTTGCCCCCACCCTCGAAGCGAGTTAACTCTGTTAGGTGACATAGGGATGCGCTAGTGAACAGCATAGGACTGCCAGGATCACTAGGTACCTAGTACCGTTAGAGAGCAACTGCCGAATCTCCTAGTGCCATGTAGCACGGAGCTGTAACACATCGTAAGAGGATTGAGACAGTGCCTTGTCAAACCGTTCTCGGTGGGCAAGGAACAAAGTTTAATTGTGACTTATGCAGGGCACATGTATGACAGATAGTGCAAAGTTGCAAAGCTGTAACAGGAAAAGAGGATGACAAAGAACTTTATTAACTCATAAATAATATGAAAAAACAAGGTACATATCTTTATTCTATGGATAGAAGCGTATGAGCTGATCAATGTGCCAAGAGTTTGGCTCGTCGACTAAGATGTCGGGCATGTAACAGCCTTAATCTTGAACGGCCCTTCCCATCTAGGCGACAGCTTGTGCAGACCATCTGTGTTCTATATTCATCGCAGCACTATATCGCTGACCATGAATAGCCTTCCCTTAACATTGTGGTTATAGTAATGATGCACGGAAGCTAGGTACTTGGCCATGCGGGCGCAAGATTTGAGTGCTTGCTCCTCTTTGGCTATGACATCCACTTCCCTACCTTCGTTAGAGGCATTCTCATCGTGATTGGAAGGCAACCTCGGCCGGCAGCACGGCCTCGGATCCAAACACCATGAAGTATGGAGAGACTCTAGTGTTGCCACTGGGCTGAGTACGCAGTCCCTAGACCACAGCAGGCAATTCCCCTAACCACCGACCAGGCTTTGTCATACTAAAAAACTCGTTTGCACAAGGCGTCGATTATCATGCCGTTGGCTCCTTCCACTTGTCCGTTGGCCCGAGGATGAGTGATGGATACGTATTTGACCTTGATGCTCAGATCATCGCAAAAGTTAAAAAACTTATCACTGGTGAACTGGGAGCCCAAATCAGTAATGATACTGTTCGGTATATCGAACGGGTGGATGACATCATAAACGTTTTGCACTGCCTTCTCAGCCGTGGCTTTTTTAATGGCCTTGTACTCAATCCATTAGAGAATTTGTCAATGAGCACATAGACACATGTATGGCCGCCGGGAGCCTCTTTGAAGGGACCAATCATGTCCAGTCCCCAGCATGAGAACGGCCAAGCGACCGAAATGGTCTGGAGTTCATGTGCAGGGACATGAATCCGCTGATATGAACCTGCTAGGGTTTGTGGTCGATCTTTCGATGAGAGGCGTGAGCTAACTCGATTGGTGGATGGAGATGACGTTCATGGCCCGACTACAGCCTTCCAAGACCGCGCCTTAGCGACCGATACACCACTCCAAAGGCCGTCATGATCTTGTGGAGCGCGACAACCAGCCACTAGGGCTCCCGTCCTGCAAGCAATTGAAAAACTAGCAAGAACGAGGAAACAAGCACTGAAATTGCAAGATGT
>CM041635.1:20834578-20860868 GCA_023333625.1 Bothriochloa decipiens
ATCTCAACGAACAAAAGTTTAAGGCCTAGAAAAGTGCCAAGACACTCTAGAACCTCTATTGGCCTGAGGCGCAGTTGAACGAGAGGCTCCAGGATGCCACTACCTCCTATGATGGCTTGGAGGTTGAGCCCGAGGTGGAGGTCAGTGATGTGCCTGGGACTTCCTACCTTCGGCGGATGTACGCCCTTGGCTGTGTCATGTAGGAACAGGTTCGTGGCGTGCTCCATCACGGTGTCAAGAGGGCGCTGGCTGTCGTCCGGTCGGGGTGTACGTATGACATGGGGGTCGTTTCTCACAGCTTCGTCTCTGATCCCAACAAGTCCGAGGCCGAGAACCACGAGACGCATCTGGCATGATCAAGGTGGCTGAAATCCCTGGTGGCGAACTGGCGAAACTCTTCGAGCCCGAGGTCGTCCCTCCCGATGTCGATGCGGATGAGGGCCTATGAGCTGAATCTAAGCAAGAAGGCTAATGTAATAGTTAGTATTTTGCTACCTGTGATGGTGTGGCCCCAGGGGCCTTAAAACAATATGCATCATGATAAAATTCTTTGGATTTTTTAAGGTTGTGTCCCTTATGTCTTGTTTGCTCGATTTATGTTTTTTCATGAAGTTTTTGACGCGTGGTTGTGCCCCTCGAAGGGGGGAGTCAGTGGAGGTGCCGTAGCGCAGAGGCATAGGCGATCTCGTGGCTCGACAGCCCTTGACCCCTGGGGCGCTCGAGGTGTTTTTTAACTACGTGATATCATGTATCGAGGCATAGAAGAAAAGAGGGACATCGAGTTTTGAAAAAACATGCGAGTTTTTTGAGAACTTAGGGGGGTTCCCCTAGGGATGAAAATTGATCGGATCAGAGCGGATAATGACTTCCCCATATCCTAATCCTCTTTTTGTCATCGGATTCAGAGCGGATCAGATAATGTACGGATTCGGATGTTATTGCGGATTTCTTAGGATGTCAGAAATGGTGTGGGTTCGGAGCGGAATCAGAGTGGAAATGGACTTTTCTAAGTCAGATAATACATGCTTACATATTGTTCTTTATGATGAGAAAGACTCGATTAACGAAAGTAATAAAACAACAATGCAACTTGAAATTAAGTAAAACTAATTAAGCCTTCACTCTTTGCATCGGCACAAGTGGAACTTGCACACTTGTCAAAAAAAGTGGAACTTGCACGGATGGAGCAGAACTTGCAAGCCTGAAGAGTCACGAGCCTGATTACTAGTGATTAGCCACCATATCAATTAGGCAAATAGGAAATCAAAGGATTATCATTCCATATACTATGAATAGATACTTAAATTAGTGTATAATGGGTCAGGTTGACTTATATTCATGTCATTTGGGCTCTTTAAAATTTGGATTATCCTATTAACAGCATCGGATAATCCGCGTTTAATTATCGGATAATCCATATCCGCCGGATTTCACTAATACCATATCCTACGCCGCATTCACTTATAACCGGATTCAGATTATCCGCATCCGCGCGAATATTAAAAACACATCTCCATATCCTTAAAATTCAGATTCGGAGTGGATCAGAGCAGAGAATTATCCATACCACTTTCATCCCTAGTTCTCCCCTTGTAGCCCTTGAGGGAGGCTCGATTTTGATGAAGCAGAGTCGAGGCTACCTTAAACTTATGAACAAAAAGTTGAACTGTAAATGAAAGTACTTCTTATTCATTCGTGACATGGAAAATGTACAAGGCCTCGAGGCCCTAGGGGTAAAATTGACGTAGCTGTTCAATGTTCCACGCGTTGGTGAAGTTTCGCCCTTCTTGTTAGATAGCTTGTAGGTTCCGGGCTTCAACACCTCCGCCACAATGAAGGGGCCCTCCCATGGTGGAGTTAGCTTGTGGTGGCCTTTGTTGCTCTGCCGTCGATGGAGGACAAGGTCGTCGACTTGGAGATCCCTCTTGCGCACGTGCTTGTCATGGTACCGTCAGAGCTTCTACTGGTATCTCGCAGAATTCAGGAGAGCCACGTCTCGAGCCTCCTCGAGTTGGTCGACGGCATTTGCAAGTGCTTCCTTATTTGTCTGCTCGTTATAGGCCTTCAGCCGAAGGGAGCCGTACTCGAGGTCGGTAGGGAGAACAGCCTCAGACCCGTAGACCATAAAGAACGGGGTGAACCCCATGACTCGACTTGGCATTGTCCTTAGGCTCCATAGGACCGATGGCAACTCAGCAGCCCACTTCTTGCCATGCTTGTTCAGCCAATTGAAGATCCGAGCCTTAAGACCTTGTAAAATCATGCTGTTAGCGTGCTCAACTTGGCCGTTAGTTTTAGGATGAGCGACGACGGACCAGTTCACACGGATGTGATGGTGGTCGCAGAAATCCAGGAACTTCTTGCCGGTGATCCGCATGCCTTTGTCGGTGATGATGACGTTGGGGACCCCGAAGCGATGGATGATGTCGATGAAGAATAGCACTGCCTGCTCGGACCGATTGTTGGTGATGGGCCGAGCCTCGATCCACTTGGTGAACTTGTCAACGGCTATGAGCAGATGGGTGTATCCCCCAGTTGTCTTCTTCAGTGGCCCCACAAGATCGAGCCCCCAAACCATGAACGGCCACATAATGGGGATCATCTGTAGAGCATGAGCTGGGAGGTGGGTCTGCTTGGCGAAAAATTGGTACCCCTCGCACAAGCGGACCAGGTTGATAGCGTCAGAGACTGCGGTCGGCCAGTAGAAGCCTTGCCGAAAGACATTTCCAACAAGGATCCTTGCAGCAGCGTGGTGGCCACAAGCCCCCAAGTGTAGGTCTTTGAGCAGCTTTCTTCCCTCCTCGATGGTAATGCAGCGCTGAAGGACCGGGGCTCCATCGATAGAGCTCCTTGTCATCACCGTAGAGGACGTAGGTCTTGACCCGTCGAGCGATCCGTCGGGCCTCGGTCTGATCTTCTGGAATTTCCCCTCGCATAAGGCAGTCGAGGAAGGGAGTACGCCAGTCCGGCTCAGGGATTCATGGTGGAGGCGACCCCTCGATCTCCATAGCCTCAGCCCCGGTCGAGGGGGCCTTAGTCGAGGGAGGGGGTCGACCATCTGTGTTGTAGCTCCTTCCCCTACGCCTAGATCGACAGAGGGCTCGTACAGGTCTTCGAGAAAACATCAAGTGGGATGGTACCTCAAGTTGATGCAATCTTTGCCAGCTCATCTGCGGCCCTATTGTACCTTCGTGCGATGTGGTTAAGCTCGAGGCCGTAGAACTTGTCCTTCAACTTGCGGACCTCCTTGTAGTAGGCCTCCATCTTGGGGTCATGTAGCTCGAGGTCTTCATGACTTGGTTGATCACGAGCTGTGAGTCGCCACGGACATCGAGGCGTCGAACCCCGAGCTCGATGGCGATGCATAAACCATTGACGAGGGCCTCATAGTCCGTGATGTTGGTGGAGGCGGTGAAGTGGAGTCGTATGACGTATCACATGTGGACTCCGAGGAGCGAGATGAAGAGCAGGCCCACGCCAGCTCCTGTTTTCATCAAGGACCCATCGATGTACATCGTCCACAACTCCACCTAGATCTGAGCGGGAGGTAGATGAGTGTCGGTCCATTCTGCACTAAAATCCGCTAGTACCTGGGACTTGATGGCTTTGCGTGGTGCGAAGGTCAGGGTCTCGCCCATGAGCTCGACCGCCCACTTGGCAATTCTACCCAAGGCCTCCCGGTTCTGGACTATCTCCACGAGGAGGAAAGAAGAGACCACGGTCACCAGATGGCCGAGGAAGTAGTGTTGGAGCTTGCGTCATGTCAGCACGATGGCGTATAGCATCTTTTGGATCTGGGAGTAGCGCACTTTGGTTTCTGAGAGCACCTCGCTGATGGAGTATACTAGACGTTGCACCGGCAGAGCGTGCCCTTCTTCGGCTCTCTCGACGACGATGGCCGCGTTGACCACCTGAGTAGTCGCGGTGACATAGAGGAGGAGGGGCTCACCTTTGGTCAGAGGTACAAGGATCGAAGGGTTAGAAAGCATGGTTTTGAGCTTAGCGAGAGCTTCTTCGGACTCAATGGTCTATGAGAAGTGTTCGGATTTCTTCAAGAGACGATACAGGTAGTGCTTTTTCTCTGAGGTGGGAGATGAAGCGACTTAGGGCCGCAAGGCAGCCCGTGACCTTCTGTACGCCCTTCAGATCTTGAACTAGACCCATCTTGGTGATGGCTGACACGTTCTCCAAGTTGGCCTTCTTCGAGACGATGAATCCCAGAGCATGCCTTGGGGGACGCCAAAGACACATTTTTCGAATTTAGCTTGATGTTGTTGGCCTTGAGGCACCCAAAGGCAATCCCAAGGTCGTCAATAAGGTTATCAGCTTTTTTGGACTTGACTACAATGTCATCGACATAGGCCTCGACCGTCGGTCCGATGTGCTCCCCGAACATGTGTTGCATGCATCACTGGTACGTTGCCTCGGTGCTTCGAAGGCCGAAGGGCATGGTAACGTAATAGTACATACCGAATAGGGTGATGGAGGAATTTGTGAGCTGGTCGGACTCCTTCATTTTGATTGATGGTAACCAGAGTAGGCATCAAGAAAAGAAAGAGTTTCACATCCTGCAGTGGAATCAACAATTTGATCGATTCGAGGTAAAGGAAAGGGAACTTTTGGACATGCTTTATTCAAACTGGTATAGTCTACACACATCCTCCAACTCCCACTCTTTTTCTTAACTAGTATAGGATTAGCTAACCACTTAGGATGATGAACCTCCTTGATGAACCCAGCCTCTAGAAGCTTGCATTCCGGCCTCTTCATGTTCGAAGCAGTGCCTTGTCAAGCCGTTCTTGGTGGGCAAGAAACAATGTTTAATTGTGACTTATGCAGGGCGCATGTATGACAGATAGTGCAAGAATGCAAAGCTGTAACTGTTCTCGGTGGCCTAGTATGTTCCGTTCGTGGGCCGGCCCTGTACTTTGGCATAGGCGTTGGGTTTTTTCGTAGGTTTGTGTGTTCTTGATCGGGGATTATTTCTATTGTTCGTGGGTTTTGGGTACCCCCATGTCTAGGTACCTGATAGTAGCCCTCGAATCTCTGCACGAGTGATGGCACTCACGTAGAGGCTCATGAACCGGAGTCATAGTAATGTTGTCCTCCGGTGGGTGCGCGCGAGCGCACCTGCCGGTTGTAGCCTCCGAGGCCTCAGAGGAGTAGGAAACTCCTCTGAGGGCTTTATGTACTCTTGTCAAGGAGTGCTCAAGCAGTCGAGCCCTCGGGTAGGTGTAATCCGCTTTCGTCGAGGTTCACCTCATGGCAGTCGAGTGCGATATGTTTTTCTTAGGGAACAAATAATGGTGAACTGGAGTCGTGGCGCTGACGTCCTTCGATTGGTGCGTGCGAACGCACTCTTCTAGGGTAGCCCCTGAGGCCTTGGCTTTGCTAGTCTTTAGCGTCTAATCCCCACGAGTCCTTTTGATCGAGGTGAGGCGAGTTGCAGCATGCTACCTTCGATGGGTGTTCAAGCCCTCCAGGTGGTTAGCTCCTCTTTCATCGAGGCCATCCCGTTGCGAGCGAGCCCCCGAGCCTCTTTCGTCGAGGTTGATCAGGAACAAGCCTGTATTTTTCTTTCGACCCTCGCGCTCCTTTTCGACAGGAGGAGGGGTGAGAAGCGCCATGCTACCCTCGTTTGGCCGAGCTCTGACGTCCTTCGATGAGTTGTTATCAGGAAGTTAAAGTGAGAGCTCGTGCCCCGTTTGGGTCCGGTGGCTCGACGCAATTGAATGGACACACAGATCCCGATCCTGTTCCATTGGGTCCGGTGGCTCGATGCCACCCTTCGAGGGGATTCACAGTCGTCCTTTCATTTGCCTTGAACATGACTGAGGGGGCCTCGAGAGTTGGTTCTCGAGCAGGGGCCTCGTGCTGGCTCCCCCTCAGTCATCCCTGACTCGGGTACTCAAGGGCGGTTGTCGAACCCTGACCGAGGGCCAACCTTCGCTCCCTTAAGATTTTATCATGGGGCCAGGGCCCTCTTACCTTCTTGCAGAAGACATCATCCATGTATGACTGTTCCCACCCATTGGGCGTGTCTTTTTAAGCAGGAGCTGGAACGGCACAGTCATGGGCGATGTGGAGAGCGGTCAGGCGGTAGACGAGCGACACGTATCCCGGGCCTTGAAATCGGGGGTGCGGTTAGGTAGCCCATTTAATGCGAAGATTTGCTTGCCTTTCGGCCGAATCCACATGTTGCCCTTCGGTCCACTTATAAATATGGAGGGTTCCCTGGATTTCCAGCTTGCCTTAGTGCCTTTGTCACCACTGTCATCGAAGAGCAGAGCGAAACAATCCGTTAGTGTGAGGGAGAAAGGAGGAGAGAGGTGGGAATCGAGACATTGAGAATCTTCCCCTTTGTTCGTCCGCGGAGCAGATTCGGCCTTCTTCCATGGGTGTGGAGATCGTCCCCACGGGCGACTGGCTTCCCTCGTCGGTGACGGTAGAGCAGTTGCAGGAGCTCATGGGAGATGGGCTCCTTCGCCCCATCACCTCGACCGACCGGCCGGAGTGGAGGGTGCCACCGAGGAGCCACCTGGAGCTGAACCCACCGGAGGGTTACGTCGTGAGCTTCATCGCTTTCCACAAGGCGGGGCTCGGGTCGCCCCCGAGTCAATTTCTGAGCACACTGACCCACCATTGTTAGGTCGAGCTTCAGCACTTCTCCCCCAACTCCATCTTTCACGCAACGATCTACGTCACCGTCTGTGAGGGATATTTAGGGATGGAGCCGCATTGGAATTTGTGGATCCATCTCTTTAAGGGGAGCACTTCGCCAAGCCTGTTTCAATGGGGAGAAGGAGGACGGTCTACGCCGGCTGCTTCAACATTCTCTAAAGAGGGCGGATCTATACATCCCGATGGGGCTAACCTCTAATCATGGCGGGTGGCATGGCCAGTGGTTCTACCTTCGGAACGACAACTACTGGCTGCTACGCTACACCGGGCGTGTCATCAAAGAGCGCTCGTATCACTGGCCGCACGACGTGGCAGCGGAGGATTAGGGGAGGTTGAATCCCCTCCTTGACTCGTTGAAGACATTGCGCGACAGTGGATTGACCACCGTCATCATCATGTCAGCCTTCCACTGCCGAAGGGTCCTCCCGTTGATGCAACGCTAGCTAGGCCTGGATCAGATGGTGCCCGGTGCGTCGATCGAGGGAAGTCGGATGTCATCTGAGACGCTATCTCATGAGGAGATTGTGAAGTGGGTGAGGGGGCAGTCACCAGCCCCTTTACGCTGGAGATGGTGAATTCCATCCCGATGCGGCCAAACAACGGCCACATACAGCTGGTAAGTGTTTCGTTTTGCTGCCTTTGGGTTCCTCTCCCCCTTGTCCTATGTCCTCATCCTCTATCGTCGGTCTGTGTGCAAGCGATTCCAGACTTCAGGACATCAATGCCCCCAGTCAAGGAGGATGAGCCCACTCGTCAGGTGAGACGCTTCACCGTGACTAGCAGAAAAAGGACAAGGATAGAGGGAAGAGGAGGAAGAAGAAGAAGAATCTTAAGCGTCAGGTGCTCAAGCAGCGTCGGGCGAAGCAAAGGCATGATGGGCTGCCCGAGGAAGAGTCCCCCTCGGAGGAAGAGGAGGAGGAGCATGACGATGATGTCGAGTCACGGTACGATGCTCTGTTGCCTGATCCCCCTCAAGCTGACCGTCGGTTTCCGTAGGAGGGGTTGAGGAGGAATCGTCGTCGGGTGCAGCCTCGGTGCCCATCGAGGGTCGAGTGGCGAGGGCCCCGGAGCAGCCCCGAGAGAGGAGGACGGCCGGTTCCTCGACCCAGGGAGATCGGCATCGTAGCGCATGCGCAGGAGGACGCCGCTGGCCCCGTCGAGGGGTAAGTCCCGCTCACCACCGCCTCGCACCAGGTCCTCGATGCTCAGCGCGAGGACACGGGATCAGGCAGCCTCGAAGGAGGAGAGGGCACTGGAAACATCGCAGGCCATGGCTCTGGGCAGCTCTGGACCCGACAAGCGCCCGTCAAGAGGGGGTCTCGAAAGCCCCCGAGTGCGTCGAAGGTGCATGCAAGGGCGCCTATCATCCCGGTGGGGTAAGTTTTCATACCTTGCGTCTTTATTTTCTCCCTCTGTTGTTTTGAGGTGCTTAGCATATTTTCCCTTTGGGTGTTTAGGCTCAAACGTCTGATGGAGGAGGCGGCCCCCATGCCTGCCAAGCGGTTGAAGGCCGAGGTCACCGTGATGATGGCGGCATCAGAGGGAGCTGCTGCCTCGGGCCCTCGGTCGGCGACAGACGCTACTTGGCTTGCGGATGCCCAGGCTGCCATGGCTCAGGGCAAGCAACTGGGCACTGTCTCTATTGCGGGCTCAGGGCAAGCAACTCGGTACTGCCGAGCTCGAGGGTGCCGCTGGCGGTCTCATGCCAGGGTCATCGGAGGTGGCCCCGATGGTCATCGAGGATGAAGGGGCCGAATCCTCCGCTCGCGACGCGGAGGATGTGGTGGATCACCCCCAAGAGGTGGGAGCGGAGCTCCCTCGGCGACAGGAGTAGCCGTGGCGGCCAAGGCCGCAGGGGTTGCAATAGTAGGAGGAGCAAGCAGCAGCAAGATGAGCTGTAGGGCTTGGGCCAGCTGCAGCAACAACAATAGGAGGAGCCGCAGTACCGCAGCAGCAGCAGGAGGAGGTGGTGGTCTCGAGCCCGCCATAGCAGCAGCGGCAGGAGGAGACAATGGAGGTCCCGCTGAACGCAAAGCAGGGAGACGAGCGGCCAGAGCCGCTGGTTTCGATCCAACCGCAAGAGTTGGATGCCGAGGATGTCCTTCCCGAGGCAGGGACGATGGTCGGGCATCCGATCCTGCAGGCGGTTTTGCCGGAGGCGGGGAAGGTTGTGATGGCGCTGCTCCCTTGCCTGTGGGAAGCCAGGGCGTCGGCCGCTAGAGGGTTCTTGAATGGCCCTTGCTCGGCGGTCGTTCCCTCCTCTGGTTCCCCTGCCGATCGGGGGAAGTGGAAGGAGAAGGACGCTGTTGACACCGTTTTTTGACACGTGTCAATATAGGCCGAAAACTGTGCCGATTGGCAAGGGAGTGGTTGTGCTTTTAAAGCTTACTTTGCTTTGAAGTATGGCTAACAGATGGTTGCCGATGAAGGTTAATATGATCTTGCCGATGAGAGCAGGAGGCTGTTGTTGATGGAGAGAGAAGCATAGTTGCCGATGGAAAACAGAGCTGAAGAACGTGGAAAGCAGAGCTGAATCATTATCGATGGGTTTTGCCGATGGAATCTACAGGGATGAGGAGCGTGCCGATAGAGGTTTCATCGTAAGCAATGGATAAGAAAACTGGCAATATTTATGCCAATATTTTAATAGTTTACTTTTGAGTCCGACCTTGGTACGAGTCATTATTTTTTATTCCTTAGAGATAAGACTTATTTAGGTAATACTTTGTCGTGTCTGTTTAGGACTCATAGTACCAGGGTATAAATATGTACCGAGAGGCAATGTAGAAAAAGGACAATCAATCAAATACAACAAATCTATTACTTTTATCTACTTTTCAAGCAATCTACTTTTCGACGACTTCGTCACCAGTACCTTTTCTTTTTCAACGAGTTCTTTCAAGAATCGACGGGCTGCATCAACTTGATCTCCGGCGACCTTGTAGGTTCTGCGTCTACCGAGCACGATTCAGGCTTTTACGTCCGGGCGTATCGCTGTCGTCTCGTCTGATCTGTTCAACAGTTATCGAATACCTTCTGAGCTTTGACGTCCGGGCGTATCGCTGTCGTCTCGTTCGGATCTTATTCAAATTTATCATCCTTGTCGATTAACAGGTCAAATCGACTGGCACGCCTTGATATCGAACTTGGGTATTAGCCCGGTGTGTTTGCAGATCCAACGCCTTTTTGCATCAACAGACGCTAAGTCATCAAGGGTTGCGGGGGCGTCGGCGTTCCCCACTCTTGCCACATGGGTACATCATGCCGGTGGCTCAGCTGAGCTAGTGGATAGCATCGCGGTGGCATTGCGTGATTGGATGGTGAAAGAGCTTCCTCACTGGGGCCAGGAGGTTCTTCGGCTTTGGGACCCAGCGAACCCCGATGAGCTCCTGTTCGAGATGAACAACCCTGCGAAGGTCGAGGGTTGGGAGCACATCAAAGAGTTCTATGCCTGGATGCAACACTCCTTGCGGGGGGCCGTCGACGTTGTCGCTGAGGATCTGCTCAAGGCCTTCTAGGTAAACATTCTTCTTCGGTGATTTTGAGGTTGGGTTAATTTCTATCTCCTGCCTGACTCTAGCTTGGTTTTTCCGCTTCCAGGATTTGAGAGGGCACTCCCAGACCAAGTCGCAATTCATCCGCATGATGAAGGGTGGTTGGGAGCAGGTCTCGGTGCTTCGAGCGGAGCTCGAGGCAGCTCAAGCTGAGGTGGCAAGGGCGAAGGAGGATGCAGCCAAGGCCAGGGAGGAGGTGAGCTGGGCCCAAGTGGATGCCACCCTGGCTCAAGGAGAGGTGACCCAGGCCAAGGAGGAGCAGACTCGAGCTAAGGATGACGACAGCAAGGCCCGAGGGGAGATACAGAAGACCTCCGAGGACCTCATCTTGGCAGAAAAGCACGTCAAGACGCTCGAGCGGGAGCTCAAGATATCCGCATCCCGCATCGAGGAGCTCGAGGGGTGCTTCGCTGAAGCTTCCCGCCAGCGCGACTACCTCAATGTCACGATCGGGAAGGTGAACCTTCGCGTTGAGGCCTTGAACACCGAGGTTGCCACGCTGAAGGGGACCCTTCAAGAGAAGGAGGACGCTCTCAAGGGCACCGGCAAGGTGATTGAGGAGCTGAGGGCGGAGAATTAGGACGCGGTCGACGCCTTGGCGGAGCCCAACATGACAATCGCCACCCAGTGGGACGAGTTCGTGGCCTTGGAGACCCATTTCAATGGTGAGTTTTCCTTTTCAGTTTTTACTTCTTGGCTTGAGTGCTTCGTTCATTGTGGCTAACCTGGTTTCTTCATTTCAGATCTTAATGAACAGAAGCTCGACGCCCAAAAGAGTGCCAAGATGCTCTAGGACCTTTACTGGGCCGAGGCACGTTTGAACGAGAGGCTCCAGGGTGCCATTACCTCGGTCTGTGATGGCTTGGAGGTCGAATCCGAGGTGGAGGTCGAGGGTGACGTGCCCGGGACTTTCTACCTTCGCGGATGTACGCCCTCGGTCGTGTCGTATAGGAACAGGGTCGCGGCGCTCCATCACGGTGTCAAAAGGGCGTTGGCTGTCGTTCGGTCGGGGTATACGTACGACATGGGGGTCGTCTCCCATGGCTTCATCTCCGATCCCAACAAGTCCTAGGTTGAGAATCACGAAACGCATCTAGGCTCGATCGAGGCGGCTGAAATTTCTGGTGGCGAGCTGGCGAAGGTTTTCGAGCCTGAAGTCGTCCCTCCCAACATCGATGCAGACGAAGGCCTGTGAGCCATATCTGGGCAAGAAGGCCCATGTAATTGTTAGTATTTTGCTACCTATGATGGTGTGGCCCCGAGGGCCTTAAGACAATATGCATTGTAGCGAAAAGCTTTGGATGTTTTAAGGTTGTGTCCCTTATTTTTTGTTTGCTCGATTTATGTTTTTTCACAAAGTTTTCGACGCGCGGTTGTGCCCCTCAAAGGGGGAGTGAGTGGAGGTGCCATAGCGCAGAGGCGTAGGTGATCTCGTGGCTCGACAACCCTTGACCCCTAGGGTGCTCGAGGCATTTTTTGACTAAGTGATACCATATATCGAGGCATAGAAGAAAAAAGGAACGTCGAGTTTCGAAAAAACATGTGAGTTTTTTGGGAACTTAGGGGTCCCCCTTTGTAGCCCTTGAGGCAGGCTCGACTCTGATGAAGCATGGTCGAGGCTACCTTAAATTTGTGAATAAAAATCATACTCAAATCGAAGGTACATTTTATTCATTCATGCCATGGAATACAAGTATGTACAAGGCCTCGAGGCCCTAAGGGTAAAAGCGATGTAGCTGTTCGATGTTCCACGCATTGACGAACATTTCACCCTTGCCGTTGGCTAGCTTGTAGGTTCCCCGCTTCAACACCTCTGCCACGATGTAGGGTCCCTCCCATGGTGGAGTCAGCTTGTGGCACCCTTGGTTGCTCTGCCCTCGACGGAGAACGAGGTCACTGACGTGGAGGTCTTGATTGCGTATGTGCTTGTTGTGGTAGCGCCGAAGTCTTTGCTGGTATCTTACAGAGTGTAGGAGCGCCACATCTCTAGCCTCCTCAAGCTGGTCGAGGGTGTTTTCTCATGCCGCGTCGTTGCTTTGTTCGTTGTAAGCTTTGAGCCTCGGGGACCCGTACTCAAGGTCGGTGGGGAGGACGGCCTCGGACCCGTAGACCAAGAAGAAAGGGGTAAAGCTCATGGCTCGACTCGGGGTAGTTCCTAGGCTCTAGAGGACCGAAGGTAGCTCGGCAGCCCACTTTTTACCATGCTTGTTTAGCTGATTGAAAATCCTTGGCTTGAGACCTTGTAGGATCATGCCATTGGCACGCTCCACCTGGCTGTTCGTCTTTAGATGAGCGATGGTGGACCAGGCCATATGAATGTGATGGTCGTCGCAGAAATCCAGAAACTTTTTGCCAGTGAAATGTGTGCCGTTGTCCGTGATGAAGACGTTGGGGACCCCAAATTGATGAATGATGTCAGTGAAGGATCAGACCACTTGTTCGGACCGAATATTGGTGATAGGGCAAGCCTCGATCCACTTAGAGAACTTATCGACGGCGACAAGCAAGTGGGTGAAGCCCTCGGTTGTCTTCTTGAGTGGTCCGACTAGGTCGAGTCCCCATCTAGCGAATGGCCATGTGATGGGGATGGTTTGCAGTGCATGGGCCGGTAGATGCATTTGTTTCACGTAGAACTGGCACCTCTCGCAAGAACACATAAGCTTGATGGCGTTGGAGACCATGGTTGGCCAGTAAAACCCCTGCTAGAACGCGTTCTCGACGAGAGTACGTGGCACCGCGTGATGGCCGCAAGCCCCGAGTGTAGGTCTTGGAGCAGCTTTCTTCCCTCCTCGGTGGTGATGTAGCGTTGTAGGACTCCCGAGGGGCTTCATCGATAAAGCTCCTTGTCGTTGCCATAAAGGACATAGGTCTTGACCCGTCTAGTGATCCACCAGGCTTCGGTCCGGTCTTCCGGGAGCTCCCCTTGAATAAGACAGTCGAGGAAGGAAGCGCGCCAGTCTGGCTCGGGGGTCGGGGGTGGGCGCGACCCGTTGATCTCCATGACCTCGGCCCCAGTCGAAGGGGTTTTAGTCGAGGGAGGGGGGTCTACCACTCGCGTCGTGGCTCCTTCTTCTGTGCTCGAATCAACGGTGGGTTCATATAGATCCCTCGAGAAGACGTTGGGTGGAACGGTTCCTCAAGTAGAGGCAATTTTTGCCAATTCATTCGCAGCCTCATTGTACTTACGAGCGATGTGGTTGAGTTCGAGGCCATGGAACTTGTCCTCTAGCTTGCGAATTTCTTTGCAGTAGGCCTTTATCTTGGGATTGTGGCAGCTTGAGGCCTTCATAACTTGGTCGATCACAAGCTGTGAATCTCCTCGGACGTCGATGCACCGAACCCCGAGCTCAATAGCGATACACAGCCTATTGACGAGGGCCTCATACTCAGCAACATTGTTGGAGGCGGGGAAATGGAGCCTGATCACATAACACATGTCCGAGGGGTGAAATGAAGTGCAGGCCCATGCCCGCTCCTATCTTCATCAGGGACACGTCGAAGTACATTGTCCACAACTCCGCCTGGATCTTAGCAGGAGGTAGCTAAGTGTTGGTCCATTCTACAATAAAATCCGCTAATACCTGGGGCATGATAGCCTTGCTTGGTGTGAAAGTCAGGGTCTCACCCATGAGCTCAAGCCCCCACTTGGCAATTCTCCCCGAGGCCTCCCGATTTTGGACTATGTCCTCAAGGGGGAAAGATCAGACCACGGTCACCAGATGGCCGAGGAAGTAATGTTGGAGCTTGTGCCATGTGAGCACGATGGCGTACAACATCTTTTGGATCTAGGGGTAGCGCGCTTTTGTTTTCGAGGGCACCTCACTGATGAAGTACACCTGACATTAGACTGACAGTGCATGCCCTTCCTCAGTTCTCTCGACGATGATGGCTGCGCTGACCACCTGGGTAGTCGCAATGACATAGAGGAGGAGAGGCTAACCCTTGGTTGGAGGTACGAGGATCGGAGGGTTGGATAGCATAGCTTTGAGCTTAGCGAGGGCCTCCTCCACTTCGACGTTCCATGAGAAGTGCTCAGATTTCTTCAAGAGACGATACCGAGGCAGTGCCTTTTCTCCGAGGCAGGAGATGAAGTGGCTGAGGCCACGAGGTAGCCCATAACCCTCTGTACACCCTTCAGATCATGGATCGGTTCCATCTTGGTAATGGCCGACACCTTCTCCAGATTGGCCTCGATGCCACGCTTGGAGACGATGAATCCCAGGAGCATGCCTCAAGGTACGCCAAAGGTGCATTTTTTGGTCCCACCTTGATGTTGTTTGCTTTGAGACACCCGAAAGCGCTCTTGAGGTCCTCGACGAGGTTGCTGGTCTTCTTGGATTCGACTGCTATGTCATCGATGTAGGCCTCAACGGTCGGCCCGATGTGTTCTCCGAACACGTGCTGCATACATCGTTGATATGTTGCCCCGGTGTTTTGAAGATCAAAGGGCATAGTAACGTAACAGTACATGCTGAAGGGGGTAATGAAGGAAGTCGCGAGCTGGTTGGACTCCATTTTGATTTGGTGGTAACCGGAGTAGGCATCGAGAAAAGAAAGAGTTTCACATCCCGCAGTGGAATCAACAATTTGATCGATTCGAGATAAAGGAAAGGGAACTTTTGGACATGCTTTATTCAAACTAGTATAGTTTACACACATCCTCCAACTCCCACTCTTTTTCTTAACCAGTATAGGATTAGCTAACCACTCTGGATGATGAACCTCCTTGACGAACGCAGCCTCTATAAGCTTATGAATCTCCATCCCGATGACCTCGCACTTTTCCTCATCGAAGCAGCGCAACATTGCTTCACCGGTTAGGAGCCGGCCCGGATCTCCAAGGCATGCTCGACGACTTCCCTTGGTATGCTCGGCACATATGAAGGACTCCATGCAAAAATGTCAGTGTTTGCGCGGAGAAAGTCGATGAGCACTGCTTCTAATTTGGGGTTGAGGGTGGTGTTGATCTTCACCGCCTTCCCGTTGGAGTTCCTAGGGTCGAGGAGCACGGACTTGGTGTCTTCCACGGGCTCGAATTTGCCAGCGTAGTGCTTGGGGTCGGGCATCTCCTTGGCGAAGTCATCGAGGGTTGCAATGAGGTTGAGCGACTCCAAGACGACCTCCCCATTCTTGACGCACTCAACATCGTACTCATAGGCGTGCTCGTGCGATGGCCCAACGGTGATGACGCCTTTTGGGCCTGGCATCTTGAGCTTGAGGTAGGTGTAGTTCGGGACCGCCATGAACTTGGCGCAACAGGGGCGCCCCAGGATGGCTTGGTAGGTTCCATAAAACCCGACCACCTCGAAGGTTAGGGTCTCCTTCCTGAAGTTCACGGGGGTGCCGAAGCAGATGGGCAAGTTAATGCGACCAATTGGCAATGCGCGGTGTCCCGACACTACTCTATTGAAACCCCCGTGCTGGGTTGAAGCAAGAGCGGGGGATCTTGAGGAGATCAAGGGTCTCGGCATAGATGATATTGAGGCTGCTGCCTCCATCCATGAGCACCTTGGTGAGGCGCACGTTGGCAATGATGGGGTCGATGACGAGCGAGTACACCCCCGGGTTGGGGACGTGCTCTGGGTGGTCACCACGGTCGAACGTGATGGTCGTCTCAGACCAGTCAAGGAAGAGGGCAGTCAAGAGCCACACGGTAATGACCTCACGTCGCTTGCGCTTGTGCTGTCGAGGGGTGAGACGAGTCGTGGGCCCCCCGTAGATCATGAAGCAATCTTGAACGTGGGGGAACTCCTCGTCCTTGTTGCCGTCCTTGTCCTTTGGGCCCTCCTTCTCATCGTCCTTCTTGAGCCCTAAGCCCTAGAAGTATTTCTTTAGCATCTGGTAGTCTTTGAGGTTGTCGTTGGCGGGCCCCTTGTGATAGGGGCATGGCCATTTTAGCATCTCGTCGAAGAGGACCTTCTCGGGTGGACTTCTAGGCTTCTTACACTCGACGGCTGCAACAAGATCATCAGCCATGGCCTCGCGCTTGCCTCACTAGTTCTTCGTCTTCTTCTTCTTGTTCTTCTTGGCAGCCTGGTTCGAGCCCTCAGGATCTCCCTCCTTGGCCTTCCCCTAGACTTGGTCACCGTCGAAGAACGTGCCAACGACTTCCTCGCCTGCGACGTAGCTAGCAACGATATCCATCAGCTCGTTGGCGGTCTTAGGGGTGTTGTGCCCCAAATCATGGACTAGCTCCATGCATGTAGTCCTGTCAATGAATGCCTGGATGACATCTTCGTCGGAGATGTGGGGGAGCTCAGTACGTTGCTTGGAGAAGCATCGAGCAAAAACTCAGAGAGACTCCTTTGGCTTTTGCTTGCAGTTTTGGAGGTTCCACTTGTGCCTAGGCGCAAGTAGGTCCCTTTAAAGTTGCCCTCAAACACCCTCACGAGGTCGCTCTAGTCGTGGATCTGGTTGGGGGGAAGGTCCTCGAGCCACCCCCGAGCTGTGTCCGACAGGAACAGGGGAAGCTGGTGAATAATGACCTTGTCGTTGGAGGCCCCGCCAACTTGGCATGCCAGTCTGATGTCAGCAAGCCAGAGCTCGGGCTTCGTCTCCCCCTTGTACTTGGTCCTACAGATCTCTCGGCTAAAGACGCGCGGGCCCGGGGGCTCTGGGGACCGAGCACGGTCCTCGTCGTTGTCGTAGCGCCCGCCCCAGTGCACGCTATAGCCTCGAGCCTCGCCGTCGCCGTACTTGCGCCTATTGTTGTCATTGATGTTGTGGCGTGCGTCCCGAGGCTCACATTTGTCGACGAGACAGTCTTGAGTCGGGATCGCCCTCTTCACCTGAGGCGCAGGCTCCTGATGGACCGAGCCCTCCCTCTCATGCCGGGAGGGTTCGGCAGGTCGTTTTGAGGCCGCCCCTCGATGTATCAAGGCCGAACTCTCAGCCTGTTGTGTGGCTGCTATCTCGAGGAGACCCTGGATCTCTTCTTGGATTCGACGGGCTTCGGGGTTCGATGAGGCTGGCATGTTGCGGAGGAGCATGGTGGCGGCGATGACGTTCTGGCTGGCACGGTTGAAGATGGGGCACTCATTCGCCCCTTACTCGATGATTCGCCTGTTGACGTCTCGAGCCCTAGCTCGAGCTCCTCCGCCGTGTGTGTGCCCGTGCTCTTGCTTGAGGGTCTACTCGAGCTGGCGCAGGCATTCCCGGTCTTCATCGAGCTTGGCCCGCATCTCCCGAACTTGTGCGAGCTGGGCGTCCTGGTCATCCTGGGGTAGTTGCATATTGTTAGGCATCGTCGGTGGTGCCTCTCGTTCTGGCGTGGCATTGGCTCCCACTGCTATCGCCACTGCTGCGGCGTCATTGGTGTCATTGCTCGACGCGATGGCCCCGTTGATATGAAAGCACTCCCACGTTGGGTCGTAGCTGTCATCGGCGAAGTCAGAGTCGGGGTAGCCAAAGTAGTTGTTCGGGAAGTACCCCTTGCTGCCACGCTCCTCCTCCAGCTGGCGTCAGAGTGTACCGAGCTTGTAGGACTTAGGACCCGAGGTCTCTGAAGACTTCGGGTACTCTGATGCTGGCGGAGTCATCACTAGGTCCATGGTAGCCCGCCGGAGGTGTCCCGGATGGTCCTCGTACGCATTTAAGTTGGTGCTCACTGAGGAGTATGTCTTGGTGGCGTTATGCAGCCCAAAGTGGAACATGTGGGGAAGCTTCGGAGTCGCGCCTGCCGGGGGAGTCGCACCGGGCTCCTCTAGCCGGCGTATCACAAAGTCGAATTACAGGTCGTTGCGGTGCCCCTCTGGCCCCCTCTGCATCCAAACGCAGGTTAGACAGGCCCTCAGAGAGGAGTCCCACATCGCTGGTCAGAAGTGAGGTAGCCGAACTAGGCGCCGCCCCGCCTGCAAGGAGTCAGCGATGCTTGCGCTGATCACGCCGTCTCTTGATCGCGGACAAGCGGCTAGAACAGCGAGACCGACGCGTGTCCTCCTTGACAGGGAGAGCTCATGGTCACTGTTGCCTAAGTCTCTGGGCGGGAGTAGGATCATGTCAAGGCCGCGGCTGAGCGACATGAACTCCAGGCTCCCAAACTAGATCACCATGGCAAACAAAAGCGGTGGAACGGGGTCTGCCATCTGGAGGGTGACAGGAAGTTAATCGCGACACGCAGCGCCCCTACCTGGTGCTCCAACTGTCAGTGTTCTGTCCCACGGATAGGAACCCAACGAGTATAATGTTGCGTGCTCCCTGTTGACAGTAATTAACTATCAATTTTAATAGTCAATAAAGAAGATATAAAGGACTTAAAATGAACATCACCATAGACTTACGGGTTTTAACTAACAATTTTCACGAGTTTTGGTAAATGTCTGTTTCTATAGGGGGTTATTAGAAAATGATCAAAGAAGGTCCACATGTCATATTTACATAGAGAGAAACCCACGCATCTAAAAGAAGACTCTAGAAGACGCGGAAAGGCAATCCACCAAAGATGGGGCCCACCTGTCAGCTGGGCAGGGTGCCCGCCCTGGCCCTGAGCCAATCAGGGCTGATGTAACACCCTGGTGTTAAGCATGCATTATCTTGCATATCATGAGCATGATCATCTCATTTGCATAGTCATTTATTTACATGAAATGATAAAATCAAAATGTGCTTACCTTGATTTGAACTAGAGCTATGTGATAGGTTGATTGTTTGGGGTTGAGTGTTAAATGAAGTTCGTAGAGAAAATTATTTGGAGCAAAACTTATTTCGGGGTCATTTCATGAAAAGGCTTGGAAGTGGGTCAAAAATGTCAAAAACATTTTATAAAAATGATTTTCTTTTAATTTTAAATGGATTCTCAATCCCCATTTTTGAAATTCAGATTCTAGGCAGAATTAGGCTTTGATGTTTAAAAGTGAAATGTTCTACTCATCAAAAGGAATATTTCATCTTTTACAAGTTTCTTCAAATTCGGGTTATTTTGGAAAATATGGAGGAAATCAAGTTCTGCACGAATCTTGGCGTAGTGGGACCCACCTGCCAGTCTCTTCTTGTTCCCTCTCTTCTTCTTCCTCGCGACTGTGTCACGGCCGACGCCGGCCACGCGGCGTCCGTACACTGGGCGACGCCGCTGCCCGCTGTGTGGCCTCCTCATCCGAGCACCGCTCGCACGCGCCACACGCCCGCACTCGGCCTAGCCCCACCGCTCGCCACTTGCCCTCCGCTCAGCCCCGCTCTGCTCGCATGCGTGCCACGCGCTCATCGATGCCTGACGCCCCGGTCCGCCTGTCCGAGCTCGAGCGTCCGCTTCGAGGTGCCCCGACCGCGTCATCCTCTCCCTCGCTCACTCCTCCGCCACCAGACATTCGCTCGCCCCCCTCCTTTCCCTCACCAGAGCCCGAGCGCGCCGCGGAGTCCGCCATTGCCGCCACCGCGAGCTCGCACCGCCATCGTACCTCACAGCCTTGGCACATTTTGCCCAGAGCTTGCCAGCAGCTTCGCCTCGACGCGAGCCACGTCCTGCGCACGATTCCTGCCCTCGAGCCCCAAGGTAGAGGTCGAATCGACCGTTCCCCTTTCACCGGTCATGGCCGCCCGACCGCCGCGTGGTCTGCCGTGGCCAGCAACCCCTTTCTCCCTTAATTAGCTTGCGCATCGTGACCGCCTGCTCAAGTAGCGTAGGTTGGTATAGCTAATGGGACCGATTAGGGTTCGAGTCCGTCGGATTTTGGCCGTCCACCGTCGCGGGTTGCGCCGCCGCTCGCTGGCGTGCAGTGTCGTCGTTGTTTTGGCCTGCATTTCGTCTTTTTGACTAGCTAATCCAAGTCACCTTGGTCTGCTGGAGCTGGTAGGCTAGTTCTCGCGCCCCTCCGTGGCCCGAGATGGCCGGCGCACCACCGACCGTCGCCGCCGTCCGCCGTCTCGCGTGGCCACTGGTCAAAACCTCGCTCATAGCTTGCATCTTGTACACCAATGCGTTCACGCTGACAAGCTGAGCCTTTCGGTAGCCGTAGCTCGGCCGGAGACCTCGCCGTCGGCGAGGAATCCCGACGCCGACGACAATTCCCCGTCGCGTGGACTGCGGGCATGATTTGTGTTCTTTGTCAGACTTAAGTGCAAAGTAACCAGACTCAGCGAGTTTCTTTTTAGGGTTCGGTTGTTTTCCGAAAAGTCCAGGGTTCCTAGTGCAAAACTGTTTTCTTTATCGGTTTTAAAGAAAATGAATTCTAGATTTTTTAAAAGCTTTGAAAAATCATAACTTCCTCATTTTTATTCCAAATGAGTTGGTTCAACTTGCAGTATTTTTCTTTTGGGGAGATCTATGCATGAAAAATATGAAATGTGGATTTTGTGATACTTTTCTGTATAGATTTATTTATCTCTATTAATTGCTTTCATCTTAGAAAATGCATTAGTAATTCTCTGTTGCTCAGAAAAATGTGAGACCAAGTTTGTTAGTCTTCTTATGTCATGCTCTATCTGTGAAAAATATTGTGAGGCTATGTCCTGTGGAAAGTTTGCTCTGTCTAGTTACGGTGCCTATTTCCATTAGATGATAAATAATATATAAGGAATTTGTGCATGAAACTTTTTGGAGAATGTTTTATGTCAATCTAGAGGTAAGAATGTTCTGGGATCTGTTGTTTGACATTTTCTATATACAAAGTATTTTATGCCCGGTGAATTGTGCTGCCTTATCATTTTTGTGTAGGATAAATTACTTACTGTTTTGACCTAAAATTTTTATGGTAGTCTACATTAGACATGCTTAAGCTCTTGTAATTTTTACAGAATTTTCTGAATAGTCTAAAGTCATGTTGTAGTTCTACCCTGATTTCTTTTAATAAGTAATAATGCTTTAAAGTTATCATTTAATGTGTGTAAAAATGCTTTTTATGATATTTATGATGTGTGTGATCTGTCATTGGTTTTGGTTCAGTAGAGGGTAGTATGCAAAACAATGGTTGTTTATAATTTCTTATAGCATGCGAGTAAATTGTAATGCGAGGCTTGTTTAAGATTTGTCGGTAGAAGAGAATGCAGATGACATGTGCTTATCTTATATGTTTCAAAATCATATCCTTTATCTTAGCTGAGTATTCGTTCACCATCAGCATTAGCATTGTATTTCTATGTATACATGGTATTCATATGCACTATGCATCATACAGGATCGTCAGAGCTCGAAACGGTAGTTCCCGGAGTACAAGGAGAGGAAGGCCAGCAGGAAGCTCTGGTGTGGGAGATAGCAGCAGAAGAGGATCCCGAAGTTGATCTTCCGGAGTGTCCTGACCACCAGCCAAGCTCTTTCCTGAAAGGCAAGCCTCAGATTAAAATACATTGCTAGAAGGTTCTTATCAATTGTTTCTTTAATACCAGCTTTTTCCGCAATTACCTGAGTCAGCTATCCTACTTATACAGCCTTGCATACTCCTTGGAGTCAATTTATTTTTAGTTTATGACGGGTAAGTCTAGCTGAGTACATTCTCGTACTCAGGGTTTTATTTCCCATGTTTTTGCAGATGGTGAGATGTTTTATGGCTATTGTCAGCACTGCTTCTATCCCGCCTTGGGAGATGACTAGACCTTGGGCATGGTCACTCTTCTCTACTTAATGCTTTTGTTGGATGTTGATCAAGAACCTGGCACTGTATTTGAACTAAGTGTGGGTGTGGATTTGAACTAAATCGCTTCCGCCTTATTTCGAATTTGAACTTGGTTTGTAATAACTTATTTCGAACTTCGATGTTTTCAACTATGTGCGAACTATGTACGTTGTGAATGGTGAACGCTAAACTCATTACGATCTTGGTCGTGCTGGAAATGTTTGAAATCCTTCAAGATTTCGGTATGACTATCGGGTTTATTAGGTCTCAATCATGTAGTTTGCCATCCTATGGCGAATTATGTGCTTGTGCTCTAATAAATTGGTCGGTTCTATCACAGCTGGCATCGGAGCAGGTTTAGCGTGTTACTGTTCACAAGTATTTAAAATAAAAGAGTTTTTGGTTTGCGAAAAGTATTTACAAAAAGTATAGGTGTATATAGGCGTTCAAATCTATGGTTTTGAAAACTAGAGTGTGCCAGTGGTCATATCCTTTATGCCCAATAGGATTCAGGTGGCTTAATTAAGTACTGATGTCGGTGTTCTAACCCTCGAGGGGTTAACACCAACGAGTAATATTTGTAATTGCGTGCTCCCTTAATCCGGTGGGTGATGCAAGAAGGACACGGCGATTTATCCTGGTTCGGGCAAAGAAGGCCCTACGTCCAGCGAGGGGAGGATAGTTCGTGTTATCTTGCACCGAAGTGCTAGTACAGGGCAAAATACAAGCAGGTGTGAGGAGCGTGAGTTGGAGCTTGGGTGTTTCGGACGCCTGGCTCTTGACCTTACACTGACTCACGATATTGTTCTGTGATCTAAAGACTTAGCATTTCTATGCTCTGGATCCTGTCGTTCGGCTCCTTCTTTCTAACGCCCTGGCGCCTCCTTTTATAGCTGAAGGAGGGGCACAGGAGTACATATATTTAGCGTTCGCATGGCCGGTGACGCATGGCGTTGAGGTCGATCACGTCGGTGCTGCTGTATTGATGTACGTCGGTATGGAGGCCCTGCAGCCGTCACGTCGGGAGTTGTTGAAGTGCAGCCCGGAGTTGTCCGACGGAGTTGAGGGGGGCGGTCGAGGACTTGGCTTGAGTCGAGGGGGTCGAGTCGAAGGGGTCGAGCCTCACCGGATAAGGTCGAATCCCGGGAAATGTGGGAAACGCGCTGATTCATACGTCTCGAGGGGGTGCTGGATGGGGCACAATGCTCGGCATGGTGCAACAGCGAAGTACGATCCGCGGGATTATGGGGCATGGGCGGTAAAAGCAAGATTTGACCGCCACTCCCACAACTGTTACCGTAACTGTGGCCATACGGTTAGGCGGGAGTAGGTAAAACACATTAAATGTGCCCGGATCCATACGGGAGAGCCGGTAGCCGAGGGGTGCACTGTCCTCGAGGGCCGCCCATTCGTGTGAACGAAGTTCCGTCCTCGAGGGCAGGCTCGTTCGCAGGGCGAAGTTCCATCCTCGAGGGCAAGCTCGTTCGCCGGGCGAAGTTCCATCCTCGAGCGGTCGCCTGAATTGTACCCTCGAGTGTACAGTACCAGTCCGTTCGGTAGCCTCTTGAACAGGCTTTGGTTTTGGGCCGTCGTAGTCCGTTCGTGGGTCAACCCAATACGGTTCAGCCTGCGGGCCTTTGAACGTTGACGTGGGAGGTTACTGGAGGGTTTATGTTGCTGATTTTGCGGGGTTTAGCCCGGTAAACCAAGGGTTTGGGGTACCCATTTCCTGGGTAACGACAGTAGCCCCCGATCCCCTGCGCGAGTGATGGCACTCGGGCAGGGGTCAAGAATTGGAAACGGGACGTGATTCGGATCTTTCCGTGGGAGGCGCGCGAGTGACCCCCGGGAGGGTAGCCCCCAAGGCCTCGTAGGAGTCGAAAGACTCCTGTGAGGGCTTCATTTGTCTTTGGTCGAAGGGTGCTTGTCCAGTCGGGTACGGGCCTGAACTGGAGTCGCAGCGTTTTACTGAGGGGTGCGTCAGGACGCCGAGCCCCCGGGGGATTTTTTGACCCTCTTTCGTCGAGGGGTGCCGGGCACAGTCGAGCTCCCGAGCCTCGTGCGGCTGGGGCGTTGCCGGCCTCGGCATTCATCTCACGAGTCCTTTCAATCGGACGTGAGGCGAGAAGCATCGGACTACCCTCGATAGGGCGAGCCTCGAAGTCCTCGGTGAGCTGATAACGGGAAAATCCAAGTGAGAGCCCGTTCCTCGTTCGATAGAGGTCGGCAGGAGGCTCGGAGGCGGTCTCATTAAAGCAAAACGCAATGGACCTACGGATACCGATTCCATTCGATAGGTCTTGGCGGCTCGATGCCTCCCTTCGGGGGGCATAAAGTCCGTAGCACTTCGCCTTGGATGTGTCCAAAGGGGTCTCGAGGGTTCGTTCTCGAGCGGGGCCTCGTGTTGGCTCCCCCTTGGTCACCCCTGACTTGGGTGCTCGAGGGCGGCTGTCGAACCCTGATCGTGGGGCCAGCCTTCGCTCCCTCGAGGCTTAGGGCCGGAGCCCAATTTTTCTAATGCTCAAAGGCGCCCGTTGAGCCCTCACTCGAGGACTGGCCTTCGCTCCTTCGAGACTTTGAGGTAGGGCCAGAGCCCGTATTTTTTTTTGGTGCTCAAGGGCGGCCGTTGAGCCCTCACTCGAGGACCGGCCTTCGCTCCCTTGAGACTTCGAGGTGGGGCCAGAGCCCGTTTACCTTCTCCTGGAAGAATCCGCTGGTAAGTGACGCTTATTTTTCTTACCGTTAGACGCGCCATTTGAGGAGGAAGCTAAAACGATGCGGTAGTGGAGATCATGGTGGGCCCGAGCAACGGCTCTTTGCCAGAGGTGTGACGCGTGTGTTCGGTCGAGGATCGAAGGGGGTGAACGGTCAGGTAAGCGTATTAATTGCAGGAAATTACCTTTTCCCTGCCGCCGGACTCCGCCCGTCGTTCTTCCCGGGTATAAAAACGAAGGGGGACAAGCGTTGTTCGCCCCCACCTTTGCCATCCTCCTGAATTCCTGCTTTCCTGCGCGCATGAGGGTAAAAACTTAGAGCGAGAAGTCGCGATTGGGAACCTTCCCGGTCGTCCGTCCACCGAGGAGATTCGTGCTGTTGTTGCCGCCACCGTGTCCACCGAGCAGATCTGTGCTGCCGCTGCTGCCATGGCCCCCATCCTCCAGCCCGCCGAACCCTGGCGCCCGTCGAACGTGACGCGGCAAAGGCTGAACGAGCTGGTGGGGGAAGGACTTCTCTGCCCGTTACCGATCCGAATCGGCCGGAGTGGATTGCGCCGCCGAGGAATCACCAAGAGCCAAACCCGCCGGAGGGCTACGTGGTGAGCTTCCTCAAGTATCATCGGCATAGGTTCGGTGTACCCCCGAGCGAGTTCATGCGGGGGTTGATGAACTTCTACCGCATCGAGCTCTAGCACTTCTCCCCCAACGCCGTCTCCAATGCCGCCATCTTCGCGGCCGTCTGTGAGGGCTACCTCGGGATGGTGCCACATTGGGAGATGTGTGTGGCAGAACCTCCTAAATCATATGGCCCACACGCATGATTATTGTCTAAACAGACTCCAAATAACCAGACTGTGTTCCATACGACTTAAAAAGTCTGTCGGGTAAATCCCGAATCATCCACGATTCTCCGAGCAGGATCAATCATTGTAGAGAGACATTGCAGTATTACAACAGTTTAATATAAATAAAATACCACGGAGTAAAACAGCGAAAGACTTACAATAACTTAAGTTTACAAACCTCTGAGTTTTAAATATTTACAACTATATGTTTAAATTGTACAAACCATAATAGTAGTGGAGTAGCAATAGATTACACTATTAAACAAAAGCTCTGCCCACGAGCTAGACATCTTTATTCGTCGTCGCTTTCTTTGACGATTGTCATGCAGCAGAATGCAAAACACTCCTGCCCATGAGGCTCACCTGCAACAAGGGTTTAACAAACCCTGAGTACGAAAGTACTCAACAAGACTGACCCGACGAAAGAGAAGGGTAAGGTAAGGTCTGTAGGAGATAAGAAATTTTGCAGAAAAGCTTAACAGAAAGAAAAGTTTCTTGGGCTAATTCCCATTATCAACCAACTTCATTATTGATCCTTAATTTTTATTCAAGTTGTTACTACGATGATGAACACCGATCAAGTCTTCTTCTCCGAGAAGCAACGGCGATTCGAATCCATTTTCATACCCAGCTGGGACCTAGGTGACTGAGCATACCGGAGACTTTAACTCTGAAGCACCCCAGGTGCACCGATATACCGGGATAACAACCTCAGCCGTATATCACCACATGATACACGTGAGCTCTGCGGCCTAGCGTATCGAGATACGTGGGAACTTGAACCCCACAGTAAAACACACTATGACACAGATGGGATCTATGGCCCCACGCTAGGTCACTCCATGGCATACACGGCTCCAACCATCCGTATACCACTTCATGCATGTGGATTTCTAAATTCTCGATATCACCAGTTCACCAACGGACGGGACCTAGGGCATCAACAGACG
>CM041635.1:20890868-20952064 GCA_023333625.1 Bothriochloa decipiens
GAATACTCACAAAAATTTTTAGAATTTTTGGAGCTATATATGAATTACTATGATTTTTCAAAGAAAATAGCATTTAAATCATTTTTTGAAAATGGAAAAAGAAAATCGGCACAGTACCCCCCGCGCTGACCGACGGCGGCGCGGCGGTTGACCGTCGATTCCTCGCTGGCGGCGAGGTCTCCGGCGACCGGACTTGGTCCATCAGACTCAGCTCGGCACGGGGAGTCCCACAAGCTAGCTAACGGCGTAGAGGAGCGGCGGCGGCACCCATGCTGGCGGCGATGGCGGCGCGGCGGAGCTCGGGCGCGGCGGCGTCGCTCATCGGAGCGATTTCCGGCGACGGCGAGGTCACTGGCATGCACAGGGTACTTAAGCGGACAGGTTTGGCTACTAAATGGCATCATCTCCTGGTCCCTAGCCAAAGCGGCAGCGCGCGCGGCGGAGCGGCATGGCCGTGCCGGCGGCGAGCCACGGTGGTCGGCGGCTACGACACGCGATTGACGAAATTAATGGCACAGATAGATGCAGGAGCTCACCACGGCGCTGATGCACACGTTAATGGAGGCTCGGAGCGTCTGGGCTGAGCGGCGATTGGCGGCGCTGATGGCGGCGGCGGAGCTCCGATGGCAAGATGGCGTCACGGCGGTCTCCGGCAATGCGCTGCTCAAGCCAAGATGCGCATCAAGTGCAAGATGACACAGAGAATACGGTAGCGGGGTCAAAGGTAAAATATTTTCACCTCCGGCGACGGCAAACGGCGGCGATGGCGCGGCGGCTCGGCTTGCCGGCCGCGGGGAAGAAGGCGGCGTGCGGGTGGCTCGGGCGAGGAGCGCGAGCACGGACTGGCTCAAAATGATCGTAAGGATGTGGCGGAGCTGTTGGCGAGAGCAATTGGACAGAGATGAAGCGTCGACGGTGAATTTGAGCGGCGAAGCGAGGTCGTCGGCGACGGCGGCGGGAGGAAGAAAGAAGAAGAACGACGGCGTCCGATTGCTATTTATAGCGCGGAGTTGAAGAAGGAGCAGGTGATACGACGACGATGAAGTTTCTCGCGTCCATGAGCGCTCTGGCGGTCGAGGAGGTGCGGCGGTGGTCGGCGGCGTGCGATGAGAAGCCGGCCATGGCGTCCGCCGATAGGGTTAGGTACTGTTCGAGTTATTTACAGAAATGCCATTCGTTTTAAAGTACAAATTACTCCAAAATTTATATAAGAACTTGAAAATCTCCAAAAATATCATTTGCATAACTGGCATCCTCAAATTCTATCTAGATTTTGAAATTTAAATTTAGATTTGAAAAGGGAATGAAACCCTAGAAACAAACATTTGAAATTACTTTTGATTTTTCAATAAAAATGGAAATATTCAAAACTATGAAATGTTGAACTTGTCAAACCAAACATTTTTCATATACAAAATTTTCCAAATTTATGTATAGTTTTTGAATTATAGTTTTAAAATCAAAAGGGAATAAATGCTGGAAACTGTATTTTCAAATTAATTTGAAATTCCTTTTGAAAACTTGAAAAACTTTCTATACCAACTTGGTAGCTCTTGTCAAGATCTACAAACTGTCTTTTTATAGTATCCCCAAATTCTTTATAGATTTTGAATTATAGAAAAGGGGATAAAACTAGGTTTTGAAATAAACGGTTTTTTGGAATAGAATTTAAACTCAATTTGGTTTCTAACTTAATTGGTTGGTTATTAGTGATCACAAACATCGTCCAAGGATATTTTTAGGTCATTGACCCAATGACACCCTTGGTTGACCAAGTTGACTTTTTGAAAACCTTTTATAGCATTTCTAATTTGAATTTAAAATTGAATAGCTAGACTCGGGAATAAGCTTTGGAATCCAAATTTAATTTCAAATATGGAAATCATGTTTAGGGTTGGACTTAGACTTATACACTATGCTTGATACTAGTGTAAACACAGTTTACACCTCAAGTACATAGAGTATAAACTAAGTATTTGCAATGACATTCTAAAATAGGGTTTTATTATTTCATGTGACCAAACATTACAGAAGCTCAATCATCCTATGAAATGTGAACTTATTTTAGTTGATGCACATTAGGGTTGACTTAAACATAAATACTTTGCAGTGCATATGATGACATGGCATGTTTTAGTTAATATAACACCAGAGGTGTTACACTGTGGCTGCACCTCTACAAGGGGGAGTGGTTCGCCTCCCCGGTGGCGCCAGGAGTGAGGCGAATCGTCAGAGCGGGTGCCTCAACTTCGTGTTGAAGACCGGGAGGTCGGAGGAGCCACGCGAGTATATCCCCACCGGGTTGATGTCCAACCACTCCCGGTGGGACGAGCAATGGTTCTACCTTCGCAACGACGGAGGCTATCTCCCGCCGTACACCGGGCGGCTTATCACCGAACGTCCATACAACTGGCCGCACAGTGTCGCGGGAGATCTTCAGCGTCGACTTCGTCCCCTTGTCACCGCGATGAAGACCCTTCGAGAGGCGGGCCTGACGGCGGGTGTGGTGGTCTCGGCCTTCCACAATCGACGGGTGCTCCCCCTGATGGAGCGCCCACTGCGGTTGGATGAGATGCTTCCCTCGGCGGCGCTCGAGGTTCTCAAGAGGTGCCGGATGTCCGACAAGAAGCCATCCGCCGCGGAAGTCATCGTGCGGGTAAAGGGGATGGTCGCAGGCTCGTTCAGGGCAGAAGACGTCAACCGCCTCCCCATGCGGCCGGAGGAGGGTTGCCTCGACCTGGTGAGTGCCCCGACCCGTGCATTTTATGTTTTCATTCCGCCCCCTTCTCTCATCCCTGTGACTAAACGTTTTTGTGTAGGAGAGAATCGACTACCGGAGATCGAGGCCCCACTGAGGGAGGACGCTCCCAACCGTCAGGTAAGACGCTTCACTGCCCAGCAAGAAAAGCGGTGTAAGGACGAAGAGGAGAAGAAGAAGGCCAAGAAGCTCCAGGAGTGCGAAAGGCTTGCGAGGCGCCACGCTGAGCAGAGGCGCGACGGGCTCCCGGAGGAGGAGTCTCCCTCATCCGAGGGAGATGAAGATGATGCTGACGATGATAGCGATGACGTCGAGGGGGTGGCGGGGCGTCTCGACCGCATCTTGTTGGGTTCCTCCCATGCTGATTGCCCCTTCGTGCAGGAGGAGGCGATGGAGGAGCGCGCCCCCCAGCCGGTGACGTCGGCCTCAGAGAGCCGGCGTGGGAAAAGGGGGGCCGAGGCCTCGCCTCGAGGGGGTTCACCCCCCTCTCGTCGTACTCGAGGCGGGACCCCACCCACATCGATCTGGGAAACCCGGTCCCAGTCGTCAGCGCGGGCGGAGCAGAGCCGTGCTCAGGAGGCCCCGTTGGAGCGGGGAGGCGCGGCGACCCCACCGATGGCCCTGAGTAACCTCAGCCCCAGGAAGAGCTCGGCCTCGGGAGGGGTCTCGAGATCCGCTGGCGGTTTGAGGGGGACCCGAAAGGCCTCTATCCCCTTCGGGTAAGTGTTGCTGATTCAATTATTTTTCGTTGCATCTTCCTTGCGTAGTTTAATAAACTTTTGCCGTCCTCTTCTCATCCAGGCCCAAGCGCCGAATCGAGGAGGCGTCTCTTGCGCTGGCTAAGTGGCTCAAGGTGAACGCAGTCGCGAAGATGGAGGCCCCGGTCACAAGTGCGACGTCGAGGCCCTTGGCTCCATGGGAAGCCAAGTGGTTGTCCTCAGCCCTCGGTGCTATGGCGCGCGGTAGGCTGACGGGTTCCGCTCTTGCTGCAGGGTCGAGCATCTCGGGGGCTGCGATGGGCGGCGACTCCGAGCCAGGGAGGACGCAAGAGGGAGGGAGCGCCTCCTTGACATCATCGTCTGCGGCCCTCGAGCTCGGCCCGGCGCCAGGGGGCGGAGCCCCGACATCGGGAGCTTCCGCTCCTGGCCGACCGGAGGCCTCGATCCCCGCACCCCAGGCGGGAGCCCCCGAGGGCCACGAGCTGGGAGAGGAGGTAGTCATCGTCGACCTTGAGGGTGAGGAGACCACACCTCTTCCCCCCTCGACGGGAGAGCAGAGACCTTGGCCGGCGGGGCTACGCGAGCTCGAGGCCCAGAGGAAGTAGGAGCAGGGGGCCCTGCAAGAAGCGGAGCTGCCGCGGCCGCAGCAGGAGGGGGAGAAGGAGCTGCTGGGGCGGCGGGAAGAGGAGGAGGAAACTGGGGGCTAGCCCCAGCATCAGCAGGCGCAGCAGACGCCGCCGGGGGGCATGGCGCCGCTGGACCCGCCGCGCAGCAGCCGCCCGAGACGTTGGAGGCAGAGGGGACATCGGGACTGCCCAAGCAATGGGTGTCCGTGATCACCCTGGACGAGCTGCTGGCCGAAGAAGAAACGGCGTCGAAGGCGTCGATGGTCCCGCGGCTGCCGGGGGTGCAACTAGAGGAGGCCTCGGTATCGAACCCGGTGGAAGACGCGTCGATGGTGGACCTGTCGACGCCACAAGTCATGGTGTTGGGGGAAGCGATGGCCTCGACACCTCCGCTACCTCCGAAGGCGCCAGAAGCAGCGTCGAGGTAGCCGCCGCAACCGTCGACGGAGCAGCCGGAGAAGACGGCGGCTTCTGGCATGCTGAGGAGGTCGACTTCCGACCCCGGGCTGAGGGATGCCAGCGCCGCGTCGGAGTTCCGCACCCCGGCGGAGTTTGCCGTGCGCTACGGTGTCCCACGTGATGTGGTGGACGAGATCGAGTCCTTGGCGCGAACCAGGGTCAAGACGGTCCTTCCACATTGGGGCAAGGAGCACATCATACTTCGGGAACTCGGTGACTCCAGCGCTCCGGGGATCGAGATGGACGACCCAGCGGAAGTCAAGTGCTAGGAGGACACCGAGCGGTCCCGGGCGTGGCTGCAGCACTTGCTGAAGCTGGGTGTCGAGCTCGCCGAAGGCCTCGACCGGAACCTCGCGGTGAGTCCCTGTGTAGACCATATGCGGTTTTTTGAGTTCTTTCGTATGAAATGCCTTAACCCTCAATTTCCTGTCCCCAGGAGGTGCGGAGGCGTTCCTACTCGAAGTCAGACTTCCTCCATGAAACGCACAACAGCCGGGAGGAAGTGCTTCACCAACTCAAAGCTGGTCGCTCTGCGCAGGGCAGGGTGGCCGGGATCGAGGAGGAGCTGAAGTGGACCAGGGAGGAGGCTGCCAAAGCCAAGGAGGAGGCCGCCCAGGTGAAGGAAGACGCCGAGGCCGCTCGAGGGGAAGCCGCCCACCTCAAGGAGGAGCTCAAGCATGCCAGGGAGGAGGCTGACGCGGCCAAGGCCGAAGTGGGGAGGGCCAAGGGCGAGAGCATCCGAGCCTAGGAGCGCGTTGAGCTACTCGTGGGGGAGGCTCAAAGCTCCATGGAGCGCATCCGCTCGCTCGAGGCCAGTTTCGCTGAAGTCTCCACGGCGCACAACACCCTCTCCGCCTTGGCCCAGGAGGAGAAGAACCAGGCCGCTAGCCTAGAAACCCAGCTCGGGGTGATGAAGGCTACCCTCCAAGAGAAGGAGCAAACCATCATCTTGGTTGGTGGCGCCCTCGAGACCCTCTGCTGCGAGAAGATGGAGGTGACCCGGGCCTTCAAGGAGGCCCAGCGGGAGCGGGACGAGGCCCGGGGGGAGCGCGACGCCGTGCTGGGGGATCGCCGCGCCCTCGAGACTCGCTGTGCCGGTGAGTTCCTTGAAGAGCCTTTGTTCTTTTTTCTTCCCGTATGGTTTGTCTTAACTCTTGTTTTGTGTTTCAGGCCTTGAGTCTGAGTTGCTCGCTACCCAAACCGCCGCCAAGGCGCTGCAGGAGAGCCTCGTGGCGGAGGGGGCGCTTCTCGGCCAGCTCTGGGTTACCCTCGACAGGCTCTGCGCCTCCTGGGAGGTCGGGCCCGTCGAGGGTACTGAAGAAGACATCCCGGGTGCCGCGCTCATTGATCGGATCTACTACCTCGACGCCACCCTTCGTGATCGCGTGCGGGAGGCGCTTCACACCGGCGTGAAGCGGGCGCTAGCAGTGGTCTCCTCCAGCTTCGTCTTCGACATGAACGTGGTCGCCCAAGGCTTCGTTCCTGATATCTCAAAGACCGACGTCGAGAATGAGGAGCGATGCCGAGGGCTCATCAATGATGCCGAGAGGCCAGGGGGAGTGCTGGCGAAGTTATTCGAGGACGAAGTCCTCCCCCCGCGGATGAAGGGTACAGCGTCGAGGAGGGCGGCGACGGAGCGGGCCTGTAGGGCAAGGCTGGGCGAAGTTGCCCATGTAATAAGTTAGTTTTTTATAACTTGCATTCAATGTGGCTTCAAAAGCCTTTTTGAACATAAATGCATCTATCGTAATGCAATTTGTTGTTTTACTTTCGAGCCTTCTCTGCTTTCTTTCACCTAGACTTTGCTTTTTTGACTAAGTTTTTGACGCATGCTCGTATCCTTCGAGGGGAGAGCGAGTGGAGGTACCGTAGCCCGGAGGCGTAGGAGAGCTCCCGGCTCGACAGCCCTCGACCCTCTAGGGAGTTCGAGGCATTTTCTACTTAATCGCGAAGCGTATCGAGGTGTGAGAAAGAAGAGGCGCTCGAGTTCTGATCGCCTGACTTTTGCTTTTCGACTAATTGTTCGACGCAGGCCCGTATCCCTCGAGGGGGATCGAGTGGAGGTACCGTAGCCCGGAGGCGTAGGAGAGCTCTGGCTCGACAGCCCTCGACCCCTAGGGAGTTCGAGGCATTTTCAACTTAGTTGCGAAGCGAGAGGAGACGCTCGAAAAAATCATTCGCATTTTTAGGAACTTAGGGGGTTACCCCCCGTTAGCCCCCGAGGGAGGCTCGACTCTGGTGAGACAGGGTCGAGGCTACCTCTTGCATGTACAATAACAAGTTTGAACTTATAATCGAAAGTACTCCTTATATTTGTCATGCGAAAATGTACAAAATATGCGAGAATGTACGAGGGCATCGGTGCCCTAAGGGTAGAAACGACGTAGCTGCTCGATGTTCCATGCGTTGGTGAGGATTTCGCCTTTGTCGTTAGCGAGCTTGTACGTCCCGGGCTTTAGCACCTCAGCTACGACGTATGGGCCTTCCCATGGCGGGGTCATCTTGTGATGTCCTTTGTTGCTCTGTCGTCGATGTAGGACGAGGTCTCCAACTTGGAAGCCCCTCGGGCGCACGTGCTTGTCGTGGTAGCGTCGAAGTTTTTGCTGATACCTCGCGGAGTGAATTAGCGCCATGTCTCAAGCCTCCTCGAGCTGGTCAACGACGTTTGCGAGGGCTTCTTTGTTGCTTTGCTCGTTGTACGCCTTTAGTCGAGGGGAACCATACTCGAGGTCAGTGGGGAGGACTGCCTTGGACCCATAGACCAAGAAGAATGGGGTGAACCCCGTGGCTCGACTAGGTGTTGTCCTTAAGCTCCATAGGACCGAAGGCAGCTCCGCGGCCCATTTTTTTCGTGCTTGCTGAGGCGGTTGAGGATCCTTGGCTTGAGGCCCTGCAAAATCATGCCGTTGGCGCGCTCGACCTGGCTGTTAGTTCGAGGATGTGCAACCGCGGACCAATTCACACGAATGTGATGGCGATCGCAGAAATCCAAGAACTTCTTGTCGGTGAACTATGCCGTTGTCAGTGATGATGACGTTCGGGACCCTGAAGCGATGGATGATATCGGTGAAGAACTCGATCGCCCGTTCGGAGCGGATGTTGCCGATAGGCCAGGCCTCGATCCACTTGGTAAACTTGTCAATGGCAACGAGCAGGTGCGTGTACCCTTTGGTTGTCCTCTTGAGAGGCCCCACAAGATCGAGCCCCCAGACTGCGAATGGCCAGGTGATGGGGATCATTTGTAGGGCGTGAGCTAGGAGATGCGTCTGCTTGGCGTAAAATTGACACCCTTTGCACGAGCGGACAATGTTTGCGGCGTCGAAAACGGCGGTCGGCTAGTAGAAACCCTGTCAGAAGGCATTGCCTACGAGGGTCCTTGGCGCTGCGTGATGGCCGCAGGCCCCCGAGTGTATGTCTTCGAGGAGCCTCCTGCCTTTTTCGATAGTAATGCAGTGCTAAAGAACGCCTGAGGGGCTTTGCCTGTAGAGTTCCTTGCCGTCACCGTAAATGACGTAGGACTTGGCCCGTCACGCGATCCGGCGAGCTTCGGTTTGGTCCTCCGGGAGCTCTCCCCGAATGAGGCAGTCGAGGAAAGGGGCTCGCCAATCCGGTGGCGGGCTCGACGGAGGAGGAGTCCCCTGGATCTCCATAACCTGTGCCCCGATCGAGGGGGCCCCGGTCGAGGTCGTGGGGTGGAGCTTCGAGGGTGTAGTGCAAGCCCCCGAGCCCAAGTCGATGGAGGGCTCGAAGAGGTCCCTCGAGAATACGTCTGGAGGGACTGTACCTCGAGTCGATGTGATTTTTGCAAGCTCATCCGCGGCTTCGTTGTATCGTCGAGCAACACGAATAAGCTCGAGGCCGTGGAACTTGTCTTCCAACTTGCGCACTTCGTTGTAGTAGGCTTCCATCTTGGCGTCGTGGCAGCTCGAGGCCTTCATCACTTGGTCGACAATCAGTTGCGAGTCGCCTCGAACGTCAAGGCGTCGGACCCCGAGTTCGAGGGCGATTCGTAATCCAGTGACAAGTGCTTCGTACTCCGCGATGTTATTAGAAGCGGCAAAGTGGATGCGAATGACGTAACGCATGTGGACTCCGAGGAGTGAGATGAAGAGCAAGCCCGCGCCTGCTCCTGTCTTCATGAGCGACCCGTCGAAGTACATTGTCCACAACTCAGCTTGGATTTGGACTGGCGGCAACTGCGTGTCGGTCCACTCAGCGACGAAATCCGCCAGCACTTGAGACTTGATGGCCTTCCGCGGTGCGTAGGTGATGGTCTCGCCCATGAGCTCGACCGACCACTTGGCAATCCTTCCAGCGGCCTCCCGGTTATGGATGATCTCCCCCAAGGGGAACGAAGATACCACGGTAACCGGGTGGCTGAGAAAATAGTGCTGGAGCTTGCGACGTGTAAGGACGATGGCGTAGAGCAGCTTCTGCACCTGTGGGTAGCGGATTTTCGTTTCTGAAAGCACTTCGCTGATGAAGTAAACCGGCCACTGGACGGGCAAGGCGCGCCCTTCCTCCTGCCTCTCAACCACTATGGCCGCGCTGACCACCTGAGTGGTTGCGGCGACATAGAGGAGGAGGGGCTCGGGCAGTTCAGTCGACGTCGCTGGTCGAGGAGGGACGAGAATCGGGGTGGATGTCAGCATGCTTTTGAGTTTGTCGAGAGCCTCCTCGGCCTCTGTGGTCCATGTGAATCGCTCAGATTTTTTCAAGAGGCAGTACAGAGGCATAACCTTCTCCCCTAAACGTGAGATAAAACGGCTGAGGGCCGTGAGGCAGCCCGTGACCTTCTGCATGCCCTTGAGATCTCGAATCGGCCCCATTCGCATGATGGCCACCACCTTCTTAGGGTTGGCCTTGATTCTGTGCTGGGAGATGATGTATCCGAGGAGCATGCCCCGAGGCACTCTGAAGACACATTTCTCGGGGTTGAGTTTTATGTTTTTGGCTCGAAGGCACCCGAACGCGATTTCGAGGTCATGGATGAGGTCGTCCACTTTTTTGGACTTGACCACGATGTCATCGACATAGGCCTCGACCGTGTCGCCTATGTGTTCACCGAAGACGTGGAGCATGCACCGCTGATACGTCGCCCCGGCGTTCCGAAGGCCGAAGGGCATGGTGACGTAGCAGTACATGCCAAAAGGTGTGATGAAGGAAGTCGCGAGCTGGTCGGACTCTTTCATCTTGATTTGGTGGTAGCCGGAATAAGCATCGAGGAACGAGAGGGTTTCACATCCCGCGGTAGAGTCAACAATTTGATCAATGCGTGGTAAAGGAAATGGAACTTTGGGACATGCTTTGTTTAAACTAGTATAGTCAATACACATCCGCATTTTTCCATTCTTTTTCTTAACTAACACGGGATTAGCTAACCACTCGGGGTGATGGACCTCCTTGATGAATCCAGCCGCCAAAAGCTTGTGAACCTCCTCACCGATGATCCTGCGCTTCTCCTCATCGAAGCGACACAGGCATTGCTTCACCGGTCTAGACCCGGCCCGGATTTCCAAGGCGTGCTCGGCGACTTCCCTCGGTATGCCCGGCATATCCGAAGGACTCCACGCAAACATATCGGTGTTCGCGTGGAGAAAGTCGACGAGCACAGCTTCCTATTTGCCCTCGAGGTTGGCGCTGATCGTTAGCACCTTCTTGCCGGGGCAGCTCGGGTCGAGGGGGACTTTCTTGGTGTCTTGTGCTGGCTCAAAGTTGCTGGCGTGTCGCTTAGGATCTGGCACCTCATCGGCGAGGTGCTCGAGGGTCACGGCTATCATGGCATTTTGCTCGACGGCCTCTCCATACTCGACGCATTCGACGTCGCAGTCGTAAGCGTGCTCGTAGGAGGAGGCGACGGTGATGACGCCCTTGGGTCCTGGCATCTTGAGCTTGAGGTAGGTGTAGTTCAGGATCGCCATGAACTGCGCGTAGCCCGGTCAGCCGATGATAGCGTGATACGTTCCATGAAACCCGACCACCTCGAAGGTGAGGGTCTCTTTCCTGAAGTTGGCAGGGGTGCCAAAGCGGACAGGAAGGTATATACGGCCGACGGGAAGGGCCTTATTCCCTAGCACGATGCCATGGAATCCACCGGCGTTGGGTCAGAGTTGGCACCTCTTGACTCCCAGGAGGTCGAGGGTCTCGAGGTAGATGACGTTCAGGCTGCTGCCGCCGTCCATGAGGACCTTCGAGAGGCGGGTGTTTATGATGATTGGGTCGACGATGAGCGGATAGGCCCCGGGGTTGGGGACTCGATCCGGATGGTCATCGCGGTCGAACGTGATGGGCGTGTCAGACCAGTCGAGGTACTGAGGTGTCATGACTCGGACAGAGAAGACTTCTCGACACTCCCGCTTACACTGTCGAGGCATGAGCTGGGTCAAGGGGCCCCGTAGATCATGTAGCAGTCATAGACTTCGAGGAATTTTCTGTCTTCCCCATTGTCTCCCTCACCGCCGCCTTGGTCTTTCTTGTTGTCACCTTTCTTCACGCCCACTTGCTCGAAGTGCTTTCAAAGCATGCGGCAGTCCTTGAGCTTGTGCTTCGCCCCATCCTTGTGATAATGGTAGGGCTCCTCGAGCATTTTGTCGAAGATGGCGCCCTCGGGGGGGCCTCGAGGTCTTTTGTGTTCGGTTGCTGTGACGAGATCGTCTTGTGCAGCCTCACGCTTGCCTTGCTGATGTTTCTTCTTCTTGTTGTTTCTCTTCGGCCCTTTGCTCGAGCCTCTGGTGTCGTCGGCTGCCGGCGCCTTTCCCTTGTCCTTCCCGTCACTGAAGAAGGCGCCGACCACCTCTTCGCCGGCCGCGTAGTTGGCGACCACATCCATCAGCTCGTCGACGGTGTCGGGGCGGTTACGCCCCAACTCGCGAACTAGGTCCTTGCAGGTTGTACCCGCAACGAACGCTGGAATGACGTCGAGATCGGAGATGTGGGGTAGTTCGGTGCGAAGCTTGGAGAATCATCGAGCAAAGTCACAGAGAGACTCCCCTGGTTTCTGCTTGCAGTTGTGCAGTTCCCAGGAGTTCCCGGGACGCACGTAGGTACCTTTGAAGTTCCCCTCGAAGATCCGGACAAGGTCGATCCAGCCGTCAATCTGGTCAGGGGGAAGCTCCTCGAGCCACCTACGCATGGTGTCGGACAGGAACAGGGGAAGGTGACGTATGATGGCGTGATCGTCATGCGCCCCACCCGCTGATAAGCCAGCCGAAAGTCGGCTAGCCAGAGCTCGGGATTGGTTTCGCCGTTGTATTTGACGATGCTCGTGGGGGGTCGAAACTTGTCAGGCAGCTGGGCGCAGTGGATCGTCCTGCTGAAAACTCAGGGACCTGGTGGCTCCGGGGCCCGTCGGTCTTCGTCGCTGTCGTAACGCCCTCCATGATGGGCGCTGTACCCTCGATCCTCGGCATCCCCGTGCTTGCGCCTGCGGTTCTCGATAATGTCAAGGCACGCGTCGCGGGGAGCGCGATCGTCGTTGACACGTTCTCGGGCCGGCTTTCTCTTCGGTCGGGGGGCCACCCCCTGATCGACTGAGCTCTCCCTTTCGGGCCGGGAGGGCTTGACCTGAGGTTCGGAGGTTGCCCCTTGATGTCTTGAGGCTGAGCTCTCGGCTTGCTGAACAGCAGCTAGTTGGAGGAGGTCCTCGACCTCGCGTTGTATCCGCCGAGCTTGCGAGTTGGATGGCGCGGGCATATTGCGAAGGAGCATAGCCACTGCGACAATGTTTTGGCTCACTCGGGGGTAGCGGTTGGCGGGTTGCTCGGGTGCCCCTGCCTCGTTGATCTGTCGGTTGACCTCTCGGGCCCTGGCTTGGGCTCTACCGCTGGGCGGTCGTCGCTCTTGCTCGAGGGTTAGCTCGAGCAGGCACAATCATTCCTGCTCGTCGGCGAGCTTCGCCTGCAACTCCCAAATTTGTGCCAACTATGCATCCTGCTCGCCAGGACGAGGGCACGCCTCTCGGGGTGCGTCTGGTTGTTGGTCCTCTGCTCTGGGGAGAGCACCTCCCGCCGCAGCAGTAGCTGCTGCGGCCACTGGATCGATGGTGTCCTGATCGGAGTCGACATCACCATTGATGTGGAGGCACTCGCGGGTAGGATCCCAATGATCAGAGTCAGAGTCGGGGTCGCCGTAGCAGAAAACGGGGAACTGTCCCCGCGCCTCCTCCTGCAGCTGCCGTCGGAGTGTGTCGACGGTGTACCTCCGGGGCCGGGCGCTCTCGTGAAGGCCAAACCCTCGGAGGCTGGTGAGACAGTCCCCACGTCCATCATTGCACGGAGAAGGGCGCCTGGGCGGTCCTCTAACGTGCTCATGTTGGAGTGGGTCGCTGTCGAGATCGTCGTCGTGGCATTGTTGGAGTCGAACGAAGGCCGCTGATGACGCTCGAACAGCTCGTGCGGGAGCGGGCTCGATCGAGCGGGGACTTCGTCGTGCTTCCTCAATGAGCGTACTACGAAGGTGGAGTCGAGGTTGTGGTAGGGTCCTGCCGGTTTGCCCTCTACCTCTGAACTCGGATCAGACAATCCCTCAACAAGGGGTTCCTCATCTCCGGTCAGGGGCAAGGAGAAAGCGGCGGGAACCATCCTCGACTCAGGTTGATGGCGATGACGGTGTCGATCGTGCCTCCTTTTGGTCATGGAAGCATGGTGGTGAGACCGGCGAGCGGCCCCCCATGAGCGTGGGGGTGTACCACGACCTCCGTTCGGGTCACTGATCGAGAGCAGGGTCATGTCATCGCCCTGGCCGAGGGTCATGAACTCCAGGCTTTCAAACCAGATCACCGTAGCGCACGGAAGTGGTGAAACAAAGTCGCCCATCCGGAAAAATGGCGAGAAATTGTTAGTGACACGCGGCTCCCCTACCTGGCGCACCAACTGTCGGTGTTCTGACCCTCGAGGGGTTAACACCAACGAGTAATATTTGTAATTGCGTGCTCCCTTAATCCGGTGGGTGATGCAAGAAGGACACGGTGATTTATCCTGGTTCGGGCAAAGGCCCTACGTCCAGCGGGGGGAGGATAGTTCGTGTTATCTTGCACCGAAGTGCTAGTACAGGGGAAAATACAAGCAGGTGTGAGGAGCGTGAGTTTGAGCTTGGGCGTTTCGGACGCCTGGCTCTCGACCTTACACTGACTCACGATATTGTTCTGTGATCTAAAGACTTAGCGTTTCTATGCTCTAGATCCTGTCGTTCGGCTCCTTCTTTCTAACGCCCTGGCGCCTCCTTTTATAGGTGAAGGAGGGGCACAGGAGTACATATATTTAGCGTTCGCATGGCCGGTGACGCATGGCGTTGAGGCCGATCACGTCGGTGCTGCTGTAGTGATGTACGTTGACATGGAGGCCCTGCAGCCGTCGCGTCGGGAGTTGTTGAAGTGCAGCTCAAAGTTGTCCGACGGAGTCGAGGGGGGCGGTTGAGGACTTGGCTTGAGTCGAGGGGGTCGAGTCGAAGGTGTCGAGCCTCACCGGATAAGGTCAAATCCTGGGAAATGCGGGAAACGCGCTGATTCATACGTCTCGAGGGGGTGCTGGACGAGGCACAGTGCTCGGCATGGTGCAACAGCGAAGTACGATCCGCGGGATTCTGGGGCATGGGCGGTAAAAGCAAGATTTGACCGCCACTCCCACAACTGTTATCGTAACTATGGCCATACGGTTAGGCGGGAGTAGGTAAAACGCATTAAATGTGCCCGGATCCGTACGGGAGAGCCGGCAACTGAGGGGTGCACTGTCCTCGAGGGCCGCCTATTCATGCGAATGAAGTTCTGTCCTCGAGGGCAGGCTCATTCGCAGGGCGAAGTTCCGTCCTCGAGGGCAGGCACGTTCGCCGGGCGAAGTTCCGTCCTCGAGGGGTCGCCCGAATTGTACCCTCGAGTGTACAGTACCAGTCCGTTCGGTAGCCTCTCGAGCAGGCTTTGGTTTTGGGCCGTCGTAGTCCGTTCGTGGGTCAACCCAATACGCTTCAGCTTGCGGGCCTTTGAACGTTGACGTGGGAGGTTACTGGAGGGTTTATGTTGCTGATTTTGCAGGGTTTAGCCCGGTAAACCAAGTGTTTTGGGTACCCATTTCCTGGGTAACGACAATTGACTTGGGGGAAATTGCATCATATTTTCTGTTTTGTCGTTGCCTATACAATGACGGAGTCGTATGGGTGCCATTCACTTGAGTGGTAATGTATGGATCAAATTGCCTCTACGCCCTAGTAAGTGTGAGTTGTGAGAGCATGATTGGATGCAATGCCAGTCTAGGGGAGTGCTTATTGATGCCAGATTATTCACATGTTGCACACATGTTTATATGAAGGTATCCCATGTTGGGACCGTCTTCTGGCGGTGTCGTCTTCTGCGCGACTTGTTGGGGTAGTAAGTAATCGGTGTTTTCACCTTGTTCGGAAGGTGCGTGATTTTTACGTCGAATTGCATTCATATGGGATATGGGCTGAAATGAATTTTCTGCAGGTACACTAACCGCGAACGGTAGAATGAAGTAGTTACGTATAAATGAGAGAATGATGTATGCCACCGCATAGAGCGTTAGATTATTAGTTCGTGAGGACGTATGTAACGTGCATGCATCATGGTTAAAATTGCTCATTCATACATTCATGGTTCCTTCCCTTATAAATAAATTGTCTTATTTCTTTAAAATTATAACTTATGGGATATACAACTTTTGGACAGATGCCGAGAACCAAGTAGACTGCTCGCAAGTCCACTGGAGGAGGAGTGCCCCGTGGTCCTTTGGCTGTTCGTGAGTCGGCACCAAGGGAGGTGGACACTTTTCTTGAGGAGCACGCTATGCCTAGCCTTCTTTGGAGGATTCTCTCCAACGCTGGGTACACGGTGGGCATAGAGCCTCACTACTACTGGGACAAGGATGACTTGGTGAACTATGGAGAGGCTCGGGTGGAGGTAGTTGTCCCACCTTTGGACGGTGACCCCCACTGGGTTGGGTGGCGCTGTTTTGGTGCGGGTAGGACTGCCAAGACGGGTGCCACGTTTGCAACTTTTGACGTGGTGGAGCACCTGATGGAGGAGATACCTCACCAGCTTGCCCAGGCTTTTCCTGGAGTGTTCCCCTTTGCTCACCGCCTTTCTAGGTGGCCACATGCTGAGGGAAACCCACTGGAGGCAGGTCCTGAGGAGGCGCAGGGTAGCAGCACGCCTGCCATGAGTGCTATGTTTGCAGTGATGAGGGCCTATGTCAACATGGAGACGAAGGCACTTCGTCTGAGTGAGGAGTTCAAGGAGGCTCGAGCTGATGCATGCAAGAAGAAGCATGAGTTGACACGTGAGCTTCAGCGCTCACGAGAGGAGGTAGCCCGTGTGTCTCAGCATCGAGACAAGCGTGAGTTGACATGGCTCAGGCTAGGGATGAAGCCTGGTCCGAGTTTCATCGTCTTAGCATCCGTCAGTAGCAGGTGCTAGAGGACGTGGAGGATGTTCGTGCTTACAATGCTAGTCTTCACGAGGAGGTGCACAAGAAGCAGGAGGAGATCCGTCAGCTGAGGGCAGCCTTAGCCATAGCTAGAAGGGCTATGAACGGTGCTTCTAGTGAGAGTAGCAACAATGGAGAGTAGCCTTGTTGATGATCGCTAGTCTCTAGTTGTTCTTTTGCGTCCCTGTCGGGTGGTCATGTAACCCTTTTGCATGCTATTGAGCCTTTGATGTAATGTTGGAACATGGTGTTTGATGTGGCGATATTCGTACACCTTTAAAAGTCCAGTGTATGTATGCTGGCAAAAAATGTGGATGTTGTAAGACGCTTTGCGATGGCTCGAAGTAATATTATTAGTGATGTTGTGATGTGAAAAATTAGAATTATTGTGCCTCCATTTATTGTGCTAATTTATTCCCCTAGATAAATTCAGTTTGGCATGATTTTTACATTCATCTCTCATTATGACAACATTCACCTAATAAATACTTATTGCTAAAATATGCAGATGCCGGTTACCCATAGTGGTTTGGGTGGTAATGGCAGTGGTGGTGCTGAAGAAGGTGTCGATAACACTACACATGGTGTACCACCCCCACCTCTGACCAATGCAGAGCAGCTGTTTGCTCAATTCTTGGGCAGCCAGCGCAATGTGGAGCAGCTTCTTCATGAGAGCTTGGCCCGTGATGTTCGTCAGGGTCCTCAGCAAAATCAGTATAGCAGCTTCAAGGAATTTCAGGACACTAAACCTCCTGTGTTTAAAGATGCTCTTGAGCCACTTAAAGCAGATGAATGGCTCAACACCATGGAAGATAAATTTCGTCTTCTAAGGTTAACAGAAGAACTAAAAGCGGAGTATGCAGCCCATCAACTTGAGGGACAAGTGGGGACGTGGTGGAAGCAACATCGCACCACCTTTCAGCAGGGTGTTCCTATTACTTGGGACCGCTTTGTACGTGCTTTTCGGGGGAATTTCATTCCTCCCAGTTTGATGGCTATGAAAAAGACTGAGTTTCTGTCGCTCACTATGGGAACTCGTAATGTGAAGGAGTATCTGCACGCCTTCAATACCTTGAGTCGGTATGCTCCTGAGTTTGTTAACACTGATGAGAACAAGATAGCTAGTTTCAAGAGAGGCTTGAGTTCCAAGTTGATGAAGACCATGAGCACTTCTGCCCGTGTTACTTTCAATGACTTTCTAAATGATTATATTATGCAAAAAAACAGTAACAACGTTCATGCTACCGCCAAGAATCACAAGAGAGCCCATGATGGAGGTGGTTCTTCTCAGACAAGAGCCCCAACTGCTTTCTGTACTTCGTATCGTCCACCTATGTCTGGTACGAGATTCAGGCCCTCGCAGCAGAAAAGGCATAACAATTATCCAGCTCAGAATCTGCAGAAGCATCACAGAGCATTCAAGGTTCCTGCTCCAAGGGGAAACCAGGACAAAGCAGCTTGACCGGTGCTAACAAGACACCTGTCAATGGACCTTGCTACAACTGCAACCAGACAGGGAACTTTGCTCGTTATTGCCCTTTTCCCAAGAAGCAGTAGGCCCCGTACCAAGCTCGTGTGCACAACACCTCGATTGAGGAGATTCTTGCTGGTGAACCAGTGACTGCGGGTATGTTTTCTGTGAATCAAATCCCTGCCACTGTTTTGTTTGATTCTGGATCATCGCATTCTTTCATAAGTCAAGCATTTGCACAGAAGCATGATCAAAAGATACTTGAATTGAGCATTGAATTCAAGGTTAGTTCAGCTGGGGCTGATATAACTACTAAGCAGATAGTTCAGGGTGCAACCCTAGACCTAGATAAGTGGAGGTTTTGGTTGAACTTGATAGTTCTACCTGGCTTAGGAGTGGACGTGAGAGTGGGGATGAGTTGGATGAAATTCTGGGGTGCTGTGATCGATACAGGTAATAGGGTGCTATCTATCAGAAATCCTCTTGGGGAGGGTACCTTTCAAGTGCCATTACCCCAAAAGTTTAAACTGGAGAGCGTATCCTATTCTACTCGTGTGACCCCTCTTCCCGAAATTCCTGTCGTGTGTGAGTTTCCGGATGTTTTTCCTGAAGAGCTTCCGGGTCTTCCACCAGATAGGGATGTTGAGTTTCGCATTGAGTTACTGCCTGGCACCGCCCCAATTTCTAGGAGGCCATATCGGATGTCGCCAAATGAATTGGCAGAGCTCAAAAATCAGTTGAAAGAATTATTGGACAAGGGTCTTATTCGCCCTAGTGTTTCGGAATGGGGTTGTCCTGCTATCTTTGTGAAGAAGAAGAACAAATCTCTACGGATGTGCGTGGATTATCGTCCACTCAATGCGGTGACCGTTAAGAACAAGTATCCGTTACCCCGAATTGACATTCTTTTTGACCAGTTATCCAAGGCGAGAGTGTTTTCAAAGATTGATCTTAGGTCTGGTTACCATCAGATCATGATTAGACCGGAAGATGTGCCTAAGACCACTTTTTCTACCAGATATGGATTGTATGAGTATCTTGTTATGTCCTTTGGCTTAACAAATGCTCCTGCATACTTCATGTATCTGATGAATTCGGTCTTTATGCCTGAGTTAGACAAGTTTGTGGTGGTGTTTATTGATGACATCTTGGTGTACTCAGAAAATGAAGAAGATCATGCCGAGCATCTGAGGATTGTTTTAGAAAGACTTAGGGAGCATAAGCTGTATGCCAAGTTTAGCAAGTGTGAGTTTTGGCTCAAGAACGTTCAATTCCTTGGCCATGTTCTATCTGATGAGGGAATCTCAGTAGATCCGAGCAAAGTACAAGAGGTGATGAATTGGGAAGCACCAACTTCTGTGCATGAAGTTCAGAGTTTTCTTGGTCTAGCCGGATATTATCGTCATTTCATTTTGGATTTCTCGAAGATTGCCAAACCTATAACAAATCTGTTACAGAAAGAGAAGAAGTTTGTCTGGAGAGAGGAGTGTGAAACAGCTTTCCGTACCTTGCGGGAATTGTTGACCACTGCTCCTGTTCTTGTGCAACCAGATTTAGGAAAACCTTTTGATGTATATTGCGATGCATCAAAAACAGGCTTAGGATGTGTGCTTATGCAAGAAGGGAGAGTCATAGCTTACGCCTCACGTCACTTAAAGAAGCATGAAGTGAATTATCCAACCCATGATTTGGAGCTTGCAGCTGTTGTGCATGCTCTAAAAATCTGGAGGCATTACTTGTTGGGTAACTTCTGCAAAGTCTACACTGACCACAAGAGTCTAAAGTATATCTTTATCCAACTCGAGTTGAACATGAGGCAACATCGATGGATGGAGTTTATCAAGGACTTCAATATGGAGATCTTGTATCATCTAGGCAAGGCAAACGTAGTCGCAGATGCGTTGAGTCAAAAATCACATTGCCATGCTATTCAACCTTTGTTAGCAGATGGTTTTGGCCTCATGCATCCTGTTGTGCTGCGTAACATCCAAATTAGTTGCTCGCTTGAAAGAAAGATCATTGAAGGTCAAAAAACTGACAAGGGTATAGGTCATATCAAGGAGAAGATGTTGAAACAGCCGCTCAAGCATTTCAGAGTGGATAAGAAGGGAATCTTATGGTTTGATGATCGTCTGGTCATAACAAAAGATAGAGAACTCAGAAATCAAATCATGGATGAAGCTCACTTATCAAAGTTATCTATTCATCCTGGCGGTAGTAAGATGTTTCATGATCTGAAGGCTCGCTATTGGTGGACCAAGATGAGAAAAGAGATTGCAGCTTATGTCGCACGGTGTGACATCTGTTGTCGCATAAAGGCTGTTCATTTGAAGCCAGCCGGAATGCTTCAACCGTTGCCGATTCCTGAATGGAAATGGGAAGATATCAGTATGGATTTCATTACTGGACTTCCCACCACTCAAAAAGGGCATGACTCTATTTGGGTAATCGTTGATCGATTTACCAAGAGTGCGCACTTTATTCCAGTTTGTATAGATTATCGACCGCCTCAATATGCTAATATTTATCTCAGGGAGATCATTTGTTTGCATGGAATTCCCAAGACAATTGTATCTGATCGAGGATCTCAGTTTACTGCTCATTTCTGGGAACACTTGTAGAAGGATTTGGGGACAAAACTAAATCATAGTACCGCTTATCATCCTCAGACTTCAGGTCAAACAGAAAGAGTGAATCAAGTTCTTGAGGATCTTCTGAGGGCTTGTGTTTTATCATCCAAGGGTTCATGGGAGAAGTGGTTACCTTTGGCAGAATTCTCTTATAACAATAGTTACCTTTTGAGGCACTGTATGGCCGAAAGTGCAGAACGCCTGTGAATTGGGTAGGACCTGGAGAAAGAAGATATTATGGCATCGACTTTGTTAAAGAAGCTGAAGAGCAGGTTCGAACAATTCAACAACAAATAGCAGCTGCACAATCCCTTCAGAAAAGTTATGCTGACAAGAGGAGAAGACCTCTAACTTTTAATGTTGGTGATTATGTGTATCTGAAGGTCTCTCCTATGAAGAAAGTGCAACGTTTTGGTGTTAAAAGAAAACTAGCACCTCGTTATGTCGGTCCATATCAGATAGTAGAAAGAAAAGGATTGTGGGCCTATAAGCTCAAACTGCCGGAAGAGATGAGTGCAGTGTTTCTTGTTTTCCATGTATCCCAACTCAAGAAATGTCTGCGTGTTCCAACCGAAGAAGCCGTTAAAGTTAAAGACATTAAGCTGAGTTCAGATTTAACTTATGAAGAGAAACCTATGAGACTTTTGGATGTCAAAGACAGAGTGACCAGAAATCGTGTGGTCAGGCAATACAAGGTTTCTTGGAGCAATCATGATGATAGCGATGCCACTTGGGAAACGGAGGACTATCTAAAAGAAGTATATCCCGATTTTCATAAAGAATGGTTAGTCTACTCAAATCTCGGGACAAGATTTCTTTAAGGGGGGAAGGGCTGTAACACCCTGGTGTTAAGCATGCATTATCTTGCATATCATGAGCATGATCATCTCATTTGCATAGTCATTTATTTACATGAAATGATAAAATCAAAATGTGCTTACCTTGATTTGAACTAGAGCTATGTGATAGGTTGATTGTTTGGGGTTGAGTGTTAAATGAAGTTTGTAGAGAAAATTATTTGGAGCAAAACTTATTTCGGGTCATTTCATGAAAAGGGTTGGAAGTGGGTCAAAAATGTCAAAAACAGTTTATAAAAATGATTTTCTTTTAATTTTAAATGGATTTTCAATCCCCATTTTTGAAATTCAAATTCTATGCAGAATTAGGCTTTGATGTTTAAAAGTGAAATGTTCTACTCATCAAAAGGAACATTTCATCTTTTACAAGTTTCTTCAAATTTGGGTTATTTTGGAAAATATGGAGGAAATCAAGTTCTGCACGAATCTTGGCGCAGTGGGACCCACCTTCCAGTCTCTTCTTCTTCCCTCTCTTCTTCTTCCTCGCGACGGTGTCGTGGCCGACGCCGGCCATGCAGCGTCCGTACACTGGGCGACGCCACTGCCCGCTGTGTGGCCTCCTCATCCGAGCGCCGCTCGCATGCGCCACACGCCCGCACTCGGCCTGGCCCCACCGCTCGCAACTCGCCCTCCGCTCGGCCCCGCTCTGCTCGCATGCGCGCCACGCGCTCGTCGTTGCCCGACGCCGCGCTCCGCCTGTCCGACCTTGAGCGTCCGCTTCGAGGTGCCCCGACCGCGTCATCCTCTCCCTCTCACTCCTCCGCCACTAGACATTCGCTTGCCCCCTCCTTTCCCTCACCAGAGCCCGAGCGCGCCGCGGAGTCCGCCATTGCCACCGCCGCGAGCTCGCACCGCCATCGCACCTCACAGCCTTGACACATTTTGCCCAGAGCTTGCCAGCAGCTTCGCCTTGACGCGAGCCACGTTTTGCGCACGATTCCTGCCCTCGAGCCCCAAGGTAGAGGTTGAATCGACCGTTCCCCTTTCGCCGGTCATGGCCGCCCGACCGCCGCGCGGTCCACCGTGGCCAGCAACCCCTTTCTCCCTTAATTAGCTTGCACATCGTGACCGCCTGCTCGAGTAGCGTAGGTTGGTGTAGCTAATGGGACCGATTAGGGTTCGAGTCCGTCGGATTTTGGCCGTCCACCGTCGTGGGTTGCGCCGCCGCTCGCCGGCGCGCAGCGCCATCGTCGTTTTGGCCGGCATTTCGTCTCTTTGACTAGCTAATCCGAGTCGCCTTGGTCTGCTGAAGCTGGTAGGCTAGTTCTCACGCCCTGCCGTGGCCCGAGATGGCCGGCGCACCGCCGACCGTCGCCGCCGTCCGCCGTCTCGCGTGGCCGTCAGTCAAAACCTTGCTCATAGCTTGCATTTTGTACACCAATGCGTTCGCGCTGACGAGCTGAGTCTTTCGGTAGCCGTAGCTCAGCCGGAGACCTCGCCGTCGACGAGGAATCCCGACGCCAACGACCATTCCCCGCCGCGTGGATCGCGGGCATCATTTGTGTTCTTTGTCGGACTTAAGTGCAAAGTAACCAGACTCAGCGAATTTCTTTTTAGGGCTTGGTTGTTTTCCGAAAAGTCCAGGGTTCCCGGTGCAAAACTGTTTTCTTTATCGGTTTTAAAGAAAATGAATTCTAGATTTTTGTAAAAGCTTTGAAAAATCATAACTTCCTCATTTTTAGTCCAAATGAGTTGGTTCAACTTGTAGTATTTTTCTTTTGGGGAGATCTATACTTGAAAAATATGAAATGTGGATTTTGTGATATTTTTCTATATAGATTTATTTATCTCTATTAATTGCTTTTATCTTAGAAAATACATAAGTAATTCTCTGTTGCTCAGAAAAATATGAGACCAAGTTTGTTAGTCTTCTTATGTCATGCTCTACCTGTGAAAAATATTGTGAGGCTATATCCTATGGAAAGTTTGCTCTGTCTAGTTATGGTGCCTATTTCTATTAGATGATAAATAATTCATAATAAATAATATATAAGGAATTTGTGCATGAAACTTTTTGGAGAATGTTTTGATGTCAATCTAGAGCTAAAAATATTCAGAGATCTGTTGTTTGACATTTTTCTATATACAAAGTATTTTATGTCCTGTGAATTGTGCTGCCTTGTCATTTTTGTGTAGGATAAATTACTTACTGTTTTGACCTGAAATTTTTGTGGTAGTCTACATTAGACATGCTTAAGCTCCTGTAATTTTTACAGAATTTTCTGAATAGTCTAAAGTTATGTTGCAGTTCTACCCTGATTTCTTTTAATAAGTAATAATGCTTTAAAGCTATCATTTCATGTGTGTAAAAATGCTTTTTATGATATTTATGATGTGTGTGATCTGTCATTGGTTTTGGTTCAGTAGAGGGTAGTATGCAAAATAATGGTTGTTTATAATTCCTTATAGCATGCGAGTAAATTATAATGCGAGGCTTGTTTAAGATTTGTCGGTAGAAGAGAATGCAGATGACATGTGCTTATCTTATATGTTTCAAAATCATATCCTTTATCTTAGCTGAGCATTCATTCACCATCAGCATCAGCATTGTATTTCTATGTATACATGGTATTCATACGCACTATGCATCATACAGGATCGTCAGAGCTCGAAACGGTAGTTCCCGGAGTACAAGGAGAGGAAGGCCAGCAGGAAGCTCTGGTGCGGGAGATAGCAGCAGAAGAGGATCCTGAAGTTGATCTTCCGGGGTGTCCCGACCACCAGCCAAGCTCTTTCCTGAAAGGCAAGCCTTGGAGCATTCTCCCTGTGGTTTGAAAAATATCTAACTTGAGTCCTTTACTTGTTTGATGTATTAAGTTATAGGCGTCGTTTTATACCGTTGTTGCATTATTTATATTCCTTGCCACTGTATATCCTTCAACCCTGTTAGGTTCAGGTACGAATATTTGCTTAGCCCTGCTTTAACTAGATCGGTAGAAGTCGGGTGATTTCCTGTCATCCGCGAGTTATAGGTGGTGACTCAGAATGGTTGAATACATTGTTATCTTGGATAACCATGTGGAGATAATAAATCGAGACCGGGCGGGATTGGTGTTGAGACTGAACTGGAGGTTCGGTGAGGTTATCCCGTCTGTGTCGAACTAGGACCCCGTCCGTTGTACGTCCTCAAGTCATATTGAATTTATGCCTCACATTTAGCTGGAAGGATAAGTCGTTCCGACCGTGAAGCCTGAGTTTGATTTGGACTGAGAGTCGACCTGCTGTACGCATCGTATTGGAGAAGATGGGAGACCACGGGTTACGCGGAGAGTAAGTCCGAGGTCAGGGTCGCCCTGAATAAGGTAGCCGAGCGGTTCCTGGATACGATGGTACCTGTTGATCCCGCGCTTTTCCTGAATTGAATGTCGGTGATCTGTAGCTCACCGTGGCTGGTGAGTGTGGTTTGTGTGAGGAATACCTGCCAGCTGGTTAGTAATCGATTATAATCGCCATCGTTCATGGACAGTGAACACTTGACTTGAGCAGCGGCATCGTAGTAAGAACTTGAACAAGAGATGAGATGGTTGAGCTATTGAGATTGAAAGATACTCAACCGAAATTGGTTACTATTCTTGTTGAATAATTATTACCATGCTTGTTTAGTACAGGTGCTAATGTAGCATGATAAGGTTAATCAGATTAAAATACATTGCTAGAAGGTTCTTATTAATTGTTTCTTTAATACCAGCTTTTTCGCAATTACATGAGTCAGCTATCCTACTTATACAGCCTTGCATACTCCTTGGAGTCAATTTATTTTTAGTTTATGACGGGTAAGTCTAGCTGAGTACATTCTCGTACTCAGGGTTTTATTTCCCATGTTTTTGCAGATGGTGAGATGTTTTATGGCTATTGTCAGCACTGCTTCTATCCCGCCTTGGGAGATGACTAGACCTTGGGCATGGTCACTCTTCTCTTCTTAATGCTTTTGTTGGATGTTGATCAAGAACCTGGCACTGTATTTGAACTAAGTGTGGGTGTGGATTTGAACTAAATCGCTTCCGCCTTATTTCGAATTTGAACTTGGTTTGTAATAACTTATTTCGAACTCTGATGTTTTCAACTATGTGCGAACTATGTACATTGTGAATGGTGAACGCTAAACTCATTACGATCTTGGTCGTGCTGGAAATGTTTGAAATCCTTCGAGATTTCGGTATGACTACCGGGTTTATTAGGTCTTAATCATGTAGTTTGCCGTCCTAATGGCGAATTATGTGCTTGTGCTCTAATAAATTGGTCAGTTCTGTCACAGCTGAGCTCGTGGATCCTGCCCCTATCCACCTTTGAAGTTGAATCTAAGCCGTGCATGAAGGTTGGTTTGGTCCGAGGGCTCTGGTGCATCCGAGGAGGCTATATAAGCAAGGCCCTACCCCTCGGTTGAAACCCTAATTAATAATTCATCATTCATATCAAGAGGAGGCCATCAGAAGAGCTAGGGTTTAGAGATCTCTCTCCACCAGAGAATTAGAATATCTACTCCAATACATCAAATTCTACATAGTTTTGGACTAGATAGATTCAAGAATTAGGCGCCTGTGCTCAGGATTTAGATCATCATCTACAAGTTTGGTACAATCATGTATCTTTCTCTACAACTTTATTCTAAATTTCATTATGTTTCTATTTATTATGTTCCTAGTTTGCTGTAGTTCTATATTTGATATAGTTATGATTGATAATAAGTTTGTGTATTTGTTTGCAAAGCGCTTAGCTCTTTTCTTGAGGGAGTTAGGTGGTAGATTACATGTAGGCGTGGTGCCTAGATGTTGTATACTTGCAAATGCATCCTATTGGCCGGGCTGTGTGGTAGTTCGCGAAAGTGACAGTTCTGTTGGGTCTTATATAGTCCACCCCCCGTTAGTAGGACAGGCAGAGCTCATATTGCATGGGAAGTCATGCTATTTCTGGCTTTCTCTAGCGATATTCCTTACACATAGATGGAAGGTCTTTTGTATTATATGATAGTGTATGTGCTAGAGTAGATGAAAGACTTAGTTTATTAGAACCTACCTAGAGTTTAATCTTTTGCCTGATCAATGTCTACCTACCTTATGATGAGTAGTCTATCTCTAATCTCTGCGTGTGTTATCCTTTGAGCTTATCAATTCTTTATATCTATTTATTATTGGCTTACCCCCTATCAAAGCAAGTGACTGTGTGATTTGATTTCTCATAAGTAATCATGTTTTACAAGTTCATCTCTTTTGTTTAAGTCCTTAGTTCTTTCCCTTGAGCTAAATATAAATTAATGATACCTGGAATATTTTCTTGGTGAAGTGCTAAATAGTATTTTATCTGTGCGCTTGCGGATTTCTTTTTTATTTTCTAAGAGCATTTATAATACCTACACACTCTTGCATCATGCTGGGGATGACAACTTAGCTTAAGTGGTGTAAGAAGTGTCAACAAGCATTTCTGGCGCCGTTGCTGGGGAAGGAATAAACTTTTGAGAAAAATTACTTAAACAGATACTTTTGAAAATGAGAAATCATAACAAGGCACCTCTGCTTTGACAGGATCACCCCTGTTGTTATTTTATGTTTATATTTTTATATAGGGTATAGGAAGGATTGATTCTGATTCACTCAACTCTTCATCATCAGAATCGGATCAACTAAAGAAGAAGCTTGATACCAATTTCTAAAGCTATGGCAGAAAAGACCCTGCAAGAATTCTCTACTCCACACATTGAGAATATTCTTACCAATCCAACACTAACTAGGAATCTTGAGTTTGAGCTCAAGCCAAGACTCATCAATATGTTGCAAGCTACACAATTTAGTGGAAAGGTACATGAAGATGCAAGTGCTCATCTATGGAATTTTTTGGAGATTGGAAGCACCATCATCATTGATGGAGTCACTCAAGACATCATACTACTTTGCCTATTTCCATTCTCACTTGTGGGGAGAGCGAAGCAGTGGTTCTATGCGAATAAAGAAGACATCAACACATTGGAAAAATGTTGCAAGACCTTTCTAGCAAAGTTCTTTCCTGTCGGCAAGACCAAAGCCTTAAGAGTAAAGATTACCGATTTCCAAAAATAGAAGACAGAAACCATTTCAGAATCATGGGAGCATTTGCAACGATACATATCAGATTGTCCTCATCATGGAATGGAAGAATGGTTACTCATGCAAGGCTTTTATTATGGATTAACTCCGAAGACCCGTGAGCACCTGGATGCAGCTGCTGAAGGATCATTTTTATCACTCACTCTTGGGATAGCTAAAATACTTATGGAGAAGATAGGAGATAACCAGAGCTGGTCCCAAGATAACATTCAACAATGTCATCAAAGTGAAAAAACAATTGAAGAAGTAAATGCGCTATCCACTAAGATGGATGATTTGCTCAATTGGCTTGACTAGAGGGCCAAGTACAAAGAAGATCAGAGGGCCATTGAAACAGCTTATCAGAATTCAAATATTGCTGTTAGAAATATTCCACATCAACCAAGTTGGAAACAGCAAAATACTAATCAAGGTACGAATCCAAGCAATCCTACCAAGCAACCTACTTTGAGAGAGTTAATCACGCAACAAACAAGAATCAATGAGGATATCAATAAGAGGCTCGCTGCTAATGATGACACCTTCAAGTATATTCATGGAAAGTTAGAAATTTTCTCTGGGATAATTGAGAAGCAAAATCAGTTTAACAGGGAAGTAAGATAGAAGCTAGGACAGCTAGTGCCACCGATTGTGATTAACCCTGAGCAGGTAAATGCTATCACTACAAGAGGAGGGAAATCTACCAGAGACCCCTTATCCAAAAGGAGCAAGAAGGGCACCAGCGGTCCCAGAAACAATAGAAGAAGAGAATTAGAATGAAGATGAAGAATTATTACAAGAGCTTCAAGTAAGGGAAATGAGACAAGACTTTCATGACACTAATTAGTTACTATTCCCAGAAGAAATAGAGGGCTACAATTAGATGAGCAATTTGGCAAGTTCGTGGAGGTTATCCAGAAGTTATATGTCACTATACCTCTATTGGACACCATTCAGGTCCCTACATATGCAAAGTACATCAGAGATATTCTCAACAAGAAGAGACCACTGCCAATACAGAGGTGATCAAGATGACAGAAGAGTGTAGTATGGCCATCCTAAATAAATCACCAGAGAAGAAGAAAGATCCAGGATGTCCCACTATTGATTGCTTAATTGGAGACCGACATTTCAACAAAGCACTTTGTGACCTTGGAGCAAGTGTTAGTGTGATGCCAGTAGCAGTCTATCACAAGCTCAGGTTTGCAACACTCGAACCAACATCAATGTGCTTACAAATGGTAGATCAATCAGTTCGATATCCGTTGGGCATTGTTGAGAACATCCCAGTCAAGATAAGAAAATTCTTTATGCTAGTTGATTTCGTGGTACTGGACATGAGTCCAGACTCAAAAGTGTCACTCATCCTCGGGAGACCCTTTTTGAGCACCGCTAATGCACACATTGATGTCGGGAAGGGAGAAATCAAGTTCACCATAAATGGACAAGAAGAACACTTCTCATTCAAGTCAAAAGCAGAACTCAACTCCACTGTGAAGATGGTAAGTCAGGACAAGGAAGAAATATTAGAGCCATCATCATAGGGGTCAAACAATTAGAAAGAATAAAATATATTGGAAGTCCAGTTCGGAGGACTTCAAAAATTCGAACCCTCGTCGAAAGGTAAGTCGATAATTATCTTTACTTTTATACATTGCACTTATATTACATAAATAATTTTCTGTTACCTTATAGAATTCACGCCCCGCGTAAATAATTTTACTATGTGCAAAAACCTGTATCAAGAATTTATTGTGGTGGCACAAAAATATTTTTACTTATACATCTTATTTTAAATATATTTCTGCATTTATATATATAAATAAAATAGGACCCACATGTCATATACTCCACCTCACATACATCACATCACATTATTTCATCCACTTCCACTCACTACCTTTCTCTTTTCCACCGTTCTAATCCACCACTTGCACACATATCTTGCTTAATCACGAAGCATGAGAGGGAGTGGCAAAATTTCAGCCAAAGAGGAGCCAGGAGGTGGGCGGCTGCCCCCACCACTAGGGCGTGTGCCCTGCTCTCTCCCCCTCTATAAATACCTCGCCTCTCCTTGCTTCCATTCACCACAAGCATTCCAGAAAACATCTCATACCTCGAGTTCTCGACTTCTAGCTTTCTGCTCCTAGTATAGGCAAGAAAGAAGAGAGTTGGAGCAAAGAAGAAGTTAGGGAGGAGAAGAGAGTAGTAGTGATCCTTTTGGGAGAAGTGTGAAGGGAAGTAGTGCTGCAATAATCTACAAGAAAAATAGAGCACTTAGTAGACATGCTGTCTTAGGAACAACTAAAAAGAATTAGGGGGAGGTTCTGCTGAAATTAAAATCTTGTTCGAACGACTAACCGCTGGACTACTAACTCTAGACGGCTAACCACTAACCCATTAATATTCTCCACAAGTTTTGTCTTTGTTAAGATTTTTGCAGGATATTCAAAATGTTAAGTGCCGCGAAGAGTGCATTCAAGAAACTTGGATCGGGACGTACGACCCGATCTGCTTCGCGAGCCAACTCTGAGATGAGCGTCGACCCGCCAACCAACCAACCACCATCATCATCAGCCCCAGCAAGGAAGATTCTCCTCAAGGATAGCCACCTTGGATTGTAGGATTCTTGGGAGAAGAATATTTACAAGGACTTGAAGAACAAGATCTATGTGCACACTCCAGTGCTCGACCTTTCACTTCTCCACGAAATAGGTATGGCTGATGAGTTTGATAAAATATTTCCTTTGGTGGGTTGGGAATCGTTTTGGGATATCACTGAGCTAGGGTCAAGGCTTTTGACCACAGAGTTTCTTTGCACTTTGCAAACCACTGAGGATGGGGTAACCTTTAGACTTTTTAAGGAAACATTTGCACTTACTTGGAGGGAGCTAAGTGACCATCTTGGTTTCCACCCAAGGGCTGCTATAGATTTAGATGACGCTTTGCCTAGTTTTGTGAGAAATCAGTTTTGGAAAGAGATGACTGGGGAGGATGTTCATTTTCAAGCTCGTACTAATTACATATAGCTCCCCACCCTCCATTTCTTGCATAAATGGATGGGCTATGCTATGTTCCCTAGAGATGATATGAAAGGTTAGGATAGGAGACATACAGTTGCTTTATGCTACGCTCAAAAAGATTAGAGTCTCTCTTGTTTGTTTTTTGGTACCCATTGGTTTTCCAGTCCTGAGTTGAAAGGCCCAATAGGTTGCACTTCTTTAATTACTCGTTTGGCCACCAACTTAGGAGTGTTGAATAACTCTTCTGTTGAGTTTATTAAAGAAGCCGGTCCACGTTATGGTTATGATTCCTTTAGACAAGCTAGAGTTTTCAAATGGGAGCACGATGGTCTTTACATGCTGTTTGAAAATTGAGGCAAGCTTCGGTTTCCTAACCCGGGACTTAGCCATTACTCTGTACAAAATCTTTTAATTGATGTGCAGGCAACACCAGTGAACCATCAGATCCCTCGGAGAGCAGAATCTGCCAGGATGGGATATCAGGCTGAGCCCCTGTGGCACGGTGCTGACCCCGGTCCGAAAGCAGCAGTTCACACAAGTTATGATGATTTTGATGCTCGCAACCCCCGCATTCTGAGGAACCCTTGGGAGCAGCCTCCACCTGCTTCCCAGTACATGGAAGAAGAAGTTTGGCCACAAGAGAATGAGGCCCAGTGGCAAAACAGCCCATACGACCAATATGCAAGACATTCTGTTGACCCAATGGGGGCATCATCCTCTGGTGCCCACCATGTTCATCATCACCATGAAGATCACCAACCAGGAGGTGCCTCTGATGTCGGATTTTACTACACCCCAGAAATACACCAAGAACATGTGGCATTCCACCAGCGTACCGACAACACTCTTCAGACTGTACAAGAAAATCAAGACCAATAGACCCAGTGGTGGGAACAACAACGCTAGTTTAATGAGAACACCACCCAGACTTTGCACGAGATCCGTGATGGCCAAGAGACCCAGAATCAGAACATGAGCACTTTGTTCAGGTACTTGTACCTAGAGTGATTTCAACGACAGCAAGATCTAGCTTGGGGGAGGACCCCCACTTATCCAAGGTAAGTTTTTTTCTGCAAGTTTATTTCCCTTTATGCTATAAACCTAAAAACAAATGGACAAACAAATTTTGACCCCCTCACTATAGCCCCAGTGAGCCTGCTCTACACCTTTCTGCTTGCTCTATGCTTCCATGGTGTTTAAATTTATGTAGCAAACTTGTAGTGTTGTTGCTTCTTTCATTTTAAGCTTCTAGACCTAGAAAAGTACCTGATGGAGTACCTGCAACCAAATAATGACATGTACATGTGGAACCAAGTTATTTGTACCTATATCACTACTTGTTTGGTTGATTTTCTCCTGAAATGAGTGTCATGTTGACGTTTATGGTGGTATAAAATAGGGCATAATTACCGTCAACAAGACCCCCACACTTGAGTCTTTGCTCATCCTCGAGTAAAGGTTAGAGAAGTGAACAATGACATATTTAAGATGAAGATAAGTGTTATTCAAGACATAGCTCACACAAATGGGTTATGTGGTCGTGTCTAGCATATATCCTTTAGATGTTGAGAAAAGGAACGATCCTCAAGGCAAAGTCATCTCCCCAAATTCCCATTCTTGGTACTTAGAGTTTTTATAAAAGCTTAAAAAGAAAGCACATAGTTCATTATATAGTAATCCTCACCAGGGCATAGAATGTTTTCCCTTCTTGTTGCATCCTACATCTATCACGCTTATGTGGAGCTTGGTAGGGAAAAACAAGGTAGCATACTAGGAGAGTAGTGTCATAATCTGAGATCAAGATGTTGTTTGCGTTTCTTAACATTACTACTAAAGATAGACTCATAAGTCTGTCCTTAATAATAATACTAGAAACGTGTGTTGACATTCCTAACCACCATTACTTCAGAAAGGTAACCCTTGGCCCTTAATGGCGCCGGCCTAGGTAATGCAGTCTGGTAATAACAGTTAGAAGTGCCGGATTGGCCGTCCTAACCATCATTACCTACGATATGCAAAACTGTGGCACGGCGTCGTGGGGTGCAACAAGAATTACAATCCATAAGTAACGGTACTTAGGTACGCCAATCGATAGCTTAGTAAGAAATTAGAATAAATTTGCAAGGGCACAGAACTATCATTGTAGCATTTCAACCCATGAGTATTCAGGGATGTTGTATTTATAATTTCCCGTAGGAGGGCAATATGCATCAAGCGTGGTGTAAACATGATTACTTATTAAGTGCAATGGTAGGCATAGAGTAAACAGGAATAAGACATGATATTCAAGATAGTGGACACACATCGGGGTCAACCTCAAGGATAAAAGAGAACTAAAGAATAAAAGAATATAACTAAATAGAGCAGGCATTGGTCACATATAACTATGCAAAGAACTATTAGTAAAACATGTAATTAGTAAGTCTAGCATTAGGACTAAGTCTGGAATGATAGGGAGATCCCCGCAGCTGGTCTGCCAGCCGATAGAGACTTTACGAACTCCTACTAAATATCCAAATGTGGGGGAATGCTAGGGATGGACAGGGCTGTCACCACCTGCCCACCTACCCCTCTGCCTGTGGGATACCGACATATTCACCGATCTCTGCATACCCAAGCACCATGCCCGTGTAATTGGAAACAACTCCTAACCCCGCGGATCCCAACCCTTCGGATTGACAGGCTAGGTTAAGAGCAACCAAGAAGGCACGACGAACCATCACCTCATCCCTAGTTCTTCCTCTATTCATACTAATTCGATAAACGATGAAGAATGATTATGAACAAGTCAAGAACATAATACATAAACTATATACTAGATCATATATTATGCTCATAACATGATCATAACTATACTCTAGTTCGTATGCATGATTATATAAGTATGATAAGAACTTGCTCATGGAGGAAAACCAAATTGTATTCATACCAAGATGATCCTTTTCCTCCAAGGAGACAAGTTCTCCTTGATAGCTCTTGCCTTGCTCACGAAATACTAATACTACTCTAAAGATACAAGCGAGAGGTGTGAGGTGAATGACTCCAAAATGATGTGTGTGTTTAGAATGAAGGAGATCCCTCTCTTTTATAGCTAAACTAGGATGGTTCGGCCTCCACAAATATGGAAGGAGGTGAAACCGCCTTGAGGAAACCGCCTTGAGCACCGCCTGAGAAGGCTGGGGCCGAGAGGGCCCGGGGTGCGGCCGTCTCCAGGACCGGCCGCCCCCCTGGTGGGGCCATCTGGCCACCGCCTTCGAGTGGTCGGTTCCTCCCTGGGCCTGGACCTCTCCCGTGGTTACGATTAGGCCCAGGTATGTACCGAAGGTGGGCTCCTTTGTATTTCTTGTTTGCACATTTGCTGAATTTGACTTTTGCTTTTTGCGCTTTCTCCATTATGTTGCGTATTTCCACTTGTTGCACCTTAAACCTGTAAAACATGAATACTAGAGGTATAAGTGGAACTTGTTAGTAGTAAAGGCATATGCTAGAATATGTTTGTCTTTCTTCTTTTTAGTCTAAATTGGTGGTTTATAAATGATCCATAAGGACCGCCAATAGATGTGCAAGTGTGTGAAAAGTGGTGGACTAGGTTGCTCCTTTATTTGATAAAGTCTCTCTTTCTCTATTTTTCTACTGAGACAGGGCTAGCAGTTTTTTTCATGGACTTCCATGTGTCCATCGTTGTATGAATACTTATTTTGCCTAGCTCTTTTTCTTTTGTCTCATCTACTGAACAATATTTAGAGAGAAATATTATAACATTTGAAACATGGAGCAACCTATTTTTGTGGAAATGAAAACTATGTTTTTGCGTACTTCCAGTGTAGAAGCAGCATGAATATGTGGTGTGTGTGATCTCGATCTTAGGATTATGACAAAACTCTCACCAAGGTCGACAAGATTTGACAAAACTCATCACAAATGCAAGTTGCATCAAGGGTTATTTGAAATCAAGAATATGGCTCTGGTAGGAATTTCCTTGCTAATTAGGAGTGAATGATACTATGGTTTTATGACATTTTTGAAATAAATTTCTAAGTACCTTGAACGGAACTGGTATGAATCATGAGCCAAGAACTATATCACTTTCATCAACAACTTAGTCAATATGATCCCTATAAGATTTTACCCATAGCATGAACATATGCAAGAATTGAACTTTATGTCACCATTGATCTTTGAATGTCATAACTCAAGTCATGTTTTATTTCGCATGCAGAATTAATACTTTTTATCATCATTTTCATTTTAAGAAAAAAGATATTATAGAAAAATAAGTAAAATGGGAAGAGGTGAAAGGATCAAACCAGACAGGAAGGATGTAGTCGACGAGGCGAAGCTGCCAGGTGGGCCTAGGGTCCTCTGGTTGGGTCAGCCGACCCCACCATGGGATGCCCGTTGCGGTAGTTTGAATCTCCTTCAGTTCAAAATACAGCCCTGCACTTTGTTTCCTCGTTTGCCCGCAAGGAGGGGTCGCCCGACCCCCCTTTTTGGGTCATTTTTCGTCATGAAAACGGTCTCGGTCATTTGTGACATCGTGTCGTGCCCGATATGGTTTAGAAAAGCAGTTGGGGGATCGGCCGATCCCCCCACACTTGAAATTTTGGGTGATCTGACCTCAAATACAGAGGAAACGTCAAGTGCACATGTCCTACCAGTGGCAACACACCAGCAGGACTAAAATTCTTTATTTAATTAGGCAAGAAATTTTATTCAACCAAGAAACTTTATTATTCAATTGATGGAAACAAAATCAAATGGTAGGCACTTTATAATTGATGAAAATAGAAGAATTCAAAAGGGAAATAAACTAAATGAGTACCTACTATTCTAAAACCTAGGATGATCTAGGGAGAAGGTGGCTCTAAGAGATCCTCGTGCCCTATGGCATTTGTGAGGCGTTTGTCAGTGTTCAGTCCCGTGGACAGGAACCCAATGAGTATAATGCTATGTGCTCCCTAATCCAGACGGTTGTGCAAGAAGAACAAATGATTTTTATCCTGGTTCGGGCAAGAGAAGGCCCTATGTCCAGCGGGGGAGAGAGGTGTTGTATTTCCTTGCACCGAAGTGCTTGTACGGGGGTATTACAAGCGAAGGGGAGTAAGATAGGGTGAGAGGCCTAAGTCTAGAGTTGCTAGCCCTATGCCTTGCTATCTAGAGGCTCGGATTTCGTAGAGTGCTATCCGATGCCCTAGAACTAAGCTTGGCGTCCCCTTTTATAGGCTAAGGAGAGGCGCGGGCGTACAGGAAACCCTAGGGTGTAGTTCTCGCTAACATAGCGAATGACGTCGAGGGGTGGATGTCGATCATATCATGATGACTGTAGAGGCGTGCGCCAGGCATGGCCTCCTTCCTTTGGGTGCGTGACGGCGATGTCGGCGATGGTGATGAAAGACCCGTGTCCCTGTGACGGACATGCCGATCCCTATAGAGACGTGCGAGAGTTGTTGGAGTGTTGATTGGAGGCACCGGAGACCGGGTCGAGGGGTATCAAAGGGGGGTCGAGGCCCTGCAAATGAGACCAAGCTCCGGGATAACGGTACGGATGCAGACAACTGCGTCTCAAGGGGCTGCCTGATGAGGCACAGTGCTCGGTATGGCGCAATAGTGGTAGTACGAGCCACCATTTCTCCAGGAATGGGCGGTAAAAGGAGGATTTGACCCTTTATATTGGGTTACTATAACACTGATGTAGCCGTTGAGTTAGGTGGGAGTGGGTGGAAGTAATAAATGCTCTGGATCCCATACAGGGATTAGGTGAGTCGGCTGGAGCTGAAATCGAGGGGGGTCATTTGCCTGCGCAGGTTCCGTCGCTCGACAGGGGGGTCGTCCGCTCGAGTGGACTTCCATCATTCGAGGACCCCATTGAGCTGGTGGCTATTTTGGCCTGGTATGTCCCCTTCGTGGGCCGGCCCTATACTTTGGCGTAGGCGTTGGGTTTTTTCGTAGGTTTGTGTGTTCTTGATCTGGGATTATTTCTATTGTTCATGGGTTTTGGGTACCCCCTTGTCCAGTTACCCGACAGTAGCCCTCGAATCTGTGCGCGAGTGATGGCACTCACGTAGAGGCTCATGAACTGGTGTCGTAGTAATGTTGTCCTCCGGTGGGTGCGCACGAGCGCACCCGCCAGGTGTAGCCCCCGAGGCCTCGGAGGAGTAGGAAACTCCTCCGAGGGCTTTATGTACTCTTGTCGAGGGGTGCTCAAGCGGTGGAGCCCCTGGGTAGGTGTAATCCTCTTTCGTCAAGGCTCGCCTCATGGCGGTCGAGTGCGATACGTTTTTCTCAGGGAACAGATAATGGTGAACTGGAGTCATGGCGCTAACGTCCTTCGATGGGTGCGTGCGAACGCACCCTTAGAGGGTAGCCCCCGAGGCCTTGGCTTTGTTAGTCTTTGGCGTCTAATCCCCACGAGTCCTTTTGATCGAGGTGAGACGAGTCACAGCGTGCTACCTTCGATGGGTTTTTAAGCCCTTCGGGTGGTTAGCTCCTCTTTCGTCGAGGTCGATCAGGAACAAGCCCGTCTTTTTCTTTTGACCGTCACGCTCCTTTTCGATGGGAGGAGGGGTGAGAAGCGCCATGCTACCCTCGTTTGGCCGATCTCCGACATCCTTCGATGAGCTGTTATCAGGGAGTTCAAGTGAGAGCCGGTGCCCCGTTCGATAGGGGTCGACTGGTGGCCACGGAGGCATTCTCATCGAAGCAATTGAATGGACACATGGATCCCTGTGCCATTCCATTGGGTCCAGTGGCTCGATGCCTCCCTTCGAGGGGATTCCGCAGTCGTCCTTTCATTTGCCTTGAACTTGACCGAGGGGGCCTCGAGAGTCAGTTCTCGAGTAGGGGCCTCGTGCTGGCTCCCCCTCAGTCATCCCTAACTCGGGTACTCAAGGGTGGTTGTCAAACCCTGACCGAGGGCCATCCTTCGCTCCCTTGAGATTTTATCATGGGCCAGGGCCCGCTTACCTTCTTTCGAAAGACATTATCCATGTATGAGCGTTCCCACCCATTGGGCGCGTCTTTTTAGGCAGGAGCTGGAACGACACAATCATGGGCGATGTGGAGAGCGGTCAGACGACGGACGAGCGACACGTATCCCTGGCCCTGGAATCGAGGGAGTGATTAGGGAGCGCATTTAATGTGAAGATTTGCTTGCATTTTTGTTGAATCCGCACGTTGCCCTTTGGTCTACCTATAAATACGGGGGGTAGGGTTCCCTGAATTTCCAACTTGCCTTAATGCCTTTGCCGCCACCGTCATCGGAGAGCAGAACAAAACAATCCGTTAGTGCGAGGGAGAAAGGAGGAGAGAGCTGGGGATCGAGAGATTAAGAATCTTCCTCTTCATTCGTCCGCGGAGCAGATTCGGCCTTCCTCCTTGGGTGTGGAGATCCTCCCCGCGGGCGACTGGCTTCCCTCGTCGGTGATGGTGGAGCAGTTGTAGGAGCTCATGGGAGATGGGCTCCTTTGCCCCATCACCTTGGCCGACCGGCCGGAGTGGAGGGTGCCACTGAGGAGCCACCTGGAGCCGAACCCACCGGAGGGTTACATCGTGAACTTCGTCGCCTTCCACAAGGCGGGGCTCGGGTCGTCCCCAAGTCAATTTCTGCACGTGCTGACCCACCATTACGAGGTTGAGCTTCAGCCCTTCTCCCCCAACTCCATCTCTCACGCGGCGATCTATGACGCCGTCTGTGAGGGGTATTTTGGGATGGAGCCGCATTGGAATTTGTGGCTCCATCTCTTTAAGGGGGAGCACTTCGCCAAGCCTGTTTCAACGGGGAGAAGGAGGACGGTCTACGCCGACTGCTGCAACCTGTCTCTGAAGAGGGCGGATCTGTACATCCCGACGGGCTGACCTCCAATCATGGCGGGTGGCATGGCGGGTGGTTCTACCTTCGAAACGAAATCGACTAGCTACCACTCTACACCGGGCGCATCATCGAAGAGTGCCCGTATCACTGGCTGCACGGCATGGCAGCGGAGGATCAGGAGAGGTTGAATCTCCTCCTCGACGCGTTGAAGACGTTGTGAGACAGGGGTTGACCACTGGCATCACCGTGTCGGCCTTCCACTGCCGGAGGGTCCTCCTGTTCATGCAGCGCTAGCTGCGCCTGGATCAGATGGTGCCCGATGCGTCGATCGAGGGAAGTCGGATGTCATCCGAGATGCTATCCCTCGAGGAGATTGTGAAGTGGGAGAGGGGATGGTCGCCAGCCCCTTTACGCCGAAGATGGTGAATTCCATCCCGATGTGGCCAAAAAACGGCCACATACAGCTGGTAAGTGTTTCGTTTTGCTGCCTTTGGGTTCCTCTCCCCCTTGTCCAATCTCCTCATCCTCTGTCATTGGTCTGTATGCAGGCGATTCTAGACTTTAGGACATCAACGCCCCCAGTCAAGGAGGATGGGCCCGCTCGTTAGGTGAGACGCTTCACCGCTGACTAGCCAAAGAAGGACAAGGACAGAGAGAAGAGGAAGAAGAAGAAGAATCTTAAGCGTCAGGCACTCGAGCAGCGTCAAGCGAAGCAAAGGAGCGGTGGGCTTCCCGAGGATGAGTCCCCCTCAGAGGAAGAGGAGGAGGAGGATGACAAGGACGACGATGATGTCGAGTCGTGGTACGCCGTTCTGTTGCCTGATCCTCCTCGAGCTGACCATCAGTTTCCGCAGGAGGGGATTGAGGAGGGATCATCGTCGGTTGCAGCCTCAGTGCCCATCGAGGGTCGAGTGGCGAGGCACCCGGAGCAGCCTCGGGAGAGGAGGACGGCTGGTTCCTCGACCCAGGGGGTAGGCATCACGGTGCACACGCGAGAGGATGCCGCTGGCCCCGTCGAAGGGTAGGTCCAGCACGCCGCCGCCTCGCACCAGGTCCTCAACACTTGGCGCGAGGACACGGGGTCAGGCAGCCTCGGAGGAGGAGAGGGCACCGGGAATGTCGCAGGCCACGGCTCTGGGCGGCTCAGGACCCGACAAGGGCCCATCGAGAGGCGGTCTTGGAAGCCCTGAGTGTGTCGAAGGTGCGCGCAAGGGTGCCTATCATCCCGGTGGGGTGAGTTTTCATACATTTTTCTTTATTTTCTCCCTCTATTGTTTTTAGGGTGCTTAGCATATTTTCCCTTTGCGTGTTTAGGCTCAAACGTCCGATAGAGGAGGCGGCCCCCATGCCTGCCAAGCGGTTGAAGGCTGAGGTCGCCGCGATGATGGCGGCGTCAGAGGGAGTTCCTCCCTCGGGCCCTCGGTCGGCGGTGGACGCTGCTTGGCTTGCAAATGCCTAGGACGCCATGGCTCGGGGCAAGCAACTGGGCGCTGCCTCTGTTGCGGGCTCGGGCGCCCCGGGGCTTGTAGCGGGTGGCGATACCGTCCAAAATTGGGAGCGGGTCGAGGCACCCCACAGTACTGCCGAGCTCGAGGGTGCCACTGGCGGTCTCATGCCAGGGTCGTCAGAGGCGGCCTCGGTGGTCATCGAGGATGAAGGGGCCAAATCCTCCGCTCGTGACGCGGAGGATGTGGTGGATCGCCCCCGAGAGGTGGGAGCCGAGCTCCCTCTGCCACAGGAGCAGCCGTGGTGGGCGTGGCCGCAGGGGTTGCAGCAGTGGGAGGAGCAAGCAGAAGCAAGACTTGGGCTAGCTGTAGAACAACAACAGGAGGAGCCACAGTAGCAAGGGGAGCTGTTGTCCTCAAACGCGTCGCCACAGCAGGAGGAGGAGGTGGTGGTCTCGAGCCCGCCGTAGTAGCCATGGCAGGAGGAGACAATGGGGGTCCCGCTGAACACGGAGCAGGGAGACGAGCAGCTGGAGCCGCTCGTTTCGAGCCAACCGCAAGAGTTGGCGGTCGAGGATGTCCTTCTAGACCAACCGCAAGAGTTGGCAGGCGGTTCCACCGGATGCGTCGGCGGTGGGGAAGGTTGCGATGGTGCTGCTTCCTTGCCCGTGGGAAGCCGGGGTGTTGGCCGCCTAAGGGTTCTTGTATGGCCCTGGCTCGGTGGTCGTTCCCTCCTCTGGTTCCCCTGCCGATCGAGGGAAGTGGAAGGAGAAAGACGCTGAGTCATCAGGGGTCACGGGGGAGTCGCCATTCCCCACTCTGGCCACGCGGGTACATCATGCTAGTGGCTCAGCTGAGCTAGTGGATAGCATCACGACGGTCGTGCATGATCGGACGACGAAAGAGCTTCCTCACTAGGGCCAGGAGGTTCTTCGGCTCCGGGGCCTGGCGAACCCCGATGAGCTCCTGTTCGAGATGAACAACCCTGTGAAGGTCGAGGGTTGGGAGCACGTCGAAGAGTTTCGTGCCTGGATGCAACACTCCTTGCGGAGGGCTGTCGATGTTGCTGCTGACGACCTGCTCAAGGCCTTCTAGGTAAATGGTCTTCTTCTATTGTTTTGAGGTTGGGTCGATTTCTATCTCCTGCCTGACTCTAGCTCGCATTTTCCGCTTCTAGGATTTGAGAGGGCGCTCCCAGACCAAGTTGCAATTCATCCGCATGACGAAGGGCGGATGGGAGTGGGTCCCAGTGCATCGAGCAGAGCTCGAGGCAGCTCAAGCTGAGGCGGTGAGGGCAAAGGAGGATGCAGCCAAGGCCAGGGAGGAGGTGAGCCAGGCCCAGGAGGATGCCACTATGGCTTGAGGGGAGGCGACCCAGGCCAAGGAGGAGGAGGCCTGAGCCAAGGATGATGCCACCAAGGCCCGAGGGGAGGTATAGAAGACCTCCGAGGACCTCATCCTAGTAGAAAAGTGCATCAAGACGCTCGAGCGGGAGCTCAAGATATTCGCATCCTGCATCGAGGAGCTCGAGGGGTGCTTCGTTGAAGCTTCCTGCTAGTGCAACTCCCTCAACATCACGATTGGGAAGGTGAACCTCCGCGTTGAGGCCTTGAGCGTTGAGGTTGCCACGCTAAAGGGGACCCTTCAAGAGAAGGAGGACGCTCTCAAGAGCACCGGCAAGGTGATCGAGGAGCTGAGGGCGGAGAAGAAGGACGCGGTCGACACCTTGGTGGAGGCCAGCAAGATGATCACCACCCAGCTAGGTCGAGTCCCAAATGGCGAATGGCCATGTGATGGGGATGGTTTGCAGTGCATGGGCCGGTAGATGCGTTTGTTTTGCATAGAACTGGCACCCCTCGCAAGAACGCACAAGCTTGATGGCATTGGAGACCACGGTTGGCCAGTAAAGCCCCTGCCGGAACGCGTTCCTGATGAGTGTACGTGGCGCCACGTGATGGCCGCAAGCCCCCAAGTGTAGGTCTTGGAGCACCTTTCTTCCCTCCTCGGTGGTGATGCAACGTTGTAGGACTCCCGAGGGGCTTTGTCGATAAAGCTCCTTGTCATCGCCATAAAGGACATAGGTCTTGACCCGTCGAGCGATCCGCGGGCTTCGGTCCGGTCTTCCGGGAGCTCCCCTCGAATAAGGCAATCGAGGAAGGGAGTGCACCAATCTGGCTCGGGGGTCGGGGGTGGGCGCGATCCGTTGATCTCCATGACCTCGGCCCCGGTCGAAGGGGTCTCAGTCAAGGGAGGATTCTACCACTCATGTCGTGGCTCCTTCTTCTGTGCTCGAATCGACGGAGGGTTCATATAGATCCCTCGAGAAGACATCAGGTGGGACGGTGCCTCGAGTAGATGCAATTTTTGCCAATTCATCCATGGCCTCATTGTACCTACGAGCGATATGGTTGAGTTCGAGGCCATGGAACTTGTCCTCCAGCTTGCGAACTTCTTTGCAGTAGGCCTCTATCTTGGGATCGTGGCAGCTTGAGGCCTTCATAACTTGGTCGATCACAAGCTGTGAATCTCCTCGGACGTCGAGGTGCCGGACCCCGAGCTTGATAGCGACACATAGCCCGTTGATGAGGGCCTCATACTCAGCAACATTGTTGGAGGTGGGGAAATGGAGCCTGATCACGTAGCACATGTCCAAGGGGTGAAATGAAGTGCGGGCTCATGCCCGCTCCTGTCCTCATCAGGGACACATCGAAGTACATTGTCCACAACTCCGCCTAGATCTGAGTGTGAGGTAGCTGAGTGTCAGTCCATTCTGCAATAAAATCCACTAATACCTGGGACTTGATAGCCTTGCGTGGTGCAAAGTCAGGGTCTCACCCATGAGCTCGAGCGCCACTTGGCAATTCTCCCCGAGGCCTCACAATTCTAGACTATGACCGTGAGGGGGAAAGAAGAGACCACAGTCACCAGATGGCCGAGGAAGTAATGTTGGAGCTTGCGCCGCGTTAGCACGATGGCGTACAACAGCTTTTGGATCTGGGGTTAGCGCAGTTTTGTTTCCGAGAGCACCTCACTGATGAAGTACACTGGACATTGGACTTGCAGTGCGTGCCCTTCATCAGTTCTCTTGACGATGATGGCCGCAATGACCACCTGGGTAGTCGCAGCAACATAGAGGAGGAGGGGCCGCCCTTGGTTGGAGGTACGAGGATCAGAGGGTTGGATAGCATAGCTTTGAGCTTAGCGAGGGCCTCCTCCACTTTGACGTTCCACGAGAAGTGCTCAGATTTCTTCAGGAGACGACACAGAGGCAGCGCCTTTTCTCTGAGGCGGGAGATGAAATGGCTGAGGGCCGTGAGGTAGCCCATGACCCTCTGTACACCCTTCAGATCATGGATCGGTCCCATCTTGGTAATGGCCGACACCTTCTTCGAATTGGCCTCGATGCCGCACTCGAAGACAATGAATCCTAGGAGCATGCCTTGAAGGTGCATTTTTTGGGATTGAGCTTGATGTTGTTTGCTTTGAGACACCCGAAAGCGATCTTGATGTCCTCGACGAGGTTGTTGGTCTTCTTGGATTTGACTACTATGTCATCAACGTAGGCCTCGACGGTCGGCCCGATGTGTTCTCTGAACACGTGCTGCATACATCGTTGATATGTTGCGCCAGCGTTTTGAAGATCGAAAGGCATCGTAACGTAACAGTACATGACGAAGGGGGTAATGAAGGAAGTCATGAGCTGGTCGGACTCCATTTTGATTTGGTGGTAACCGGAGTAGGCGTCGAGAAAAGAAAGAGTTTCACATCCCACAGTGGAATCAATAATTTGATCGATTTGAGGTAAAGGAAAGGGAACTTTTGGACATGCTTTATTCAAACAAGTATAGTCTACACACATCCTCCAACTCCCACTCATTTTCTTAACCAGTACAAGATTAGCTAACCACTCTAGATGGTGAACCTCTTTGATGAACCCGGCCTCTAGAAGCTTGTGAATCTCCTTCCCGATGACCTCGCGCTTTTCCTCATCAAAGCGGAGCAAGTGTTGCTTCACCGGTTTGGAGCCAGCACGGATCTCCAAGGCATGCTCGGCGACATCCCTCGGTATGCCCGGCATATCCGAAGGACTCCACACAAAAATGTCAACGTTTGCGTGGAGAAAGTCGACAAGCACTGCTTCCAATTTGGGGTTGAGGGCGGTGCTGATCTTCACCGCCTTCCCGTCAAAGCTGCTGGGTCAAGGAGCACTGACTTGGTGTCTTCCGCGGGCTCAAATTTTTTGACATGGCGCTTGGGGTCGGGCATCTCCTTGGCAAAATCATTGAGGGTTACAGCGAGGGTGAGCGATTCCAAGACGGCCTCCCCGTTCTCGGTGCACTCAACATCGCACTCGTAGGCATGCTTGTGCGATGGCCCAACGGTGGTGACGCCTTTCGGGCCCAGTATCTTGAGCTTGAGGTAGGTATAGTTCGGGACCGCCATGAACTTGGCGTAGCAGGGGTGCCCCAGGATGGCATGGTAGGTTCCATGAAACCTGACCACCTCAAAGGTGAGGGTCTCCTTCCTGAAGTTTGCGGGGGTGCCAAAGTAGACAGGCAAGTTGATGCGACCAATTGGCATTGCGTGGTGTCCCGACACTACTCCATGGAAACCCCCGCACCGGGTTGAAGCTGGGAGCAGGGGATCTCGAGGAGATCAAGGGTCTCGGCATAGATGATGTTGAGGCTGCTGCCTCCATCCAGGAGCACCTTGGTGAGGCGCACGTTGGCGATGATGCGGTCGACGATGAGCGGGTACACCCCCGGGTTGGGGATGTGCTCCGGGTGGTCACCACGGGGAACGTGATGGCTGTCTCGAACCAGTCGAGGAAGAGGGGGTCGAGAGCCACACGGTAAAGACCTCATGTTGCTCGCGCTTGCACTGTCGAGGGGTAAGACGAGTCGAGGGCCCCCTTAGATCATGAAGCAATCTCGAACGTGGGGGAACTCCTCGTTCTTGTCGCCGTCCTTATCGTTCGGGCCCTCCTTCTCATCGTCCTTCTTGAGCCCTAAGCCCTCGAAGTATTTCTTTAGCATCCGGCAGTCTTCAAGGTTGTGGTTGGCGGGCCCCTTGTGATAGGGGCATGGCTTTTTCAGCATCTCGTCAAAGAGGCCCTTCTCGAGGGGACCTCAAAGCTTCTTACGCTCGGCGGTGGCAACAATGTCATCGGCCACGGCCTCACACTTGCCTCGCTGGTTCTTCTTCTTCTTGTTGTTGTTCTTCTTGGCAGCCTGGTTCGTGCTCTCAGGATTGCCCTCCTTGGCCTTCCCCTTGACTTGGTCGCCGTCGAAGGATGCGCCAATGGCTTCCTCGCCCACGGTGTAGCTGGCGACGATGTCCATCAGCTCATTGGTAGTCTTGGGGGTGTTGCGCCCCAACTCGTGGACTAGTTCCCTGCATGTAGTCCTGGCAATGAATGCTTGGAGGACGTCTTCGTCAGAGATGTGGGGGAGCTCGGTAAGTTGCTTGGAGAAGCATCAAGAGAAAACGCGGAGAGACTCCTTTGGCTTTTGCTTACAGTTTGGGAGGTCCCACTTGTTGCCTAGGCACAAGTAGGTCCCTGTAAAGTTGCCCTTGAACACCCTCACGAGGTCGCTCCAGTCGTTGATCTGGTTGGGGGGAAGGTCCTCAAGCCACCCCCGAGCCGTGTCCGACAGGAACAGGGGAAGCTGGTGAATAATGACCTTGTCATTGGAGGCCCTGCCAATCTGGCATGCCAGTTTGAAGTTGGCAAGCCAGAGCTCGGGCTTCATCTCCTTGTTGTACTTGGTGAGGGTCGTCGGCGGTCAAAAGCGGTTTGTCAACTTGGTCCAGCTGATCTCTTGGCTAAAGACACGTGGGCCCGAGGGCTCTGGGGACTGAGCACAGTCCTCGTCGCTGTCGTAGTGCCCGCCCCAGTGCACGCTGTAGCCTCGAGCCTCACTGTCACCATACTTGCGCCTGTTGTTGTTGCTGATGTCATGGCATGCGTCCCGAGGCTCACGTTTGTCGACGAGACGGTCTCGAGCTAGGATCGCCCTCTTCTGATGGACTGAGCCCTCCCTCTCTTGCTGGGAGGGTTCGGCGGGTCATTTCGAGGCCGCCCCTCGACATCTCAAGGCCAAACTCTCAGCCTATTGCGCGGCTGCGGTCTCGAGGAGACCCTTGATCTCTTGTTGGATTCGACAGGCTTCGGGGTTCGATGAGGCCGGCATGTTGCGGAGGAGCATGGTGGCAGCGATGACGTTCTGGCTGGCATGGTTGAAGATGGGGCACTCGTTCGCCCCTTGCTTGATGATTCGCCTGTTGACGTCTTGAGCCCTAGCTCAAGCTCCTCCGCCGCGTGTGCGCCCACGCTCTTGCTTGAGTGTCTACTCGAGCTGGCGTAGGCATTCCTGGTCTTCGTCGAGCTTGGCCCGCATCTCACGAACTTGTGCAAGCTAGGCTCCTGGTCATCCTGGGTAGCTGCATATTGTTAGGCACCGCCGGTGGTGCCTCTCGTTCTGGCGTCTGCCATCGCTGCTGCGGCGTCATTGGTGTTAGTGCTCGACGCGATGGCCCCGTTAATATGAAAGCACTCCCGTGTTGGGTCGTAGCTATCGTCAGCGGAGTCAGAGTCGGGGTAGCCGAAGTAGTTGTTCGGGATGTACCCCTTGCTGCGTCACTCCTCCTCCAGCTGGCGTCAGAGCGTACTGAGCTTCTACGACTTTAGACCCGGGGTCTCTAAAGACTCCGGGTACCCTGATGCTGGCAGAGTCGTCACTAGGTCCATGGTAGCGCATAGGAGGTGACTCGAAAGGTCCTCGTACACACTCAAGTTGGTGCTCACCGAGGAGGAGTATGTCTTGGCGACATTATGCAGCCCGAAGGGGAACATGTGGGGAAGCTTCGGAGTCGCGCCTGCCGAGGGAGTCGCGCCTGCCGAGCTCCTTCGTCCGGCGTATCATGAAGTCGAATGACAGGTCATCGCGGTGCCCCTCTGGCCCACCCTCTGCATCCAAACACAGGTCAGAAAGGCCCTCAGAGAGGAGTCCCACATCGCTGGTCAGAAGTGAGGTAGCCGTACTAGGCGCCGCCCCGCCTGCAAGGAGTCGGCGATGCTTGCTCTGATCACACCGTCTCTTGGCCGCGAACACGCGGCGAGAACAGCGAGACCGACGCGTGGCCCCCTTGACCGGGACAGCTCATGGTCACTGTTGCCTGGGTCACTGGGCGAGAGTAGGATCATGTCAAGGCCGCGGCCGACGACATGAACTCCAGGCTCCCAAACCAGATCACCGTGGCAAATGGAAGCGGTGGAATGGAGTCTGCCATCTGGAGGATGACAGGAAGTCAATCGTGATACGAAGCATCCTCTACCTGGTGTGCCAACTATCGGTGTTCTATCCCGTGGATAGGAACCCAACGAGTATAATGCTGCATGCTCTCTGTTGACAGTAATTAACTATCAATTTTAATAGTCAACAAAGAAGAGATAAAGGACTCAAAATGAACATCACCATAGACTTAGTGGTTTTAACTAACAATTTCCATGAGTTTTGGTGAATGTCTGTTTCTATAGGGGTTATCAGAAAATGATCAAAGAAGGTCCACATGTCATGTTTACATAGAGTGAAACCCACAGTTCTGAAAGAAGACTCTAGAAGACTCAAAAAGGCAAGCCACCAAAGATGGGGCCCACCTGTCAGCTGGGCAGGGCGCCCGCCCTAGCATGTGGGGCGCCCAACCTGGCCCTGAGCCAATCAGGGCCGAGCTCGTGGATCCTGCCCCTAACCGCCTTTGAAGTTGAATCTAAGCCGTGCATGAAGGTCGGTTTGATCCGAGGGCTCTGGTGCATCTGAGGAGGCTATATAAGCAAGGCCCTACCCCCTGGGTTGAAACCCTAATTAATAATTCATCATTCATATCAAGAGGAGGCCATCAACAGAGTTAGGGTTTAGAGATCTCTATCCACCAGAGAATTAGAATAGCTACTCCAATACTTCAAATTCTACATAGGTTTAGACTAGATAGATTCAAGAGTTGGGCACCTGTGCTCAAGATTCAGATCATCGTCTACAAGTTTGGTACTATCCTGTATCTTTCTATATGACTTTATTCTAAATATCATTATGTTTCTATTTATTATGTTCCTAGTTTGCTCTAGTTCTATATTTGATATAGTTATGATTGATAATAAGTTTGTGTATATGTTTGCAAAGCACTTAGCTCTTTTCTCGAGGGAGTTAGATGGTAGATTACATGTAGGCATGGTGCCTAGATGCTATTTACCTGCAAATGCATCCTATTGGCCGGGCTGTGTGGTAGTTTGCAGAAATGACAGTTCTGTTGGGTCTTATATCGTCCACCCCTGTTAGTAGGACAAGCAAAGCTCATATTGCGTTGGAAGTCATGCTGTGTTCTGGCTTTCTTTAGCGATATTCCTTATGCATAGATGGAAGGTCTTTTGTGCTATATATGATAGTGTATGTGCTAGAGTAGATGAAAGACTTAGTTTATTAGAACCTACCTAGAGTTTAATCTTTTCCCTGATGATGAGTAGTCTATCTCTAATCTCTACGTGTGTTACCCTTTGAGCTTATCAGTTCTTTATATCTATTTATTATTAGCTTACCCCCTATCAAAGCAAGTGACTGTGTGATTTGATTTCTCTTTTGTTTAAGTCCTTAGTTCTTTCCCTTGAGCTAAATATAAATTAACAATACCTGGAATATTTTCTTGGTGAAGTGCTACAATGGTATTTTATCTGTGCTCTTGCGGATTCCTTATTTATTTTCGAAGAGCATTTATAATACCTACACACTCTTGCATCATGCTGGGGATGACAACTTAGCTTAAGTGGTGTAAGAAGTGTCAACAAGCATTTCTGACGCCGTTGCCGTTGAAGGAATAAACTTTTGAGAAAAATTACAGAAACAGATACTTTTTGAAATGAGAAATCATAACAAGGCACCTCTACTTTGATAGGATCACCCCTGTTGTTTTTTCTATGTTTATATTTTTCTACAGGGTATAGGAAGGATTGATTCTGATTCACTCAACTCTTCATCATCAGAATCGGATCAAACAAAGAAGAAGCTCGACACCAATTTCTGATGCTATGGCAGAAAAGACCCTACAAGAATTCTCTGCTCCATGCATTGAGAATATTCTTACCGATCCAACACTTCAAACTAGGAATCTTGAGTTTGAGCTCAAGCCAAGCCTCATAAATATGGTGCAAGCTACAATTTAGTGGAAAGGTACATGAAGAGCAAGTGCTCATCTATAGAATTTTCTAGAGATTGGAAGCACCATCATCATTGATGGAGTCACTCAAGACATCATACTACTTTGCCTCTTTCCATTCTCACTTGTGGAGAGAGCGAAGCAGTGTGTTGACACCGTTTTTCGGCACGTGTCAGTAAGAATCAGAAACTGAGCTATTCGGCAAAGGATTGGTTATTATTTTGTCTTCGGCATTGCTTTTTGCCGATGAGGGTGGATTGGTCTGAGTCATTGCTGATAAGGCTGAAGAGCTGTTACCGATGAGACTAGCAGGGAGCTAGAGGATTGCTGCCGATGAAGCTGAAGAGCTGTTGCCGATGAAACAGATCGGAGATTAGAAGATTGGTGCCGATACCAGAGAGTATGCCGATGGAAAGATAACTTCATCATGATGGAAATGGATAGAGGATCGGCATCATGTGAGCTTATGATTTTCGTAGTGTAGTCTGAGTCCAGTTCCTATATGAGTTTTATTTCTTTCCTTTACAGATAGAGTTCGTATGAGGAGTAAGTTTATTTTTCTATATTTAAGATTTTCGTATTCGGTTAGGATTCTTTGACTAACAGAGTATAAATATGTGCCGAAGGGCACTGTAATGAGTATCCAAGCATCAATAAACAAATCTACTTTTTATCGCAATTTACTTCTACTAGTATTTTACTTTTCGACGACTTCGTCACGTATTTTATCTTTTTCAATGAGTTCTTTCAAGCTTCAACGGGCTGCATCAACTTGATCTCCGGTGACCTTGCAAGTTCCGCGTCTACAAAGCACGATTCAGGCTTTGACTTCCGGGTGTATCGCTGTTGTCTCGTCTGATTTGTTTAAGAGTTTTTGAATATATTCTGAGCTTTGACGTCCGGGCGTATTGCTGTCGTCTCATTCGGTTTTTATTCAAGTTATCATCCTTGTCGATTAACAGGTCAAATCAACTAGCACGCTTCGGATATCGAATTTCGGTATTAGCCCGGTGTGTTTGCAGATAGAACTTTGCATCAACACATCTTTTGGCACGCCTGGTGGGACCAAGTCAACAGATTTATCATGAAGAATCCTGCTGATATCAATCTAGAGAACATCATCGAGATCTCAGAGTCAGATCTCAAGGAAGATCAGAAGCTAGCCATGGAAAAAGCTATGGAGGATTACAGGCAGCTCTGCTTGAAGGCTTTCAGCAAGAATAGGGGCGGAGAACTAATCCAGAAGCAAGATCTGTCGTTGCCTCGGCAGGTAACTTTTGACTCCAACCATGGTAAATTACAGGAGATGGTTAATTCTGCATTAAATCATGCTTTGATCAACCACTCCACCGTGCTGTCCAATACTGCTTACAATGCTGTTGTGAAAACATTAAGAGAAGGACAAGCACCAGGTTATGTCGGGCCGGCATATCATTAGCCGGGATCGGCATCTGTCAGTACTCCATCGACAATTCTAGCCGTTGAGAATATGGAAGCTCCTACTCCTCCAGCTTTATCAGGATCACCTAACATTGAAGCTACACCGATAAGATCAGATCTAACATCTCAGGAAAGGCAGATCACTCAATTGGGTACAGATCTATCGACATCGGCAATGTCAGGTCCTTCAGGTCAACACAGCCAGGTTGCTGCTAATTGGTGGGGATATGGGATGCCTCCAGGACCATCTACCACCAATTCTGGATTGCCTCAAGTGCATGATGTAGCAGGAAAGAGTCCTATGGTATCGGCTACTCTGGTCCGACCGATGACCCAGGTATCACATTATTCTACTACACCTCCTACTATACAGCCATTGTCAATGGGATTCCACGCACCTCCGCAACAGACATCTTATGCGAATCCATTAGCAAATTCCCCGCCAATGCAACAGAAGGTTTCTACTGCAGAACAACCCATAGTGCCGTTTGTATCTCAATCTGGGTTACCTGCAAATCAAGGCAATTATGCTGGTTATCATCCAATCATACAAGAGCATCAATTGTCAGAGAGCTATCAGCCATCGGCAAGTCAGGTGCCGATGAGTTATAATCACAATTGGTCAGGGCAAGCGCCAGCTCAGCAACATGCTATTCAGCCAAGCTACCAGGTGATGGTGACTCAGCAGTATTGTCCACAGGCAGCTTTCTAGGATCAAACATCGGTAAGACAGCCGATGAGCTTTGCTCCGTAGACTGGTGCTGTGAATATGACGATTCCCCAAACCAAGTACCACAAGGATACGTAGAAGCATATCAGCCAGCACCTCCAGCAGAGATTCAGCCAGTGCATTGGCAAGATCAAGATGCGTTTTGGATCGATAAGATTGCGGAAGTAATGAAAGAGCAATTTGGGATTCAGCCCAAGATTAATACTTACTCTTATCGGACTCCGTACCCTCCAGCATATGACTCAATTCCTTTTCCAAATCAGTACAAGGTACCAGATTTTACTAAGTTCTCTGGACAGGATGATACATCAATAATGGAGCATATCAATCGTTTCATCATCCAGTGCGGAGAAGCAGCTAACAGGGATGAATTGAGAGTTCGATTATTCTCATCTTCATTGTCTGGATCGGCATTCACATGGTTTATCTCATTGCCGCCGAATTCTATTCATACTTGGGCAGATTTGGAGAGATAGTTCCACAAGTACTTCTTTGCTGGTGTCCATGAGAAGAAGCTTACCGATTTAGTGAAATTGAGACAACGAAGTGACAAATTGGTGGAGAGCTTTGTGCAAAGGGTACAAGATATGAAAAACAGATGCTATAGCTTGGTGCTTGATGATCGCCAGTTGGCTGGTTTAGCTTTTCAGGGTCTGTTGCCGCACCTCAGAGACAAATACAATTATCAGGAGTTTGAAAGTTTAAGCCATATTGTGCAGAGGATTTCTGACCAAGGTGCTCGACCTCTAGAACCTAGAAAGACTTGGAGTAAAAAGGTGTCCTTTGTAGAAGAAGCAGAGGAATCAGACTCAGATGAAGAACCAACTATCAGCCTGGCTGAGTGGGTGAAAGGTAAGAAGCCAATATCTTGTCCTTTTGGTCAAAAGGAGCCAGAGAAGTTCACATTTGACATCACGAAGGCCGATAGAATATTCGATCTGCTACTTCAAGAGGGCCAAATCAAGCTATCACCTAATCATGTGATCCCATCGGCAGAAGAGCTAAAGAAAATGAGGTGCTGCAAATTTCATAATGCAACTTCGCACACTACCAATGATTGTAAAGTATTCAGGCAGCAATTGTAATCAGCTATTGAGTCCGGGAGAATTAAGTTTGATAACTCTAAAGCTCAAAGGCCGATGAAGATTGATCAGCACCCTTTCCCAGCAAACATGGTGGATGCCGTGAGCAAGACCAGAGTATTAACATCGGCAAATGCTAAGAGGAACGCATCGGTAGATCCCAGAAATCAAGTAACCTCCAATGACTTAAGAAGAAAAAGAGCAGTTGAAGAAAGCAGCAGTTCCAGAAGACCTCCTAGACCTGCTCCCTATAGAGTTTTAGGTGATCGCTATCGGCAGCGACAGGAAGAATTGCGTTGGCATGAAGATCATTGGAGATGCCCGTTCTTCATTTATTGCTAGGAAGAAGGCATTAAATTGCCTACTATTGATAGCTGCCCTGAGTGCAATGGTTACGATCGAGCCGATCGGACAAAAAGAAGACCGCATTATGGTGATCGGAGATGGTGCGTCAATGAGCCGATCATAGGAAGGGCATCAGTGCATGATCGGCTGGGGGGCAGAACCAGTGTACATGAAAGGCTGGGTAGGCATGACGACTGCTTTTCGATGGATCAGGAAGAACTCGAGGTGATGGCCAATACAAGAGTTCTTGATGAAGCAATAGTCTGCAGAGATCCCAACATAAACTGCCCAGATTCGAATACAAAACGTTATCAGCCTGTCTGGAAGACAAAGCTTCCTCAATGGTGCCCTGAAGGTCTGACAAAAACTCAGAAGAGGAAGATGCAACGTGAGCACAGAGAAGAAAACTCCCATGGGGTGAAGTCTCAAGTGTGGCAACCAAAGCGCAAAGATGAAGGCCCATCGGCAGATATCAACATGGTTTTCATGTTGCCGATGGAATTCCTAGCACTTACCGATGATGAAGAGGAAATTATTCCTTCCGAACAAGTAGCTCAGTTGACCTTGGATCCAATGATGGCCATTTTTGAGAAGCCTACCGATGTTGAGAGACAGCATCTCAAAGCTTTATTTGTCAAAGGCAGAGTTGATGGGCAGCCAATATCCAAGATACTCATAGATGAGGGAGCTGCAATTAATATCATGCCATATGTCATGTTTCAAAGGCTTCGGAAAGGAGATCAAGATCTGGTCAAGACTGATATGAAGCTTAAAGACTTTGAAGGTAATATATCACTAGTTAAGGGAGCGCTTTGCACTGAGTTAACCATCGGCAGCAAAACATTGCCGACCACGTTCTTTGTCATCGATGGTAAAGGTGCTTATAATCTGCTATTAGGAAGGGATTGGATTCATGCCAATTGCTGCGTTCCTTCTACAATGCACCAGTGCCTCATACAGTGGGTGGAAGATAAGATTGAAGTAGTCCCTGGTGATTCATCTTATATAATTGCATCGGCAGAGTCAGAGACTTACGAGTGGTCCAAGTGTATATCGGGGGAAGCATGGGATTCAGAGTTTCTTAGAATTGCCGATTATAAGCTGCCACTGATCCAAGCAGTCGGATTCGAAGATGAGTTATAATGGACAGGTTTGCCAATGATGAAAAATTGGGCCATGGATTTACATCGGCTGATGATTTAGTAGAAGTAGACATTGTTGATGGCGGTAGGCCGAGGCCAACTTTTGTTAGTGCTAAGTTAGATCTCCAGAGCAGAGAACAATTGATTGCTTTATTGAAAGAAAATAAGGATTGTTTTGCTTGGGATTACACAGAGATGCCCGGGTTAGATCGATCAATTGTTAAACATCGGTTACCTATCAAACAAGGATTTTGGCCACATCAGCAGCCGCACGCCGATGCAATCCTAAAGTGCTGACTGATATTAAGGCCGAAATAACAAGGTTGACTGAAGCAAAGTTCATCCAACAATGCCGATATGCTGAATGGATTTATAATGTGGTTCCTATCTACAAGAAGAATGGGAAACTTCGTATCTGTATTGATTTCAGGAATCTTAACAAAGCTACACCGATGGATGGCTACCCGATGCCCGTTGCCGATTTATCAATTGATGCTGCTCTAGACATCGGATTATTAGCTTTATGGATGGGAACGTTGGATATAATCAGATCTTTATGACCGAAGAAGATATCTCTTAAACTGCTTTCAGATGTCCAGGTCATGTGGGGTTATTTGAATGGATAGTCATGACTTTTGGTTTGAAGAATGCCGGTGCTACTTATTAGAGAGCAATGAATTACATTTTTCATGAGTACATCGGCACATTGGTTGAAATTTATATAGATGATGTGGTGGTTAAGTCTGGAGACTTCGAAAATCATTTGGTTGACTTGCAGAAGATATTGGAGTGCACAAGGAAACATGGGTTGAAAATGAATCCCAACAAGTGTGCATTTGGTGTATCGGCAGGACAATTCTTAGGCTTCATGGTGCATCAGAGGGGTATTGAAATTAGTAGGAAGTCCATTGATGCCATCAATAAAGTGATTGCTCCTACTGATAAGACCGAACTACAGTCTCTGATCGGCAAGATTAATTTTATTCGAAGATTCATATCTAATTCATCAGGAAGAATCAAAGCTTTCAATCCATTGTTGAAGTTGAAGGCCGATCAGGAATTCGTGTGGGGAGCTGAACAGTAGTTGGCTTTAGAAGAAATTAAGAAGTATTTGGTGAATCCTCCAGTGCTGGTTCCACCTCAACACAGAGAACCCTTCAGGTTGTATCTGTCGGGTGATGATGAAGTCATTGGGTCAGCTCTAATCCAAGAGTTTGAAGGGAAAGAACATGTAATCTATTACCTGAGCAGAAGGTTGGTAGATGCTGAGACCAGGCATTATCTGTTAACAGCTGAATGCACTGTTATATGCAAAGACGATGTGGTCAAATATATGCTGTCAATGCCAATTCTAAATGGAAGAATCGGCAAATGGATTTTAGCGTTATCAGAGTTCGATCTGCGTTATGAATCGGCTAAAGCAGTCAAGGGGCAAGTGATGGCCGATTTTATTACTCAACATTGCGGCATGGTAAATTCTTTAGAGATTGCTCCATGGACACTTTTCTTTGATGGTTCAACATGTGGAGAAGGAGCAGGCATTGGCATTGTGTTGATATCACTCAAGGAAAGAAATACAAATTCTCATTGTCGATTGCTACCACATCGACAAACAATCAGGCTGAATATCAGGCTGTGTTGAAAGGATTAGAGTTACTCAGGGAAGTCTGTGCCGATGCTGTTGAAATCTTTGGTGATTCAATGCTAGTTATTAATCAGCTAGCTGGAATGTATGAGTGTCAAAGTGAAGTTTTAATCTCGTATTATGAAAGATGTCAACAATTATTGAAGGAGTTTAAAGATTTTCGCCTTGAACATATCTCCAGATTGCATAATGAAGAGGCTAATCGGTTAGCACAGCATGCTTCGGGGTACCAGTCGGTCGAGGAAGTGCTGACATCGGCAACTGAAGCCGATGATTGGAGGAAGGAGATTGCCGATTACTTGAAGGATCCATCTAAAAAGGTCAAAAGGCGTAAAAGGTTTTAGGCTACTAAGTACGTGCTCCTAGATAATGAGTTATATTATCGAACAATGGATGGAGTTTTGCTCAAGTGTCTCGGTGAAGAAGAATCAAAGAGTTTAATGGGCGAAATTCATGAAGGAGTATGCGGGGCACATCAGTCGGCTTTCAAGATGAAGTGGATGATCAGGCGAAACGGATTTTACTGGCCAACAATACTCGAAGATTGTTTCAAGTATTTTAAAGGGTGTCAAGAGTGTCAGAAGTTCGGTAACGTCCAAAGGGCACCCACGTCGGCAATGAATCCCATAATTAAGCCGTGGCCATTTCGAGGATGGGCTATTGATATCATCGGTCAAGTTTATCCACCATCAAGCAAAGGGCATAAATTCATCCTCGTTGCCATCGATTACTTTACAAAATGGGTTGAGGCAGTTCCTTTGAAAAATGTGACATCGGCCAACATGATTGATTTTGTGAAGGAGCATATTGTGTATCGGTTCAGTATTCCTCAGACCATTACGATCGATTAACGAACCATGTTCACTTCAGGAGAGTTTGATGAATTTGCCGATAAGATGGGAATTAAGGTTTTAAACTCTTCTCCTTATTATGCTCAAGCTAATGGTCAGGCCGAAGCATCTAATAAAGGGATTATTAAACTCATTAAGCGCAAGAATAAGGAAAATCCCAGGAGGTGGCACACGGTTTTGAACGAGGCCTTGTGGCCGTATCGAATGGCCTGTCATGGTGCTACTAAGGTGTCACCTTATCAGTTGGCATATGGACATGATGTGGTTTTGCCTTGGGAAATAAAGACTTGTTCGAGGCGGATATTTCATCAAGATCAACTATCGATCGATGATTACAATACACTCATGAAAGATGAGTTGGAAGATTTGGCAGGTCATCGGCTAAAGGCTTTACTCAGCATTGAAGAGAATAAGAAAAGAGTTGCTAGGTGGTATGACAAGAAGGTAAAGGTGAAGGAATTTGTCAATGGCGATCTAGTCTGGAAACTGATTTTACTGATTGAGACTAAGAGCGCAAAGTTAGGCAAGTGGTCTCCTAATTGGGAAGGTCCTTATCGAGTAAATCGGTCCGTTCCTAGTAATGCTTATATCCTAGAAACTCTTGAAGGAGAAATATTTTCGAGAGCATTGAACGGTAAATATCTGAAGAAATATTATCCTAGTATTTGGATGGATGCGTGAAGAAACAGATATAATACTTGTTCAATAAGAGCGTAACAGCACTACGTTAATATGAAGTTTTACAAGTTGCCGATGCACTACTTTGCCGATGGAAAAGAAGTTTACAAGTTCAGCAGTGAATGAATAGCCGATATCGCACGCAGGCGAATCTGATTGGCTTCCTCTATCGTCCTTTCATCTTCATCGGCATTGCCTTCTACTGGCTTGATTTTCTTCTTAAGGGCTAGTGTCTTGAGGGCTTGGTTGTCCCTTTCCTGCTGAAGAATCTTGATAGCGTCAGGCATTTGGGCTTTCTCTTGAGTGGCTGTATCCAGGGCTTCTTCAACCTTTTTTAGCTCCACTAATAAAGCTTCTCTTTGCCGATAATTGGGAAATCTTCTCTTCCAGCTCCATACGGGAGGCTTCCAATTTGCCGATGTCTTTGTGTTTCTCATCGGCAGATTGTTTATACTTCATCAACTCTTCCTGGAGTCGTGCCTGGGTAGCTCTGTCGGTAATACGTTGAGTAGCTTTTTGACACTGAAGTTGCCGACTCTCTAGATGTGCAGCTTGGAAGAGTGTTTCTTCAACATCGGCAGGAATCTGGCCTCGGATTGCCTTGAAAGTTGCCCTGGTAGAGTCAGAATCCTGGATTAACTGAGAAGTTTCCTGTTGCAGCAGGGATAGCAGTGTCTCCAGCCTAGATTTGATTTCGGATGATAAGGCTTCGAAGGTTGGGGCAGAGCTTTCTTTGTTCTCTTCATCATCAGGAATATCTCCAATAATAGAGAAAGAGAATAGGCTATCAGTGGAATCTTGCTCCTGAAAGGGAAGACTTGTTAGCTAAAGGATATGAGTGTCGAAAAATTAACTAAGGAAGCTAACTTACTTGCTTCAAGGCAATTTCTCGCCTTTGGCTGGAGGAAGCAACCTGAGATATGATTGCTGATGGTGTTTCCTGCGTTGGTACCTCGGTTGGTTGCTGCTGCAACGCCAGTGCCGATGAAGATTCTTGAACAGGTACAACTGCCGATTGGAGAATAGTTGCAGATGGAGAAATCTGTGCAGGAACATCAGGCAATGTTTGGTAGGATGAGGATGCCGATGATGCAACTGGAGCTAGTGTGAGCCTCGCTCGCTTTGATTGGGATTCTTCATCCGATGAAACTTTGCGCTTGTGCTGAGAAACGTCAGCACCGGATGGCTAGAGGGCATCGACAATGGGTGGATGAGATGTATGCGCACTTGGGGCAGTTGCCGATGCGACTACTTGATGCTGTGAGAGAAGCAGATAAGTAAAAATGCTGATACGATGGTCAGAGTTTAATTTGAGAGGTACCTCTGGAGAATCGTCAAGGACGATGAAGTGTGGCAATGAAGGTGCAGTAGGTGGAGATGAAGGGTGAGTCGCTGATGAGGATTCAACAAATGTAGAACTTGCACCCTGAAATATGAGGTCAGTATATCACGGCAATTGGCACACACAGAAGAAAATAAGACAGTTACCTGGGATGTCCGTGCTGAGGGTATAGCCATGTCCGATGGAGCAGCCATACTTCTGGTCGATTTTGATTTGGAGGAGCTCTTCTTGGAACGACCGTGGCACAACAGAGCATCTAATGAGGGAGCTCTATGGCCGATTATGGATATGGGGGATATCGGCCACAGCCTTATGACTTTGCCACTCTTGCTCAATGTTGGGATCGGGTCATCAACCTGTTGAGAAGGAGTTAGTTGCCGATAGACTAAAAAAGAGAATTAGAAGAAGTGCAGATGGTCAAACTTACTGCATCAGCAGGTATGGCATGATCAGGGTCGATGAGATTCCAATAGAAGTGAGGAGATGCGAAGAATAGTTGCTCTTTCCACTCTTGCCACCATAATTTAAAAGATTCAGTGACGAAGGAAGCTGGTGCCCAATCGGTCAGGTCAACATTAGAGGTATCGGCATCAGGAGGAAGAGTGACTATTTCGCACCAATCCATGCTGCTAGTGATAGTTTCTCTCGGCTTAATCACATCGGCATAGCAGAGTTTGATGGGCAGTTACCCAAAAGCTAGTTATCTTGCTACTGCCAATGGATTGTAGAACTCATATGTAGTATTGATGTTCTTCCCACTTCTAAACATATTGACTGGGATGGCACGAGGGGTGATCATTGCATTGAGGATCTCAGCGTCTTTATTCAAGGCATCATCAGCAAAGTTGAAGAGCAGATGGAACCTTGCTTCCTCATCAATGTAAGGGACCCAGGCCCGGAGCTCAGGAGGAATGCCGATGTAGAGCCTTTGGAAGAAGTTGCCAATTTGGGCTCTGCTTGCCTCTGCCCCTGGAAGTACTGCTAACGCTTCTCCAAAATTAAGGGGGGGCGTGTTGCCGATTCATCTTCTCCAAGTTGGTAATCTTCAGGGAGATCTCAAGGGAACTGCTGGGCGAATAAATCAAAATGAAGGTACTTGTGCATATGTGCATTCAGCCACATGTTGATGAACCACCAAGGACCTCCCAGATTGCCGATGGACTTATCTTGTAACAGCCTTTGTGAAACTTGGTGGAGGAGATGATAGATTGAACCGAGAAGGTATCGGCCAAGAGGAAGTTTGACGCCATTAGCTAACATCTCTGCTGCAGATAGATGCATATTAGTTGGTCCAACTGTTCTGCTGTAGAAGATGAACTTTTCTAGCCACATATTCAGGAAAGCTGAATGCTCCCTCTGACTGACCGATTCGGATTTTTGATATTCCTTGATGTACCCAGTCCAGCCGCCGATGTTTCGGGTAGTCAGTCGATATTCAGGCTTCCTTTGGAACAGTGTGTTGTCATCGGCAGTTGATATGTCCAGGCCAGTGAGCATAAACACATCGGCAAGACTTAGAGAGACTGGTCCATGTTTGAATATGAAGGCATTCATGGTGTCAGACCAGAAGTAAGAGGCAGCAATCAACATTGATTCATTCCTCTCCATATCGGCAATGGACAGTCTAATGCATTAATCTAATCTACGTTCTGCCCAATAGACCTCCATCGATCTGGCAACCCTCAAGTACCAATCTTTCCATCCTTTGGTGACCTTTGGCCAGGATCAAAAAGTATCGGTCCAAAGTTCTATGTTGAAATTTTGAGCTTTAAAGTGGATGCGGTTGGTTTTTGCGTTGATGATATCGGTCGGATCTGGATTCCCCATTGGGCCTAGGCAAATTATTTGGCCTCGGTACGTGGGGATGATGAGCTTATTGTGAAATTCCTAGATTAAAGGTCAAGGAGGAAGATAAGGAGGAGTCATGGGCTATGCGGAAAAAAAGAGAAGAAATACCAAAAGATGAATGAAGAAGAAAATTAACCTTGGGGACGTCAAAATTGACAGCCGTGGCCGCGGATGAAGTCGAGAAGATGCGAGGAATGCTAATGGGGATTCAAGACTATCGCTGAAAATGTCACTAGTCGAGTTCGCCGGAAGACTGCTTGCTGATATCGCCGCTGGAGAGAGAAAGTGCTAGGGTTGAATCGAGAGTGAAGGATGGGCCACGGCGGAGGAAGTGTTTTATGGGCCCATTGATACAGAATTTTACTGCGACGCGCGCAATATTCGAGGGGACGTTCAGGTGGCTCGGCGATGGGTAATCATGACTTGGAGGAAATTTTGGTGCATAAAGTATTTTATACTCCAAAATTGGGGGCATGTGTTGACATCGTTTTTTGGCACGTGTCAGTAAGAATCGAAAACTGAGCTAATCGGCAAAGGATTGGTTATTATTTTGTCTTCGGCATTGCTTTTTGCCGATGAGTGGTTGCCGATGAAGGGTGGATTGGTCTGAGTCATTGCCGATAAGGCTGAAGAGCTATACCGATGAGACTGGTAGGGAGCTAGAGGATTGCTACCGATGAAGCTGAAGAGCTGTTGCTGATGAAACAGGCCGGAGATTAGAAGATTGGTGCCGATACCAGAGAGTATGCCGATGGAAAGATAACTTCATCATGACGAAAACGGACAGAGGATCGGCATCATGTGAGCTTATGATTTTCGTAGTGTAGTCTGAGTCCAGTTCCTATACGAGTTTTATTTCTTTCCTTTAGAGATAGAGTTCGTATGAGGAGTAAGTTTATTTTTCTATATTTAAGCTTTTCATATTCGGTTCGGATTCTTTGAATAGCAGAGTATAAATATATGTCGAAGGGCACTGTAATGAGTATCCAAGCATCAATAAACAAATCTACTTTTTATCGCAATTTACTTCTACCAGTACTTTACTTTTCGACGACTTCGTCACATATTTTCTCTTTTTCAATGAGTCATTTCAAGCTTCGACGGGCTGCATCAACTTGATCTCCGGCGACCTTGCAAGTTCCGCGTCTACTGAGCACGATTCAGGCTTTGACTTCCGAGCGTATTGCTGTTGTCTCGTCTGATCTGTTCAAGAGTTTTCGAATATATTCTGAGCTTTGACGTCCGGGCGTATCACTGTCGTCTCGTTCGGTTTTTATTCAAGTTATCATCCTTGTCGATTAACAGGTCAAATCGACTGGCATGCTTCGGATATCAAATTTGGGTATTAGCCCGGTGTGTTTGCAGATAGAACTTTGCATCAACACAGTGGTTCTATGCGAATAAAGAAGACATCAACACATTGGCAAAATGTTCCAAGACCTTTCTAGCAAAGTTCTTTCTTGTCAGGAAGACCAATGCCTTAAGAGGAAAGATTACCAATTTCCAAAAGCAGAAGACAGAAACCATTTCAGAAGCATGGGAGCGTTTGCAACGATACATATCAGATTGTCCTCATCATGGAATGGAAGAATGGTTACTC
>CM041635.1:20952074-20966635 GCA_023333625.1 Bothriochloa decipiens
TTTGTCTTTGTTAAGATTTTTGCAGGATATTCAAAATGTTAAGTGCCACGAAGAGTGCATTCAAGAAACTTGGATCGGGACGTACGACCCGGTTTGCTTCGCGAGCCAACTCTGAGATGAGCGTCGACCCGCCAACCAACCAATCACCATCATCATCAGCCCCAACAAGGAAGATTCTCCTCAAGGATAGCCACCTTGGATTGAAGGATTCTCGGGAGAAGAAGATTTACAAGGACTTCAAGAACAAGATCTATGTGCACACTCCAGAGCTCGACCTTTCACTTCTCCATGAAACAGGTATGGCTGATGAGTTTGATAAAATATTTCCTTTGGTGGGTTGGGAATCGTTTTGGGATATCACTAAGCTAGGGTCAAGGCTTTTGACCATAGAGTTTCTTTGCACTTTGCAAACCACTGAGGATGGGGTAACCTTTAGACTTTTTAAGGAAACGTTTGCACTTACTTGGAGGGAGCTAAGTGACCATCTTGGTTTCCACCCAAGGGCTGCTATAGATTTAGATGACGCTTTGCCTGGTTTTGAGAGAAATCAGTTTTGGATAGAGATGACTGGGGAGGATGTTCATTTTCAAGCTCGTACTAATGACATACAGCTCGCCACCCTCCATTTCTTGCATAAATGGATGGGCTATGCTATGTTCCCTAGAGATGATATCCGAAAGGTTAGGATAGGAGACTTACAGTTGTTTTTGAAATATAAGATCACCACATGATATGACAGAGTGTGAATTTCCTACCACAGCCATACATGATTATTAGAATAGGAAACCACGACTCTTTGTTCCTGCTTGTATTGTATTGAGTTTGGTCGAGCTGTGTAGACCCTTAGGATCTTTTCATACGGTTAAAATCAAGATTCACTTTCACACATCATGCATCCTTGCTATTTCTACCCTGGAAGTATGCACCACCATATTCATCCCATTTTAGATCCACCAAAGATGTTCTACTCTTACCCTGAGAGAGAACACTAAAAATATTTTCCCCATAGGACTCATTCATTTCTGCTAGCCACTTATCATTACAATTGCTCCAAATTCTATCATTTATCCTCTCATTTTTATTTTTCAAGTTTATGGGCAAGTATCAAAAAAAGAGAGAGAGAAAGAAAAGAAAGAAATATAGAAGAGCAAGAAAGAACAATAAATGCTCTGAAAAATCTCTCTCTTGAAAGCCCAATCATTATTCAAGTTTCAGAAAGAAGAGTTATCATTATGGAGCATTGTATAATCAGACACTCATTCTTTTCCTTTTTACCCCTCGTTTCCATCCACCATATCAACCACACATGCACATCTTGATTTGATTGTATGACGAGATTTCTCTGGATCCATGGTTCGATTAGGCAATATATGCAGTACAAGTATTTTTGAGTGATCACCTATGAACCCTACATAAGCTTTATTAGATATAGGGTGAGGAAGAGCAGGAATGATAACGTATTGCCTCGAGCCATAAATACTACATATTTTGAGAGAAGGCATAATCCTTTCTAATGCCTTTGTAAGGATCCAGCAAAACCACATATTGAGAGACTTGTGACAGTCATATCTATGGAACTCTGAGTTTTATTTTGAAAATCTCTAGGGACTCCATAACAGAGGTGAAGCAAGGAGCTTTAGATATAGTGCTTGACTTAATTGTTCTATCTTTCAATTGCTCAAGACCCAAGTGCAAGTAAAAGCCCCATGGTTGGAAGTAACATGAGTAAGTTTCAAAGTCAAAACAGTTCCACTCTAGTATAGAAGAGAACTCCTGTTTGAATGCATGTGTACTTTTAAAGCATGAAAGCATTGCAGCAACTCCTGATCCATCTAGGTTTAGCTGTTTGCTCAGGGACAAGCAAAAGGTAAGCTTGGGGAGTTTGTTCATAGTAATTAATTATCAATTTTAATAGTCAACAAAGAAGAGATAAAGGACTTAAAATGAACATCACCATATACTTAGGGGTATTAACTAACAATTTCCATGAGTTTTGGTGAATGTCTATTTCTGTAGGGGGTTATCAAAAAATGATCAAAGAAGGTCCACATGTCATGTTTACATAGAGAGAAACCCAAGCATCTGAAAGAAGACTCTAGAAGACTCGGGAAGGCAAGCCACCAAAGATGGGGCCCACCTGTCAGCTTGGCAGGGCGCCCGCCTTGGCATGTGGGGTGCCCGCCCTGGCCTTGAGCCAATCAGGGTCGAGTTCATGGATCCTGCCCCTAACCCCCTTTGAAGTTGAATCTAAGCCGTGCATGAAGGTCAGTTTGATCCGAGGTCTCTGGTGCATCCGAGGAGGCTATATAAGCAAGGCCCTACCCCCTGGGTTGAAACCCTAATTAATAATTCATCATTCATATCAAGAGGAGGCCCTCAGAAAAGCTAGGGTTTAGAGTTCTCTCTCCACCAAAAAATTAGAATAGCTACTCCAATACTTCAAATTCTGCATAGGTTTAGACTAGATAGATTCAAGAGTTGGGCGCCTGTGCTCAGGATTCAGATCATCACCTACAAGTTTGGTACTATCTTGTATCTTTCTCTATGACTTTATTCTAAATATCAATATTTTTCTATTTATTATGTTCCTAGTTTGCTCTACTTCTATATTTGATATAGTTATGATTGATAATAAGTTTATGTATATGTTTGCAAAGCGCTTAGCTTTTTCTCAAGGGAGTTAGGTGGTAGATTACATGTAGGCATGGTGCCTAGATGCTATTTACCTGCAAAGGCATCCCATTGGCCGGCCCATGTGGTAGTTCGTGGAAGTGATAGTTCTGTTGAGTCTTATATAGTGCACCCCCCGTTAGTAGGACAGGCAGAGCTCATATTGCGTGGGAAGTCATGCTATGTTCTGGCTTTCTTCAGCGATATTCCTTATACATAGAAGGAAGGTCTTTTGTGCTATATATGATAGTGTATGTGCTAGAGTAGATGAAAGACTTAGTTTATTAGAACCTACCTAGAGTTTAGTCTTTTGCCTGATCAATGTCTACCTACCTTATGATGAGTAGTCTATCTCTAATCTCTGTGTGTGTTATCCTTTGAGCTTATCAATTCTTTATATCTATTTATTATTGGCTTACCCCTATCAAAGCAAGTGACTGTGCGATTTGATTTCTCATAAGTAATCATGTTTTGCAAGTTTATCTCTTTTGTTTAAGTCCTTACTTCTTTCCCTTGAGCTAAATATAAATTAATGATACCTGGAATATTTTCTTGGTGAAGTGCTACAATGGTATTTTATCTGCGCGCTTGCGGATTCCTTATTTATTTTCTAAGAGCATTTATAATACATACATACTCTTGCATCACACTGGGGATGACAACTTAGCTTAAGTGGTGTAAGAAGTGTCAACACTCCCTAATCCAGATGGTTGTGCAAGAAGAACACATGATTTTTATCTGGTTCGGGCAAGAGAAGGCCCTACGTCCAGCGGGGGAGAGAGGGTTGTATTTCCTTGCACCGAAGTGCTTGTACGGGGGTATTACAAGCGAAGGGGAGTAAGATGGGGTGAGAGGCCTAAGTCTAGAGTTGCTAGCCCTATGCCTTGCTGTCTGGTGGCTCGGATTTCTTAGAGTGCTATCCGATGCCCTAGAACTAAGGCCGACGTCCCCTTTTATAAGCCAAGGAGAGGCGCAAGCATACAAGAAACCCTAGGGCGTAGCTCCCGCTGACGTAGCAAATGAAGTTGAGGGGTAGATGCCGATCATATCATGATGACTGTAGAGGCGTGCGCCGAGCATGGCCTCCGTCCTTCAGGTGCATCACGACGATGTCGGCGATGGGCGATGAAAGACCCGTGTCCCTGTGTCAGACGTGTCGATCCCTGTAGAGACGTGCGGGAGTTGTTGGAGTGTTGATTGGAGGCACCAGAGACCGGGTCGAGGGGTATCAAAGGGGAGTCGAGGTCCTGTAGATGAGAGCGAGCTTCAGGAAATACGATACGGATGGAGATAACTATGTCTTGAGGGGGTGCCTGATGAGGCACAGTGCTCGGTATGGTGCAATAGTGGTAGTACGAGCCACTGTTTCTCCGGGGATGGATGGTAAAAGGAGGATTTGACCCTTTGTACCGGGTTACTGTAACACTCCTATAGGCATGGAGTTAGGTGGGAGTGGGTGGAGCAATAAATGCTCTGGATCCCGTACAGGGAGTAGGTGAGTCGGCTAGAGCTGAAATCGACGAGGGGGTCGTTTGCCTGCGCCAGGTTCCATCCTCGATTGGGGGGTCGTCCGCTCGGGTGGCTATTTCGGCCTGGTATGTCCCGTTCATGGGCCGGCCCTGTACTTTGGCATAGACATTGGGTTTTTTCGTAGGTTTGTGTGTCCTTGATCGGGGATTATTTCTGTTGTTCGTGGGCTTTGGGTACCCCTTGTCCAGGTACCCGACAGCGTTTGAGCTTCGCATTGGTGCTAATGCGAAGATGGCAAAAATTGTCTATCATGTCTAGGTTTGCCATACTGAGCTCAGAGACCATCTCCTCTAAAATCCTATTTTTATTCCTAAGTGCGGCAGTGACTTGCAGCAACCTCTCCATGTCCGTCTTCTCCTCCGATCATCTTGGAATCTTCCTGCGGGACCATTGATATGTGGTGGCTCCATCCTTTGACGGATGGAAGGGCTAGAGGAGGAGTCAAAAGACTCATGTAGCTCCTTCCTCTCTTCTGTGTTGAGAGAGGGGACTACCACCTTCCCTTTACCCAGCCCACCGCCCATGACCTGGTGGTTCTTCCAGAACAGGGGTGTGGCCGGAGTGTAGGACGTGGTGTAGTCTGTGCTCTCCGTAGTGTCTGAGGAGATGGTGATGGCACGCTGGTTCGCCGCTGTAACATCCCTAAAAATCCAAATACAAAAATCACAACCAACAAAAATTTTTCTAAAATAACTTTTGGTTGGTGAGTGTCATGTAGGAAACCCACTAGTTATTGCACAAGTAGCACCTAAAGTTAGTTGAAGCATTTGTATTTTAATGACAGCGTATGATTTGTTTTTTATTGATTTTATGTGTTGATGATAAAATCAATAACCCTTTATATCACATGTGTTAAACATACATATGTTATATGTACCTAACCATGGACATGGCTTCCAACTCCCCATGAGACCCTAGTGGACCTACCAAGTACATGTGCCATGTCACAAACTCATTAGCACTAACACCTTTACTAAATGGTCATGGCATGATTGGTAATGGAAATAGAAAAGGATTTAGCAAAGGGGAAAAATAGGAAAAGCCAAACCAGCCCAAGGCAGCAATGGCCTAATTTGGCCTGCTAGCCTTGCGCGCACCATGGCCCAGCATAGCCATCAGGCTGGACTGTCCCTTCCCGTACCTGACCGGCCCGCCTCGGCCTGCTAGGCCACTGCCGCCCCGGCCCGCGTTCGCTTATGACCCCGGGCTGCCAAAGCAGCTGCTCCGTGACCCAACACATAGCTCGGCCTGCTTCTCCCCCAAGGCCTGCCTTGCCCACAGCCTAGCCTACCTGCATCCCCTACGCGCCTCGCGGCCCAGCAAGAACAGGCTAGCCTAGCCAGGCCGCCCGCACCCCCGCTCGCTGACAGCGGCCCATGAGGCCAACCGGCCCAGCAAGAAGGACGCCCGCGTCGTGCCACTCCCCACTCTCACTGCCACGTGGGACCATCCTATCAGCTTCTACTTTCGTCCACCTGCCCGTCCTGTCCGGCATTCCAAAAACGGAATGGCCACCTCCACCGTCCGCCGTGCCTGTGAACGCCCCGCGATTCGTTCATTCCGCCGCCCGCGCCGTGCGCCCCAAGAACCCTAACCCTAACGCACCCCGGCTGTCCATGCGCCTTGCCCCATCGCCAACCGTCCAAAGACCATCTTTGCTCTCCCATGGCCGCCGACACACTATAAAGAGGAGGACGCCGAGCCTCTAGGGTTTCCCTATCGCACGACCGCCACCAAGGTAAGCCCCACGGTGCCCTTGTCCAAGTCAAGACTAAGAGAGAGAGAGGGAGCAGGGGAGAGAAGTGAAGAAGCAGGGGAGCAGAGCTCCGCCCGTCGTTGTCTCGCCCACTCCCGTCGCCTTCCTGAGCTCACACGACGTGTGCCCTGGCCTCACCTCGGCACCGCGACACCACCCTCCGCGCGCGCCCCTTCTTCTTCTTCGCCCGAGTCGTGTCCTCACCAAGCCACGAGCTCAGCAATGAGGCGTACCGAGAACGGAATGCGCGAAGCTACGTCGACCGGACCGCAAGCCTCTGCATCCACGACCATCTCCTCGACCCCGACTCTGCTCTGCCTCAACGTGACGACGCCACGGTGAGCCCTCACGTTGCCTCCCCGGCCTTCCCCGTTGTTTCCCTCTACTCGCTGTCGTAGACCACCATGGCTGTCCGCTGCCGGAGCACCATCGCGTTTCCGCTTGTCCACTGCACCGTATGCTTCATTAACCCCATAGCCGTGTTCGCCATCATCTAGAACACCGTTTCGGCAACTCCTTTGGAGCCGGCGTGGACCACAGTGAGGGCGCGTCGCTTTGCCGCCCTCGGTCTGCCCGGACTCCGACCGTTGGAGCACCGCTGTGGCTCTCGCAGCCACGCGCGCTCTGCCATGCCTATGATAGCCGCGATATTTAGCCCTTGGAGCTCCTAGCTGTTCCAGCTGAGAAGAGTAGGAGAAGACGGCGCCAATTTCACGCCTCGCCGGAGCAACGTCACCGTCGGTCATGTCCGCCATCGCCAAGCTCTTGCCGCCGTGCTAGGGGCACTGCCCAAATTAGAGGTCGTATCTTGCTCGCCCTGGATCCACAAAGTGTGTGCGCACACTAGAGCCCGTATTGGGGCGTTGTAGGCCGCAGCCACGCCGCCCGATGGCACCACGGAGCGCACGCCGGTGAGCCCTCGAGCCGCTAGCCTGCTTAGACCCCGCCGTCGCGCTCGTCGACACCTGCCGCCGTCCTGACCACTGCTTTGCTTGGCCGCATCGACCACAGCCGCCGCTCGCCTGACTCACCGCCGGTGAGTGCCGCTCCGGGCCGCCGCGCGCGTGAGACAGGGAGATGGGGAATCTTCCCTTGTCCTCGTGGACCATGTCCACCACGTGGATCAGCTGAGCCAATAGAGGGACGCCACCAAGCACTATTGCCTTGGTCCACCGTGGGTCGAGTCCGTGGACCAGAAAACCGTAGACTCGGCCCACTGGATCCAGTCCTGCCATGTGGTTTGACCACAGGTCCACATGCGTCTGGGCCGAGCCGACCCAACTCGGCCCATATCCAGCCCTACCTAAGCCCGCCCAACGGTTGACCGGTCAACGTTGACCGTTGACCACGGGCCCACTATCATTGACCTTTGACCCCGGTCCCACCTGGCAGTGACTGTTTTTGGACGAGCCAATAGGAAGCCACCATGTGTCACTCTGAGATTTAACTGGCCCTTTTTCTTTCTTAGAAAATGATTTAAACTTTGAAAATTCATAACTTCTTCACACGAACTCCAAAAAATATGAACCAAGTGTCCAAATTTTCATAAAAATGAGCTCTATGTCGTAGGCTTATGTATGATTGCATTTGGAGTTATTGAATTTTATTTGGTTCTTTGTGTTAATCTATAGGGGTCGCTCCCGCGACCGTTATGTCTCGATTTCAGATCCAGCGAAGGAGTTAGTCGAGGAGGACTAGGAGCGCGCCAAGGACTTGAAGGAGGACTTGAGTGACAGTAGTTCAGGTGCCACGTCCCACCCAACCTCGTAGATCCTATTACGCATGCGATATAATAGAATGCTAGTGCTCTACTGTATGCAATAATGCTATGATATGCTATGATAGGATTGCATGGTAGATTTACTTGTATGCCTATTACTTTTCGAAACCTTTACCCTGCTCACCCGCTTATAGGATAGACACGCTTACTTTTGCTTGTTACTTGCTACTTTTACTCCACTTGCATTAAATTGGTGATGTGATGCTGGTGGTGAACTCTGGGTGGGTTCGGCATAGGATGCCGGACTTGGTGATCGTATGGGTGTCTCTGGGTAATATAACGTGGGTGGGTTGTCTGGTTAGGGTTGAGTCAACTGGACAGGATCTATGACGAGCTTTTGGAGCGAGTCTTGCCGATGGGGTGCGACCTGGGCACCCCTGTGTTCTTAGTACCTGTGGCGGGTACATGGTGACTTGAAGTGATCCTGGGGTCGAGAGCCTTCGTGGAGCGAAGCCCCGGTTAGGAGGTGCCACTGAGGCACAGGGCGCAGAGGCCCTTTTTGAGGAGATATCCTATCTGGTCCCCCTAGGACCTGTTGTCTCTTGAGGATCGGAACCATGGACCCCTTTGTGCACACCACTCGCCCTAGATGAACCGGGACCGGATGATTTCGACTATCTATGGCAGTGCCACTACTACTCGGCATACTAGTGTAGGAAGGTACAAGAGGATCTCACACCCTTTCGAGACGATCATGTCAGCCCCCCTCTGAACATCAGCCCCTCCAGACAGTACTTGGGGTGTTCCAGGGCTGAATGGTAGGGTGGCATTGTCATAGTTAGAAGGTCGTTTGGCATCAGCCTAGGTGATCATGAGCACCTATGATGGTTATCTTGTGGATAGTCGTCACTAGCCGGTTACAGGTGTACACGCTCTGCAGAGTTGTTGAATCTATATATAGTCCATGACCTCGGTATGGCTATTCCATGACCCACGCTTCTCTTGAGTAGTGAGATGAGTCCCTTCTACCTCCCCCTGAGTGATGTTGTTGTTACCCTACGGCATGATGGCCGGTTAGGCATGGACAAGAGGGAGTTGTCCATGCCGCCATGTGTCAGCGTGGTTTGCTGAGTGAGATGAGAGGTTGTTGGTTGGTGGTACAGGTGTGGGATGGGAATGGATTAAAACTTGATGAATTATTTTTATATAATATTGATGATACTTGCATAGGAAACCATAGCCAAATAATAGGTCTCTTTGATTATATCCATTTGCATCCACCTACCACAAAGCATAAGCAAAGCATAGGGTGGGAGCCGGTGGCCAGTATAAATCATACTGAAACTATTTGGCAGGTGAGCCCGACTACATCTACAGCGACGAGGGGCTCAAGGATTTGATGGTCTCATGCCTACGCTCAAGATAGTGCAAGACGTTGCTTCTGCGATATCCCTCTACTTCTATAGCTATTCTGGATGCTAGATACTCTGATGATTTCGCCATGTGGTGATGTAATAATTTAGGTAAACCCCTCTATTGTATTCTTTTATTCGATGTATAGCTTTGTAATCAACTGTTATCGAATAATTGATGATTTGACCTCCTAAACTATCATTATATCCTTCATTCTGTGTATTTTCGCTTTGTGGAAAATTAAGGATGTTTTAGTTGGTATCAGAGCCATGCTTGACCTTAGGATGAGACCCATAGGATTGGACGATAGAATAGGAGATCTTGAACTACTTTCGGTTATATACCGACCTTGCATACACTTTTATGATTGGCTCACCCTTCCCTTACTCACCTTCTAACTTCATTCTCAGTTTCAAATGCAGATGGCAACCTTTGTAGAGGTCCCCATCGATGGAGATAAGCAACAAGACTACGCTGAGATCCTGCGTGAGACACTCGAGCTACTGGGTGTCCCCAAGCAGAACTGCAGCTGGACTTGCTACCGCAAGAACGAACCCAATAAATTAGAAGAGTGCTATGTGGTGAGTATCTGGATTTTCGGATGTGAGGAGGTGCCCGCACTGAAGACCTTCGCAGTCCACGAGGTGGAACGTACCATCACCTACGCCGCATAGCTTGCAGCATGCGCCGCCCTTCGAGAAGTGGTGCGAGACACCTATGAGCTGCTCAAGACAGGACCACTTCGCCTATTGCCCCGTGCTCTCGACCCTTCCAAGGACGACAAGGAACATTGGACCGAGGCCATGAGCATTTCGGCTAAGGAGGATGACGCTGCACTCAAGAGTACGGGAAGACACGTACTCATACAGGATAAGATTATCATGCTATTGGAGGGTGACAAGCACTTCTACAAGTGTCAGGTCTCTGAGTTAGAGAAGAAGGTGAAGGTCCAAGAGGAAGAATTGGCCAAGATGAAGAAGTCAAGCTGGTCCAACACGGCACACCTTGCTAGGTACATGAAGGCTTGTGCGTATCTGTGTAACATCATGAGGACAATATGAGAGAAGTGGAAGCAGTACGATGCACGCCGTATCCGGCAGTACGAGAAGATGTAGATGCAGCTACCAGCCCACTGCCGTAAGGTGACTCGCGCTGAGAAGTTCAAAATAGGGTCCACTAGCCTCAACATGGATGCCTGTCCCGTACCTTTGACAGAACCTACTCCAGAGCGGGAGAAAGCTAGGAAGCATGTGCGGAGGACGTTCAAGACCAACGCACAGCTCCAGGCAATGGCTGCTAGTTCCTTCCCCCTCGTGCCACCAGGCTTGACTCCCGAGCAATGATCCGCAGATGATGCAGAAATAACTAAGCTGAAGATAGCCCCACAATGGCTAGATGATAGGACTCACTTTTGAAGTAGAGTAGACTGTCCCCTTCTGAAGCCTACCTACGCGTAGTGCGGAAACTCTCACGAGTCTTCTAGTGTAGCTACTAGAGACATCGCCGTGTAACAACTGGATGTAATGAATGCTCGGATCTTATCGTTTCTTATGGATTTTCATGCTTCTTTGAATGAGTGTCGGATAGATGAAAATGTTTTAAATTATTTAAATCTGCTTAATTGCTTATCTAAGCTGTTAATAACATGTATCACTTGCACTTCTTCCCTAAGTTGGTAATCTTGAAGCAGGATGTTTGCCCACCGTTCAGCTCATCTGAGCCACTCTGCACCACTCCTAAGGCCCGCCATGGGCCATGGACGCGGTTGCAGTCATAGCTACATGGGACATAGGACCCCCATTGGATTCGACCCAGAGAAAGAGGAACTTCAAATCATCACTCTGCCACCTGTCAGGACCCAGTTGAGGAGCGTTCTCCACCATCCCCACCACCTTTGGCTAGGGTGATGGCTCAACAGTTAGCTGGTGCGTTCTTGTTGGAGCTTTCTACCTTTGACGGCTCTGGCGGTGACGCTATCACCGCCATGGATTGGCTATATGACATGACCGAGTGGCTGAAGTCAACCATCTACACCAAGGTGGATCGGGTCAAGATTATAGCACACCAATTCGAGGGCAACACTCAAGCATGGTGGGATGGATTCAGCATGTCTCACCGAGACCCGCCAACATCTCATGGGAAGAGTTCACTAAGGCGTTTTACGAGCGCCACATGCCCACAGAAGTGAGGGATACTCTAGCAGAGGAACTCCGTAGCATCAAGCAGGGAGCTGGCATAGTTCATGAGTATGCTATCCACTTCATTTGCCTGATGCGGTATGTGCACCCTGCAAGTATGGCCACCGAGAAGGACAAGCTGCATTACTTCACTCAGGGACTGGAAATTCCCTACCGCATTGCTATCGCAAGGAGTACTTGTCACACCCTTGAAGAGGCCATCAGCGAGGCAATGAAGTCAGAGAAGACCCACCTTGAGACGGGCACGCCTGTCCATATGAAGCGTCACCTTGAAGGATCATCTCACAACCCAGTCCAGCAACGACCACGTACGCATGATCTCCCTAGGAGCAGCTCCTCCCAGAGCCACCCCCATTAGGATTCTGACACATGGGAGGCTATGGCAACCACTCCGACCAAGGCGCCACTTGCCTGGTATGGCTGTGGTCAACCAGATTACGAGTTCTCCAACTGTCCAAAGAAGAGACCATAACCCTGTGCAACCCGCAAATCACTTGCTTCAGATGTGGCAATGAGGGCCATAAGGCTATTAACTGTCCAGAGAGAAAGTACGCCACACCCACACCTACAAGTGGCATGGCTATCACTTGTTTTGGATGTGACCAGCAGGGTCACAAAGTTGCCAACTGCCCAGGGATCGACAGTACTTCACCAACTTTGATTCCCTTCCAAAGGATTCAGGGTTCAGCCAAGAAGGTTCGCAGTGATACGCGAGCTGCCCGCTGGCAACTTCCGCATAGTTTCGCTAGAGACAATGAAGATTAGGGTGAAAGAGACACCACAACCCTTGATGGAGTATCCTATTTCAGATATGGCCAAAAGGGTCATAAGATTGCAGTTTGCCCTCAGAAGGATGCTACTCCGAGTACTATGAACCACAGTGCTCAAAGAGCTGCCTGCTGGCGTCTCACCAAGCAAGCTGCTAAGGACACCCCCGATATGGAACAAGATATGTGCTTATAATTGGAGCTAACGCTTCAATTTTGTTTTAAATCTGGTATTGCATATTTTATGCACTTACTACCAAGTCTGCATGAGTTTTAAAACTGCACAGAACCATATGAGGATTCCCTCAGTTCCAGTTCTTTTCAATGCCTTCACTCTAGGGAAGTAGGTTATAAGGATCGCTACTCTTGGATACCCTAGTAGCTAAGTTCGCCTTGCTACCCTTAAAAGCATGAGTGATACTTTGTTATTTGGAAATCTGCATGCGAACACATAAATCAATGCAAGCCCAATTAGGTGAATGCAACCCTCTACGCTGAAGGGAAACAAGGAAACAAGATGTCGTGCTATCAGGAACAAGTACCCCCTGGCAAGGATAGAGACCTGCTAGATCGGCTGCTCAATGCTACATACTTCGCCACTGCCTTTAGATCAGGCTACTATATGAGCAGCATCTAAGGATAATGATGGAGAAGCTATAGAAGCATCAGCCCTACGCCAAGTTCAGCAAGTATAATTCTGGCTTGAATAGGTCAATACTCCTAGGCCATGTGCTCAACGCTATAGGAATAGCTGTTGACCCGTCCAATATAGAGGCAGGGAAGGAATGGGAACAACTGCAGTGAGCGACTGATATGAGGAGTTTCTTAGAATTGGCCGGTTATTACCGTCGAACCATAGAGAGCTTGTCCAAGACAGCTCGCTTCATAGGTGGTGAATCTTCTAAAAAGGGACCAAAGAGTTGGAGTCGACGCCCCACTGCAAACAAGGTTTTCCTGACCCTAAGGAAGATATATGAACTCAGGACACAGGGCAAGTGCCCAGGGTTCGGTAAGAACGAACAAGCACTCATTGGTACAAGAACAGAATCTAAGTGCTTTTCGACTCTGCCTTGCACAATAAGACCCTGCCATAAGGGCATGACCTCAAGTACCTCATCCCCCTGGGAGCACTAGGAAGTATGTGGTTTCAAACAGGAAATCCTAGTGGAAGAATATGAAGGAAGGTAATGCAGGATATGCTGCTAAGAGTGGCATAAGCAGGCACGTCAAGTGGAGCACAAGATATCTGTAGGACCACCGAGCCACTTGAGGTGTCTAAATGGAAACATGATAGCAAGCCTATGGACTTCATCGTGGGTTAGCCTTGAACCCCGAAGGACCTGCTACAATGAGCGATAATCGATCACCTGACCCAAAGTAGGTCACCTTTTCGACAATAACGAGTGACACCAGAGTTGGACCACTAGTAGATCTGTATGATGAGGCATTCTCAAGTTGCATGGAACCCTCCAAAAACATAATATTTGATCAAGGACCTCAGCGAACGTCAACTGTTGGAAAGCCCTGGGTGAAGCTATAAGAACTCAACTGGGCTACCATCGCTTACCATCCTCAGATCGATGGTCACGTAGTGAGGGTGAATCCGATCCTTGGAAATAAGCTTTGAGCTTGTGTTTATGAACATGGACAATTTAAGAGAAGGGTTTTAGTCCATGCGGAGTTCTCACACAACCACAGCGATCAAGCTAGTCTTCATACATCACTATTTCAGGCCTTGTTTGGAAGACTGTGCAGAACCCAACCTTGGTGTATGGTCAGAAGAAGAGGAGAGATCATCCTTTGGACCCGCCATCATCAATACAGGCCAAAGGAGGAGTCGCCCCAGTACGAGAGGATTAGAGGTTTTCCCAGAGACCGTCAGAAGAGCTATACTAACAAGAGACATAGAGGCTTGAGTTTGAAGACGGGAACCATGTTTACCTCAAGGTCTCCCCACATCAAGGAACTCACAGACTCCATGACATGAGAAAGCTAACTCCATTAAATGAGGAACCATACAAGATCAGTACCGGAATTAGCAAGCTTGTCTGCATGATAGGGTTGCCTAGACAACTCGCGGATGTGCACCCAGTGATCCAAGTAACACAACAGTGCAAGTGTTTGGAGCTACCACAATAGTCAATACCCATGGAGGCACTAGAGATTAAGGACACCTTGGAATACCAAGAGCACCCCCGTCCACATTCCAAGTAGAGCCATAAAAGAAAAACAGGAGCACCACTATGCCAAAGCGCAAAGTTCAATGGAGTAATCGCACAGATAGAGAAGCAACTCAAGAGAAGGAGTCAGAACTAAAGGAAGCTCTACCCCTATCTATTGGAAGAACAAGTTACACCTTTAATCTTGAGGATGAGATTCTCATTAGGGGTAGGACTGTAACATCCCTAAAAATCCAAACACCAAAAATCACAACCAACAAAAATTTTTCTAAAATAACTCTTGGTTGGTGAGTGTCATGTAGGAAACCCACTAGTTATTGCACAAGT
>CM041635.1:20976635-21010678 GCA_023333625.1 Bothriochloa decipiens
TCTCATCGAAAGATCGACCACAAACCCTAGCAGGTTCATATCACCCATAGCCGTGTTCGCCATCATCTAGAACACCGTTTTGGCAACTCCTTTGGAGCCGGCATGGACCACAGTGAGAGCGCGCCGCTTTGCCGCCCTCGGTCTGCCCGGACTCCGGCCGTCGGAGCAGCGCTGTGGCTCTCGCAGCCACGCGCGCTCCGCCATGCCTATGATAGCCGCGGTACTTAGCCCTTGGAGCTCCGAGCTGCTTCAACTGAGAAGAGGAGGAGAAGACGGCGCCAATTTCACGCCCCACTGGAGCAACGTCGCCGCCGGTCATGTCCGCCGTCGCCGAGCTCTTGCCACCGTGCTAGGGGCACTGCCCAAATTAGAGGCTGTGTCTTGCTCGCTCTAGATCCACGAAGCGTGTGCACACGCTAGAGCCCACGCTGGGTGTTGTAGGCCGTAGCCGCGCTGCCCGACGCCATCGCCGAGCACGCGCAGGTGAGCCCTCGAGCCGCTGGCCTGCTTAGACCCCGCCGTCGCACTCGCCTGCACCTGCCGGTGCCCTGATCACCGCTCCGCTTGGCCGCATTGACCACAGCCACCGCTCGCCTGACTCATCGTCGGTGAGCGTCGCTGTCCCGGTGGACCGTGTCGACCATGTGGATCAGCTGAGCCAATAGAGGGACGCCACCAAGCACTGCTGCCTTGGTCCACCGTGGGCCAAGTCCGTGGACCAGAGAACTGTAGACTCGGCCCACTGGATCCAGACCCGCCACGTGGTTTGACCACAGGTCCACACGCGTCCGGGCCGGGCCAGCCCATCCCGGCCCATATCCAGCCCTTCCCAGGCCCACTGAGGCCCAGTACGGGCCCGGTCCGCGTTGACCGTTGACCGATCAACGTTGACCATTGACCCCAGGCCCACCTGTCATTGATCTTTGACCCTGGTCCCACCTAGAAGTGACTATTTTTGGACGAGCCAATAGGAAGCCACCACGTGTCACACTGAGAGTTAACTGGCCCTTTTTCTTTTTTAGAAAATGATTTAAACCTAGGAAATTCATAACTTCTTCATACGAACTCTGAAAAATATGAACCAACTATCCAAATTTTCAAAAAAATGAGCTCTATGTCATAGGCTTATGTACAATTGCATTTGGAGTTATTGGATTTTATTTGGTTCTTTGTGTTAATCTATAGGGTTCGCTCCCACGACCTTTATGTCTCGATTTCAGATCCTACGAAGGAGTTACTCGAGGAGGAGGACTAGGAGCATGCCAAGGACTTGAAGGAGGACTTATTACACATGCAATATAATAGAATGTTAGTGCTCTACTTTATGCAATAATGCTATGATATGCTATGATAGGATTGCATGGTAGATTTACTTGTATGCCTATTCCTTGTCGAGACCTTTACCCGGCTCACCTGCTTATAGGATAGACACGCTTACTTTCGGTTATCACTTGCTACTTTTACTCCACTTGCATTATATTGGTGATGTGATGCTGGTGGTGAACTCTGGGTGGGTTCTACTTGGGATGTCGGACGTGGTGATCGTATGGGTGTCTCTGGGTAATATAACGTGGGTGGGTTGTCTGGTGAGGGTTGAGTCAACTGGATAGGATCTACGATGAGCTTTTGGAGCGAGTCTTGCCGAGGGGGTGCGACCTGGGCACCCCTGTGTTCTTAGTACCTGTGGTGGGTACATGGTGACTTGAGGAGATCCCGGGGTCGAGAGCCTTCGTGGAGCGAAGCCCTGATTTGGAGGTGCCATTGAGGCATAGGGCATAGAGGCCCTTTTTGAGGAGTATCCTGTCTGGTCCCCCCTAGGACCTATTGTCTCTTGAGGACCGGAACCATGGACCCCTTCATGCACACCACTCGCCCCAGATGAACCGAGGACGGATGATTTCGACTATCTATGGCGGTGCCACTACTACTCGGCATAGTAGTGTAGGAAGGTATGAGAGGATCTCACACCCTTTCGAGACGATCATGTCAGCCCCCTCCGAGCATGGGAACATGAATTCACAGTTTCAGCCACTCCAGACAGTACTTGGGGTGTTCCAGGGCTGAATGATTGGGTGGCATCGTCATAGTTAGAAGGTCGTTCGGCATCAGCCTAGGTGATCATGAGCACATATGATGGTTATCTTGTGGATGGTCGGCACTAGCCGGTTACAGGTGTACACGCTCTGCAGAGTTGTTGAATCTATATATAGTCCGTGGCCTCGGTATGGCTGTTCTATGACCCACGCTTCTCTTGAGTAGTAAGATGAGTCCCTTCTAGCTCACCCTGAGTGATGTTGTTGTTACCCTACGGCATGATGGCCGGTTAGGCATGGACGAGAGGGAGTTGTCCGTGCCGCCATGTGTGAGCGTGGTTTGCTGAGTGATATGAGAGGTTGTTGGTTGGTGGTACAGGTGTGGGATGGGAATGGATTAAAACTTGATGAAATGTTTTTATATAATATTGATGATACTTGCATAGGAAACCACAGCCAAATAATAGGTCTCTTTGATTATATCCATTTGCATCCACCTACCACAAATCATAAGCAAAGCATAGGGTGGGAGCTGGTGGCCAGTACAAATCGTAGTGAAACTTATTTGGCAGGGGAGCCCGACTATGTCTACGGCGACGAGGGGCTCAAGGATTAGATGATCTTGTGCCTACGGTCAAGATGGTGCAAGACGTTGCTTCCGTGATATCCCTCTACTTCCGTAGCTGTTTTGGATGTTAGATACTCTGATGATTCCGCCATGTAGCGATGTAATAATTTAGGTAAACCCCTCTATTGTATTCTTTTATTCGATGTATGGCTTTGTAATCAACTGTTATCGGATAATTGATGATTTGACCTCCTAGGCTATCATTATATCCTTAATTCTATGTATTTTCCCTTCATGGAAAATTGAGGATGTTTCAGCCGCCATCAGAGCCTTCAACGCTAATTGACCCGTGGTGGGCCGAACCGGCGTGGTGGAGCGAATAGGGGATTTCCCGAGCTCTCCGCGCAGAGTGAGTGATCGGGAGACCGACGCGAGGCACTGGGGGCACCGATGGGTGGTCGGCCGATCTCTAGGGGGACCGGGCGATGCCCCTAGAATCCCCTGCATCATTCCAACAGGTGGAGCCATGGCCAAGGGTACTAAATCAACTACGTTCACGGCCAGGGCGAGCTCTAGGCTATCTGTGAGTGATCTCATTGGCATGGGAGAGTCAAGACTTGTGGGCACATTGGTGTTCTTGCTGGTGGGAGCCATAGGTGCTGATCTAAAGGTGATGTGAGGGCTCAAAGGATGTAGAAGGGGGCTAGAAGCATGGAGGAATGAAGTGAATAGGAGAAGGAGGAAAGAAGGGAGTTTATCTAAAGGCTAGGCAAGGAATTCCGGTGACATTCAAAAGTTTTTGAAAGGGAGCATCCTTGGAGATGTTTGAGCTCGACCAGGAGGTTGGGGATCAGCTCAAAGCCCATAATATGTGGGTCAGCCGACCCCACCTTTTCAAAGTTTGAAATTCATATTTTGAAATTTGGCTTCCCCTCGCTTTGCCCGCTGAGACAACGGTTTTCACCGTGTCAGGATGGGGTCGCCAGACCCCCTATTTGGGAGCTCAGAAATGGTAGTTTCAGGTTCGGGGATCCCCAAAATGGTGTGGGTCGCCCGACCCCTAATTGATGTGCCTAGACTAGACTATTCCAAAAACATCCTATTCTAGTAATCAAGCACTGCAAGAAAAAGAAGCAACATGTCAATTTTATGTTTTTATTTTTAGCATAAATTCTATCATGTCACATTCTTCTTCATTAGGTTCATGTTCAAGAAAAACTTTAAGACGATGGCCATTTACCTTGAAAACGTTGCCGTTGTTGTCCTGAAGCGTCATAGCTCCATGCGTCGCGGCGTCGATCACAAGGAATGGGCCATCCCATTTTCTCCTTAGTTTTCCATGGCCAAATAGCTTGACCCTTGAGTTGAACATGAGAACCTTGTCCCCTGGGCGGAACTCCTTTTGCTTGATCCTCTTGTCATGCCATTTCTTAGTTCTTTCCTTATAGATTCTGGCATTGTGATAGGCTTTCTCCCTCCATTCTTCAAGTTTAGAAATTTGGAGCTTCCTATTCCTTTCAGCTGAGGGCAAATCCATATTCCATTTCTTGATCGCCCAGTGTGCTCTGTGCTCCAGCTCTACTGGCAGATGGCATGTCTTACCGTATACAAGTTGGTATGGTGTCATAACAATTGGAGTCTTGTATGTGGTCCTGTATGCCCAAAGTGCATCTGCTAGCTTGCCTTTCCAGGCTGTGCCCATCTCATTGATAGTTTTCTACAGAATGTTCTTGATCTGCTTGTTGGATGTTTCTACTTGTTCGCTCGTCTAGGGGTGATAAGATGTCCCAATGTTGTGCCTTATCCCCACTTCTCATAGGAAGCGGCGAAACTTTCTGTTAGTGAAATGACTCCCTCCATCACTAATGACTAAACCGTGGGAATATGATCTCCTTGAACATCTTCCTTACGTGTATAGAATCAGCTGATCGGCAAGGCATTGCTTCTGCCCACTTGGACATGTAGTCCACTACCACCAAGATATACTTGCAACCTTGAGACAGGGGAAATGGACCCATGTAGTCAATTCCCCATGCGTCGAATAGTTCTACTTGAAGATTGTTGATGAGTGGCATGGCATCACGGGTGTTGATGTTCCCGTGCTTCTGGCATCGAGCACATCTCTTCACGAAGTCTTTGGTGTCTTCATACATGGTCTGATATGCTCACGCCTAGGTAGCGCGTGCAGCAAGTTGTGTGGCCCGATCTTCTCGTAGGATCCGCTAACTTGATAACTTGTCGCTGCGTGACCTGGTGAAGAGGCAGTGCACCGCGAGGCTGTCCACGCGACGAACTACCGAGAAAATCACCCTTCCACGTACCGACGAACAGCCCACGCAATCACACCCTATAGACGTGAAGGCACGAACTGGGTGAACCGCAGGTCGGCGTTCTACAACTCCCTCAGGAGTCGAAAGAACAAGTGTTGCAAGTCTCTCAAGACTCACACATAAACAAAACTCCACGAGTTTGTGTAATCTGAATTCAGCAAATCAAGATATGTCCCTTCATTGTCTTAGTACAAAATATTTATAGAGAGAGGGGCGATCAGCTTGGAGTAAATGGAAGTATGCGCATGCACTAGTGGATTTCGTGGCTGGTTCGCGTGTCTTTTCAGCTTCTGGCAGCAGTTACTAAAATGAGCATAACTCTTTATTAGGAAGTCCAAATGAGGAGCCGTTTGATGGGTTGGAAAGTAGACTTGAAGACGCTTCCAACCAAATATAGAGCACCATCTAACTCCTTGTATTCTGTCCACGGTGATGCTTGGAATTTGTACCATGTGTCAGCCATCTAGCTTCTGGTTGCATTCCCATGCAAAGGTGATGAAGCACCATTTATTCTTGCACGCCTAGGTTTCTTGGTTCAGATGTCCGGGGGCTTGAATCCTTCATCATCCCATGCTTGCTCATTCACTCCCTCATTCCTAAGGACATTGAAACAAGAACTCAAAAGCATAGGTTCATTTAACGTAATCTGATCATTAAACATAAGGTTAGCGTTCACCTGAGAATGAATTTCCTTCTCCAATTGTTTAGCTCTACTCCTTGTAATTGGACCAGTAATATCAAGTGTAGTTTCATTCGAAGATGAGGGAATGCTAGGAATGTCCTCATTATGGTCAGCCAATAGAATCCACTTTGCCAAATCTTAGTGTGCGTTCTAAATGCACCATAATGGCCTCCATATTCTGCCCCATGGCACTTCTCCGTTATCTTGACAGCTTCAGTCATGGGTACACACCTCCTCAGCACACCATCTTGGCAAACCCGATAGAGATATGGGTCATCCCATAGGTGCACTTTGCTCTCTTTGATAAGCTTCTTCTTGTCTACCCCAGGTGGTACATAGCCTGAGACTAGGTAGTTAATGATGTTTGCGTACCACGGGTAGGCTGCTGAGACTCTGAGGAGCGTGTCATCCCAAAGATAGTCATTGATGGGTAGATCCTGTTTATCCTCGATTTGCATTGTAGACAAATGATTGGCTACCGAGTTTTCTACTCCCTTTTTATCTCTAATTTCTAAATCAAAATCTTGGAGTAGAAGGGTCCATCTTATTAATCTTGGTTTAGCATCTTTCTTAGTGAGCAGATATTTCGAAGCAGCATGATCAGAATAAATGATCACTTTTGCTCCTACTAAGTGAGATCTAAACTTATCTATTGCAAACACCACAACCAACAGTTCTTTTTCAGTTGTTGCATAATTCAATTGTGGGCTAGTTAGTGTTTTGCTAGCATACAAGATAGCGTGATGTTTCTTATCTTTGGTCTATCCTAGGACAGCACCAACAACATAATTACTAGCATCACACATTATCTCAAAAGGAAGTGACCAATCAGGTGGTTGAATAATTGGCGCAGAGATAAGTGCTTTCTTAAGGAAATGAAATGAGTCTAAACACTTATCATCAAAATCAAAGGGTGCATATTTAGCAAGCAGGTTTGTTAAAGGTCTAGCAATGTGAGAAAAATCTTTTATGAACCTTCTATAAATACCTGCATGACCAAGGAAACTGCGAACACCCTTAACATTCGTGGGAGGGGGAGCTGTTCTATGACTTCTATCTTAGCTCTATCAACCTCTATCCCATGCTCGGACACTCTATGTCCTAGCACTATCCCTTCTCAAACCATAAAATGACATTTTTCCCAGTTCAAGATCAAGTGCTTCTCTTGGCACCGTTGTAAGACACGATCTGGGTTCTCAAGACAATGATCGAAAGTTGTCCCATAGACTGAGTAGTCGTCCATGAAGACTTCCATGATTTCTTCGATCATGTCGGAGAAGATGGACATCATGCACCATTGAAAAGAGGTCGGGCATTGCATAGGCCGAAAGACATGCGCCTATATGCATATGTCCCGTTGGGGCATGTGAACGCGGTCTTACTTTGGTCGTCGGGATGGATTGGGATTTGATGGTAACCCGAATACCCATCAAGGAAATAGAAGAAAGAGTGTTTGGCTAACTGTTACAAATCTCATCGATGAATGGTAACGGAAAGTGATCTTTCTTTGTGGCCTTGTTAAGATTCCGGTAATCTATACACATTCTCCATCCCGTGACGGTTTGTTGAGGAATTAGTTCATTATTGTTGTTCTTAATGACCGCCATTCCTCCCTTCTTAGGAACTACTTGGACGGGGCTGACCCACTCACTGTTAGGAATAGGGTAGATTATGCCCGCGTGCAAGAGCTTCAAGACCTCCTTCTTTACTACCTCTCTCATCACATTGTTAAGCCTACTTTGGGGCTCCCTAGAAGGTATAGCATCGGGTTTGACCTGAATGCGATGTGTGCAGAGGGCGGGACTAATTCCCTTGAGATCTTGCAGAGAGTATCCTAAGAAAGAGCAATGCTTCTCTAAGATGGTGATGAGTTTAGCGGATTCTTCGTCTGAAAGCTGATCGCTAATGATCACGGGGGTCTCTCTATCACCATTTAGGAAGGCATACTTAAGCCCAGAAGGAAGGGGCTTAAGCTCTATGGATGACTTGGGAGGTGGTTCGAATTCATCCAAGTCTAAAGGTTCATCTAACTCGGCTTCTTCTAAATCAGGCTGAGAGGCTTCTACTAGAGACGCCGACATAACCTCCTCTATCAGGTCAGGCTCGGGCATTGACTCGACTCTGGAATTAATAGAGCCGGCAAAAGGAATGGAAAGATCTAGATGCTTCCTGAAGTGACCCTTGAGGCGCCCTTCATGATATCCCTCGAGAAATCTCATGATTGGGTGCCCAATTAACAAGTCAACCTCCTCCATATCAAAGATGAAGAAATTCAGGAGGATGGTGACCTTGTTAATAGAGACAGATGTTCTGTGCAATGCCGCAACTCTCGACCAATCTCCCGGAGGGTAACTTGAGAAATTTGTTGGTTGGAGTTAGCGGCTCTTCACCTAGGAGTGTTGATGCTAAAGATTTAGACATTACACTAACTCCTACAGCGGGGTCATAGAGAGATTCTACAGTGATCCTATTTATGATGCAAGGAACGGATGTAAAACATGAGAGGAGTTTAATGACATCGGATGATGCCTCTGCCTCCCGGAGCCATTCATTGCTCATAATGGACGTGAGCTCTTGCGCGGTCACCAGTAGGGATGTGATCATTGGGAGCTCTATGTGTTGTAGATTTCTTTTGCACAGGATAGTTCGAGACATTGCCAAAATCGACAAAGATATTAGTCTCGATGTTAAGAGGATATTCCAAGGAATGAATTACTTCTTCCCTTGGAGAAGTTTGTGGTTGTGGTTCAGGTTCGACAGCTTGGAATGTGGCTAAAGGAATTTTGGCTGTCGAAGGGTCATCCCTAGGAGACTAATCTAGCTCATGGGCTTCGTTATGATCATTAGTGTAGGGCGTGTTCTCGATAATAGTCGCTAGAATAGCCTTACCTTCACTAATGGGTAAATGAAGGAAGGCTCCCTTAGAGGCTAAATCAAAGAATTGTGTGGAGGTTTGGCTAAGTCAAAGGTAAAAATGTTGCATAAGGGTTGGCTCGGTTATAGCTAAATCTGGGCTAGAAGATGCTAACTCTGTAAGATGCGCCTAGGCCGCACCTAGAGACTCCTTCTCTTCTTGCTTGAAGTTCAAGACGTCTCTATGAAGACGAGCTACATGGGAAATGGGGAAGTAGGTAAGACAGAACTTGGCTTGCAACTTCTCCCATTCTCCTCAAACACTACCTACGTAGCGAGTATACCACCGTCTGGCTTTTCCCGTCAAAGAAAATGGAAATAGCTTCCACGTAAGGGTTACTCGCCTCATCCCTTGGATGTGAATGCATGAACAAAGTTGTTTGAAATCACGTAGGTGTGTATAGGGATTCTCATCTCCTTCTCCTGAGAAGGGATTCTCCTGAACCATCGCTATGAGACACGGGCGAAGCTCATAGTGACAGGCCAAAATGGCCTTTGATGAACTCAGCGGCTCCTACTTAGTGCTCGATGGAGCCGCGTAATTGAAAAGAGTTGTTTGATCCATTGGATGTGTAGAAGGTTTTAATCAAACAAAGATAACTAACGATTTCTATCCTAGTTAAAATAGCTACCAATCCCCGGCAATGGCCCCAGAAAGCTTGTTGACACCAGAAGTGGTAAACGGTTATACCGCAAGCGTACGATAGTCAATGTAGCCTTCACCAGGAGTATTATAGGTATCATAATTTCCACGGGGAATGTGAAGTGGTTCAACTAGGATTAAGGTTGTCAGGTGATGATCAAAGGGTATAGGATTGGGTATAGAGAGGTCTATCTAGCAGAAATATCAGGCTGCGGTACTTTACATATAACGAGGTTTACCACCTCTGTCCTTTACAGGGGGCTATAGAAAAATGGCGAGTCAATTTAAAGAGGTTTGCACCTCCTCCCTCACCGAGGTGACTACCCTATTTAGCCCCGCTCTCACAATGTTAATTTGCCTAACACATGTATAGGGAACTCTCCGCCTAGCGAGGTTTGTAACACTCGTGCTAGGTGTCCTACAGTGCGACAAGCAGCTCACACTAGTAAGATGTTGTCTAGACACCACGTCTACACTAATCTTACTACTCTAAGCATAGCTAATGCTTCAAGCAATTCACACAAAGTAAAACAGTGTGCCAGTAAAAGACAAAATACTGAAAGAACCAAACCAGAATATTAAATACTAGAAAAGATTCGAATGTAAGACTTACAGGAAGACTCGCATCCACGGAGGTGCTCCTCGGAGAAGACTCTCGACAGGCCGGGGCTCCTCCTTGGGACTTCTCACTCTCTTCCTACTATTCTCACTCTAAGCTACTAAAGTAGTCTTCTTCCTATGATACATGCCTCTAATGTGAAAGACTATGGGGTATTTATAGGGGAGGTAGAGTAGGGCCTACTCCAGTGCCATGTCAGCAATTCGTGTGCCTTCGATCATCAACTGTTGGATCAAACCGACCTCCCAACCGAACTTGATGGATGGTAGTGATCACACCAGCTGCATGGAGGCATGCACGCGTCGGTGGGGTGCAACTGACCTTGGGAGCACCCAACGAGGGGTCGGCCAACCCCCTCTATGACAGGTGGGCCCCCTGGTGGGTGTCCCCACATGTCATGGAGTGTGTCCCTCGTGCGGGTTGAAATGTTTTGATGTCGGTTCCTTTGATGTGGGCCCATGAATCCTTGTGCAATGATTCTTGAATGTTGATTTGAGGTGCACAAGTGATCCAAGGGTTGAAGTTGAGCTTGGAGGGCTTCACTTGGATAGTGCCAGCATGGCACCACCTGGGCCCACAGGGAGGGGGTCAGCTTGTAGTGTTGTTGGTTCTTTCATTTTAAACTTCTAAACCCTAAAAAGTACCTGATCAAGTACCTACAACCAAATAATGATATGTACATGTGGAATCAAGTTATTTGTACCTATATCACTACTTGTTTGGTTGATTTTCTCCTAAAATGAGTGTCATGTTGATGATTATGGTGGTATAAAACAGGGCATAATTACCGTCAATAGGGGGATAAACCCCTCTATGACTCATTGGTACTAAACTGATAGTAGACTCCGGATTCACTTTTATTAAAACTCCTAGGCTAACGCTTTCCCTAGCAATGGCGCCAGAAATGCTTGTTGGCAAATCTTAGCGCAACCACCGAAGGTTTGTGACGGCACCAGAAATGCCTGTGAGGTAATTCTAAGTCTATTGGATAATTCTGCAAGTGCACAGAATATACTGCTCTAGCACTTCACTCGGGAGTATTCCAGGGTATCGTAATTTATATTTTCCCAGTAGAAAGTAGTAGCTAGGAATATTTAATAAAAGGGGATAGAGATCCTTGTGTCTACTACAATCTAGTATCACTAGTACCGTGCGGACCAGTGGCAATCAAAGGTAAGACTAAGTCTGAGCACCACGCTCACATTTACTCTTACAACTCCAACTAACGATCCGATAGTTAGAGCTCCTATGCAAGATAGGACAATGATACACACACAAGGAGTTCGTTACAGGAAACCAATCCAACTAAGGCAACTATACTACTAAGACAAGCACACAACAAGACTATAAGAATATAGACTTGCACTAAGTAAATACTAAGTAAAGTAAAGAAAGAATAATATATTAATAAAAGAAAAGTGTTACAAAAGAGAAAAGGTACAAGAGCTATACTAGACTCTCCAGAAGACGACTCCGGAGACCCCGAGCTTCGCTCGACTCGACTCTAACTCCTACTCTAGACTAACTACTACTACTCTAGCTTGGATCTTTGGAGCTTGGATAATGGATCAACGGATTGTGTGACGCTTTCCAAGGGTGGTGGCAGCCTCCTTATATAGGGGAAGGAGAGGGGTGCCACGTCAGCGATCCACGTGCTCCTTGCTTCATCACCCTTGGATGAACCGACCTAGAAACCGCCTCAAATGGACGCTCATGATTGGACTTGGTGCATGGCGGCATGCAGGAGGTCGGTGGGAGGCCAACTGACCTCCTCACTGGTAGGTGGGCCCGGTTGGAGCTTCTAGAAGATGTCCCAACCTATCATGTGAAGTGGCTTGGTCGGTTTCCAAATATTTGTCATGTTGCTTGCTTCCTTGTGGGCCCATGAATCCATGTGCAATGAGCTTGTGCCGTTGGATGCAAACACAAGTTGATCTGAGGGCTCAATTGCACTCCAGGGAGCTTGACATGGATCATGCTCAAAGTTGAGCTCAGGGGGACCTGAAGTGGGGGTCAGCCGACCCCCTCATTGGGTCCCACCAAGGTGAATTTTGTTGTTTCCTAAAATCACAAGCTAATAGTACAAGTGGAACTAGTTATTAATAAAATATGCTCATGTTATGCTATTCTTCCTTGGAACCGAGGCATATTGACAGTGTTTTGAGTGTGGATTTTCATGGTATATCCACCATCAATAGCGATTCGCGTGCTCCTTGCTTCATCACCCTTGGATGAACCGATCTAGAAACTGCCTCAAATGGACGCTCATGATTGGACTTGGTGCATGGCGGCATGCAGGAGGTCGGTGGGAGGCCAACCGGCTTTGGGGCCCACAAGGTGGGTGGCCGACCCCCTCACTGGCAGGTGGGCTAGGCTGAAGCTTCTAGAAGATGTCCCCACCTGTCATGTGAAGTGGCTTGGTCGGTTTCTAAATATTTTTGACGTTGCTTGCTTCCTTGTGGGCCCATGAGTCCATGTGCAATGAGCTTGTGCCGTTTGTTGGTATTTATTAACGCAAACAGATAAGTCCACAAGCGAACGGATACCGTTGTAGCTTTCACCCAAAAGTATTCCAGGGTGTCGTATTTATCCATAGGGAAGCAATGGTTAAAGATAGTGATAGTGGACAATCATTTATCTGCTAACTAGTGTACCAACTAGACTAAAGTGGTTTATGCGATATTCAAGATTGGATGACACCCAAGAGGTTCTACTCATAAATAAGTAAATGATCGAATAGTTAAGAGGGAGAGCACGGGAGTCTTGTGTTACTTCTAAGCAAACACAACTCTAGCCATGGATTATTGTGATATATATGTACCTAGAAATAGATGGATTCCCATGCACTTCGGAGTTCACCCGCTCGAAACTTACCACAGCAAATGGTTTTGACACAAAGCACCTGGATCTCTACTCAGGCTAAACCTATTGTGATTTAGGAGATTTAGGAAATGGGCGAATAGGGCTATCACCACCTATTGTTACCACCTCCGAAGATTTAGAAGCAAACACAGGTAAGAAAATAGCCTAAGCACCACACTCAATCTATAGACTTACTACTCTAATCGCATATAACCCCACTAAACAAGGCCAACATGATTATCACTAGAGCATAGCTAAAGGACAACACTATTACTTGAAGTAAAAACTTGAAAAAGTACTTGCAAAGAAAGTAATATCTTTATTGCAATAGGGAAAGTGTTACCAGAGTGGTACAAGGCTATACCGACTCCTGAAGACTTCCTCCTGACTCCGAGCAAAGCTCCCGCTAAATCTACTACTAGAGTTACATATTGAAGAGTAAAGATAGAGCTCCTTCTTGGTGTGTGTTACAAATGAAGGATGAGGGAACTATTTATAGTGCTTTGGAGGTCGGTAGCTTTGGCCGTGGTGGCGGGCGCCTTGGGTCCAGGGCGGGCGCCTTGGCCAGGGTGGGCACCCTGGACATACCGTCTATTCGCACCGACTTTTGATCCAACGGCTATGGCTCACTCCCCTATGTCGGTTGCATGCGAGATAAGTAGGTTTGGAGTCGCTTCCAACCAACTTAGCCTCCTTGAGTGCATGACAATGGGCCCATGAATCCAAGTGACTTCACTCGGGAGCCCTTGGATCAAACCGACTTGGTTTCGATGGTTGGGAGACGTGGGAAGATGTTGTCGCGGATCGGTGATGTGGGAGAGTCTGGGAGCTATCACCCACAGGGCGGCCACCGTGGCCAAGGGGGCCACCGTGGATGTCAGGGCGGGCGCCCTCACCCAGGTTGACTTGCTGGAAGGTCGAGAGCTGTCACCCCAGGGCAGCCACCGTGGCCAAGGCGGCCACCGTGACCAGGGCGCCCACAGTGGGTTCGAGGGTGGGCGCCCTGACCCTGGCAGGGTTGCTTCCCTGGCACGTTCCACTTCTCTCCCATGTACAATTTTCAACCATTTTTGATATTTTTCTGCATACAAATAAAATTTCCTAGTACAGGTGGAACTAGGTGAATTATAAACATAAATCACTACTTGTATTGTTGGTTGTCTTCATTTTTATGTAATAATGACGGTCAAAATTGGCAGTTAAGGACCATCAACAAGCTCCCCCACCCTAAACCTTTGCTCGTCCCGAGCAAATATGTGGGCTTTAGCATGTTGGATCAGGAGTTGCTACAATATGACGCCCTACAAAAACTCTTATACAAACCAATACTACTCTTGAGTTGAGCAGGTTAGAGATAGAAATCCACCATTAATCTTAGCCATATGGGGCTTATAGCTTTCACCTTGTAATATGCAAGATTAAGACAGAGCAGTAGGTAGAAACTTTGTACCTTGCTTTGGTAAAGCCGAGACTCTTTCTGGAGGTTTTCAAGATTTTCGAAGAAAAGCATGCCTAAGTTCCTCAAATGGTACATTCGATCGCTCAATGGTGTTTGATAATTCTCACCAAGGCCAAAGGTAGAGACCTTTTGCACCTATACTAAATCTTATGTGGAGCTCATAGGTGGGGAAAGCATAAGAAGACTTGAGCTGAATATATTGCTAAGTTAGAACTTAGCTCAAAAGGAGCAACAAGGCATAGAAAATGATCAAGATGTGCAAGTGTGAATATTTGGTGGAGCTCCTTGAGACTTTTTGATGGTAACTTATTTCTAAAGAGAGCATGGCTACCCGCTATTCTACATGGGACACTTGGTCCTTTTTTTTGCTTGACTTTTTTCATCAAGAGAACTCTTTTTTTCTCTCTCACAGCAGGTATTGAGGCTTCCGCTGTTGCATCTCTCATTTGGGGACTGTCCCTCTTTTCTCTCATTTTTTTTGCTAGCTCATGCCCTTCAAAAATACATCTCAAATAGTTTATGGAGCTAGTTGCATATTTCTAATGTGGAAACAGTGGGGGTGCATAGTTATTTGGTGGTTGCGTACTTCCAATGTAGAAGTAGCAAGGGTGCATGTGTAAGTGATCTTGATCAAGAAGCATGACTAGTTTCTCTACTTAGATCAATAAGGCCTAACCAAGCTCAAAGCAATCAAGCGGCTTTTTGTGGGACTTTCCTATCTAGGGAACATGTATATGGCTTGTGGTAGGAATGCTAACACCATAGAGGAACTTTTGGCAAGGTTTTTTTAGATTTTTTTAAAAATAAAACCCTAGATTTGTCTCAACCATTCCTCAGACAAGTTAAAAGATTTACTATATTCACCACCACTTCTTATCTCACAAGACCATAAACTTGGTGATAGCAAGTGCAACCCATAATAGCATTTGACTTAAGAAGAACTCTAGTTTCGCATGCTCAAAATTTAAGCAGTAAAGGGTTGTGTGAAGGGCTTTTGCAAAGTATTACAGAGCAACTATTCATCACTTCCAGCAAAACTTTAAGGTGTCGATTTAAAATAGTTACTTAAGTCAAGATTAATGTCACCTCTTTTTTCATCAAATTCTAACAGAAAACACAACAGGATTTTAAGCTTGATTTTTAACATGTAGCATTACCAGGATATCAAGCTTACGATGAAAAAGCAAGAGTGGCAGAGGGGGTGCAAACCAGTGTGCCAAAATGGTGGAGGCCGAGAGGGTGGTATATACGAATTGCGCAGCCTCCCCCCACACTAGGACTTTTATGCCTTTGACATTTAAAAGCCTAGTGTCAATATTGGTCATCCCTCAAAATGTACTCCACTGAATGATGTCTTGCTCCATTTGTTCTACCGTGTTGTTTTGACCCTTCATTCTCTTTTGTGTTCATCCTGCAAGGTTTAGCGACAAGCATACCCGAAGGATACAAAGTCTACCGGATGCATTTGGTTCTCGCTTTTGCAAGGGTGTTTTTATTACAACTTCCTTTTAGGTTAGAATGAAAGAGGAAACAACTTATGTTTTGTTTTTTTGAGGCATAGGGCAAGAGCAAGAATCAAGTTTCTAGACATGCATTCCCCTTGTTCTTTTTAATCTTGAAACATTTAGTGAGCAAAGACACAAAAGGGAATTTATCTTAGAGCACATTCTTTCCCTCATATTTTTTTATTATGGGAGGTCTTATTAGGAGAGTGGTTGCAAGCTTACTATGCTAAGAGTGAATGCAATTTTTTTAACATAAGACAATGTTGTTTTAATTTATTATGCATGAAAGGAAAACAATTTTATTGGAAACTAAACATCCACGAACTAGAACATTATGCAAGAATTAAATATGGGATACATACCGGTTTACCTTTCAGCAAGGGCTCACTGTTTTAAGTTAATTGAGCATGACTTCTCTATTGAATTTATCTCAAAGACTTTACCCACTTAAATTATCAATTTCATGCAGGGGTTAGTCTAGGTACACAACCAATGTCTACATAAATAGTTTTAGTTCAATAATCAAACTAGACACCATGTTTAATTTAATTAAGGTAGGCTATTTAGCCTAAGCACCACGCTTAATTTAAAAGCCTATGGAAGTATGATCATTCGCAATAACCAACACTCCCAAACTGAAACATACTAATATAGAAAGAAGCGTGTAAACATAAGATGATTCAATCAGATGTGTGAGCATTGAATGATGAATTAGAGAACAAAAGTTTTTTTAAAAAATGTAAGGTAATGCAAATCTGGTGAATGAATATGATCAATCAAACATGCCATGGTTTAAAGAAATTAAAAGAGTGATATGCATGCAAATCTAGATATATGATGAATTTAACAAAGATGCAGTGGTGGAAATAAAATTAGAATGCATAAAATGTTTTTGGGTTGGTTCTCTCATACCTTGAGCAATTCATCACTCACAATCGGTGATTGAATCATAGTCGCTCCACCACACATATGATGATTTTCTTTCAGCTTGAAGGAGACCTTTTCTCCATCTGCACAGAACTAGTGTGCACACATACCTATCTACACGATGGCAGGGTGGTGGTTTGATTATTGAAGAATGATCAAGCACCCTGGGCTCGTGACAAATGTTTTACCCACAAAAACTAGTGGCAACTAAGTTAGCAGGTATCAAGCTAACTTCCAAAATCTTTATGCCAATTGCTTCCCCGGCAACGGCGCTAGAGAGCTTGTTGGTATTTATTAACGCAAACAGATAAGTCCACAAGCAAACGGATACCGTTGTAGCTTTCACCCAAAAGTATTCCAGGGTATCGTATTTATCCACAGGGAAGCAATGGTTAAAGATAGTGATAGTGGACAATCATGTATCTGCCAACTAGTGTACCAAGTAGACTAAAGTGGTTTATGCGATATTCAAGATAGGATGACACCCAAGAGGTTCTACTCTTAGATGAGTAAATGACCGAATAGTTAAGAGGGAGAGCACGGGAGTCTTATGTTACTTCTAAGCAAGCACAACTCTAGCCATGGATTATTGTGATATATATGTACCAAGAAATAGAGGGATTCACATGCACTTCGGAGCCCACCCTCTCAGAACTCACCACAACAAATGGTTCCGACACAAAGCACCTGGAGCTCTACTCAGGCTAAACCTATCGTGATGGACTACATAGGCAAATAGGGCTGTCACCACCTATTGCTACTACCTCCGGAGATTTAGGAGCAAACACATGTAAGCATATAGCTTAAGCACCACACTCAATCTATAGACTTACTACTCTAATCGCATATGACTAATTAGAGCAAACCACACTAAATAAGGCCGACATGATTATCACTAGAGCATAGCTAAAGGACAAGACTATTACTTGAAGTAAAGACTTGGAAAAGCATTTGCAAAGAAAGTAATATCTTTATTGCAATAGGGAAAGTGTTACCAGAGCAGTACAAGGCTATACCGACTCCTGAAGACTTCCTCCTGACTTCGAGCAGAGCTCCTGCTAAAACTACTACTAGAGTTACATATTGAAGAGTAAAGAGAGAGCTCCTTCTTGGTGTGTGTTACAAATGAAGGATGAGGGACTTATTTATATTACTCTAGAGGTCGGTAGCTTTGGACACGAGGGTGAGAGCCTTGGGTCCAGGGCGGGCGCCCTGGCCAGGGTGGGCGCCCTGGACATACCATCCATTTGCAATGACTTTTGATCCAACGATGATGCCTCACTCCCCCAAGTCGGTTGCATGCGAGATAAGTCGGTTTGGACTCGGCTCCAACCGACTTAGCCTCCTTGAGGGCATGACAATGGGCCCATGAATCCAAGTGACTTCACTCGGGAGCCCTTGGATCAAACCGACTTGGTTTCGACGGTTAGGAGACGTGGGAAGATGTTGTCGCGGATCGATGACGTGGGAGAGTCCGGGAGCTGTCACCCACAGGGCGGCTACTGTGGGCAGGGCGACAACCGTGGCCAAGGCGACCACCGTGGATGTGAGGGCGGGCGCCCTCACCTAGGTTGAGTTCCTGGAAGGTCGGGAGCTGTCACCCCCCGGGCGGCCACCGTCACCAGGGCGCCCACCATGGGTTCGAGGGCGGACGCCCTGACCCTGACAGGGTTGCTTCCCTGGGCACGTTCCACTTCTCTCCCATGTTCCATTTTCATCCATTTTTGATATTTTTCCTGCATACAAATAAAATTTCCATGTACAAGTGGAATTAGGTGTTTATAAACATATATCACTACTTGTATTCTTGGTTGTCTTCATTTTATGCAATAATGACGGTGAAAATTGGCAGTTAAGGATCTTCAACACCGTTGGATGCAAACACAAGTTGATCTGAGGGCTCAATTGCACTCCAGGGAGCTTGACATGGATCATGCTTGAAGTTAAGCTCAGAGGGAGCTCAAATGGGGTCGACCGACCCCCTCATTGGGTCCCACCAAGGTGAATTTTGTTGTTTCCTGAAATCACAAGCGACGAGTACAAGTGGAACTAGTTATTGATAAAATATTATGCAATTCTTCCTTGGAACCGAGTCATGTTGATGGTGTTTTGAGTGTGGATTTTCATTGTATATCCACCATCAACAAGATCCCCCAAGCTTAACCTTTGCTCGTCCCAAGCAGACAATCAAACTTAGCCTCGGTGAATCAGGTATTGTTACTATGCCTGCATTTCAGTAGTACCATGTGCACAACAAAGTTCTTCTTCTTGAATGGAAAAATTAGCTATGAAAACTCACCCATATTACCTTAGTTCTCTATGGGGCTTATGGCTTTTCCTTTGTTTTGGTCGGTTGAAAGACAGAACAGTTTGACTTGAGCACTAACTTTCTTATTCCCAGCAAGTTTCATACCAGAGGTTTTGCAATGTTTTTCAAATGAAAACTTAAAGTTCCTCATATAGTACTCTCATGTCGCTCAATTGGTGTATGATTCCTCACCAAGGCACAAGGTAAGATTGCCTTTCCTTAATTCATCTATTGGTGTTCTGTCCCGGGGACAAGAACCCAACGAGTATAATGCTGCATGCTCCCAAATCCAGATGGTGATGTAAGAAGAACACATGATTTATGCTGGTTTCAGCAAAGAAGGCCCTACGTCCAGTGGGGGGAGAGATTGTATTATCTTGCAACGAAGTGCTTGTACAGGGGGATACAAGCGAGCGTAGATGAGCGGGGTTGGAGAGCAATGCCTAAGTCTAGAAGTCCTATGCCTACGCCTTGTTGTCCTAAAGTTCAGATTTCTTAGAGTGCTATCCGCTACCGCATAACTAAGCCTGGCGTCCCATTTTATAGGCCAAGGGGAGGCGCGGGAGTACAGGAAACCCTAGGGCGTAGTTCCTACTGACGTAGCGAATGACGTCGAGGGGAAGGTGCCGATCATGTCGTAGTGACTGTAGAGGCATGCGCCGGGCATGGCCTCCGTCCATCAGGTGCGTCATGGTAATGTCGGTGATGGTCGGCGAAAGACCGGCATCCCTTTTGCAGGCATGCGGATCCCTTAGGGATGTGCGGGGTAGTTGAGGTGTTGTCCGGAGGCGTCGGGAGCTGGATCGAGGGGTTGCTAAGGGGGTCGAGGCCCTGTGGATGGGACCGAGCTTTGAAAAATATGGTACGGATGTTGACAATTCCGTCTCGAGGGGGTGCCTGACGGGGTACAGTGCTCAGTATGGTGAAATAGTGGCAGCATGATTCTCCGTTCCTCCGAGGATGGGCGGTAAAAAGAGGATTTGACCCTCGTACTGGGCTACTATGATGTTGCTGTAGCCATGTAGTTAGGCAGGGGTTGGCAGGGTGCAATAAATGCTCTAGATCCTGTATAGGAAGTAGGTGAGTCGAGGCTAGAGCGGCAGTCGACAAGGGGGTCGTTCATCTGCACCAAGTTCTGTTACTCGACGGGGGGTCATCCGCTCGGGCGGCCTTCCATCATTCGAGGGCCCCGTCGAGTGGGTGGCTATTTTGGCCTGGTATGCCCTGTTCGTGGGCCAGCCCTGCACTACTTGGCGTAGGTGTTGGGTTTTGTACGTGGTGGGTTTTCTCATAGGTTTATGCTATTTGATCAGGGATCATTTCTATTATTCGTGGGTTTTGGGTACCCCCTTGTCTAGGTACCCGACATCATGCTACTTCTAAAAAGGCTTATGTGGAGCTCTAGGGATAACAAGGAGATAGCATACTTACTTGCATATGTTGTGAAGTCAAAGCTCGGATCCTTGAAGAGAAGTGTCATACCCCCAGATCAAGATGTGCAAGTGTGTGGTATATGATAGACTAGGTTGCTCCTTTATTTGATATAGATCTCTCTCTTCTTTTCTATTGAGACAGGGCTAGCTTTTTTTCATGGACTTCCATGTGTCCATCCATATGAATACTTATTTTGCCTAGCCCTTTTCTTGTGTCTCATCTATCAAGCACTATTTAGAGATAACTTTTAATACATGGAGCAACCTATTTTGTGGAAATGTAATGCATGTTTTGCGTACTTCCAGTATAGAAGCAGCATGTATATATGTGGCGTGCGTGTGATCTTGATCTTAGGAGCATGAAAAGTCTCTTAACAGGGATCAACAAGACTTGACAACACTCAACACAAAGCAAATAGCTTATCTGGAAGGTTTGTAAATATGTTGAACAGATAAGGCTGTGGTAGGAATTTCATCACCATGGAGGAACAATTCATGTTTTGATCATTTTAAGAATAAATTCTTTGGTAATCAATCATGCTTAGAACAATATTATAGCAGCTTTTGTCTCACTATCTCATATCTCCCAACAACTTAGACTTAGTTCTAGCACTCACAACCCACAAAGTTTTTCGGTTCATGATGGTTTAAGAGAGCTAAGTAATCCATACTTAAAGAAGCATAAAGAAGCCTGAGCGTAGGAACGAGACGTCTACTCCTCGTCGGTGAAGTTATAGTCGGGCTCACCTACCAAATAATTTTCGGTACGGTCACCCTATGCTTTGCTTCTGCTATGTAGTATTTGGTGGATGCAAAGGATATAATCAAAGAGACCTATATATGGCTGTGGTTTCCTTTGCAGGTAATAATCAATATTATGTAAGTACATTCATCAAGTTTTAACCCATCTCATCCACATATCTTTCCCATCCCATCACCATCACACACATCTCACCCTCTCGCACTCAGTCGATAGGTCCAACTCCCTCTCGGAGCCTGTCTCAGCGGCTCACAACCGAAAAGGGTAACACCAGAGGAAGAAGAGAAGGACCCATCTCACTACTCCCAAGAAGCATAGGTCGAGGGAAAGGCCAAATCGAGGCCGCGAACTATATATAGATTCAAAACTCTGCAGAGCGTGTACTCTCATAACCACAAGATCACCATCATCAGCGGTGCCCCGCCTAGGCTGATTCTGGCTGCTTTCTAACCGATGTGACCCTACCACTCAGTGTTGGGACATCCTGGAATACCACCGGCACACTGAGACTGTGAGACATAGTACCGAGCCCCCGAGGTCACTATGTTGTCTAAGGAGGGTGTGGGTCCTAATGCCCGTACATCCCGATACTATCTGCTATCAACCTAGTAGTAGTGGCACCGTCCTAGCTAGTCAGACATCCATCTCTCGCCCATTCAGGGGTGAGCGGTAAGCACGAGGTCCCAAGGTTTTGGTCCTCAAGAGATATCAGGTCCTAGGGGTTCAGACAGGATTATCTTCTCATAGGGACTACAACAGTCCATGCTACAACAGCACCTCCTACCTAGGGCTTCGCTCCACCAAGGCCCTCGGCCCCGAGATCACCATATACCTCATCATGTACCTGCCACAGGCACCTCTCATGGGGATGCCTAGAACACACCCCCGGCAAGACTCGCCAAAGGCTCATCAAATCCTGTCCGATCGACTCAAACCCTCACCACACACCCAAGACACACACAGCACTCTCCCCGAGCAAGATGGCACCACATGCCTTAATCATATAACCAAACTCTCCACCACGCATCACATCACAGATAGAAGCGTAGTAGAAGTAAAGCATCATAAGTAAATAAGCATGTGTCTAGCCTATCAGCGGGTGTGCAGGAGTAAGGTTGCGACAAGGTAAAGGCTCATCAAGCAATTCTACCATGCAACTTATCATCAGATGATATTCATAAATAAAGCAATAGCAAACTAGATATTATGCCATGCGTAATAGGATCTACGAGGTTGGGTGGGATGTGGCACCTGCGATCACATCACTGAGCTCCTCCTCATAGTCATAGTCGTCCTCCTCAAACTGCACCTCTGAAATGAAATGAAAATCAAATAATTCCAAATGCAATCATACATAATCCTATGACATAGAGCTCATTTTTATGAAAATTTGGACACTTGGTTCATATTTTTCGGAGTTCGTATGAAGACGATATGAATTTTTGAAGTTTAAAACTATATATAGAAAAGATAAAGAGTAGTTAATCATCATGGCGAGACATGGTAGAACCTGATTGGTCCAGAGCGAAAAAAAGGCTTACAGGTGGGCTTGGCTGGTTTGGTCAATGACAGGTGGGCCTGGTCTGGGCCTTGGAGGGCCTGTGTAGGCTGGTCTTGGGCCGGGTTGGGCCGACCTGGCCCTGACATGTGTCGGCTACTCAGACTGACCACGTGGCTCACTGGGCTTTTATCGGGCCGAGTCCATGGCTTAGGCTAGCTGGTACCGATCTATGGTGGACCAAGGACTCAGGGTCTAGTTGTCCACCGCCGGTTAGTCCAGCATGGCGCTCGGTGGTCGTGGTCCGCACGGGGGAAAAAGTCCCCTTCTCTTTCTCGCGCACGCGTGGCTGGGCACAGCGGTGCTCGCCAGCGACGAGCGCCCCGGCGGCTTCGACCAGTGTGGGCTAGGCAGAGCGGCGGCTAAGGCAGCATTGGGGCTTGCTGTGCATGTTTGTGGGGGCGCGGCGCGCTGCTGGTGCACCGACTCGCCGGCGCGTGCGGTAGTGGCGGCGGACGATCAGGCCGTGGCGACGGGGTGCTGTGGCATGTGGAAGGGGACTTTGGCGCACACTACTGCTTCGTGAGGCCAAGGCGTATGAGGAGATGGTCTCAATTTGAGAAAAATGGCCTCCTATCGGGCGATCGATGGCGAGGTGTTTGGCGGCGGCAGACGGCACCGATGGTGGCGAAATCCTCCGCATCCAATCAATTAGGCCTCCATCTTCACCTTCTCCCTACGTGTGGAGTAGCTGGGAGCTGCAGGGAAATACGAGCGCGGCTATCGAGGCACGGCGGGGCGCGCGCGACCGCCGAGGTTACAGCAGTGCACCAGCGGCCGGAGTCCGGGGAGACCGGGACCTGCAAAGCATGGGTCCCTACTGTGGTCCATACCGGCTCCCAAAAAGTTTTCCTATAGGCATTCTAGATGACGGCGAACTCGCTGGTGCAGCTAATTAAGCCTATAGCTTAGCCTACGTCAGGAACGAGGGCGGTGTACTGGCGGCGACCATGGAAGGGAGCTCACCTCGGGTAGCTGCGTCGATGGCCGGTGAAGCGACAGTGAGGTGGAGCACCAAGGGCGTGACGCAGAGGAAGCAGAGCCACAGCGTTGCGGGCATCAAGCAGGGCCACCGAGTTCTCCTCCTCTGGCGCACGAACGGCGATGGCGGCGCGGCTCCTGCTCCGGCTTCGGCGTTGGCTCCACCCCGCCTCCTTCTTCTCCTACCTCTCCACCCTCTTCTCACTTGGGCAGGCGAGTGGTGGTGCAGGCGCGGCCAAGATGACTGCATGGGCACGAGAAACCCTAACACGCCGTCCAAGCTCCTTTTATAGCCATGGTGTCGGCCATGGACGGCGGCGATGCATGATGCCCATCGAGCGGCTTTGTGTGGCTCCCGGCTAGGTTTAGGGTTTCGGGGGTGCGCGGCTCAGGCAGGCGGCGATGGATGGCATCGCGGGGAGGTCACGGGCGCGGTTGGATGATGGAGCTCGGCCGTTCCTTTTCTGGTGCGGCGGACGGGACGTTGGGACGGCCAGAAGTGGAAGCTGACAGAAGGGGCCCGCCTGTCGGTGAGCGTGGGCATGCGGTGCGGTGGGCCATTGGCCAATTGGGTCACGAGGGTGCAGGAAGAGCTGGCGGGGCCAGCTGGGCCGGTTGGCCTGGCTGGGCCACTGCGGCAGCAGGCCAGCAGGCCGAGCGCGGGCGCGGGGAAGCAGGCCGCCATCGCGGGCCTGGTCGAGCCACAGTGGCCGGCTGGGCTGATTTCCATTTCTCCATTTCTTCCCTTTCCTTATTCCATTTCTCCATTTCTTTCCTTTCCATTCAAGACACTAATCCAACTATGGCACGATTAAGTTGGTGTCTGCATGTTAACATCACACTTGGTCCCTTAGGGTATCATGGAGTTGTTGGAAGCCATGTCCAAGGTTAGTAACATATATAAACATATACATATGTATAAAAGGTTATTTGATTTTATTATCCATTACATAAAATCAAATAAGAAACAAATCAATCTCTTTTAAAAAAATGCAAATGCTCAACTAACATTTGGTGTTACTTGTGCAACTACTAGATGTTTTCCTACATGACACTCACCAACCATTAGTTATTTAGAAAAAAATTTGTTGGTTGTGATTTTTGGTGTTTGACATTTTTAGGGTTGTTACACCCCCAAAGCACTTTCAAATTCAAATTTGAATCCTGGCAGGGAATCTAGCAACATGCTGGAAAACTTTTTTAGAGTTTGTCCAAAGTGGGGGTCGGCCGACCCCCTTCCTATGCCCCCCAGCACTTTAAACAATGTGGCATCAAGTGTCTGGTAAAGTAAAGGCTAGGTGTGGACCAAAAGTGTTGTACTGTTCAGAGATTCCCTTGCCTAGTGCTTTGTGAAAGAGAAAAGATGAAAGGCAAAAGTGGAGACATGTCTAAAGAGATTCCCATGGACCATGGGGACACTTAAGCACGCCTAGGTGACCACTTTGCAGAATTTGAGCAGGTGGCATGGTCCCAAAAGAATCCAACATGAAAAAAGCATCTTATGCTTAAAATGATAAAGCAAAGGACCATTTCTTTTCAGGCTTTAGCTGGAGTGGCATGCATAGGATTCCTAGGTATGACAAATGGGAGACAGCGGACTACAAAAGGGGATAAGGTGGGGGTCGGCCCGCCACAACTTGAACACCACAAAAGCATCCAAGTGCTGATCTCAAATCAGGGCATCGAGCCAAAGTGAAAGGACAGCAGGTGGGCCCACTGGTGGGGTTGGCCGACCCCACCATGGGTGATCAAGCAGCTCAAAACTTTATTGCAGGTTATTCTCAAGATCTTATTTATTGTTGCTAACTATTTTTGTTGAAAGAAAATATGCAAAACTAAAACTAAGATATAATGCAAATAAAATGCAAGGATTAAAATGCAGAAAATAAAAATGGGATAAATACTGATTTACCTTACCAGCAAGGGCTCCATGTTTTAGGTCCATAGAGCAGGACCTCTCCATCTGGTTCATTCTTCGGGTGCTTCGGTTGGTCCCAGAGATGGGGACCGTGATTGCACCTCTTTCTCCCACCATATTTTCTTACCTTTGCCTCGTGGTTCAGCGGGTTCTTCCTTCTTTACTTTGGCCTTTTTGGCCGACTCGCTTTTCTTGTTGTTCCTTCGACACGGGTAGTAGTGAGGTTTGTTCTTTGGTTCTTCATCCTTCACTTGCATGTTAGCTTTATAACCATTGAATGGACATTTTACCTTGTTTCCTAGGAATTGGACATGAATTTGGCCAGATCCCACGTAGATGGTAGCATTAACTGTGTTGAGGAATGGCCTTCCTAGGATGATGGGGACTTCATTGTTGGACCCCATGTCCAATATGATGAAGTCGGCAAAGACGTACTCATCTTGAACCTTAACTAGTATATCCCTTGCTAGTCCCTTAGGGAACCGAATTGTTTGGTCCACCATCTGCAAATGAATAAATGTGGGGTGCAAAGGCCCCCCTAACAAATTATCATAAGTTACCTTGGCCATGATGTTGATACCTGATCCAAGGTTGCAGAAGACGTTGTGGAAGATCTATGGTCCAATCTCATAGGTGATGGTCGGTAGGCCTGGATCTTCCTTCGTGACGACGAAAGGTGGATCAAGAAGATAGCCCTAGTTGGAGCACAGAGGAGGCTTACCGAACCTCTTGGTTACCAATTTAACACCTTCAATTGGGTCCTCATGTTTCCCTGGGATCTTACCTTGCTCGATGGGACAGCTACTACTAGCTAAGCTAATTGGGTTTCCAGCATTTTATTAAAGCTCAATTGATTTTTCATGGCAGAAGTAAAGCTATCCATTTTCTCACTTAAACTTTCAAGAATCTTATCATTAGCCATCATTTTCTTGTTAATACTATCATTGATTTTAGTTTGGCCTAAGACAAGATCTCTTAAAGAAGGTTGGTTACCAAAAGAATTATTGAAATTATTGTTATAACTATTACCTTGGATTCCTTGGTAGAAGGGGCACGAGTTCCATCCTTGTTGCTGCTGTTGGGAGAGGTACCCGTTGTTGTTGTTGTTGTTGTTGATGAAGCTCACTTCCTCCTTCATTTTGGGACAATTATTTCCCGAATGATCTTCTCCTCCGCACACCTCGCACCATGGATCGGCTTCAACAGCTCGTGCGGTGGCGTGAGATTGAATGGCCTCTTGTTCCTTCTTAGAACCTTCTTCCATCTTCTTCATTAAGAGGTCCATTTTAGCAGAGAGCATGTCCACCTCATTGAGGGCATGGACACTCTCTTCTTTGGCTGAAGGCATTCCTCATTCCATCCTTGGTTGGTGACCATCTTCTCTATGAGGTCCTTGGCATCCTTGACATTGTGTTGCAAGAATGCTCCTCCAGCGGCAGCATCAAGGTGACTCCTGGCCAAACCAGTCAGGCCATGGTAGAAACCTTGAATAATGAACCGTTCCTCTAGCCCATGATGAGGACAGGCGCGAATGTACTCCTGGAGACGTTCCCATGCTTCAGGAATTGTCTCATCAGCTTGCTGTTGGAAGCTAGAAATCTTTCCACGAAAGGCGCTGGTTTTGCCCATCGGGAAGAACTTCTTGAGAAACGTGTTGGTGCACTTCTCCCAGGTGGTGACTTCACTCTTGTTGGCATAGAACCACTGGTTCGCCTTTCCCAATAATGAGAATGGGAACAGGCAAAGACGGATGGCGTCTGCTGAGACATTCTTGATAGTGAAGGTACCACACACCTCCAAAAAGTGTTGGAGATGGGCATTGGCATCCTCATGCAGCTTCCCACAGAACAGATTTTCTTGCACCATATTGATAAGCGCAGGCTTGAGCTCAAAAGTCGCATCCCCTAAGTTCAACTGTGGACCCGTGGCGATATAGTCAGCCGATGGCCGGTAGCCTTTGAATTTAAATTCACCCACACTGCCTAGCTTCACGATAAAGAGAAACAAAGGCAGGGGATAAAGCCCTCTACGACTAATTGGTACTAAACTGATAGTAGACTCCGGATTCACTTTTATTAAAACTCCTAGGCTGACGCTTTTCCCGGCAACGGCGTCAGAAATGCTTGTTGGCAAATCTTAGCGCAACCACCGAAGGTTGGTGACGACGCCTAAAATGCCTGAGGGGTAATTTTAAGTCTATTGGATAATTCAGCAAGCGCACAGAATATACCACTGTACCACTTCACCCGGGAGTATTCCAAGGTATCGTAATTTATATTTTCCCAGGGGAAAGCAGTAGCTAGGAATATTTAATTAAAGGGGAAAGAGATCCTTGTGTCCACTACAATCTAGTATCACTAGTGTAAAAAGGGGGTAAGTAAATAAAAGGGAAGGATAGGTAAATGATCACACAGATCCTATTCTAAAGATAACTAGTAGAGAGCTAGCTAGGTGGGAGGAAATGAGTGAGTAAAGGGCTCCTATGTATCTTACTTTACTTTAGTGAACCTAATCCTAACAGATAGATGACTCAACTAGACTGGTGCCTTACTACTTGCATGGTGGGGATAGGCGAGAAAGCAGGAGACAGAACTCCTACTAAAGCGGCTATACTCTTATGGGCACCCTACGTTTTAAGAACTAGTCTGAATGTGGTGAGAAAACCCTAATGCCGCCTGAGACCTGTCACCTCTCGGGAGTGCGCTCACAAACTGTCCATGCGGACTAGCGGTAATAAAATGTAAAACTAAATCTGAGCACCACGCTCACACTTGCTCTCACAACTCTAACTAACGATCAGATAGCTAGAGCTCCTATGCAAGATAGGACAATGATACACACACAAGGAGTTGGTTACAGGAAACCAATCCAACTAAGGCAACTATACTACTAAGACAAGCACACAAGACTATAAGAATCTACACTTGCACTAAGTAAATACTAAGTAAAGTAAAGCAAGAATAATATATTAATAAAAGGAAAGTCTTACAAAAGAGAAAAGGTACAAGAGCTATACTAGACTCTCGAGAAGACGACTCTGAAGACCCCGAGCTTTGCCCGACTCTAACTCGCACTCTAGACAAACTACTACTACTCTAGCTTGGAGCTTTGGAGCTTGGATCCTGAGCTTGTGTATTGTGTGATCCTTTCCAAGGGTGGTGGCAGCCTCCTTATATAGGGGAAGGAGAGGGGGTGCCACATCAGCGATCCGCATGCTCCTTGCTTCATCACTCTTGGATGAACCGACCTAGAAACCGCCTCAAATGGACGCTCATGATTGGACTTGGTGCATGGCGGCATGCAGGAGGTCGGTGGAAGGCCAACCGACTTTGGGGCCCACAAGGTGGGGGTCGGTCGACCCCCTCACTGGTAGGTGGGCCCGACTAGAGCTTCTAGAAGATGTCCCACCTTTCATGTGAAGTGGCTTGGCCGTTTTCCAAATTTTTGTCACATTGCTTGCTTCCTTGTGGGCCCATGAATCCATGTGCATTGAGCTTATGCCGTTGGATGCAAACACAAGTTGATCTAAGGGCTCAATTACACTCCAAGGAGCTTGACATGGATCAAGATCGAAGTTGAGCTTAGTGGGAGCTCAAGTGGGGGTTGGCCGAGTGCCTCATTGGGTCCCACCAAGGTGAATTTGGTTTTTTCCTGAAATCACAAGCTAAGAGTACAAGTGGAACCAGTTATTAATAAAATATGCTCATGTTATGTTATTCTTCCTTGGAACCCAGGCATGTCGACGGTGTTTTGAGTGTGGATTTTCATGGTATATCCACTGTCATCAACACTCCTGTCATCATTAGCAACAAGCTTTCAAATGAGGAGACAGTTAAACTCATTGTCATTTTAGAAAAGCATAAACCAGTCTTTAGGTATTCGTTGCAGGATCTTAAGGGGATTAGCCCAACGCGTTGCACCCATCGCATCCCTATTGACCCTACAAGTACACCTTCACGAGAACCACCACGCAGGCTCAATAATGCGATGCAAGAAGTCATGAAGAAGGAAGTTCTCAAACTTCTTCACACCGGGATCATTTATCCCATACCACACAGTGACTAGGTTAGTCTCGTCCAAATGGTTCCCAAGAAGGGAGGAATGACGGTAGTTGAGAATGCAAAAAATGAGCTCATCCCACAATGTACCGCCACAGGATGGAGAATGTGCATTGATTATAGAAAACTCAATGCGGCAATAAGGAAGGATCATTACCCATTGCCTTTCATTGATGAAATGTTAGAGCGACTTGCGAAACATTCTTTCTTCTACTTCCTTGATGGGTATTCTGGTTATCGTCAAATTCCCATCCATCCCGACGATCAAAGTAAAACAACCTTTACATGCCCGTACGGAACGTATGCATATAGAAGGATGTCATTTTGGCTTTGTAATGCACCTGCTTCGTTCCAACATTGCATGATGTCCATCTTCTTAGAAATGATCGAGGAGATCATGGAAGTTTTCATGGATGATTTTTCGGTCTATGGAAAAACTTTTGATCATTGGCTCGAGAATTTGGACAAGGTTTTGCAAAGATGCCAAGAGAAGGACTTGGTATTTAATTGGGGAAGTGCCATTTTATGGTCCAAGAGGGCATTGTTCTTGGGCACCTCATGTCTGAGAGGGGAATAGAGGTAGACAAAGCAAAGATAGAAGTCATCGAGCAACTACCTCCCCCAGTGAACGTAACGGGGATCTGTAGCTTTCTAGGCCATGCAGGGTTCTATAGGCGGTTTATCAAAGACTTTTCGCAAATCGCTAGACCTCTCACCAGCCTGTTAGCAAAAGACACGCCCTTTGAGTTCACGGATGAGTGCTTAAAGGATTTTGAAACCATTAAGAAAGCACTCATCTCAGCGCGCATCATCCAACCCCCGGATTGGACGCTACCCTTCGAGATCATGTGTGATGCTAGTGACTATGCTGTTGGTATGGTCCTTCGACAAATCAAAGACAAAAAGCATCATGTGATCGTGTACGCTAGGAAGACTCTGACTGGAGCTCAACTTAGTTACGCCATGACTGAGAAAGAGTTTCTTGCAGTAGTCTTTGCCATTGATAAGTTTAGATTTTACTTAGTGTGAGCAAAGATAATTGTTTACACTGATCATGCTGCTTTAAAGTATTTGCTCACTAAGAAAGATGCTAAACCTCGCTAGATTCGCTGGATCCTTTTGTTGCAAGAATTTGATCTTGAAATTAAATATAAAAAGGAGTAGAAAATACTGTTGCCGACCATCTTTCGCGTATGCAAGTCACTAACATGTAGGAACAAGAGATCAATGACTTCTTACACACGACATTCTCCTCATGATCACCGACACAAACCCATGGTACGCAAACATTGTGAACAACATGGTTTCAGGATATGTACCACCAGGTGAGACCAAAAAGAAACTGGAGTATGAAAGCAGACGTCACCTATGGGATGATCCTTACCTATATCGGGTCTGTGCCGATGGATTATTGAGAAGATGTGTGCCAACAGCAGAGGGCTTACAAATCATTGAGAAATGTCATGCAGCACCATACAGAGGCCATTATGGAGTCTTCCACACACAAGCCAAAATCTGGCAGTGCGGGTTCTATTGGTCGATGATGTATGAAGATACCAAAGGATTCATCCGAAGGTGTCGAAAGTGCCAGCTGCAAGGCAGCATCAACTCCTGCAATGCCATGCCTCTCCATTTCAACCTCCAAATGGGACCATTCTAGAAGTCTGGGATTAAGAGTACATCCTCATTGTTGTTGACTATGTATCAAAGTGGGTCAAAGCACTACCCTACCGAGCAGCGAATGCAAAGCATGCAAGGAAGATGTTCCATGAAGTGATCTTTCCCTGTTTTGGAACACCAAGGATGGTGATAAGTGATGGAGGATCACACTTCATTGACAAAATATTTAGAGCATTGCTGCGAGAGCTGGGCGCCAAGAACAACATAGCTACTCCTTATCACCCCCAGACCAGTTGTTGACGGTGGATATACCATGAAAATCCGCACTTAAAACATCATCAACATGCCTCAGTTACAAGGAAGAATAGCATAACATGAGCATATTTTATCAATAATCAGTTCCACTTGTACTCTTAGCTTATGATTTTAGGAAACAACAAAATGTAGCTTGGTGGAGCTTGAGTTGAGCTTCGAGCATGATCCATGTCAAGGTCCCTAGAGTCCAACTCAACCCTCAAATCAACCTGTGTTTGCATCTAATGGCAGAAGATCATTGCATATGGATTCATGGGCCCATAAAGAAGCAAGCAATGTGACAAACATTTAGAAGAACACTGAGCCACTTCACATGACAAGTGGGGACACCTTCTAGAAGATCTAGCTGGGCCCACCTGCCAATGAGGGGGTCGGCAAACCCCCACCTTGTGGGCCCCAAGGTTGATTGGCTCCCCACCGCCTTCCTGCATGCCTCCATGCAGCGTGGTTGATCCTGGACGTCGACTTGAGGCGGTATTGAAGTCGGTTCAACCAAGGGTGTAGAGAAGAGGAGCACGGATCGCTGACATGGCACCTCTCTCCTTCCCCTATATAAGGAGGCTGCCACCACCCTTGGAAAGGATCATTGTTGGTGGTCCTTATCGACGATTTTATACCACCAATATTAATCCAAAAAGGGAGAAACTAAATGCTTTTATGCACTATACTTTACTATTGACTGAATTGCACTTGTATTGGAGAAATATCACTTTGCAGGATTTATAACCAATTGCAAGAGGAATTATAAAGAAAAGGTGCCTTCCATGAAAGCGTAAATGCCAAAGGGGAGGGAAGCAGGTGAACCGAAGCACCTTTGGACCAAACCCACGATGACACATCAGTCCAGGCCTACGACACAGCCCATAGGCCAAGATTGGTCGCGAACCGACTTGGAAGTGGGCCGGCCGGTGCAATTGGTCCGATCGGTGCATTCTGAAGGCAGTTCGGGCCCAGCCTCCTCGTGTCGGTACATTGATGGCAGGGGAGGGCGGTACGGTGCTGGGTTTTCCCATTCTATCCCTGAACTAACCTCCACAGAGTATAAGAGGAGGGGAAGAGGCACTCTCTCAACACACACCACACAAGAAGAGCCTTTCTCCCTCCACATTTGTATCTTTTCTTTTTAGTAGTTTTTAGGAGCAAGGAGGAGCTTCAGTGTAGAGGTTGAGCATCTTGAAGATATTTGGTATGATCTATATAATATTGTTCATCCATGTCTTCATCTTGTTCTTGTTCATTACTTATCATTTTAGCTATGCTTCTGAACTAGAGCTAAGTTCTTATGCACATAGAACTTTATGCTTAATCTATCATACATACATGTTTAGACCTAGAGCTAAGTTGAGGTGATGAGTTCTATCTTAATTTAGTCTTGGTCATAGTTCTCTTGCGGGATCATCGTTCGTCCTTGTGGCGAATGCTCTAGTAGAAGGGCCCTCCCAGTCAGGCAACCCTCGATTCATGCTAGAGTAGTAGAGGTCAGCTTAGACATGGTGTCTAGGCTATCATCTACCTTCATTTGCCTCGTTCACGTACGGTTGAGGTGGTAGGCGGTAGGGAGTGACCTTGTCCTGTCCATCCCTTGTAATCCCCCACGTCCATGTTCGGCGTAGAGCCGTAAGCCGGAGGTACCTGGTAGACCAGGTACAAGCCAATGCCCGAAGTAAGTTAACAGCGACCAGACTATCTTATCTTAGTATCTCTGACCCTATACAATGATATGTATTTGTATGATGATCTGCTATCATTACATAGCTATACCTGCTCCAGCTTAGGTTATTCTTTATTCTTTCTTTTACCTTTATCCTTGAGATGGCTTGAGTGTGTGTGTCAAGTTATCAAAATACCTATCTTACTTTACCCCTGATATGAACTTTGGTCCTGATATGAACTTTGGTCTATTATGCAATCATGTTATCTTGTCCATGTCCCTATTATACTCTTTTACACCATGCCTTCTTTCGGGAAAATATAAATAACAATACCCTAAATACTTCCGAGTGAAATGCTACAACAGTATTTTCGTGCGCTTGCGGACTTGTTCTGTAAACGTTGCAAAATACCTACCGGTGTTTCTAGTGTCATTGCCAAGGACTTTGCAATCCTAGTGATTACACTAAGAAACGCCAACAAGGATTTCTGGTGCCGTTGCCGGGGAAGGCATTGGTTGAAAGAATTTAGTAGAACATGTTCTTAATAATATGTTTGTGTAGTAGCCATTGCTCATTTTAGGATAATTATTAAAAAAACTTTCCTTTTATAAAACTATATTTGTATTCTAATAAAATAATTTTAAGCAAAAAGTAATTTTCCTTTATGAATAAATATATTTCATAAAATTGTTTCTAAAAAAATATTTAAAAAAAAGAGTTTCTAAGTATTTGAAAATAAAAAAATCTTTATAAACAAAAAATTTTCAACATCCAAAAAATTTGAAAACTTATCTTTAAAATAATTTCTTTTCTCTTTATATTCTTTCAAAGAAAAATGAATCTTAAAAAAACTGATGTGTCCTCCCTAAAATAATGAAATTTCAAAAAAAAATTATAAA